>CM061142.1:675833881-676433881 GCA_030789695.1 Scilla litardierei
AGCAAAAGTGGTTACTAGGAAGGGTATAACTAAGAATGGAACACAAGTTCCTAAGCAAGGGTTAAGAGTTCAAAGGAAGATGATGGGAATCAAGGAAGAGCAAGGAATCTGGGTAATAAGAACACTTCACCCGTATATCCAATACCGGTGAATACTCGAGACATCCAGTACTCGAGAGTTCTACTTGAGTATTTTAAAATGTACACCCTGATCTTGCTATATTGTTCACGAGGTAGTTAGCGCGGACCTGCGTGGGCCACCAAACTTGTAACGACCCGCTCCCGGGGGCCCGTTACTTATTTGATATTTGCGCAGGTCCTGCAGGTTACCAGTGAAAACAAAATAGCCACGATGCAGAGATGTACAAAAATACTCAAATAGTGTCCAATTATTACATTCCATACTGTACAAGATGTCCCAACGAGTATACATGAAAGAATAAAGTACACAACACTGAAATATAATTCTGGAAGCTGCAGTTGAACTTTTGGCGCTATTAGCTCAGGAGCATCTATCTTCATCTGTACGTCGTCTGCGGTGCCACGGAGATGGAACCGTAGGTAAGTCACAACAATTCTAAATATAGAAAAGGAGCAGTGCTCAAGTATGATAAAAGTAACTACGTACAAGTAGGTCAGAGTGAAAAGTAAAGTACTGAGCAACAACTGTACATAACTGAAAAGTAAAGGCAAACTGAACTGAAGGATAGAACCACTGTACTGTGTAAAGTAGGCTAGGCAAGTGAAACATACTACTGCTGTAGCTAAAAGTACGACATGTAAAGTACTGGTGACTGTACAAGTGTAGTAAGTAACGTGCATGGAACGTGTAAAGGAAAGGTGACGGTGCAGAAGTGCGTAAAGTAAAAGTGACTGTGCAAAAGTAACTACACTACGTGACTCAAGTTGGAGAGTACAATATGTGACCATCAAGTCCATCTCTTGCCTGGGCGCGACCCAGACGAATGCCAAAAACACAGGCATCAGGACATGTATTTTGCCAAAACCCAGGCAGCAGGACGGGATGCCGAAACCCAGGCAGCAGGACGGGAAGATTGAACTCCAGTCACTCCCATACTCTCTCAAACTATGAGTTACCCCAAAACCCCAGTGAAGTGTCAAGTGTTCTATGTACATGTTCCTTTCACGATGTTCCACGAGATGTTCCACACGATATTTCCACAAGATTCAAGCTATTCCACATGTTGCTAGTCAAACCAAGTCAACTGGTTGACTTTCTTATTGAAAACCAGAAAGCCAGACATTCTTTCCAAAGCAGACTGTGCCAAAGTGAACTGAGGATAAAGACAAGTCCAACAAACATGGAATACAAAAACTGTTGGTTTAAGGGTGGTAGTTTCGGTAGTACACAATTTATCCAAGTTGATGTTTGTGTTTAACAACCACCAAAGTTAAAAGTTGGCAAAGTAATCTGTAGTTGATTAATTTCCTATTAGATTAGATTTCTAGTTCGGTTCAAGTCAAGTAGCCGTTCTAAGGATATAGTGATGTCCTAAATACATACGAGGACACTAACTAATTTTCTAATTTTAGAATTAGTCGTGACTTACAGATTTCGGGATCGACGTAGCAAGCCGGAACTGGTTCTAAGACTTCCACGGAAGCTGGTGCACAAGAATTTGTACCTGCAAAACACAAGAACAATCGGTTACAGAACACCTATTTTCTACCTATTTAACCTGATCGTTTTGATTTTCTAAACTAGTTGAAACGTTACCGAAAAGCGTTCTAAATTTTTCTATAGCCTAGTTATAAGGAAAATAATTTTATTGTAGGAGGAAATATTTTTCTGAAGTTTATATAAATTTTTATAATTTTTAAGAGCTCAAAAATAATTTAAAAATTATTTTTCAATTTCTGACGTAATTATTCAAACATTTCTTCTGGGTGCAATTGGGATCGGAAAGTTGCAAATGAACTGTCAAAATGGCCGTCTCAGAGAGTACTTTAACATATATTTTTCTTACGTATTGGTGTACGTGAAAATAACAAGTTATGGATTTTTGAACGATAATCACGTATTTAACTTTTAGGCTTAAAAATTAATTCTGGATAAACCAAGCGTCCGATTGAGACGAAACTAGTGCCATTGGGTCCAGAACATCGTTTCTGATTTTCTGAGCCTAGCCTCACATTTTTCTGATCTCTATATAATTAGTTATGAATTTAATAACATAAAACCCATTTAATAATTAATTAAAATTACATATATACGAAATACGTTTTCGTATTTACGAAATTACGTTCGTAATTTACCCTTACCTTCGTTACGTGCATGCGGGGGCCTTCGTCGTGTTCGCTGGCGACGGGGTCGGGGGTTGATGGCGGCGGCGACTTGAAGTGACGGCCACGACGTCGGAGAGGTGGTGGCGAGCGGCGGTCAAGGGTCTCAGGCGAGGGAGCGGGGGTGACGGAGTCAAGCGGCGGCGTGGGTTCGGTGTTCCGACATGTTGTGGGCGACTTCGGGCGACGGCGATCGGGAGAAGCGGCGTGGAGCTCTCGGGGTTCACGGTGGCTCTCCGGTGGTAGGCGGAGGAGCGACGTCGATCGGAGAAGAGCAGGAGGTGCTCTCGGAGGCTTCAGGAGGCGACGGCGAATGTTGGGGAGCGAGAGCAGGAGAGCGGAAGAGAGGGAGCGGGGGTCTTGCGGGCGGTGGCGGAGGCCATCGGAGGGTGGCAGTTCGGAGCGGGGGCTTCTCGGTGGTCGGGGCGACGACGAGTGGCGAGCGAGAGTGGGGGCTGTGCAGGCTTCGTCGGAGCAGCGTCGGGGGTGCTCGGGGATGAAGCGGCGATCAGCGGTGGTCGAAGTCGGAGGGTGCGGCGGCTGTCACGATGGATGGGCGGAGGAGAGAGCTGCGAGCTCGGGAAGCGGGTGGCGGGGAGATCGGTGGTCGGAGGGAGCTCGACGGAGTGCACGGAGGAGCGGAGAGGCGGGGGAATAGGGTGGTGTACGGCGATGAACGGCGGGCGGCTAGCTCCGGTGGGGGGTGGGGCACTCGCAGTGGGTTCACCGAGGAAGGAGAGAGAGGGAGAAAGAGACTGTGGGAGGGAGAGAGATAGAATGAGGTTGTGTTTGTGTGTCTGGGTTTGCATGGGTTCGAGCGGGATTAGGTTTGTGAGCTGAGGAAGAAAGAGAGGGTAGGGGTTATTTATAGTAATTAAGTTAGTAGTTAGGTTTAATTAGTCAAGGGTATTTAATACAATTAGGTAGGTTATAAATGAGGTTAGGTTAATCTTTTGACTAGGCTAGGAAATGTCTAAACGTGTCTCTTCCCACGTTTTGGACATGATTAGGGTAATTGAATAGTCAATAAGGTTAATGTAATTAGTAATTAGCTAGGGTAGTTTGTGACGGTAGCGGTATAAATTGTAACGAATTTACGATTTTGCCCCTACTAGCAAACATGTCCGAAAAATTACGAAAACATACCCACGGGTTCGTATCGTCGCGAGGATGGCGAATACGAAGTCCGTTTCAGGGTTTGGGCTAAGGGGATACTAGTTTTAGGCCAAAACGTTTAGAAAGCGGGTATGTGGGTTCTCTATTGATTTGACTTCAGAAAATTACGAAATTAATGTGGGGAGCCCTAAATGATCATAGGATGCTACTGTAGAAGTTTGAAAACGTTTTGAAGACATTTGTATAGAAAATAAATTCGTCGAATCAAAACGGTAATTTTGAAAGATGAATTTTAACAGAAATATTTTGGGCATTTGAGGAAATCCTAAATTGCTGAAATACTTTATAATAAGTCTAGTGTTTCAAAATATTTTTATAAGAATTTTTGAAATCCGTTTAAAACTCCTGATTAACCATTACAAAATATCTTTTAAAATGAAATTACTTTAATTATTTGATTTAAATGTTTACGAAAAATACAGGTCGTTACAATAACTATAGTTGTTACTTCCTTTATTATAGTAGATGCCATGTCATACACTCTGCCTGCTCACGTGCACCTTTCCACACTTCATGTAAGGACTAGTTGAGATATGGAATTCCTACTGTGTCACGCGTTGATGAGCCCCACCGTTGACTTTTCAGGTTGGTTCTTTGAGTTGGAGGCACTTGACTCGGTTGGATTTGCGGGTGGTGAGAAGTGTGGATGACTTGGGAGTGTTGTTGTATTGGGTGAGATGTGAGTTTTTGTACCTTATTGAGATGTGGGTAATATTGTATATGTTTTTGTATAAGGAAGTTGTATATGAACAGTTTTATTTATATACATCAGTGCTTGAGTTGTTGGTTCCCTTGTGTTTTGGGTTGACTAGAATGCTATATGTACTATCCCAGCAGTGCGCAGTGGACCTGCTTGTGTTTGTAATTTTGTATTTTCTTCGTAGCACCCGTCTCTTTGGGAATACCTGATACGGATTCGTACTTATCGGGTATCCCGGGGAGCGGGGCGTTACATAACTTCAATTGCTTATTCAGACATAAGAGGCTCAATCCCGATATTTTCTGTGGAGCATGGAGAATCGGAGCCAGTATATTCAGGATATCATTTCGAGTCTCGCATTGCTTGCCTCTTTCTTGGGAGAAGGTAATCCAACCACTCAAAAAATTTTATTATCTGATTTGGATTTATCTTCTCTTACAGGAGATTTGTGTGAAGATGGAGATGACGAGCGTGAAATTTTGGATGGAGTGGAGGAGGAGACTAGTAGGGCCACGAGCTCATCGATCATTTCGGTGGAGCCCGAACCATGCTCTCCCCCAATCTTGTCCCAAAATCCATCAGTCCTCTCCCCCGTGGTCATGCATCATACGGAGATGGATGCAATCATTTTAGGGAGTTGTCGTCAACATATTTCAAATTCTTTATTTTACTTTGACGATTATATTTCGGTCACTTTCGTCGAAAGGTAACAGTGCCCACTTTGGATTGATACAGCTCATCTCTTGCAGGACATGGTCGCATATTTTAAAGAGATGCTTGAAGTTGTGTTGCTAGGGTCCAAAGTGATTCGTGGAGGGAAGATGCTCGCAGAGGAGCGTAAGGATCTAATTGAGGTACTTCCTTCACCGTTGGACATACGTGATCCGCCTTTTGACCCCGGTGTGTTCTTTCTAATAGTTTAAATAAATAAATGTTTTATTTTAGTATTTTCGTATGCTTTTCTTTTCTTTTCTAGGATCTTTTGTGAGATCTAATACTCTCCCAACATTGCGGACAATGTTTATTTTAAGTTGGGGGAGAGTGTTAGAATCTTTAGATTGTTAGGATTTTCATGTTAGCTTAAATTTTTTTTTGAGATCCCTCCATGTTTCCATCACCCAATGAACTTCATTGCATATCATATTTAGCCTCCTTGTTCATACGCTGCTTGCTTTGTGCTTAGTCCCTACATGCTTAATGCCATGCAAATTTTTTCTGATTATCATTTTGGTATTAACTTCTTCGATGTTTGATTGGCACGTTTTAAATTCTTTTCCAATTTGGATTCATATGCTAATATGTCATGTATGAAGCTATTTTATACGTCGTGATATCTCTTTGAAATAATTTGGGAATAGTTTGGTGTAAGCGATTTCATGTTGGGATAAATGGTGTATTTTTTGGTTGGATTGGGCTTGGCCAATTGTGTATGCTTTGTTTTCCTCTTAAGGAGAGGGTGGATGAGTTGATAATTCATGTTTGGAATGAGAAAGAGAGCTAATATAAGTGAATGGTTTTTCCAATCAAATTGAGTAGCCGGTGCCCCATGAAACATTGGGGAGGATGCCAAAAATGAGATTTAGGGGATCGTTTCATCCCTTTGCCTATATAGCGTTATCGTGTGTATGCAAAGGTGGCCGTGCTTGCATTTCATAGTGTTATCGCGTGAATGCGAAACATAAACATACAAAATCCAAAAGAATAAAAAAAGAGAAAAAGAAAAGAAAAAGAAAAAAATGAATGAATAAATGAAAGAATAAGCAACATAAATGAAAGAATAAGCAAAATGAGTGCCGCAAGTTTTTTAAAAAATATAAATTTAAAAAAAAGTCGCTGGAGTGGGCCGCTGCCAAATTTAAAAAAACAAACGGAAGCGGGCCGACCAACGGGCCGGCCCGCTCTCCGTGAATGCTGTAGGCGCGTGCAATTAAATGCGCAGATGAGCAGGCTTAGGCGCCCGCGGGTCGGGCGCCCAGTGCGCCCGACCCGCAATTCAATAAGAGGGTCTGGTTTCATTTTTTGGGGGTTAGCTCTGCTGTTTTGGGGTTTTCTTGCTGTTTTTAGGGTTCTTGGGGTTCTTCCTCTTCCCCAAAGCTTGGGTGAGGGCTTGGAGAACATGGATAGTGGAGAGGCTTAGTGGAGGTGCTAAAGTGGAAGGGAGGCATTATTTGGAGAGATTCTTGGGTGAAATCCTTCCTCTCTCTTTTGTAATTTTATATCTCTCAATTTGTAATGAATTTGGTTAAATTTTGACTGAAAATTCCTTCTTTTGTTTCATTATGATTGAGTAGTCTAAATTGCTTGGGTTGTGATCCATGAATGTTGGTTGTTAATTGTTGCTTAAATTCCCTCTTGCCCAATTTCATTGTTGATGTTGGATGTATTATTAGGGCATATTTTCATTGGTAAAGACCCGAAAGGGCACAATTCGAGATGAATCCATGTTCCTAATTTGATTAGTGCCATGATAATACATCCATCCCTATTGCTAATTGTTGTGTTCTTTAATGCTAAACTTTCCAATTGAGTGTCCTTAGCCGAATGATCAATTGAGTTATATGCGGTAATTTGAGCTTGATTGGCACCAAAATTTAAGAACCTACAACTCATGCTCTCTCACCTTGCTATCCTAAATCCCATTTGGCTCTCTAACACTACCACTTTAGGTTAAGATTTTGATTTCACCACACATTTTCCGACACTTCCATCCACGTAGCGAGGTAGTTGTAACACTCTATTATCTTTCTTTATCTATAAACCTGTGAATGTAGAACGACTTGTCCCTGTGATCCGACTCAGTACTCACCGGTTATTTATAAATATATTGCATTGACACTCCTACGCTTGGGAGTGGAAGGCGTGCACTTGCGTGTCCTTCCGTGTCAACCAATTACACGCTTGCTCGCTCTATAGGCGGGCCCTGCTGGCCCGCAGCGGACGCACCCCCCGCCATGCAGGCGGGCCCTGCTGGGTTTACCGGTGGACTAGCAGGTGGGGTTGTGCCCGCCCGCTAGCATGGGTCCAACCCACTAAGCTGGCCCTTCTTGCTGTTTTCATGTTTCTGGGCTCGTTTGAGCCCTGATTCCAACGCGGTTTCTTCCTGTGGATTTCTCAGAAAGTTCCCTTCGATCCCAAGTGCTAAACTCTTTAGCTTTAACCTCATAACTCACTTGTGAGCTTAATTACTCCTTGCATCAAATGCATTCCTCTTAACGTTCTTCATATTACTAAGACGTGAATACTACTCGGTGTGAGACTCTACAGCCTGACCATGTTTCAGGTTGGGACTCGAAATCTTTAAACGACAGTAACCACGAGCAGCAGGTGTCATCCTTATTTCGGTATCATAATTACGTGATTGACTTGTAAATAAAAGTGTCGTCGTGATCACTCTAACTGTGTCCTTGATGAATACCACAGTTTTAGTCCCTCCGTCTTAACTATGTCATTTGCATAGCCTAGGGTATGGTAAACTGTCAACCCCAGTAGCTAGCACTGGCTAGTATTATTCGGTATCTGGTATATACATGTTGTACTTCCTACAACATACCTTGGCTAAGGTTTTACTAAGAACCATACTGAGCCTACGACACTAACTTCCCATTAACGGAAGAGACGAATCCTCTCTTGATCACTACGTACCTCGTACGCTTTAAGTGTCACCCAACCTAAGACCTTTCAGCAGGTCTTGCCTCGAAGCTAGATCATAGATCTAAGCGACACTGTTCGCGCACATGTTCGTACAATGATCTCAAGTACTAAGGACCAACTTGCCTATCATCACTAGAGAGTTATTAATGACAGTTAGTTAATGTTTAATCATTTGATAACTATTTATTGGGTCGTTCAGTGGACTCATTTTCTAATGAGCACCTGTGTCTTGTCTCCGACTTCACTAAGTCGCATGATTATGAAATCATCAAGACAAAGACACAATGGTCTGTCCGATGTGTCAATATCCTATCTCGACGCATTTATGACCATGAATGCTTTATGACTCAAGCTCCTATCGGTCAGACATTGCTCATAATCGTGATCTCTATTTCAAAACATGTATGACCTTACTATGAGTCTAAGGAAATTATTTAAGCAACATATTAATTGAAAATTTACTCAGACAATTGATACCAGAAAACATACTTTCGTTCATGAACAAGATGTTTACATAGATAAATTGCCTTGAGGATATACATCTCTCAACATCTCCGACTTGCACTCAGGCCCATTTATCATGGTATCTCATACCATAATTACACACTAGTCTCTCCAGACGATCGCGTGTCAACGCCTTTGTGAATGGATCTGCTATGTTGTCTTCTGAACATACTCTAAGGAGTTCTATGTCTCTTCTCAATATCCCGTATCAGGTGATACTTCTGAAAAACGTGTCTGGATCTCTTGTGAAATCTTGGTTCTTGAACCAGACTGATGGTTGCATTATTATCGCAATACATAGGTATTGGATCTTTAACTGCAGTCACCATCCTTAACTTGTTTATGAACTTTCTCATCCAGATAGCTTCCTTTGCTGCATTATTGGCTGCTATGTACTCAGACTCCATCGTGGAGTCTGCAACAGTGTCTTATTTGGAACTTCTCCAACTGACTGTTCCTTCGTTGAGAGTGAAAACGTATACAGAGATCGATTTGCTATCATCTATATCACTCTGAAAGCTGGAATCTATGAAGCCTTCAACCTTGAGCTCTTCACTTCCATTAATCAAGACCACGTCTTTAGTCCTTCGCAAGTACTTAAGAATTGTCTTGATGGCTTTCCAGTGTTCTTCTCACGATTTGGATGCGATTCAAATTTGTGATCAAGTAGAAACATAGAACCCATTAAGTCTATACAGTAAATGATTTAGCAGATCCACTCACAAAGGCTCTACCACCTGAAGTCTAGAAAGACTTATGTGTAAATGCGGTATAAGATACCAGGATAAATGGGCCTTAGTGCAAGTGGGAGATGTAGCGAGATAGTATGCACTCGAGGCAATTTATCCCTATGCATATGTACAAACATCTTGTTCAAAATAACAATAAGCTGTTTGGTAAGAATTTACCTAAGTTAATAACAATGAAGTCATCATTAGAACTTAAGTAAAGTCCTGAGACTTAATGCAAGATCAAACATGTATCAAGATGGATATCTCGATCATGGATAAATGCTTGACCATTAGTAGCATAAGTCTAGAAATGTTCGTGGTAGCAAATATTTCGAGAAATGGATATCGACACATCGGATAGACCATTGTGTCTTAGTCTTCACCATAAAGTGGTGGCGATGATCGCATGGTCGTTTGACTTGGCGAAGTCGGAGACGAGACACATGTGCACATTGGAGAATGAGTTTACTGAACGACCCAACAAGAGTTATCAAATGGTTAATATTGTAAGGATCGCCTTACCCTTGCAATACTAACAACAACACACTAGAGGGGGGTGAATAGTGTAATGGCAATAAATCGTGCAATTAAAATTTAACTTGCAAATGCGGAATAATAAATGCAAGAGGAATTAATCAACATAATCAATCCAAAGGCAAACACAAGATTTTACCCTGGTTCCCCAAACTTGGGTACGTCCAGCCACACCAATATTCACTATATTCCCATAAAGAGAAGTGAATACAAATCCCACAAAGAGATACCTCACCAAGAGGATTTTTCTCTACACAAGGACCCAACCAACCTTACACAGGGGTTAAGCTTGTAGGGATTTTGTAAGGTCCCTTAGAGCTAATTTTGAAATTATTCGTCCTAAGTCGGACGAACAAAATAAAATAAACAGCGGAAAATAATTTATTAAACTATTTAATAAATGTAGCCCTAAGGAAAAATTCCCTAAGCCAGGAAATCTACTGACTCGAGTTGGGTCTGACAAACTCGAGAAAGTTCTAACTACTAATTAAACTAAATGCATAATAAATTAACTCACCCGGAATCTTGCCCTGGAGCAGGCAAGATGTTCCGCACCATCTTGCGCTCCATGATCTTAGCCGCCTCCCGAATCGCGTTGCGTCGCTCCTCCTTGCGAACTGGATCTGCTCCCGAAGCGCACCTTGCCTCCAAGCCCGTCACTAGCCGTAGAAAGTTTCACTTGAGTAAACCCGCGCCGTAGACTTCCGAATCAGATTCGGACCTCCCCGTTGCCTTGCTAGGACTCGGTTGGAGGACAGGAAAATTTATAGAGGAAGAGAATAAATTTAAGTCTCGATTAAGTATGCTCAAATTTTTCGGAGCTCCTTAATCGGTGACTTGGTGCAAGAAACAAAGAAGGGAGTGCCCACTTATTTATATAGGAGGCCGGCTCCGCTTCTTTTGTCATGAGCAATGTGGGACTAATAGATTGGAAGAGGCTTTAGGATTTAATTCATTTTAGTTAGAATAGCTTTCACAAAGTCTAACTTCAATCAATTAATCCTCACTCACCATTGAGCTCCAGAGATGATACAAGATATCATTTCGAAGGCTAGTAATGGTGAACACGTAGGAACAAACGACGACGAAATCCGAGTTCGTTTGACCCCTCAAACAATTGCTCAAAGTTGAGCAAAAACCCATGTTTCGTAGCCGTCAAGGGTTTCACTTAAACCCTAATGAAACGACTTAAGTTACGGGCGGCCCGCTAAGGTTAGCGGGCGCGCCCGCCTAAGGCAACTGGGCGCGCCCGCTAGGGCACACCCGTGCAGGCGCGCAGCCCGCTGTTACTAGCGGGCTGCGCCCGCTGCTCCCAGCGGGGCGGGCCCGCTGGGTCAGTGGGTAAGCTCGCTGCTCCCATCGGGCTGCGCCCGTTGTGAGCAGCGGGCCGCACCCGTTTAACCCTAGTTGGTTTATCCCACTTCCTTTTGCGCCTTTCTTGCGTTCCTGGGCTCATCCGAGCTCCGATTCCTACACGGTTTGATCCTCTGGATTCTACACGAAATCCCCTCCATTCCCAAATGATCTAAATTCATAACCAACTTGTGAATTTAACATTCTTATTTCATCTTATGAGTTCCTCTATACAATTTCCATGTTACTACGACGTGAATGTTACTCGGTGTGAGACCCTACCGCCTGACCCTTACTACAGGCCGAGGCTCGAAGTCTCAAGAAGACAGTGACCACTAGCAGTAGGTGTCGTCCCTGTTTCAGGATCATCGATTACGTGATTGGTTCGTTGGCAAGAGTGCCGACGGGATCACTCTGATTGTGACTGTGATAATTTCCACAGTTTTAGTCCCTTCGTCATAACTATGTCACTTGACTAGCCTATGGTAAGGTTCTCTATCAACCCCATTAGCTAGCAGTGGTCAGTATACGTCGGTCTCTGGTACATACATGTTGTACATGTTACAACATACCTTGGCCAAGGTTTTACCGAGAGCCGTACTAACCTGTGACACTAACTTCCCATTAACAGAAGAGACGAATCCTCTGCTGATCACTACTTAGCTCATATGCTTCGAGTGTCACCCAGCCTAAGATCTTTCAGCAGGCCTAGCCTCGAAGCTAGATCTTTAGACCTAAGTGACACTGTTCACACATAGCTTCATACAATGATCTCAAGTCCTAAGGACCAACTTACCTATTATCACTTAGAGTTATTAATGATAGTCTAGTTAATGTTTCACCGTCTCTTCCTTTTGGCAAGAAACCCACTAAGGGTGGAAACCAAAAGAGAAGCCATGCTTACATGTACACTAACATTCATCCACGTAGGAAACCTCCTACTCCACAAGTGGATAATCATGACACTTTTTATGCTCCACACCCACGGATACGTACAAATCCACACATGAGAAATACTCATGTACATGCTCCTATACACCCGTATGCATATACGCATCATTCTTACTTGTATGCACATCCTCCTCATGTCATGCATGACCCATATACTTCATATAACATGAATGTTCCCAAGCATATATATCATCCTCATATATTCAATGCATATCCACCACCACATTTCTATGCTAGAAACCATGTTCCTAAGAAGTATGCACCACGTAGAAATCCAATGAGTATGCATGCAACTAGGAAAAGGACTCCCAAAATTTACACCATTTGGGGTCCTTAGAACACTAGCCTAAATGATAGGAATGCATATGTTGATCCTTATTTTCATGATGTTATTAAGAATAGTAATTATGTTGGAAACCGCAAGTCCACTTGGACTTGGCTTCCAAAGGGCTTATCCCCTTGGACCCAACAAACATTAGGTACCATAAGCTTATGGTATATTATATAGATACCCAAGAGAAAGAAGAAGAGCAATAAAGGTCAAACTAGCTCTAAAGGGAAAGGATGGATTCTCGACAGTGGTTGCTCCAAACATATAACGGGAGATCACTCACTACTCTCTGAAATGATTAGCATCAAGGATGGTGCAACGGTCACTTTTGGAGGTAACCAAAAGGGAACCATCATTGGAGTAGGTATTGTCGATAACCCCCTCAAAACCCTTAATTACTAATGTATTTCTTGTTAGTGGTTTATGTCACAATCTTATTTCCATTAGTCAACTTTGTGACAATGGTTACAAGGTTAACTTTGGAGAATGATTGTGTAAAATTGTTGATTGTGACTCACATGTTTTATTTACCGGTATTAGGCGTAAAAATATTTATTATTTGAGCTTGCCTAAAACCGTAGAACATTGCTTAGTTGCTAATACAAGTGAACAACTATTATGGCATCGCCGCTGTGGTCATGTTCACTTCAAGTACTTATATAAGTTAGCTAAGCATGATCTAGTCAAAGGTTTTCCTAAAATTGCTTTTAATAAGAAAAACTTTTGTGATTCGTGTCAAAGAGGTAAACTAAGTAAATCATCTTTTAAGCTTAAAGAAGGCAGTACTTCTAAGAGGCCCATAGAACTTCTTCATCTAGATTTATTTGTGCCAACTAGAATCGCTTCTTTAGGCAATGCTCATTATGGATTAGTTGTCGTTGACGACTTCTCTAGATTTACATGGGTTTCATTCTTAACTAATAAGAATGAAGCTTTTGAAGAGTTTACCATATTTACAAAGAAGATTCAGAATCTCTTAGGATCCACCATCATCACTCTCTGTAGTGAGCATGGAGGAGAATTTGAGAATGAATCTTTTACAAAGTTTTGTGATGACTCCTTCCCTCGGGCACCACCACAAATTGGTGTTGTAGAGAGAAAGAATATGACTCTTATTGAGTGTGCTCGTACTATGCTCCATGATAGTCATCATGGACTACAATTTTGGGCAGAGGCGGTGCACACGGCAAGTTATGTGCTCAATAGGATCCTAGTGAGACCTCGAACGAACAAAACTTGTTTTGAGTTGTTTTATGACAAAAAGCCACAAGTTAAATATTTTCGTGTTTTTGGTTCAAAATGTTTTATCAAGAACACCTTTGGTAATTCAGATAAATTTGAGCCAAGATCCGATGAAGGAATTTTTGTTGGATATTTCACACGTAGCAAAGCCTACCAGATATACAACAAAACTTCTTCAACGATCGAGGAATCACTACACGTATGAAGATTTCGATTTTCCTCATGTTGATGATGATAGTGCAGATGCTATTTGTGATTCTCTTAGTAATGTTAAGATTAATGATTCGATTATTGAGACTAACACTACTAATAAGATTGTTGAAGATGTTTCAAGTGATGCAGGTATACCCAAAGCTTACCCAACCATTCGCAACCATCCAATAATCAAATTATTGGATATATTGGTGTGGGTGTTCGAACGAGGTCAAGAATTGAAGAATTCTCTCATTGCGAATTTGTCTCTACCATTGAGCCAAAGAACATCCAAGAAGCTTGTGAGGATAGCTCTTGGATAGTGGCAATGGAAGAAGAACTAATGCAATTCGAGAGAAATGAAGTTTGGGAGCTCGTTCCTCTTTCAAGTGGTCACCGAGTTATTGGGACCAAATGGATCTTCAAGAACAAGACCGATAAGAACAAGGTAATCACAAGGAACAAAGCAAGGTTAGTAGCTCAAGGCTATCAGCAATAAGAAGGTGATTTCGAAGAATCCTTTGCTCCTGTAGCTAGATTAGAAGCTATTAGATTGCTTTTATCTTTTGCATCCAATAAGAATTTCAAACTATTTCAAATGGATGTTAAAAGTGCATTTTTAAATGGGATTGTCAATGAAGAAGTATATGTTTCTCAACCTCCCGGTTTTATTCATGAAAAATTTACAAACCATGTTTTCAAACTTAAGAAAGCGTTGTATGGGTTGAGACAAGCTCCCAGAGCTTGGTATGATTGACTCAAGACCTTTCTTTTGGATTTAGGTTTTAAAATGGAAGAAGTTGATTCAACACTTTTCATTAAAGATTATAAAAATGACATCCTTTTGATTCAAGTTTATGTAGACGATATAATATTTGGTTCTACTACCTTTAATCTTTGTCAAGAATTTTCTAAATCTATGAAGGATGAATTCGAGATGAGCCACATGGGAGAGCTCACTTACTTCCTTGGACTACAAATTTGACAAATGAAGGATGTGACTTTCATACATCAGACAAAGTACACATGGGAGCTTATTAAGCGATTCGGGATGGAATCATCTACAAGCAAAAGGACTCCCATGAGTACTACAACCCATCTACACATGGATGAGAACGGAAAAGATGTAGACGTTCGTCTATATCGAGGTATGATCGGTAGCTTACTTTATTTAACTGCTAGTAGGCCATATATCATGTTTTCCGTATGCGTGTGTGCTAGATATCAAGCTAGACCTAAGGAGTCACACTTGATTGCGGTTAAACGAATTTTTCGTTATCTCAATCATTCACTAGATTATGGGTTACTTTACCCTAAATCTAGCACACATATGAGTTAATCTCATATAGTGATGTCGACTTTGTCGGATGCAAGTCCGATAAGAAAAGTACTAGTGGCACGTGCCATTTTCTAGGAAATTCCTTAGTTTCTTAGTTTTCCAAGAAATAGAACTCGGTATCCCTGTCCATGACTGAAGCGAAATACATTGCCGTAGGTCTTGCATGTGCACAAGTTCTTTGGATGAGACACACTCTTAGAGACTATGGTGTCAATTGTGATGCGTGCCCTATCATGGTTGATAACCAAAGTGCTATATGTCTTTCCAAGAATCCGGTACATCACTCCTATACCATACATAGATGTGAGACACCATTTTATCAATGATCAAGTAGCTAACAAGGACATCATCTTAGAGTACATTGAAACCCAAAAACAAATTGCCGACATCTTCACAAAACCTCTTAAAGAAAATTCATTTGTGAGGTTGCGTGGAGAATTAGAAATTATGGGTGAATCTGAAATTTAGAAGCTCAACATTCTTGATATAACACTTTTTGAGCTCATATCATCTTGTTGCCTCTCTTCATTCGATATATCATATATGTGTTTTTAAGAAAGGCAATTGACATTTATGTGATTTCATGAGTTTCTTGAGATTGGTTTTAGAGATTTGTGTTACAAATGATTTATCGTTTTATGTTAATTTTATGATAAGTTTGTGATTAGAGTATAGGTCCTAGGGTGTGTGTTCATATCCTCTGGATTTTTATCTCACTGTGCATTTTTGGACCAGGACAAACTACTGTCTTTCCTTTGACAGTCGACTGCCCTACTCTATCTTCTCAGTCAAAAACTTGTATCTTTCTCACAGTCGACTGAAGACAATTTTACAGTCGACTGTTCTTTTAACAGACGACTGTATTTTAGTCATCAGGCGACTGTCATCTCTGTCAAAATTTTCCAGTACTCTCTGTCTTTTTGATGAAGTTTATTGATTCTCAGTCAGTCGACTTATATGTATAGTACAGTCGACTGTCCCTTGGACATGCGACTGTATGTTACTCAACAGTCGACTGTCTGTCATCCTGAGCTTATTTCTTATCACTTCAACCAGTCGACTGACTTTTGTTCATCAGTCGACTGTCTCCTGTTGTGATGGTTCACTGCTTCGATCTGAGCCGTCGATTCTTTGATCCAGGGGCCCAGATTAAATCACCCCTTCATTATAACATCGAGAACGGTCATTTCAACCTACGTTCTCTCTCTCCTCCCACTTAAAACCGTTCGACTTCCTGCTCATTTCCTCTGCTGTCGCCGTCGATCTCCTCTTCACCGCTCGTCGATTGCTTCTTCGTGTCTCTCGACTAGGTCTATTTCCCTCTCGAGTCTCTCTCTCTCTCTCGTGCGATTATTGTCGTTTGATTTCATCTCCTGTCGATACTCGTCTATTTCAATTGATTGATTCCATGGCTCCCAAGACCAAGGGAAAGGGAAAGATTTTGGCCTCTAAGCGTCCTAGGGCTCCTAAACCTACCGTCTCCAAGACCAAGAAACCCTATAAGGTCTGAACCAAACAAACCGACTCTCCCTCTTATTCTACTTCGCAGGGATATTCCCCTTCAGAGTCTTCTTCTGACACTGAGCCCCTGATCAAGCGTCAGTGCAAGCCCATTGGTGTTAGCATCAATGAGCCTAGTGTTGAGGCTCATCATTCTCCTTCTGTGTCGAGTTCTGCAGAAGAGTCTCCTGTAGTGCCCCTACTGATCCCCTTGTTCCCATTTGCAGAGATGATCTTTGCTTGGCAAAAATTTCACTCTCTTAGAGATCAAACTTCTTAAAGAGCGGTATATCGTTTTTCCCGCCTTCACTACTGAGAGACTTTCAGAGATTTTATTTGCTACCCATCTGGCTTATCTTTTTTGCTTCTCTCAGAGTGAATCCCCTCGGGCTTATCCATTTTTGGTTAAGCTCTTCTATGCTAACCGCGTTCGCGGTGAGTATTCGACCATCGGAGTCATTGACACCGTTGTCCAGGGAACCTCCATCTGTATTGATCCCACTCTCTTAGGGACCATTCTTTGGATTCCCGCCACTGGATCGCTTCCTTCTGATATCTGCATTTATGATATTGACGAGCTTGATCAGTCTGTCATCCGGGACATGTTTCGTGAGATACGCTCAACCCTAGATTCTAGTATTAGATCGTCTATGTTTTCGGCTAGGGGTTGGGGTGTTCACCTAGTGGTGAAGTCCAACATCCTGCCGAAGTATGGATCATCTGACCAGCCTTCCCAGGATATTCTGAGGTGTATGTATGCTATCTTTTCCGGGATGTCCGTGAACTGGGCCGATGTCCTCCTTGATAGGATGGACAAGGTCGAGTTTACTTCTTCCTCGTCTCACATTCCCTACGATAGACTTCTCACTCTAGTTTTTCGTCACTTTGGGATTGGCTTGTCTCCCTACGAGCCAGTGCCTTTTGGTCCTCTTCTCGATGCTTCTGCGAAGTCGAAGTCCTCTTCGGCTCTGCAGTCTGCATCAAAGAAGAGGAAATTTACTTCAGCTCCGTCTACCTCTACAGTTCGTCCAGCTGACCAGCCATCTTCATCTGCTCCTCTCGCTTTTGACACCCACCTTGAGATGGTGTCTGATCTATATGAGTTGGCTTCCTTATCATTCCAGCATCAGGGAATACCCTTCCCTGAGCATCTGAGACGTTTCATTCCTCCTCAGCCTCACGAGCCTTTTCAGCCCATCGTCACTGATGCTGGTGCTAATGCTGATGCTGCTGATGTTGCTGCTGATGTTGCTGCTGCTAACCCTCCTCCAGAGGATACCCCTGCTGTCGCAGAGCCTGCTTCTTCCTCTGCAGCACCTGGCGACACTCACTCGTAGATTTTGTTTTAGTTTTTGAGTGGTGTTTGATTTTTAGTTTATATGTATGATGAGGTACGCTGATGTCTGATCATGTATTTCTTTTTGTGATCATGATGTATTTTTGTTGGACATGGTGATGTCCATATGACTTTGTACTCATGTCATCTTTATATATATATATATATATATATATATATATATATATATATATATATATATATATATATATATATACTAGTCATAACCCGTGCCCGCGGGCACGGTTCAATTAAGATTTTCCCCCGCAAAATCTTTGTTCCCCAAACAGTTATTTCCACGGTCAAAATTGCGTGGAACAACAAATTTGCGTAAAAATATTTAACGACATGGACGCATTCGGCATGAAATAACAAATTCGACGCAGAACAAAAAATGAGTGTAAAAACATTTAGCGGGCGCCTTCGGCGCGGAACAACAAATTAGTTTAAAAATCGGCGCGGGCGCCTTCAATTAAGATTTTCCCCCGCAAAATCTTTGTTCCCCAAAAAATTATTTCGACGGTCAAAATTGCGCGGAACAACAAATTTGCGTAAAAATATTTAGCGACATGGACGCATTCGGCATGAAACAAAAAATTCGGCGCGGAACAACAAATTAGTGTAAAAACATTTAACATGCGCCATAGTTCAAGCAATTGAAGTTTCCCATATCTAGTACCCAACACTCACATTCATATCAAATAAAACTTCAACGCAAACATAACCATAGTTCAAGCGTCTTAAAGGCCGCACCCAAGCTACGACTACCAGAACCTCCAATTTGGAAAAGGTTAAAACATCTAAAAAATAGAAAATAAAGTTAAAGAAAGAAATCAAGGTAATATCACAAAATAAAGGACTGTTCATCCAAGACAATCATATCATTGAGACTAACAAAATTATACAAAAGTACACATATCATAGAAGCATCCAATCTCAGCCTAACGGCCAAACTTTACTTAGAGTCTGTTGGAACTTATATTGATGCCACATAGGTCATTTTTTGAATGGTACATATAACATAGCAAACTGCAAAGGGGCTAACTAAAAAATCACCTTTTCATATACATTTCACAATGCCATATACCAAAAATGTCACAATGTCATATACCAAAAATGTCACAATGTCACAATTTCATACACAATGTCACAATTTCAAAAAATTGCTAGCTTCATTCACCTACAGCATCATTCTCAAAAAATTGCTACCTTCATTCTCAAAAAATACACCTTCTCAATCTCAGTTCAAATATACACCATATCTAGCCCCTTTTGTTCAAAAATACGCAGTCTCAGTTCAAAATTGGCATGTGCTACGCTTCCATGTTACACAGAAATTTCCCACCAGGGTTGTCCAGCATCCAGGTTGCAGCATGCATGTTACCCCTTCAGTGATACCTGAGTATCTGAATCAAAAAAAATCTGTTACAATATGCAATGGCAAGTATCTGAATCAAAAAAATTATATATGCATTGAAATGGCAAGTATGCAGTGAATATATGCAATGGATCTAGCATGTGAGTATCAATGGATCTAGCATGTGTTGAAACATATTTCATGTTTCAGCAGGATATATTTCAATAGAACTCAGATTGTGAGTATCAAACATATTGTGAGTTCTAAACCTATTGAATGGAGTATCACCATCTTCTCTACAAATATGCTATCCATTCAATTTGAGTTCTATTGCATATTGTTTGACACTATCAATCTATTGCTGAATCTGTTGAAGCATATGACACTATCAATATGTCATATGACACTATCAGTACAAATTGAATGGAGTTCTAAACATATGCAATAGAACTCAAATTGAATGGAGTATCAAACATATTGTGAGTTCTAAACATCTATTTCAATGGAGTTCTAAACCTACCATCATCGCGTCAGATTGTGAGTTCTATTACTGAAACATATTTCATTCTATTTGATACTACAATGGCAGTGGAGTTCATATGCTATCCTGCTGAAAAATGTATAATAGATATAATGTTTGTCATTTATCATACAGATTAAGAAGGCCTAGCATAAATTGAAATGTGTACATGTGGGCATGTATTAATTATATATAAGAAAACTGTGGACAGCCAGTAGATTGCATCATAATAGACGTTTTTGTATAAGGTTATAATGATCATCATGGTTCCATGATCATAGGTAAAAGAGGGAAAAAAACTGATACAGAGTTTCCCACATTCAAAAAGGCACATGAAGAAATAATGAAAATATGATACAAACTTCTTAAGCATGTTTGACTAAAATTCTAGACGTACATGTACGTGTTCCTTATACTTCATCAAGGCTCGACATTGAAATTGGCCTTGAGAACAGAACATGATGCATAACTGTAGACGTCCACTGCCTGCCAGAAACAATTGACCCATCTTTCGGTGATCACTCATGTCATTTCTAAGCTCCAAATTATGTGCCCTCGTTGCAGGATCCAGGTATCATTAACTTTGACATTAAGTCCAAAACTTTAAAGTTCAAGATGCACAATTCCATACAGGAGAGGTTGCATATGAAGTAACGGCCAGAAAATGGTGGCATTTGACACAAACATAGATATCCTCACATGACTAAAGTACACTTTTCCTATTAAGAATATATCATTATACCTGGAAGTAACACCCAGAATCATCATCATAGTTATCATTCAACTTTGATATATAACCTTTTTTTCCTAGAAAGGTTCACCTGATGGTTTCTAAGCTAACAATATGTATCTAACAAACTTACCGCAACACTACCCATTACATCGGCCTTGTGCAACATGGAAAAGCCTTCAGCGTAAGCAAGACTCCATTGGAAAGGGACAATCATTTGGAAAATTTGCTAGATAACACTATTTCCCAGAAAGGTTCAGCTAATGGTTTCTGAGCTAACAATATGTATTTTTCATCAAAGAAATGCCAAGTTCTGGCACTACAATAGTTTATATTCTATCAAAGAAATGCCAACTTGATTATTGCACCAATTCATGCAGAATCTACATTAATTATATTGGGATGTTGCTACTTGTATCATACGATAACTTATAAACAGATACATGCAAAGGATACGGGTATGTCAACTTTGGGTATGTCAACTTCAGAATTGGTTTATGTAACCTCAAGCCACATGGACATGCCCCAATACTGATATGATTCATTGGAAAGGAAGAAAAACTGGGTTAAATTAAACAAATTTTCGTTCAAATTGTTCACTGATGAAGTTTGAACTCAGGACATTCTGAAACATGTTCTTGAAATTTGTGGATCTATCTGATAACCATTTCACCCGAAAGCTTAAACTTATGGATTGTGAACTAACATTGTATACAAAGCAAACTTAGCACTTAACAATCACCAGTGAATGGTATAGCAAAAGGGTAAATTGAATGTTGTTTATGTTTTATAATAAGAAACTAAATTATGATGTCTCTTAAATTCCTGGTACACTAAAAAAGAAATTACTTTCCTTTACGGAAATTATTTGTGATACACAAATGGCCACACGATTTTGAAACATTTGAGAACAAATAGAATGTTATCAAATATGAAAGGAAAACATCAAGTGAGGTCACGTGATCGAATTATAATCGGCATACCTGTGATAAAGCTGCGGCAACAAAATCATTCACACGCTCTTCGACATTATAATCAAACAAAAGAGGGTAATCCTTCACTCAGCAAATTACATTGTTAAAATCCACCTTCAGATACCCATAGCTATTGGAAACCGCTGTGCAAAACAGAACACGCAATGGAATTTCATTTTGATTAATGAATAGCCTTCATTTTGTGGAAGGAACTTTTCTAATCATTGAATATATGAATGCATCATAACACAACACGCAATGGAATTTCATATCTGCATTTTTTCAAGGATCATCAAAACCACAGTTCATATAAGATTGTCTCTGATTCTTTAGAAGTCTTGAAATCAAATTGAACCTATAATTAAAATAAAAAACAACTACTGATGGATATTGTCATGAGAATAAAAACAAAAAAAATACTTTTCTACAAATCCCTCAAGAATACCCTATCACCGAACAATATAACAACGAAAGACAACCAAGTGTCAATATAACCATTAAAGAAAATGCTAAACACATGGAAATATTACAATAGAAACTTATTGAGAAATTGTGTCTTCTAACAGAGAAAGGGAATATATATGCAGACACTTGCAAAAATAAAAGAGAGATGTATAGATACACATGTATGTATTTATGTGCATAAATGTTTTGATTATTCAGATATGGTATGTACCCAACTTCATGAGCTGCCATCAAGATTGCAAGTCAACATCATTTGGCATAATCTTATAATGCCAACATAGGAAAAAGAAAAGGAAGATTCCTTACCGATACTTGAGACTTCCAAGAGAAGGTAACATGATGTCATTCTTGCTGAGTTAAATTGGCAACTTCCAGATTCAATGGCACTATTCCCAAAACAAAGTATATAATAAAGTAAGCTGGTTAAAATCAAAATTGATTGGATGAACTAAGTTTGTAAAATCAAGAGGCAGCATCCTTCTAATTAAAAAATTTCTCACATATCACAACCTCTGTATTTTTTATTTTCAATAAGTTAGTGCCAGTAAAATTTATGGCTCAAATGGTAGACCCAATAATACAGATATTGCCTCATCAACAAATGAAAATAATATAAACAATGATAGGAAGACCAAACCTTCATTTTCCATGTACCAACATCATGTGAGCCCAAACCCCCAACAAATCACTTGAATGAATGGTAGTTGGCTGACAGTACAATGAAAGATACATTTTGGAAACACACGAAACTTAACAACTGGAAATTCTGTGCATGTCACATATCTCCATAATTCTTACAAAGATTGCTTGCAAAAGTTTGTTATAACACTACTACAATAATTCTTATAACACTACTACAATAATTCTTACAAAATTGCTTGCAAAAGTTTTAGTTGTGATCATTCCATATCTCCCCATCATTCCATATCTCCCCATCTGCATACAAAAGTAACGATCCTCCTTTCCAAGCCCAATTTCCTAAATGGACACACAACATATTATTCCACCTTTTAGTAGAGAAATAAATTACTAATTTTATGTTGAATCAAAAAGTAAAGTTATGATAGTTTATAAAACTCACTATTTTGACATTTCTCATGTTTCAACAGAAAACATGTTGCGCATCACATAATAAAGAGAGTGAGTCTCAATCGGAATCCATAAGGAAGTGCCATTTGGATGAGCAATAACCTAAGTAATTAAAAAACATAAACCTGTTAGAGATAATTTAATCGATAATACTACAAATTCAAAGTTAAAACTTTATTTACCTTGTTAAATGGGAGCGGGGACGATCGAGCTTTGAGTATCCAATCACGCTCAGCAAGAAATATCTTCCAGTGATGGCGATCGAGCCGTGTAACATTCGCTTGTACTATTCCTTTTTCAACTAACTGAAAATTATAATAATTAAATAGTTACTAATATAAAAAAATTTAGTAAGAAAATGATGTCAGTTTTAATGGAATGCATACCATATCCCCCCAAATTCTCTTGTAAGGACGTAACTTGACAGATCTATTAATGTTTCGAAGTAATTTAACCTATAATACAAAAACGATTTAAAAACAACTAATACCAAATAAAGTATAGAACAAAGTATGTTTAGCAGCTTACAGTTTCACACAAATAAGCATCGTGCTTAACATCCTTCTGCAAAAAAATAAAGCAATATTTTAACAAACTAAAGTTAAAATTTTAGTTAAATTTGTTTTAAAGGCAAAAAATTTCTTACATTGCCATAAATTGTAATGCTTGTCCACATCTTGTAGCCCTTCAATAAAAATAATACAAATCATTAGTGTGTAGCAAGCATCAAGTATAACAACAAACGACCAATTGATAAAGGTTTTTTTCCTGAAAGAATTACCAAACGATTAAAATTAATAGAAAGATGTTTACTTACTTATAATAGTCATCACAGAGATTCATAGCAAGACTTCTGGATAAACAATATTAACTGTGTTAGTTGAATCAGACGGCAGAAGGACACTAACACGATCAAAAGATGTGCACCTAGAAAGTGCCACATAAAGATGCCCATGGCTAAAAACTGGGTTACGCAAGTCAACCCCAACGAACTTTACAGATTGTCCTTGAGATTTATTAATTGTCATGGCGTACGTTACACGAACTGGAAACTGTCGTCTTGTCATATAAAAAGGTAATTCTGAAGCTGTTGGGGACAAAGATATTCTTGGAATAAACACAAAACTGCCGGCTTTATCCCCATTCAAAATTTGAGCTTCAATCACACGGGATGCGCATCTAAGAACCATCAATCGTGTGACATTACAGAGCCCATCTTTAGGTGCAATATTACGCAGTAAAATAATTGGACAACCAACCTTAAGATCAAGTTTAAATGGTGGCAAACCAGGAGGATTCAAAGAGTTTATGTACTCGGTCGGATAACGATTTATAATGGCAGGATCAATTTCTTCAGATTCAACCAGTTTGTCTGCAGCTAGATACGTAATCTGTTGTCCAGGATAAGTTTGTAAAGCAGCAGTATTTATTAAATTAACATCATCATTACGCGCAGAAAGAATTATTCGTTCAGTCAGATACGCCGGAGTCACCACACCCTCAACATCTAGCTGCGGATAAATTCTTAGTAATAATTCTTTTAAATCCTTGCATCGGAATATGTGGGAGGGTAGCTCCACCACTTCATTAGGCTTTGTGCCGACCTATTACATAAATAGAAATTTTTTTAATGTAAGGGTAAATATAGTACAATGGTTATTAAAATCATCAAGTATGTAAATAAATACCTCCAAAATAAAGTTTGCAAAATTTGTATTTTCAACAGATGAATTAGTCAACCGCATATTTTGGTCCAAGATCAAAACTTTTATAGAACACCACAATGCAGATCGTCTCAATGAGGCTCCAACAATTTCTTCTCGAACCCCTTTGGTATGACTGGCAAGATTTGCCGGAAGTCCCCACCAAGAACAACGGTAATACCACCAAATGCTCTGTTGTTATCACAAATATCTCTCAACGATCGATCCACTGACTCAACACAATGGCGATGTTGCATAGGAACTTCATCCCATATTATCAGCTTTGTTTTTCTGAATAATTGTGCATGTATAGATTGCTTACTAAAATTACAAATTGAATTATCATGCACATCTAACGGTATACGAAATGTTGAGTGTGCAGTGCGACCTCCGATAAGTAGCAACGATGCAATACCTGAAGATGCAACGGTGATAACTATATTTCCAAGACTACGCAACATGGTCGATATTGCATTATACAAAAAAGTCTTTCCAGTTCCAGCACCACCACTCAAAAAAAATGTAGTACCTCTATTTTCAAAAACAGATGAAGTAATTGCTGAATAAGCTGCACGTTGTGCATCGTTTAGGCAATCAACATCTTTTAGTGCATCCAACTGTTGCGCTGTATTTATGAGTTCCTGGTGTTCATGCAACAGTCTATTGCCAACATTTGTGTTCCACTCTCCTGTAGGAAATGGCATCGGCGGAAAGTCAGCTAGACACTTGCCAGACTCCTCAAGTAATTCATTGATAAGGAATAAACCGTAATCTTCAAGTTGACATTGAGTTGGAGTAGAAATTGCAAATAAAGCAGAAATTTTATGTTGAAGATCGTCGCAAATATGCACTGAGAATTGATTCCATAATGCAAGTGGGTCGATTGGTGAACATTCGATAAGAATAATACAAAACAATCTTCTTAATTGATAGCCCGTTTTCATAATAGAAGCCTCGTAAAGGCATTGTTTCCATTCTGAATCATCTTCAAGCAAACCTCTTGCAACGCACGTTGCTTTGAATGTAGAGTACTGTACATTATTGAATGTGCGTAAATTTTCCCATGATGTTGGTCCTTTAACAACGGTTAGCAACAACCGCAGATAGAAGCGCTCACCAGAGTTGGGAGATGCAAAATACATTCTGCCAATTGCATATCCCGATTTTCTTGGAGTCCATACCTTTGTGGATAAATTCCACACAAACTTTTGAGGGAACTCCTGGTAAGTAAGATCACGTGCTAATGCATGTAATGCACAACATGTAAAAAATTCAGTCAAAGTTGTCTTCTCATTTTCAGCTCTAGACCTTATTGTAGCAGAATCTTCATCTGGATCAAAAATAACACGGTGTTGCCCTGGTAAATGAAGAACCAATCTTTGTACTGACGGAATCTCCTGATGTAAAGGATGCTCAAATATCCGCCAAGCTGCCTCTGGTGGTCCAATATATCTTGCATCAAGGTATTGTTGGACCTCATCTACTGCACCCAGCACCATGGTGGTTCGATCATGACCTTTATAAATGTACTTATGAATGTACTTGACACATCTTATACCGGCACAAACTTCGACATTAATATGGCAGTTAAAGCGTATGGAGAGATACTTATTATGTGGAACAACATCTCGATTATCAACCTGATGCCCCCTTACAGTATAGATATGTCCATCATTACGACGACGATATACAGGATAGCCGTCACGATCCATTGTTGTCGAATCTGCATAAGTTCTTGGGTACTTCTTAGTGCATTTACCATTTTCCATACATGAAGCATTTGGATTTCGAGCACCGCATGGTCCGTGCACCATACATTTCATAACGGTATCGAATAATTCTTGATCTTGAGTAGGATCAGGAAATTCAGCACAAACAATCTTATCCACTTGATCACATGTATGGATCTTATCTGGACCACAAAGAAAGAAAAGAGCATGCATATGTGGAAGCCCACGTTTCTGAAACTCAATTGTGAAGACATGTGCCACTTTCCTGCCAAATACATTTTTGACATCAATCTCCTTCATCAAAGCCTTTCGTTTTAACTCAAAAACACGTGCAACTAAATCAGGTCGATCGATAGCCTTTTGATTGGGCAGAAGAGCTGAAATTATTTCAGGCCACTTAGGATTCGCAGTCATGGTAAGAAATATATCGGGGTGTTGGTTATACCGTGTGATAGCCATCGAGTCTTGAAAGATTTCGAACATGTGACGTGCACTACCAGTGAAAGATGATGGAAGTATCATGCGTTGGTCAATTTGGTCACCACTTCCATATGCATCAATATCTGCAAGGCCCTGATATAGTTCTGAACGGAGTTTTTGCTGATTAAGTTTGATGAACGTCAAACGATTCTGCTCAGTTGCTGCCCAAGCATCAACTATGAACTCTTGGAACAATTTTCCGGCTCTTAGAATTGAAGAATACTCTGTATGTCTTTCAAACAGACGGTAGCTATAATACTCACACAATGTAAGGCGCCTATGTGAGACTTGATTTTGCAAAGGATCCCATTGCTTCAAATCTGGTTCCCATCCAAGCTGACCATGCGGGAATAATAATACATAATGCAATGGCAAGTATGCAGGATGAGCCTCGTTGATTTGCATTAGTTGATTATTTCCTCGTAGATGTAAAACAATATCTCGCATCTTAGAAGGTCGATGGCCATCTCCTGGTAAAATAATTGCAATTTCATCTACGGTTGGCAGGTTATATCGTCGTCGATCCTTATTTGAATTATAATGCAGATATACAGGGAGATCATGACCATATGAATCCGTTTGTGTTAAAACAGTATAAGCCTGACGATACAGAGCGATGAATGGATTTATGACTGATAAACAATCTTGAATAATTTTTAATACATCCCGTCTCAAATGAGGATTTCTATGACTTCGTAACTCTGTAGCAGCAGCCGGATCATATATATATAGTTGGCAATAACTTGCTGTTTGATCCTGTTGTGGCAAAAGTGAGCCTGTTCGATGACGCAATTCTCCATGAATTGTAAACGTTGGTGGACCTCTGCCAGCAATCAATCTTCGATCCAATGAAGCGCCAAGGCTGGTAAATGCATTAGCCGCATTATACTCCCGAGTATATTGTCGAAATGATTTTGATTGGTCACTGTTACCATCATATAAATCTCGAAGTTGTGGAGGGGGTTCAATAAGTGTATCTAATTTTACTTTTCCTTGTAAACAGCAGGTTCCAAAACGATGTGTTGTCAAAGTTGAAGTCGACAACTGTTCATCCAACCAATGTAAGGCTGAGCAATGAGGGCATGGAATGTTCATTGATCCAAGATAATGCCGAACAAAATCCACATGCGTTGGTGGACCAACTCTATGTTGAGTTGGCCTGCGTTGGCAGACCAACTCTGGAGAAGCTGTTGATACAGGTTGTATTTGAGGCATATTAAGTATGGTGGTAGGAGTCATATATCGAGATATGTTCCGTTGCTCTTGTTCCCGTTCTCTCCTTCTACGTTGAGATAAAGACCTATACAAATTTAAACCAAAACTAAATACAATTAAATAAATTTAGGCATCATGGCGTGGATAATTAAGTGGACAATAACCTGTCAACTGGTTCAATATGTTGTTCACGAATTGCATCATTGCGTGAGCCCGAGCCCCCAGCTTCTTGTTCAGTTGGAGAGGTTGTTACTTGATGTATATCAAGTATACTATTAGGAGTCATATGGTGTTGAGATATGTTTCTTTGCTCTTTTTCTCGCTCTCTTCTTCTACGTTGAGCTAATGACCTATACAAAATTAAATTCAAAGCTAAATAGAATTAAATTACATTAATTAGATTAGATATTGTGTACAGTCATATAGATAATAACCTGGTAGATGGTTCAGCTTCATGTTCTGAAATCATATCAGTGTGAGTCCTGTCAACTGGTTCAATATGTTGTTCACAAATTGCATCATTGCGTGAGCCCGAGCCCCCAGCTTCTTGTTCAGTTGGAGAGGTTGTTACTTGAGGTATATCAAGTATACTATTAGGAGTCATATGTTGTTGAGATATGTTTCTTTGCTCTTTTTCTCGCTCTCTTCTTCTACGTTGAGCTAAGGACCTATACAAAATTAAATTCAAAGCTAAATAGAATTAAATTACATTAATTAGATTAGATATTGTGTACAGTCATATAGATAATAACCTGGTAGATGGTTCAGCTTCATGTTCTGAAATCGTATCAGTGTGAGTCCTTTCATTTTGCCATCGTTGCAATGATGCAAGGCGACGATGATTCGGTGGTGAAGAGCCAAACGTAGGTTCAGTAAGAGTTCTATGTTGGGATTGTCTCTTCCGTGATGCTGATATTCTTCGTGATAAGTCACTATCAACAGAATCCTAAATTGATTGTGTAGTATAAGTTTGATCGATGATGGTAAATCAAGTATCTATTATAAATTTGGTTATAGTAACAAATTACATACCGGTTGCATGTTGATGTGAAGCAAATGAGAGTGCTAAAAGATGTAAGCTCGACCTTCAACTAAATCGTTTAAAATAAATGTTAAAAATATTAATCCCAATAATATTAAACAAATATGTATGGAAGATAGCCATTGCAACAACCATGTACCAGACAAAGTTGGAAAAAAGCAGAAGAAATTTGTGCATATATTGAACGGGAAACCATAACACTCCAAACACTTTGAAGTATGAAAATATTTGGATCAAGATCGCAATCCAGTTCGGCTTGCATGGCGTCACAGTTGTTGTCACCAGTAGTCAACGCCAAGTCGTAGATGACGTCTCCGCTGCCAGGTGGTAGATGACGTCGCCGCCGATAGATGGTAGATGACGTCGTCGTCGAGATTTGTTCAAAAGGGATTCAAGTCAAAGGTTGGGTATATCTAAAGGTATATGGATCGAGGAGCTATATAATATGTTGCTGTTGTGGTTGTTCGTGGCTAACATCAAGAGGTTAACGATTATGCTAACTTGCACTTAAGAACATGTAACATGCAATTAAGAAAATATATATGCTAATATTTTTAAGGCATTGGTTAAAAAGCATGTTCTCAACTGGTAGGCATTTTTAAGGCATTTTTAAAAGGTAGGCATTTTTTAACAGAGACTCCCAATTAAATAAGCCAATTATGATATCAGCTTGCTATCGGGAATGGGAGTCTATGTATTAAATAAGCTGTTAATTTAGATCAGCTTGCCTTAATAAATTAGCTCTAAAATGCATTAATAAATGTTAATTTAGATAGCAACCAATCAGAATGGAATGATACTACTACTGATATATTAAAAATTAATAAATGTTAATTTAGATAGCAACCAATCAGAGAACTCCATATATTCATCCAGGCAAGGAATATATGGAGTTCATCCATATATTCCCCCATATATTCTGGGAATGATGATTGGTTTATTAATTTTTAGGTGGTTCACCAGTAATTTTTAGGTGCTGATCTGTTATGAATATATGGAGTTGGTCCACCTATTAGCTGTTAGGAATATGATTGGTTTATTAATAAACCTTGATATATAGGTGCTGATCTGTTACTTGCACTGCAGACATATATGTTTTCAGATTCCCTCTCTATCATGCAAACATTTTCAGGTGAATATGGCCTCACTTTGTACATCTAGGAGCTATGCGATTTTTCATATTGACAGCAATTCTTATTTCTTATAATACTTTCCAGTCAACCTTGCAGATAAGTCATCTGAGAAAGGTACAAAGGGTCAGAGCTCAGTTGGAAATTTAAATGGCCAATTTTTACCAAGCGTAGAAAAGTCAAGTGTTGCAGGTAAACACTATAGTCACCAAATGGATAAGAACCTTACTGAATCAGATGGTATAGTGTTGAGAAAGAGGAGCATGGAGCAAAATAATGGCAAGAGTTCGGGGAAGGAGCTTAAAAAGTCACATCAGGAAAATTCAGGAAGTGAATTTGAGAACAAAATTCAGCAACCATGATAAGCCTAACAAAGTTGGCAGTGCAGATGTTCTGCAAGGGTCTCCAATTATTGAAACTGCCAATGAATCAACTATTCCAATTGAGTCTCTAAAATTTCTTTGCCGTGTTCTTATGTTAAATAAACCAATTTATTTCAATTTCAATTAAGGTGAGCTTGTTACATTATTCTTACTTCCAATTGTGGTCAGATGCTATCTAAATATCAAGTCTTTCGTTGGATGAAAAATCAAAAGAACTATTGTGTTCGGACTGACATCTACAATATGATGACACGGTTATATGCTAGACATAATCAAACTGATCAAGCACGCGGCTTATTTTTTGAAATGAAAGAATGGAGGTATGCATTTCATTATTTTTTGAAATGAAAGACACGGTTACAGATGCATGTACATATGCACATATGGCGCCTACATACATTGCCGTGCACTGATCCTTCACACATACACATCACAGTTACACATTTGCTAAAATGATGTCGCGATGAGATTTATATTGTATCTTTTGGGTGGCTATCTGAATTGACAGTATACACTGTACATCACCATGTATCATAAATCATAAGTATGATAAATATCATATATTCTGGTGTCTATGTTCACCTCATGCGAAATGAGAAATTGTCATGGCGGAGTAGAGACTACACATATTTGGACCATATACAGTGAACTCCCAAATAATCTGCGTATCGCTCAACTGTCAATTGCTTTGTATCTTTTGATTGTTCTTACTGAAGGCTGCAGTTAGTTGCAGTTTATACACATCTTGAAAGAACAGTGACATGGGAAAAAAATTGATGGTAATAACATATCTACGAAGCACATATCTATTTACAGCATAGATAATGTTAACAGCATAGATATTTTCAAAGCACATATCTACAGTTCTAAGCTTAATGAAGAATAAACAACAACTAAAATATCTATGAACTGCGATGAACTGGGTAACACTTGTGCAAAATTATCCGAAAAATAACTAAATGCTTCTGCAAAATTTCCAACAATAAGCATGAATCAAGGGCAGGATCGTAATTGAGAAGATGAACTGAGAGATCTTGCCTTGCCTGCGAACTGGAGATGAAGCGCGCGTTGATTTGCCTGCGAACTGGAACTCCCTCTGCGACTTGCTAGAGCTTCGCCTGCGAACTGGAGACTCTCAGGATGAACTGCGAGATCTAGGGCGCGATGAATCAAGGGATGGAGACATGCCTACCTGCGAGATCTAGGGTGCGATGAACTGCGAGATTCTTGCCTTGACTGCGAACTGGAGATGAAGCGCGCGTTGATTTGCCTGCGAACTGGAGATGAAGAGCGCCTTGCCTGCCTGCGACTTGCTAGAGCTTCTATTTTGGGGAGAATGAACTGGTGAAGCAGAAGGAGAGAATGAACTGGCGAGCAAGAGACGCCTCGTTAATTTTGGGGATGAACGGGTTAATTGACGCCTCGTTTCTCGTTTCCCCATTATGGGGAAGAGCAAGAGACGCCTCGTCCCCCGCGAAAATCTCTTCCCCTGTTTATTTTTTTCAAAGAGTGTGATGTCTTTATTCAAAACAGTTGGACCCACAAATATCAAAACTTAATCCTAACCGTTCATTCCCCCAGATTAAATCCTGGTTGTCTTTTATCTAACCCTTTGTCCTAGTCAGCTTGTCCTAGTCAGCCCTAGGATTCAAAAATCGCTGTCAAATGTATAATAGATAATAGATATATATATATATATATATATATATATATGATATTGCAGTTTCGTCTTATGTGTCATGATTGCGATGTTGGATTATTCATGCTATTTGTGATGTGATGCATTTTAAGACTATTTTTTGGTATATTTAAAATGTTGATATTGGACTTTCATTCCTCTATTCACATAAGTATATGATGTGATTTTATGAGTTTTGATTCTATATATCTTTATACTCCTTGATTGTTATTAGTTTTTTATTTAGCACGATTATTGTTGTTGTTATTTACTCTCAGCTTTTTGGATAATGCCATAGGGGGAGAGAAATAAACATACAGATTCATAATGAATGTGCTAAGTATTTATTAATATCACTTTGAATCTAAGATAGAAGTTGCCCTAGATTCAGGGGGAGTAAGATTACAATGAATAGGGATTTTATTTTCTAGATTTCCTGAATTAAATTCATGCAAAACTTACTCATTTGTTACAATTGAAATATAGATGCCCAAATATTTGTTGACTAACTTGATTGGCATCTATGTAGGGGGAGTAAGTTTTTATTACGCACAATTATTTATCTTTTTGTTTATGTTTGTTTGCCATCATCAAAAAGGGGGAGAATGTTGAGTATTGGACTTCTCCCTACTTGGTGTTAATGATGAGCAAACATAAATACTTGTGACTAATCCCCTATTTTGCAGTTAATCCATTGCCTAAGCTTTAATATGAAGATCTACTAGCAATGGATGACTCTCAAAGATCATTGAAGGCAAATGACATGGATTGGATGATCGTAGATGATGATTGAAGCTCCATGAAGACTTCAAGCTCATACGTTGGATAGAAGAGAGAATTCGTCAATGTAAATTTCTTTTATCTCTTCTAGTATGTAGCTCAGAAGTAGAACTTTGTTCGAGCACTCACACACATCTTTAATTTATTCTTAGGACATTATTGATCAATCGTCCTTAGACTCCAATTCATTTCTTTATTGATTGTGCCTGGATTGTTTATAACAGCCGACTGCTAAACGTTTTACAGTCGCCTGTCTCAAAAACAGTCGACTGTGTTTTGTTCTACAGTCTCATGTTATGCACAAACGTTTACAATCTAGTTTTGAGCTTCTCTGTTTTAATTCTCACAGGCGACTCATGAACGATTCACAGGCGCCTGTCCAAATGACAGTCGACTATGTTTTGTTTACCAGTCGCCTGTCTATCTTTAAGCCCAAAGTCTAATTCTTTGATTACTCTGGCTAGTCGACTTATGTTGGATTTACAGTCGACTGTCCAAAGGAACAGTCGACTGTCAATGCTGCATCAGTCGTCTGTCTTTGAGTCAATTTCTTGACTCAACTCTCTGGAAAATCTTAGGGTTTTGACAGTTGTCTGTATAAGGAATTACAATCGCCTATTCTGATTAACAATCGACTGTATTCTCCTCATCAGTCATCTGTCTTGTTATCTTAGATGTTTTCCAGTATTCTTCAACTTATCCATCTTGCGGTCCATCGACTATAGAAGGATTTACAGTCGCATGTTGATTCAACAGTCGACTGTCTATGCTTCATCAGTCGACTGTCCACGTGGTAAGTTACCGTTATGAATTCTCACCTACCCAATCTGACTGTGCAACAGTCGACTGTGGTTTCCTCAACAGTCGACTGTCGCGAGCTCAGATTCTATCCGTTGAGAATTTTCTCACGGATTCTAAAAGGGTTTTTGCTAATTCTGTTTTGTGGATTTGAGAAACTTATATAAGGAGCATCTACTGTTCCATTGAGATGTTACTTATCCCATTGCAAAATCATTCAAGCTTTCATTCTCAAGTTCAAAAGCTCTCAAATCCAAAATCCCTCAGAATTCCTATCTTTGATCTCTTGCTCTCCAACCTAGAACTAAAGAGATATCTTCTAGGAATTTGGTGCAGTCAAGAGAAAGGGCTTTTCCTCTCTTCCAAGAGAGTCTTCAACAAACAACACACTTCTCCTTCAAGTTCTACTTCAAGGCATAGGTGATTGTAAGTGTTGTTTTCATATTTCATAACTTTCGTTATTTGAATTTGCTCTCAGGTTGTGAGAGTGGTTTGCTTGCTCCCTAGTTGTGTGAGTCAAGGACAATTGATTGTATTTCGATTTCACTTGTAGGGTTTCTACAAGTGGGTTTTAAGGAAACCTCAAGTTAGGGTTCTAACTTGAGTATCCGGTTGTTAACCGGGTGGAAGGGATGTAGGATTACCGGGAACAAGTCGGGAAGTGACTTGGGTAATCCGAACCCTTGAAACATCTTTGCATTTGCTTGTGTTTCATTTTGGGTTTAATTTCTATTCCACACTATTTTGTTTGTTTGCATTTAAATTGGTGTAACTATCTTTTTAAATTGCATAAACACTATTCAACCCCCTTCTAGTGTTTTTTCCATAGCCAGGATCCTTACACGTTGCCCTTCCATTAATGAATGTGGGATTGAAAGCAGCTCCTAAATAGGAGGACTTGGCCGACGGTTACCCTAACTAAAGGGGGAGGATCGTGGCGCCTTAATTTATGACCGTTGGACTCCCAACGTCACTAAGCATTCCCCTAACAACTATACATAGATGAGGGATGAACAGAAAAAGGTACGAGCTATCAAATACTCTAACTCCTTACTTATCACTTATATTTCTTCATCCATTCATACTTGCAGAGACTGACTCAAGACGGACCTCCATGGCACGATCTTGACAACCCCAAGTTCAGCTTAAAGTTCACATTCCAACTTAAGCATCGGAGGGGATTTGAGTCAGAACCCAGATCCGACCCCCCTGACGCTACTCTATGGTGCAGGATCAACGAGGAAAAATAGTCAGAAACAAGGTCGATCGTCCAACGATCGACGATAGCACGACTTTTCCAACATCAAAGTCGTTTGGCTTCCCGTATCATCCACCGAGTGTGGGTCAATCCATCTGAAGGTCGAACAAGCTTCCTCAAATATCTAGGAACCTATCAACGACACTGGTTCTACTAACTGGGGGTCCCCTAACACTAGCTGACTAGGCTCAACCTTTGCGGAAGGATCCACGTCAGCTCCTTTATTGTCTAGGTCATTTTTGGCCGAAACAATTGGCGCCGTCTGTGTGATACTATTAGTCGACTTCCCTACAAAGTCCCTGAAGAGCTATATCGGCTAGACCCAGCAATCCTGGACCGACTTACGGTCTGAACAAAAATATGAACATGGAGAACATTCAGATAGAAGACGTCACGAACCTCCCGTCCTCACCAGAGGGTCCAAGGAGGAAAACCAAAGTGCCGAAGGTGTCCAAAGAGTACTTCAATCAATTTTCAAGCCAAGTTGATAAGAGCATCAGCGTTCTGGCAGCTGTGGTGTAGCAGAACATGGGAGGTCCTCCCTCTGGAACTGAGCCACTACCGCTCCCAAACGCAACTTCGACACCAATGAGAAATGTGACTATGACGATGGATCCAAGAGACCCCAGAGCAGATCGACAGGAGAATGCGCTGCTCAATGCCACTCATTTATCCCTCCGTAACGGAGAGATAGGGAGCGATGGTAGCGCCTTAGTATTCCAAGGAGGATCTAATCCTGCCAACTATCGGCAAGCCCGTGCCATATTCTAGATCAGGTAATGAACGGGGCCACCCTCGGCCCCCATTCTCTTGATTTTTCAGGTGGCAATGAGAGGAGACAGGCGGAAGAGATTCCCAACCGATCCTTGGGAGCCACCTATCTGCAAGGTGGCGAGGGGTGATTCCATCTCGGCCACTCCATGAATTGACAGACCCCCCCTCAGAGAGAGCCTCGTCACTGCTCCTCAAGTACCAAACTTCAAGCTCCCAACCTTGCCGACATATGACGGCAAAGGCGACCCCTGGGCGCACGTTTGCAAGTACCTGAACGTGATGCTGCTTCATGGGACAGATGAACCTTATCTCTGTAGAGCCTTCTATACCACCCTGATCAAAACGGTGGATGGATGGTATAACAACCTTCCCGACGGTTGTGTTGAGATGAGCTAGCCGATCTCTTCTGTAAGCAGTTCGTCGCTGGTCGACGAACCAAGAAGAAGTCCTTCCAACTCTTCACCATTAAGCGAAAGGATAAGAAGTCCATCTGAGATCTCGTCCAATGATTCAATGATGAGAAACTCGAGGTGGAAGATACTTCGGATGTGACGATCATCTCGACCTTTACCCAAGCCATCCGCAACAAGCACCTGCGGAGGGCCCTCCACCAATACCCTCCAGACACTGTCATAGAGCTGTACAACATTACTGATTCGGGATATAAATTGCATATTTTCCCCCCTATTTCTGGGCATTTTATGTGTATATCATGTTTAATTTGGTGTTGATACGGGTGTTTTCGTGATATCTTGGATTATTAACGCCTAATCTCTTTTTATACATAAAATGTGTGTTTTATAAACTAACTAGTCATAACCCGTGCCCGCGGGCACGGTACATTTAAGATTTTCCAGGAAATCTTTGTTCCCCGTAAAATTATTTCCACATCCAAAATTTAAAAGAACAATAAATTAGCGTAAAAATATTTAGCGGCATGGGCACCTTCGGCACGGAACAACAATTTCGGCGCAGACGCCTTCGGCGCGGAACAACAATTTCGGCGCAGGCGCCTTCGGCGCGGAACAACAATTTCGACGTCGAACAACAAATTTGGCGTCGTGCCTTCGGCGCGAAACAACAAATTCGGCGTCGAACAACAAATTTGGTGTCCGCGCTTTCGGCGCGGAATAACAAATTAGCGTTAAAAAATTTAGCGTGCGCCTTCAGTGCGATAAATTAACGTAAAAATATTTAGTGGCACGGACACTTTTAGCGCGGAACAACAATTTCGACGCAGGCGCCTTCGGCGCGAAACAACAAATTCGATGTTGAATAACAAATTTGGCGCCCGCGCCTTTGGCGCGGAACAACAAATGTGGCGTCGAACAACAAATTCGGCATCCGTGCTTTCAGCGCGGAATAACAAATTACCGTAAAAAAAATTAGCGGGCGCCTTCGCCGCGGGCTAAATTTTAGGGGGAGTTGAAAGATTTTGTTAACACCATGCCTCATCTTTCAACTCTCCCGGCGTAAAAATACCATGAGGTTTGTTGTTCCACTTGATGAAGGAAGAGTTGAAAGATTTTGTTAACACCATGCATCATTGTAGAGGGAGTATGTATCTTATCTTTGTAATTTCATTTTTATATATCAAATTATTTACCATCATGAAAAAGGGAGAGAATGATGGTTATTGTATCAACCCTAGGCTAGTTTTGATGATAAGCAAATAATTAAAGTTGTTAATGATATTTTTATGAGATAATTTGTGAATGTAGATAACTAATTAAGCAATGGTCAACTCAGAGCTCCTCAAATGGTCAACTCAGAGATAATTTGTTAATGAATTTTAAAAAACATTTTAACATTTTAAAGGTTGTGAGTGTGTGTATTTAGTTGAATTTATGAAAGGATGAGAGGGAATTTGTATAGCATGACTGCATGAGTGAATTTATAACATTGGAAAATCACAGATAGATTGAGTGATTTCAATTCCAGTAGCCTTCAGAGCTCCTCAAATAGAAAATGGCAACACCACAAATGCCCAAAATACTCTGCAAAATTTTAACTAATTGAAACGATACAACAATTTTTTTTATAAAAAAAATTAAAAGCAGAAGAAATAAATCATAATTAAGCTCCTTCCCCCTGTATATTCCTCTGACAACTGGAAGGTGGAAAGATATAGATGAACTTAATTTCTATTTCATCTGCTTCAACATTTTACATCACCCAAGGTACCACAAAAGAAGAAGGAAGAACATAAAAATAAAAACAGCTTGATAGCAAATGAAGCTGATCAAATGCTTCCTACTGGTAACAAAAGGTCCCCCTTGCACGATCGTCCAACTTTTTGAGAACCCACACGACTTGGGCCAACACCTCCCCCGCCTCGATGCAGCCTTCAATGCCGACCATCATGGCCATCACTCGTATCTTCATCCTCACCCCCTCCTCGCTAAAAATACCCAACTCGTCGTCCTTGATCTTTTGAGATAGGGCGCCGAGTTCTTCCCATCAGGATCCATGCCTGAAAATTGGAAGCAGAGACCAGCAATGAGCACAGAGTAATCGATGGCTTGGTTTTTGAAAGAGGGTTTAAATTGCAACGTATGACATACAATGACATTAAAGGTACTACTTCAGGCAGGGCAGGGCATTGCCAAAAAATGAAGTGGTTTCATAAGAATCAGAAAGAAAATGGCAATGCTGGATGTGCATCCCGCAAATAGTGTTTAAATTGAACCCACCTTCAAGTACCTTTGGCTGATAAACTTGCCTGAGATGGGAAGATGTACACACAGGCACAGGCAGGCATTTCTCTGCGCGGAGATGGGAAGAGCAAAGTTTCAGCTGGGGGTGTCAATAGGGTGGATATCATAGTATTCACATCTGCTCCTGTTATAAGATGATAATAAACTGTTATAAGATGCAATTGTTCTGGGGTGTTTTATAGGAATCCGTGTCAACACAGTCCTTTATGACTTCTAATCACCAAAAAGAAACGTCATCATCCCTTGATTAGGAACCCAAAAACATAAACATGCTTTCAAACCTTTACAGCACTTGAACCTTGCATTCATTGGGCCTTCTTTTGACTTCATGATTGAAAGCCTTACATCCACAAAGACCATGACCCAAGCTTTCATGTAAGTCCAAACTTAAATGGGCAATAGCTAGCTGATCAAAAGCATAGGCCTTTGAGCTTTGGACATTTATGGCTTAAAACATAATTTTCTAAGGAATTTTAAAAATGTCTGGCCTTGGAAAAAATATTTAAACATGCACAATATTAAACAAACACATCAAATCTCTCGTACAGGCTTGTTAGCTTCAAGCATGACCTCATCAATTGTCATACTCAACGGTCATGATATTTTTTTCACTGATCTCTGTGTAGTATTTCTCAGGTTCCCCCGTGGGGGGCTCAGGCTGGCTTCCATGCCAATCCATCACTTTCTATTTGATGACATTTCTCTTTGAATCCATTAGACTTTGTGTTAAGTTTCATGCTAATATCCATTTTGTGATCATACTTCCGCTTTCAGAAGTTCGATAGCATTTCCCCTTCCGCTTTCAATTATCATAATAGTCACCCCCATTGACACATCAGAACATGTTAGCAATATATAGCATTTAGAAGATTGAACCTATTTAGAAAAATGGCTGGGGATGTCAAGGTATCTTATAACAGGAGGGTGTTAATGGGTTAAGATGATAATAGAGAGAATATGGTCAATCTTATAAATGTTATAAGATGCCAACTAAGCATGAACTAAGCATACAGGAACACTTCTAAATGTGAAAAGCCATATTCAGCTAAATTTATATTTTCTGGAAGTATTCTTCTAAATGGTATACGATGCCAACTAAGCATGAACTAAACATACATGAACTGAGCATATAAGATGCAAACTAAATATGAAAAGCCCCTCAACCACCGAGCTAATTGGCTCCCTCATGTTATTATCTCATTTGTTGGCATCACATTTAGAAGATTGACATCTCTGGAATGCAACTTCTTTCTCAAAGGATTGTTCCAATAATCCAATAATCCAAATGCTTAACAAATTTCTTCCAAAAATTCAACTGCTAAGCCTTTGTCCAAGCGCATTTCATTATTTTCCCTTAAGTCGAGTTTAGTTGAGGCACATCGTTCTAATTGTGACATATAATTTTTCCTAAAGCTCACATTATTCTTCCTAAAGCTCAGTTCATTGCTATTTCCCAAAGGATTGTTCCAATAAAAATAATGCTGACAAAACAATTCGGCTATGGGCCTTCGACATCTATTCCAGAACATCAATTATAAGGCAATGAAGTCTCAAAACACCTCTAAAAATGCTTACATGTACATCAATTCCGGATTTTTGTGTAGAAATCCAGGGAGAATAATGTGTCACAAATCCGAAACATCAAAATAGCCGAACACCTCTAAAAATCCGGAACAATGATTTTAACAAAAACAATTCGGTTATTTTGATGTTCAGGTAAGCATTTTTTTACCCTGGACTTCTACACAAAAACAATTCGGCTATTATTCGGAACAATTTTTACAATGATTTTAACAAAGATCAAATGTAAGAGGGTTACCTGCTCGGAAATGAAATCAGATCTTAACAACTGCTTTACAAATTTTACATGCAACTCAATTCCACCTCTTTACAAATGAAATCAGATCTTAACTTTCTGGTTAAATGACAGCAGATCTAGAAGATGGGGTTACCTGTGAGGAGATTGAAGAACTTTGCAATGGGAGATGAAGGTCCAAGATGCTTATCTGCCACTGCATTCCCAGTAAGCTCATGAACCTATTTTACATGAAAATTTTACTTACCAAATATTAAAATAATGAATTATGAAGCGAACGTGTCTTTGATAGAAGTGTAAATGTTACATTACGTGTCTAATTGTCCTAACTTTAAAATTTGGGACTCAATAAAACTAACATAGATTCACGATAAGAACATCCATACTTACAATGTCTAATTCTCCTAATTAAAAAGTGCCAAGTATTGTGTGTGTGTGTGAAACACATACAAAAGCACACAAAAACTACAATTTATCGCATGAACATGCAAGTGAAACCTGTGTAATATTAATACCATGGCTGATAATGAAAACCACTGACTAAACTGAGAAATTTTTTTGACATAGAAGCATAATTTTATGAAATACATTTGTTTTGATAATATTTGTAATTAATAATTTGTCTCCATAATACCTTGGGGCAGCTGAAATATCTCCAAATCCATCTTCCAAATAGAAAAGATCGGTTCATGTCTTGAAGGCAAAAATTCCCAGGCCTCCCAGTATTTTAGCCTTACAAACATTCTGCTAGGCTACAAAATTCACATATGCCGATACTTGATCACTTCCCTTTCAAAAGAAATTTCTTCTGATATTGTCAACACTTTTATGAATATATCAGGAAAAGCATGGACAGACATCACATCGCATACATGTTGCAATTGAGCTAAAATTCATAACTTGCATCCACTGAAGTAGGAAGGGGGACTGGACGTGATCGAGAATTAAGTGTTTTGGAACAACCATGAACCCAAAAGAGGGCAGGTACGGAGTGCAGAAATCAAGCTTAAACTGTTCCATCTAGCTATAGTTGTCTACTTGGAATCTAAAACATTATAATTTGGAAACTCAGGTAGTACTACTTTGAAGGGAGGTTTGATCTGGTGAAGTTTGTGAAGGCAGTCCAAGAGGCAGGACTTTACGTGCATCTTAGGATCGGCCCATATGCGTGTGCTGAATGGAATTACGGGTTTGAATCGCTTTTTTTTTCATTTGTCGCGTGACATGGGCTACAAAATTTTCTACGTTGTTACTCTAATATCTTGTAATTCATTCGAGTCTTTTAGCTGGCTAAGTATCAAAGATGGTACATATAATATATTGGAAAATATAACTATTTATTCATTGTCTGATTTTCAATCAAATTAGATATATACTACATTTGATTTATCTCAATGTCGAAACCTTTTTATCTCAGAGGTTTCCCTATGTGGTTGCACTTTCATGCGTGTGATACAGTTCTGGACAACTAATTCACCATTTAAGGTGCAAATATGTCTCTATGCATAACCACCTATTTCAGATTACATATCAGGGGTGGTAATGCTTTTATAAGTTGATAAAGATTTAGAGAACATTATGTTGTTTCTTTTACAGAATGAAATGGAACGCTTTCATGCAAAGATAGTATCACTTATGAAGGAAGAGAACCTATTTGCAACACAGGGTGGGACTATTATACTTGCACATGTAAATTAAATGTTATGCATGGTAGCATTACTTGATAAATAGTCTTAAGAGTTCTGGAACTGGGTTTAATTTGTTCTTTGACGCATAAGTATGTTTATCTTGGTACTATTATTGACTACTTTTGCCTTCTATTATATCTAGATTTTAGACCTTCCTATTCGATGATTCACTAACTTAGTTTATCAGAATTGTTCTTTGTTTCCACATTGAAAGTATGTGGTTCCAGCAAACATATGCTCATATTTAGATCAATTAAAATACTTAATAGAATCGATAATCAAGCTCTTCAATAAAGAATATAGTCAATGTAAACAAATCACCCATCAATGTACGGTAGTAAAAAAGAAAGCATACCTCAAAAAGAAAGCATACCTCTTGCAGGCGTGCCCCAACTTGGGCTTGCCCCTGGACCAATCGTAGGATTCAATCACACATTTACTGCCAAAATCAGCAAGAATTTCTTGAGCTTTCACTCATAAAAATCAATTCAATTCAATTGAAGGGAAGCCAAATGTGTCGCATACCAAATCAGCCTCGTTGCTGCTCTCGGGCTTCAACTTGTGATCCACAACGTTCCCTGGACGGCCATCAAAGTACCCTAAAATGTCGCCCCTGGCGGGACCTACCCCCAGTCCGTCAGACTTCCATCTGGCTGTCAGAACGCAGAGCGTCATGTTGTCGGGCCCACCGGAGACTCCCAGTGCTGAAGAAGAGAGTACGATGAGAAAATGGGGAACACGATCAATTAAAAAGGTGAGATTTTTTTATTTCAAGACTGAGTTTGGGGTATTTAAAACCCATTCCATGGCGGGGTTTGATTCCGGCCATGACCATTCACTTGGAAGAGGTCGCTGGAGGATTTGATGCTGATGAGTGTCAACAACAAAATAATGGAAAAAAGATTGTTGACAGAGGACAAAGAATGTTTTTACCTTCATTCATGGCGAAGAAGAACATGAAGAGATCTCCATCTGTATAACAAACTCAACTTGAATACATGTAAAGAGCAAAAACAAACAAAAATTAGAAAGAGTTAAAGAAGACATGAATGTGAGAGAGAGATATATGCATGTAGTCTTTGTGTGCCCGCCCAGCTTCACAATTGGGATGTGGGTTTCAGAATCATCAACCATCGATGGAAGAATATATGTTAACACTTTGGCAGGAATGGAATTTCACATGGAAGATCCCTTCTCACCAAAGATTAAAATTGTTATTAATTAAATAATAGTCAACATCCACCTAAGTACAAAAATAATGAAGAAAGCTTGGAATCTTATTATCACAATTCAAAATCCAACATAATATTCATCGTGAATCTCAGCACCATAAAATCATATTACTGAGCTACGCTAGGGATCAAACTTACCCACAAAAGAACCTCAAAAGGATCCCCTCGCCGTGATTCACACAATCCAACCCGCACCCGCACTGAGCGATCTTATGCGATCCCGACACAGAACTCCAGATCGTCGCCCCTCCACTCGACCTCCCCGATTTTGAGCCACATGATGAGGAACTTGACGCTGACCCCTTTCAGATCTGGCCTGATACCTTGGATCTGTTGCATAGATCGTAGGAGGGTTCCTTAAAGGAGAACATGCAGTCTCTGTCAAAGTAGACGGATGAAACACAATGAAACACATCAAAATCTCTGCTGAAAGGGAAAATCATCACCTCATTTTTGCTATTGGACATGTTGCGTTGATTTCTCCTCTCAGCTCAAATCCTAGCCGACCCGTCCATATTCATGTAAGCTTTCATGTGCAACTATGAGGAAAGAGAGAGGTGGGGGTTGGACATGAGGTTGCGTAGATTTTTCCTCTCAGCCCAAACCCTAGCCGACCAAATGAGAGGGAAGGTAGGAAACGAAATGACAAATTTTTTTTGAGAGAGAAATGACAGGGAGAAGCAAAACCAAATGGAAAATTTTGTGGGAGAAAGGAAGATCACAGGGGAGTAAGCGGTTAAGATTGAATTTTCCATGCCAAGTCAGCAATCCATGTGAGTGATCCGCGTGATATCCATGCAGCTCAGATATCTGTGCTAGGTTAGGTTCCCCACAAATTAAGATTTTCCCTCCAAAAATTTTCAACAAACTCTCATCTCAACCATAGATTTCTCAAGATCAAATCTCAGCCACTCTTTATCCCAATACACTTGTCCTAGTCAGCCCTAGAATTCAAAAAACACTGTAAAATGTATAATAGATTTTTACTTCTCCTATTTTTCAGGTACTCCTGGAAGTCTTGGAGATTTTTCAGAATTTTCTGGAATTTTTCTGGGATTTTTAGCTATTTTTGGAGAATTATTGGAGCAAGAGAGGCCATTCTGGAATTTTAGAAAAGAAAAAATTAAAAAAATTAATTAACAATGAAAACCTAGTGTTTGGGCTGGCCCGCTGGCCGGCCCAATTTTACTGCACGTGCTCTTTGCGGGCCGCTGTATTGTTTACATTTTAAAAAAAACATAAGACGCAGCAGCCCATGGGGGCGGGTCACGCGCGGAGCGCGTGCCCGCCCAGCTGCGGGCGGGTACGCGCTCTGCACGTGCCCACTCCCAATTTGTGCAGGCTGAGGCGCCCGTGGGTCGGGCTCCCCGTGCGCCCGACCCACTAGCCCAAATGTGCTTTAAAACGGCCTGTAGCGAAAAATTGAAGCGGTAAGTTGTTTTTTGAGTGTTTTTTCGGCCAGCAACACATTTTTTGGGGTTTCTTCTTCCCCATTAGAGCTAGGGCTAGGGCTTGGAGGTTAATGAAGCTTGGAGCTTGGAGGAGCACTTGGGAGAGGAAGATTTCATCTTGGAGTAACACTTGGGTGAAATTTCTCTAATCTCTTGTGTATTTGATTTAGGGTTTTGTGTTGTAATTTGGATGATAATTTTGAGTAAAGATTTCTTCTTTTTCATTATGATTCTCTAAATCTTGCTTGTGTGGTTGTGTTGTGTGATTGTTGTTGTTGGATTGTAAAATTCATCTCTAGCATGTGTTTATCTTCAAAATTGGTGGATGAAACTTGATGTAGTTTGTTTATTGGAACCCTAAGGGAAAATCCAAAGAGAGCATCATCCTAGCGGACCCTCTCTAATGTACTCATTGTCGATTACTCTTGAGTTTCATTCATTACTTATTGCACCCCCACTTGTTCGATGAAATTTCGCATCCTCCGATTGATCGGCCCTTAGCCAGGAGATCAATTGAGTTATATTTGGGATGAATTCCCATGCCCACGGCCACACACACACACACACACACACACACACACACACACACACACACACACACACACACACACACACACACACACACACACCACATAAGTCCTCCTCGTTACTTGCCGATTCGGCTCTCCACCCTAGCCACTTAGGATAGGATTGTAATTTCACATGTTAGTAGATTTCACCGCACTTTTTCCCACAATCATCCATCGTTAAGCGAGGTAGTTGTAACACGCTATTATCTTTCTTTATCGATCAATTTTGTGAATATAGAACGACTTGTCCCTGTGATCCGACCCGGTACTCACCGGTTATTTTTATTGCATTGACACTCCTACGCTTGGGAGTGGAAGGCGTGCTCCTCGTGCGCGTTCTCCGGGTCAAACCAATTGGCACCGTTGCGGGGACAACGGTTTCTATTATTAGCAATTTTTGATTGATTTTGAAAGTTTTAGTGTGATACTTCTATCTCTTAGTGTGTGTTTTTCCGTTTGTTTATTTTCCACCTTTTGAGTCTTTTGCTTGTTTATTTTCATTTTTGTGAATTTTTTTTAAAAAAACATGGCATCATCTTCAGATTTTTCCGACATTGATTTGGAGGATATCCCACTTCTGCCATACTTTCATGGCACGGAGTGGGAGAACCCTCATTTACATATTAAAAATTAAGAATGGATGTATTCATGTCTTGGTAGGAATATCTATGATGATTGCATATACTTTAGATTTTTTCCCTCTTCTTTACAAGATAATGCTAGACTTTGGTTTGATTCATTGTCTCTCGACTCACATTTTACGTGGTTGTCATTTCAGGCTGAATTTCTCCGAGTACTTTCGCCTACTTTTTTTGGAGCAGGTACAGGGACGACAGGCCATAGAGCAGCATATAGCGAGCTTTGCCCAAGCTGAATGAGAGGCCTACCATCAGGCTTGGCAGAGGTTCACTGATTTGGTGCTTGCATGCCCACACCAGAGCTTTCACGATGATCATCTTCTGTAGATCTTCTACACAGGATTATCATCATCTGGGCGGGATTTTGTGCAGATGAGTTGTGATGGGGAGTTCTTTGATTATTCGACCGAGGATTCATGGTGTTACTTGAGGGACCTTGTAGATTATGAGGAGACAGTTCAGCAGGTCCAGGACCAGCCTGAGGAGCCAGCTGAGGGCTCATTCCATTACGACCCTACGGAAGAACAAGCAGAACATGATGTTGGGGCGCATTGGAGCCAAGTAGAGGAAGTTGAGTGTCCACATTTTGAGGAGTCAGAGAAGATGGATGATGGGATGCGTGTCGACCACATTGATGACACGATGCATTTTCATGTTGGTGGAGATGTTGTGGTGGATGCATGCTTAGCCCAAAAATGTGCTTCTCTCAAGCGAAAGAGTCAGTGCAAGTAATATAGATCTGGGAGTCCAGATGTCGAATCCTCGGGAGAAAATCTGTTGCAACCACAAAGCTTAAATCAAATATAAATTCAACGTAAAGAGACCAACCACTTTTAATGATGATGGTTTGAATGGGTTTGATCGTGGTTTTCAATTTGTGAACAATACGAGCAAAAGAAAGTTTCGTTTATGAAATTATCTATGAGAAGTATGCACATGATATGGGTTCGTTACGGTCCATGATTTGTATTAACTTGGTTGATTAAAGATAACTTAATGAAATCTCTTTTTGAGAGAAATTCATCGGAAAATACCCTTGTGGGGATTAAAGCACAATATTGAATACGATCGTTGCTAAAGCTATAATCCTTTAAATATAAGATATGAAACTCTCTTTTGGGGAGATTAAAACTCACCCTTGTGGGGCGATCATCAACTCAATCATATTCTTGTGAAAGATGAAGAGGAGATTTTAAACTAAAGACTATATCTTTATCAACGTTAACAATTTTAGCATGAAGATTCAACCAAATAAATATGCATCATGTCCCCTAACTACACCATACCATGCACAATAAGAATTTAGCCACACATACTGAAAATAAACAAGGAATTCATCATATTAAGCATGGTTTTAGTCAATAGAAGTAAATATGATTGAAAATACACGATTGAGTTCAAAAGATATCACTAAATACACCCTCTTTTAGCCTAAGAAAGCCCTTCTTCTTCCTCTAAAAACTCTCTGAAAAATACCCCAGGTTGCTCTCTGGAATCTCAGGAAAATTCTGCAAAAATCGCCTCCAAAATCGCCCAAATACGCCAAGAATACGGCCAAAAAGCCCTAGAATACCATATATACTAGGCATTGCGGGTCTAAGTTGCTTATTGGGTTCAAAAGCCGCTTAAACCCCATTTACTAAGCCGCCTCAATCCTAGGCCGTTGGATAATTTCAGGATCGAACGTGGCGTCGCCACGTGGCCTTTGAAATTCACTCAATCCGCTTCGTTCGATCGGTGCCCGTTTCTGCCGTTGGATCAACGATCCAACGGATGTTATCGCGCTGCGTGTCCCCAGCGGTCCGATTCCCGCTTTGTTTCGAGTTCAGCTCGGGAGGAATGCAGACCGTCCGATCGAGATCATGCGGATACGAGAAGGCCACGTCGCCCTCTCTCCGCTGCGTTTGGTGCTCGATTTCGACCGTTGGATCAGCATCCAACGGTCAAAAAGACGCCGCGTCGCCCGCCTTTGGTTGTTGAATCAGCGCCGTTGGATTCGTTGTCAACGCTTTGATTGTGCCACATCTCCGCATCTTTTGAATTCGTGCGCGCCGCCTTCTGGCCGTTGGATCGAGATCTAACGGTTATCGTCTTGCCGCGTCGCCCTATTTGCCTGAGCCGTTTGATGAAGCGGGCTTTGCAGCAGATGCTACCACGTGGCTACGCTGATAGGCGGTATACAGTTAAGCGCCGTATTTTTGTATTTTCGTGCGTATTTCTTCCGTATTTCTCCAATTAGATGGTATTCCGCATTCAAAAATACACAGTAATTAGCACAGATCTCAGAAAAATACAAATAAATATTCGTTGGAATCGTGAAATCAAGACCAAGCCATGAAAAATATAAAAAGGCAGAAATATTCACTAAAATTTATACTTTATACACAAATCAATGGATTGCTCTAATAAATAATGATATATAAAATACGAACGTATTAGAGACCAATTAAGCATCATATAAGCACAAAATAAGGCTAAATGGGGGGTTAAATATGCAATATTCAACCCAAATCAATGCATATGAAGGAACGAGCGATATAAATGATATTGGAGAGCCTGAGCTATGTTTCCCGTCTACTACATCCGCCCATTTTGTGGTGTACAAGTGCATGGGACGGACTGCTGAGTGAGTTTTCTTTGACGATGATGAGGATGATTTTGGCAAGGGAGTGAGTTTACAGACCATGACGGAGCCCGAGCCAGACTTTCCTCCTACTTCAGTGCAGCATGTCATATACCGTTCACCTCAGGATACGCACCAGACCATCATTCATGGAGATTTTCAGGATACATTTCATAGTCTGGGGAGGACTGCGGAGCCTACACTTTCTGATAGCGAGGACGATTGTGAGATGGTCTACATTGAGCCTGAGTCGTCGTCTCCTCCAGATTCTCTTCTGCAGCCGCTTCCCCCCCCCTCCTGAGGCAGCGTATCATGCCACATCTAGCACAATTATTCAGGGAAGTCCCCACCATCTCATGCCTTGTATTTCTGAAACCAAATTTTCACTTCCATATACATTTGTTTTAGATTGCCGTCCATTGTATTTACATTCTTTTATTTATTTTGACGACCCGTTTTGGAATGCTTTTACAGGGCATGAGGACATGGCTTGGATTGATGCAGCTCGTCTCCCACATACAACATATTATCAAAAGGAGATGCTGGGGGTTGCATTGTTGGAATCCAAGGAGGCCGGTGGAGGCCTAGCTCCAAATACGCTCGCGGAGGAGCGTAAGGATATGATCGAGCAGTTGCCACCACCGTTATACATTCGAGATCTGCCTTTTGCCACGATGTGTTCTTTCCAATAATGTAAATAAATAAATCTCTTATTTTAGTGCTTTCGTATGATTTTCTTTTCTTTTTAGGATCTTTTGTCGAGATCTAATACTCTCCCAACATTGAGGGCAATTTTATTTTAAGTTGGGGGGAGAGTGTTGGAATCTTTAGGATTGTTAGGTTTTGATGTTAGCTCAATTTTTTTTTGAGATCCCTCCATGTTTCCATCACCCATTGTACTTCATTGCATATCATATTTGGCCTTCTCGTTCCTACGCCGCTTGCTTTATGCGTAGTCCCTACATGCTTTAATGCCATGCAATTTTTTCGGATTATCATTTTGGTATCAACTTCTTCGATGTTTCATTTGCACGTTTTAAATTCCTTTCCAATTTGGATTCATATGCTAATATGCCATGTATGAAACGATTTTCTATGTTTTGATGCTCTCTTTGAAACAATTCAGGAATAGTTTGGTGTAAGTGATTGTATGATTTAGGATGGATGGCTTAGTTTTTAATTGGATTGGGCGTGGCCATTTGGTTATGTTTTGTTTTCTTTTAAGGAGTGGGTGGATGAGTTGATAATTCGTGTTGGAATGAGAATGAGAGTTAATATAAGTGAATGTTTCTTTCTAATCAAATTGAGTAGCCGGTGCCCCACGAAACATTGGAGAGGACACCAAAGATGAGATTTAGGGGATCATTCCATCCCTTTGCCTATATAGCGTTATCACGTATATGCAAAGGTGGCCGTGTTTGCATTTCATAGCTTTATCGCGTGAATGCAAAACATAAACATCCAAAAAAAAAGAACAGAAAAGAAAAGAAGAATGAATAAAAAAATGAAAGAATAAGCAACATGAGTGATGCAATCTCATCTCCCACAACTTAGGAGAAATTTCTTTTGTTTTGGCCGCTTCCTTGAAAAATTGAAACTTTGACATCATGATAATCCTAATGAATGCGATACTGTGCTTATTTCCTTGCTTTTCTTTGAATTGGATTGAAAGGAGCATCATTTGTTATTTACTTTCATATATTGGGTATATTGGCTTTGAAATCAATTGAAAATACCATTTTGTGTATGCCATGAGGATATCGTGAGTTTTGGTGCATGTTTTCCTTTTAATCCGAATTTTTCGCATATTTTGCTAGGGACTAGCAAAAAGCTAGTTGAGGGATGTGATTCGGGATATAAATTGCATATTTTCCCCCTATTTTTGGGCATTTTATGTGTATATCATGTTTAATTTGGCGTTGATATGTGTGTTTTCGTGATATCTTGGATTATTAACGCCTAATCTCTTTTTACACATAAAATGTGTGTTTTATAAACTAATTTTTACTTCTCCTATTTTTAGGTACTCCTGGAAGTCTTGGAGATTTTCCAGAATTTTCTGGAATTTTTCTGGGATTTTTAGCTAGTTTTGGAGAATTATTGGAGCAAGAGAGGCCATTCTGGAATTTTGGAAAAGAAAAAATTAAAAAAAATAATTAACAATGAAAGCCCAGTGCTTGGGCCGGCCCGCTGGCCGGCCCAATTTCGCGGCCCGCGCTCTTGCGGGCCGCTGTATTGTTTAAATTTAAAAAAAACATAAGACGTTGCAGCCCATGGGGCGTGTGCCCGCCCAGCTGCAGGCGGGCACGCGCTCCGCGGGTGCCCGCTCCCAATTTGTGCAGGCTGAGGTGCCTGCGGGTCGGGCGCACGGGGCGCCCGACCCGCTAGCCGAAATGTGCTTTAAAACGGCCTGTAGCGAAAAATTGAAGCGGCAAGTTGTTTTTTTGAGTGTTTTTTCGGCCAGCAACACATTTTTTGGGGTTTCTTCTTCCCCATTAGAGCTAGGGCTAGGGCTTGGAGGTTGATGAAGCTTGGAGCTTGGAGTAGCACTTGGGAGAGGAAGATTTCATCTTGGAGTGACACTTGGATGAAATTTCTCTAATCTCTTGTGTATTTGATTTAGGGTTTTGTGTTGTAAGTTGGATGATAATTTTGAGTAAAGATTTCTTCTTTTTCATTATGATTCTCTAAATCTTCCTTGTGTGGTTGTGTTGTGTGATTGTTGTTGTTGGGTTGTAAAATTCATCTCTAGCATGTGTTTATCTTCTAAATTGGTGGATGAAACTTGAGTTAGTTTGTTTATTGGAACCCTAAGGGGAAATCCAAATAGAGAATTATCCTAGCGGACCCTCTCCAATGTACTCATTTTCGATTACTCTTGAGTTTCATTCATTACTTATTGCACCCCACTTGTTCGATGAAATGCCGCATCCTTCGATTGATCAGCCCTTAGCCGGGAGATCAATTGAGTTATATTTGGGATGAATTCCCACGCCCACAACGTCACACACACACACCACATAAGTCCTCCTCGTTACTTGCCGATTCGGCTCTCCACCTTAGCCACTTAAGATAGGATTGTAATTTCACACGTTAGTAGATTTCACCGCACTTTCCCACACTCATCCACCGTTAAGCGAGGTAGTTGTAACACGCTATTATCTTTCTTTATCGATCAATTTTGTGAATATAGAACAACTTGTCCTTGTGATCCGACCCGATTCTCACCGGTTATTTTTATTGCATTGACACTCCTACGCTTGGGAGTGGAAGGCGTGCTCCTCGTGCGCGTCCTCCGTGTCAAACCAATTTCGCGTGCCCACACCCAAGCTACGGGCAGTAAGCGCCCGCGGGTCAGGCGTTGGGGTGCCCGACCCGTAATCTGGGGGAGGGTTTTTAATTTCGTTTTTGCGGTTTTTGTTGTTTTTTCCGACCCGCAAGCCTGTGACCCAACCCGCAATGAGTATTGGGGGTTTTTATTGCGGCCTGAAGCATTTTTGGAGGGGCTGCTTGCTGTTTTTTAACAGATTTTAGGGTTCTTTGGTTTTCTTCTTCCCCAAAGCAAGGGGTGAGGATGGAGGCCATGGGAGGATGATGGAAGCTTGGTGAAGGTGCTCAAGAGAGAGGGGGGCTTGATCTTAGAGAGACTTGGGTGAAATCTCTCCTTAACCTTGTGTATTTTGCATTTCTCTTTTTGTATTAAACTTGAGATGAATTTGTTTATAAATCTCATTTTGTTTAGTATGATTGAGTAGTGTTGTTTGGCTTGGGTTGTGATTCATTGTGGTTGGTTGTTAATTCTTGCTTTATTTCCCTCTTGCCCATTTTCATGTTAATATTTGGTTATTATTAGGGCACAATTTAATTGGCTAAGACTCAAGTGGGCACTCTTTGAGAAGAGACCATGTTCCTAATTTGATTAGTGTCATGATAACATATTCATCCCTATTGCGGATTGTTGTGTTCTTTAAAGATAAATTTTCCAATTGAGTGTCCTTAGCCGGATGATCAATTGAGTTATATGCGGTAATCAGAGCTTGATTAACACCAATCTTAGTGAACCCACAACCCATGCTTCCTCTCCTAGCTATCCTAACTCCACTTTTGGTTCTCTAACCCTACCCACTTAGGTTAGGGTTTTAGTATCATCACTTTTCCCCACTTCCATCCACCGTTAGTTGAGGTGGTTGAATCACACTTTATTTTTCGTTATCGATCAAACTTCTGAATATAGAACGACTTGTCCATGTGATCCGACCCGGTACTCACCGGTTATTAATTTATTGCATTAACACTCCTACGCTTGGGAGTGGAAGGCGTGCGCCGTGCGCATCTTTCCGTCGTCAACCAATTACAGACCGGTTTACCGTGTCTGAGGAGGCAGAGAAGGAGCTCAAAGCAGCGACGAAAGGCACTCCAGCGCACCGAGGAGATGCTAAGCGAGAGAAACCTCCACAGGTGACCCCTCGCAAAGAGCCTCGCGACAAGAGGCAGAGGGAAATGAGCCCTAGCAGCAAGGAACACCCTGTCTACACAAGGCCAAACACTCCAAAGGCAGAGGTCCTGGCTTACGCCCCTCGAGAAGGACTCACTCAAGAGCCCGCAAAGAATGGAAAGTACGAGAAGAGAGACGATCTCAAATTCTGCAAGTACGACAATGATTATGGGCATGATACCAATGATTTTTGGACATTGAAGAAGGATATCACATGCTGGTCAAACGCGGACTCCCAAAGGGCCCAGTCGATGACCAGCTGGATAAGGAAGGGACCTCAAAGCAAAAGGGAAAGAACAAGGTGGTTGATTAACAAACTACCTTGATACCGGATCGAATAAAGGAGTAGTAAAATGATCCCTAGCGAAGATCAAAATCCCTGTACGCATTTCCCTTTATTCGTTTAGCATGTTTTCCCCCATATTCATTAAAAGTCTATTTTATTTTCCAATCAAGTTTCTTAAATATAGCACTTGTGGTTTTGTGGGAATAATTCCATCGGTCCAACCCAAAAGAAAATCTAGATGGACCACATTCACGACTATATTATATTGATGAAATTAAACTTAGACCATCGAGGTATCAGCCGTAAGTCGAAGGGGCCACCCCTTGCTATTGAACGACCTTCCTGTGTTGTCAATCATAAGACGAAGGTGCCATGCCCCTCGCTACCTCACGATTCCATCAAGGCGTCAGCCGTAAGTCGAAGGGGCCACCCCTTGCTACTGAACGACCTTCTTGCATCGTCGGTCATAAGACAAATGGGCCATGCCCCTCGCTACCACACGACTCCATCGAGGCATCAGCCGTAAGTTGAATGGGCCACCCCCTCGCTATTGAACAACCTTCTGATATCATCGGTCGCAAGACAAAGGGGTCATTCTCCTTACTACCATACGAGCGTCAACCGTAAGATGAAGGGGCCACCCCCTCCTACTAAACGACCTTTCACATGCCCCTCGCTACCGCATGACTCCATCGAGGCATCAGCCATAAGTTAAAGGGGCCACCCATTCGCTACTGAACGTCCTTCTTGCATCATCGGTTGTAAGATGAAGGGGGCATATCCCTTGCTACCGCATGACTCTATCGAGGCGTCAGCAATACGTCGAAGGGCCATCCCCTCGCTACTGAATGACCTTCTTGCGTCGTTAGTCGTAAGACGAAAAGGTCATGCCACTTGCTACTGTATGACTCCATCGAGGCATCAGTCGTAAGTCGAAGGGCCACCCCCTCGCTACTAAACAACCTTTCTATGTCGTCAGACGTAAGCCAAAGGGGCCATGCCCTTCGCTACCACACGACTCCATCGAGGCATCAGCCGTAAGTCGAAGGGGCTACCCCTCACTACTGAACGACCTTCCTGCATCGTCGGTCGTAAGATAAAGGGCCATGCCCCTCGCTACTGCACGACTCCATCGAGGCATCAACCGTAAGTCGAAGGGGCCACCTCCTTGCTACTGAACGACCTTCCTGCATCGTCAGTCGTAAGATGAAGGGGCCATACCCCTCGCTACCGTACGACTCTATTGAGGCGATAGTCGTAAGTAGAAGTGGCCACTCCCTCGCTACTGAACGAACTTCCTGTATCGTTGATCGTAAGAGGAAGGGGCCATGCCCATCGCTACCACACGACTCCATCGAGGCGTCAACCGTAAGTCAAAGGGGACACCCCCTCGCTACTGAACGACCTTCCTGCCTTGTCGGTCGTGAGACGAAGAGACCATGCCCCTCGCTATCGCACGAATCCATCGAGGCATCAGTCGTAAGTCAAAGGAGCCACCCCCTCGCTACTGAACGACCTTCCTGCATCGTCAGTTACAAGACGAAAAGAGCATGCCCCTTGCAACCGCACGACTCCAACGAGGCGTCATCCCTAAGTCGAAGGGACTACCCCTCACCACTGTATAGCCTAACATGGATACCAAATAATAAATAATGGTCCATCCTGCTTCGGGGATTACACCTTGATAAGAGTATTTACAAAGGTATAATTCAAGGAGACAACCCTTATCACTATCGATTAACCGGCTTAATGATGTGTCATAATTTTCCACATTTCATATATATGTTTACACGTCAAAATGATTGCTTAAATCCTGATTTTATACACTTTTACGCTAATAACTAGAACTATTTAACTTTAAAAGCGTTTGGTTGCATTGCAGGGAATATCGAGCAATTCGGAGCATATTGGAGGGGAGGGACACGAACACCGATACCGGATCACCGACGGTGCCGCATTCGATGACTCAAAGCCGCTGGAGACGAGAAGGAGCAAAGGAAGGAAGAAAGAAGAAAGCAAGGGAAAGAAGAGAAGGAAGAGCAAAGGAGAGGCCAATGAGCTTTCCCAAATCGCTCGGTCGAGCAGCTACCCCACTCGACCGAGCTGTGATCCCATAGAGTACGGAAAAAGCTTCAATGTGCCGCTCGGAAGAGTGACCCAACTCGCTCGACCGAGCGACCACTTCGCTTGACCGAGCTAGCCATCAGAGAGCTCCAAATTTTGTCGTCAAACTCTCTATAGGATCAGTTTCTTTTGTAGATCTTCAGACATCTGTTTCAAAAATAGTCTATATGCATTTCTATGAACATGCCATGCTAAGATACTTTCCATAAAGCTGATGATCTTCCTTTTGCTTTCTATCTTAGATACTTTACTGATTGTCAGGATGAGTTCATAGGGTTCTGAGTCATATACCCATGTAATGACATTTAAGGCTTCAATTGTTCTCTGGACCAGGGCTCTAAGCTGTCTGGCTCTCGTTGCTGCTATAGTATCTTCATTGATAAGGAACATATTTTTCTGAAATTTTGGAACAAATCTCTTGGATCCCATTTTTAGCTCTATCATCGTAATTGTTGGTAGCTTGGCCCCATCTCTGGCCTTCTCTGGGATTACTTGATTGAATAGAATATATACATTGTTGTGCTTATGTGCCTTGGTATATTCATAAACTGCCTTTTGCAGTTTTGGTACTGCTTGGAGATTAGTAAGACTGCTTTCTGTATAAATACAATAGATAAGGCCAGCCTGATATAGTTGTGCAACTATATATGGGTTAGCCTCTGGATGTATGTAGACTTTATTCATATCATAACCATATGCTACGTATATGCCTTTATATGGATTTGGTTTAGTCAGTAGTGGATTGATTTGCTCACTCAACCATGTAGTAAATTTATCCAGTGGTACTGGATTTTGTACTATATTTATCTTATTGTCCTTTGCAGGAGCTGTAAAGCTCTCAGCTTGTTGTATCATACTGTTTTTAAGATTCTCAACTGGAGCTGCAGAGCTCCCTATCTGTGATACTGTATTCTTATTAACTATCTCTAGTTTGTCCTTCTGGAGTTCTGCTATCATTTCTTCTAATAATGTTATGATATAAGAAAAGCATTCTTCAACTTTTTCTTTATTTGATAATGCTCCATCATTCAAGAACTGTTGAAGGGTTTTTTTCTCCTTCTAAGGCTGCTTCTTTTATCATTTGGAATATTTCCTACTGACTAATATGTTCAGATTTCTCCATGGTCTACAATTTCTCTGCTTAAGGTATCTGCAAGAAAGTTGTTAGAACCTGCAACATGTTCAATATCAAAATTAAATTCAGCAAACCAAGCTTGCCATCTAATTAATCTTTTATTTGGGCTTATATCCGGAGGATCTTCTTATTTTCTTCGCTGTTGTTTACTGATCTAGATAATATCTGTACCTTAGTTTTATCTGTTTCCACAGTAGCTTAGTTTGTATTCTTAGTCTTCTTTCGTCTTTTCCAAAGTATTTTTCGAATTTATAAAGTTGATATAGCTTAAGTATATATCCTATTAGATCAGTTGTTTCTTCAAAATAAGTCTTTTGAACACGGTCTTTAACTATCCTCTTATTTTTCATAAAAGATATTATTTTCCCACAAATTAACTTTCTAAACTACTCTTAGGAAGAAACTGAACAATAAATTTCTTAAAGGCAATCTTTAGAGGTTACCTGGTTTGGGTCCAGCACGCTTCCAACACCTACTATTCCCCTTGGTTCCAACGGCTTCACGACTATCCCTTCGCCAAAACGCCTCTACCACTAGGTACTGATCAGTGCTCCAGGAAGTTGCTTGCAACTCAATGAGCAAAACTCTTCTAAAATCTTTCAAGGAAGCTTTTTAAAGAAATTTAGAGTTTAGATTTCTCACACAAAGGAAGTAGTCAAGAGATTGGCAAACAAGCTGGGATTTTTATTATATTGAGAAGAAAGATTACAACACTCAATCACTCAGACCAAAAGGATTCTTTCTCTCTATCTTACAATAAGACTGGTTACAAGCTAGAAGACTTCAGGATCTGATGATCCCTCCAGTTGCCTTCTTACATCTATTTATAATACAAGGAAGGAGTTTGATACAGGAAAAAGTTTCAGTATTGAGGCGGCTGCATGATTGAGGCGGTTGTGGCTGCCAGCTATATCCTTTTTAAAGTTGCTTTTGTTTTGTCTTTCCAGCTGTCTTCTTTGCTTTCTGCCTGCTTTTTAGAAAGATGCTTTTCTAAAGCTGCTTTTTAGATGTCGAGTATCTTTTTGTTAGGGCCACCTGTAAAGTCTTCATGTTGTGTAGTGATGCCTTCGTGTCCGATTTCCTAAAGATTCCATGTCTCCCATCGGATGCCGTGTAGGATCAGTTTCTTTTGTAGATCTTCAGACATCTTTTCAAAAATAGTCTATATGCATTTCTATGAACATGCCATGCTAAGAAACTTTCCACAAAGCTGATGATCTTCCTTTTGCTTTCTGTCTTAGATACTTTACTGATTGTCAGGATGAGTTCATAGGGTTCTGAGTCATATACCCATGTAATGACATTTAGGGCTTCAATTGTTCTCTGGACCAGGGCTCTGAGCCGTCTGGCTCTCGTTGCTGCTATAGCATCTTCATTGATAAGGAACATATTTTTCTGAAATTTTGGAACAAATCTCTTGGATCCCATTTTTAGTTCTATCATCATAATTGTTGGTAGCTTGGCCCCATCTCTGGCCTTCTCTGGGATTACTTGATTGAATAGAATATATACATTGCTGTGCTTAAGTGCCTTGGTATATTCATAAAGTGCTTTTTGCAGTTTTGGTACTACTTGGAGATTAGTAAGACTGCTTTCTGTATAAATACAATAGATAAGGCCAGCCTGATATAGTTGTGCAACTATATATGGGTTAGCCTCTGGATGTATGTATACTTTATTCATATCATTACCATATGCTGCATATATGCCTTTATATGGATTTGGTTCAGTCAGGAGCGGAGTGATTTGCTCCCTGAACCATGTAGTAAATTTATCCAGTAGTACTGGATTTTGTACTATATTCATCTTACTGTCCTTTGCAGGAGCTGTAAAGCTCTCAGCTTGTTGTATCATACTGTTTTTAAGATTTTCAACTGGAGCTGCAGAGCTCCCTGTCTGTGATACTGTATTCTTATTAACTGTCTCCAGTTTATACTTCTGGAGTTCTGCTATCATTTCTTCTGATAATGTTATGATATAAGAAAAGCATTCTTCAATTTTTTCTTTATTTGATAATGCTCCATCATTCAGGAACTGTTGAAGGGGGTTTTCTCCTTCTAAGGCTGCTTCTTTTATCATTTGGAATATTTCCTCCTGGCTAATATGTTCAGATTTCTCCATGGTCTACAATTTCTCTGCTTAAGGTATCTGCAAGAAAGTTGTTAGAACCTGCAACATGTTCAATATCAAAATTAAATTCAGCAAACCAAGCTTGCCATCTAATTAATCTTTTATTTGGGCTTATATCCGGAATTTTATTTTTAACCCTGGATTTTGCCGTAATAGAATCAGTTCTAACTATAAAGGGTTTATTGAGATAAATATAAAAGCTCTTGATACTATTTTTTATTGCTAATAATTCTTTATCATTTGACTGATAGGTTATTTCTGCTTGTTTAAACGTACCAGATTTATATTTACATAACTTTTCTTGTTTTTCTCTAACTGCTACTAAAGCAGCTCCCCAATATAGATCTGAGGCGTCAGTATATATGATTACGTCATCATTTTCTAGTGGTAAAGTCAGTTTAGGCATTTTTTGACATATTTGTTTAATCTTTTGTATATGTAATGTGTCATTTTCTGTCCAAGTCCAAGGTACATTCTTTTTTAGTTTTTGTTGTAAAGGTGCTCTTATTTGTGCTAACTTATTTATAAAATTAGCTGCATAATTCAGGCATCCTAATAGTCTTTGTAGTTGTTTTTTATCTTCTATAACATCTGGAAATTCCGTTATTTTTGTTAATATATGTGGTTGTAATTCTATATTATCATTATCAATGGTCATTCATAGGAAGTCTATTTTTTGTACACCTATAACAGCTTTTTGGCTTAAAGAGTGATTCCTCTTTCAATACAAGTATCAATTATCTGGTTACAATGTTTAATATGATCATCTAATGTTTCACAAAAGATTAAGATATCATCTACCTATACAATACAATACTTATTATGTCTTTTTAAAACATCATCCATTCTTCTTTGGAATATTTGAGGTGCATTTTTTAGTCCGAAGGGCATAACTAACGATTCGTATTGTCCTTGTGGGCAGCTAAATGATGTATAGGGTATTGAATCCTCTGTAAGCTTTATTTGCCAAAATCCACTTTTACAATCCATTTTTGTAAACCATTTTTTATTCTGTATTTTGTTTAACAAGACTTCTTTCTTAGGTAAGTAATATCCATCAAAAATAGTTGCATCGTTTAATGCTTTGTAATTAAATACTATTCTTGCCTTTCCTCTTACGAGTTCACTATGTTTTCTAACTATGAAGGCAGGTGAACTATGAGGACTATTTGAGGGTCTTATGACCTTTAAATCTAATAGTTCTTTGATTTGTATTTCAAATTCTTTTAGGTCTTCTAGTGTATACTTCATAGGTCTGACCCTAATTATTTTATCAGGATCTTTTAGTTTTATTTCATTTAATGTTTTATCCTTATCCCATTTGGCAAATGGGTCTTCATTATAAGTTTCTTTAAATCTTTCTTTAATGTCTTATAGGGTGAAGGCAATGGTTTGTTCTTGTTTTAAGAGTGGAAAATTTTCAATTTGGTGTGAAATATCACCACGCTGAGCTGGCGCGGGTTGGTAAGTGGAGGAAATGATGTAGGCTTGCTTTAATCTGGGTGCAAGAATAGGTGTGCCACAGGGTGTTGTAAAGATAATATGGTCGGTAAGTTGAGTCATTGGCTGGTATGTAAGGCCGAAATCATTTCCTAACAAGATGTCAAGACCTTGGACGTTGCTAGTCCATACTCTAGATATTTTTATCTTAATGTGTCCAATGGTAAAAGGAACATTAATCGCATATTCTTCATATCTTATTTCCTTTTCTTGAATGTCTAACGCTATTATTGCTTGACCATCATTTATCCACCATTTTGAGGGTAATAAGTATTTTTTACATAGACAAATTCCAGAGCATGTATCTATGTAAGCATGCAAAGTTATAGCATGATAGTAAGGTATTTCCAAGATTCCTTCTATATAAGTTGAATAAGGTGAAGTTGTGATTGCCTTTTTAATATTATCTTTTTCTACTAAAGGAAATTCATATTGATCAATCTTAATTTACGTTGGTTGTATGGTTATGGTGTATTTATTTATAAAATTCATGCCAAGTAAAATTTCATTTTTTGGTATCTTATCATCTATTAACACTTCTGTTTCTATTTGCAGGGTCTTACCATGGCGATCTGGCAATACCAATCTTATTGTTGTACTCTTGTTTAAACTATGTATGTGTCCAAAGTAATCAATGTATTTGTAATGTAGATTTGTTTCCTTATAAGGATATGTTGTTACTAGTGAGGAGTTTATATGTGAAGTTGCTGCTCCTGTGTCTATAAGGACAGCGACTTCCTTATGGTCAAGAAATCCCAAGATGTATAATTGTTTATTGGATTCTAGTAAATTTAATTTTTCAATATCTAAGTCTTTTCTTTGTGATATGCTTTTAGAATGACTGCTAGATCCTTCATCATATGTAATTCTAAAAGAATTTCTACTTTGTGATTGTACAGTGGGCTGTGTAAGTAATCTCTTTTTTCTATTTAGAATTAATTCTTGTGGAAATTCAATTTCTTCTGGAGATAATTCTTTAGGCAGAATTACCTCACATATTTCATCAAATGGTTTGGGTATACTGATAATTTTGTCTTTTACTTTTTTGTTTGTTATATGGTGTCTACTGGAATATGCATATACTAGACATGCTGTAATACTACATACTACGCTGTCGTGTGGCATTTCTAATCTGTCTATTTTATGATATAATGTTATACCTAAATCAATATTTTTATCTGACAATGCGATGGCAAAGTCAGGAAATATTCTCATTTTTATTGTTTGATATGCAAAATTACCTCGAATTATGCCAATTAAGGCATCCTTAGCATCATGTTATATTCTATCATCAGATATCCAAAATGTACAATGAACATTAATTCCTTTTCTAAATGCAGCCTTAAAGATTAATTCAATTCCTCCTAAGTGTAGCCATTTAACTTGTTTTTTGAATTCTGCTGAGAATTTTTCCTTCTCAGACTTCATAACTTGTTGTGTAATCAATTTTATAGGTTTTTCTCCTTTCATAGTATAAACATCGATAAGATGTTCTAGGATTCTGATAATATATTTTTCTTTGGAAATATATCTTATTAGAGGCATTTCATAACATGTTGCTAGTGATAATGTAAATTTTGTTTTTTGTATTTGTTGATATTTTTCTTGATCCAACTGTATGGTTTATTCATATCCCGATTCATCGTCTCTTATATCTTTTGTTTCAGCAACTTCTGCTATCTCAGTTTCCATTTTAGGAGCTTCTGATATTTTTTCATTTAGTAGGTTGTTAAATTCATTTTCTAATGCCTCTAAATTATCTTCAGAGTTTGATTCTGAGATATCACTATCAGAGGACATAGCTGATATTACTTCTTTAGGTTCACTTTCTTTTACAATAGTAATTTTTCTTAGTGCATCCATGTACATTTGTACATTATATTTTTCCCTATCAAATATTTATATTTTACCATTCTCCTTTTTACTCACTACTACATTCTGTCTGGTTTTCATGACCTTATATTGTTTATGATCAAAAATATACTCACAAGGAATTACTTTTTTGTGTTTATGTCTTTTACTATCTGGTTTCTTTTCTTTAGGATTTTCAAATTTAACTATATCATAAGGTAATGGTGTTTGAATGAGCTTTTCAAATTTTTCACTATAGGTTTTTGCAAAATTTTGTTCTTTTATATTTAACATTTTGACATTTACCATATTTAGTCTGACGTCAGTATCTTCCTCAGTCTCACTGTCAGATTCATATTCTGATTCTGATCGTAATTCATAGATTTCTTCTTCAGAAGAAGAATTTTCATACATGTCCTCAGTTTTTATTGGTTCTAATTCTTCAGAGAATAGTCTAAATGCTTTTACAGCTGTTTTTGTGTATTTTGTTTTCTTTGGACATTCATTTGCATGATGCCCTTCCGGGTTACACGACCAGCATCTGCAAACCTTATTAGTCATATCTTTTTTATTTTTGAAATTTTTCTTTCTAGAAAATCTTCTCTTTTTGACATCATAATTTTTATGTTTTTTGAATTTCTTAGGCTTAAAATATTTTCTAAACTTTTTATACTTTTTCTTACTAGAGTAACATCCCCATTGTGTTGCCATATCAGAGGTGCTACATGACAAGCCCATCTGTTTGGTATATTGTTTTGCGCTTCCTATTAGAGATTGTTGCATACAATAATATGCAATTTTGTCTTTTGTGAATTTCATTTGCAGTCCTAAGGATGGGAATTCCTCAGGAATATTTTTTAAGAATTTTTCATATTCATCTGCTAAATCTTCTCCCCAAGGAGGTGAAAGCTTTAGGAAATATAGTGCTAGTACATTTTCTATAGTTCCTGCATCTGGTGCAGATGCATAATAATATTTTGCCAATTCACAATTGTATTCGTCTCAATATTTAAGGGCACAAATGCTTAGGTTTGCAAGTTTAATTCTTGCGCGTCTTTTTTAATCTTCAATAATTTTTTCATTCTCAAAGGGTATTCCTCTGAATCCTGTTTTTAAGATTTTTCTATAAGATTCTATTAGTTTTAATGGATCTAAAAGAGTTAGAGTATTCTTGGAGCCAGTGTTTAGTAATTATTTTACTTCTAGGGTCAAATTATTGAACCAATTTTTAACATTGCCAACAAAAGTGTTTTCTATTATACCTACCATGTCTATTGAAGATTCAATATTTTTCGTTATTCTTAGAGTTTGTAAATCTCCAGCCCAAGCATCTATTAAATCTATTGTGTTTTTTGCACAGTATAGATTTAATACTGATCTGTGTCTTTCTTGTAGGGGCTTCTCTTTTGGTTTATATAATTCAGTATATGTTTTATAAGGTTTTTTCGTTTTTGGAAATCTATATTTTGAATATATAGCTTCATTTTCTGTTTGTATAGTAGTTTTTACTTTAGGTTTTTGCTGTGATGTTGTTGTAGGTCTAGATTGTGTTGTTACATTACTACTAGTGCTAGTAGTTGTTATTTCCATTTTCATATTTTCTTTTTCTATTTTTTGTTGTATATCCTGTAAAACAGTCAATCTAGACATAGCAATTGCAATGTCTCCTAGTTGCGTACCATCAGCAGTATCCCAAAGAGTTTCAAATTCTTCCATAGTCATGTTATCATACGGTGTCATTGTTTCTATGACTTTTATCATTTTATTGTTTTCTATTGGAGATCTATGGCCTATATTGAAGCCACCACTACTCGTAGGAGGTAACATTTCTTCGGCTATACCTATCCTTTTAGCCATTTTATCTATTTTATTGTTAAGAGTTTGAATATTATTATTTTCAGAATGATTCTGAAGTGTATATAATCTAAGCTGATGTTTACGGGTGTTTTCTCACCACTGGATCGTTGACCGAGGATTGAACGGTCAACGTGGTCAAGGGGTCGGTTGAGATCCCTTGGGTACGCCAAGCAAATATGCGCTTAGCGTGGGCCGGAGATGTGGTCGAGGTCGAGCACGAGATCGGAGCAGAGGGTTGGTCCGCGGTTGAAGTGGAGCGGGGGGAAGCCTCGACTCAGTGTGGTGGGCTCGGCCTCGGTCGGAAGAGCGTCGAGGGGTAGCCTCGGCGCTTTGTTTGCTGCCTGGTCTTCGGTTGATGGCCGCTCCCGCTTGTTGCAGGGGCGATCATCTGGCGCTGAGGGGTAGCCTTGGCGCCTCGGTCAGCTTCTTCCTGAATAGACGAGAAACTCGTCAGGGGGGCTGGACCTTGGTTCCGGCCGTATCCCCTCTGATGCCTAAGTCAGATCAGGGTCTGAGAAGTACTCGACGGGATAGGTACGACTCGAGAGGAGATCAGTATGCTGACCCACGGCACGAGCAGGGGGAGGGAAGAGTAATGGCGAAAACCAAGGTCGTTGATGGTATACCTCAGATTTGAATACATGGGGTCCGATCCCTTTGGCAGTTGCTCCTGCTACACTCTTACAGGGTCCGTGCCACGATTGCCCCCGATCCATGTCCTTCGTCCGCCCCGCACTCACGCCCCCGTGATCCGCCTTCTTCAAGGTGCCCGCATGCGTCGTGGGGAACGTTGATTAACGGACCATTTAATGGTCATTAAGGTGGCGCGGATTTAGGGGGGCGGTCGTCTCGGAGGATCACGAGTGGATCGTGCGTCCTCTGGGCCAGTCTGGCCTGACCTTGGGCTTCATCCGTGGGCCTCATCTGGCATGGTCCAGTCTCACTAATGGGTCTCTCGTTCATGGCTGGGCTTTGGGCCTCTCCAAAATGGCCGTATCAATTGCCCCCATCGGTCGTGTTGATCCGCTCCTGTCGGCTCGGCTCGACCGATGTGACTTCTGTTGACTTTGACTGGTGTTCCAGTCGAGGCTGGTTCATTAAATGGAGGCCATCATGAGGCGGCCCGTTCAAATCCCTCTAGGTGCAGATTTCGAAGCGCCGTCAGCCCCAGATGCCACCACGTGCTCCTGTGCGTTCATCTTCGCCACCAGAGGGGTCGTCTTGGGGGAAAAGAGATGTATAAAAGGAGAGCCGCTGATCGGTCCATATTTTACACCTTTTTTTCTGCATGTTTGCATGCCATTTTGATCGTCCATATCGTGTTTTTCACGATTATTCAACAATATTTCCATGCTGTTCACTATTTCTTATTTTTGTCGTATTTCAGGAGATATGGAGCGATTTGGAGTGATTTTGAGATCAGGAGGATTTGCACCCACTTTGGTGTGTCGCCTATGGCCATTTGCAGACTTATCGGCGATGGAGGATGAGTGGAAGAAGAAGGAACTTCATAGGAGCGACGAGGAGGAGAAACGGAGAAGATTGGGCATTTACAGCATGCCACTCGGCCGAGTCAAGCACACACTCGGCCGAGCAAGAAAGCCCACTCGGTCGACCAGAACGGATACGTGCACAATGTTTTTCAGCGTATACTCGGCCGAATGACAAAGTCCTACTCGGTCGAGTGAGGAAGCTCACTCGCCCAAGTACGTCAGGGAAATTTTCCAGAGAAGAGGCCGAATCTACTGCGATTCCCAGAGAGCCGTCGATGGCCCACTCGGCCGAGTACACATTACCAGTCGGCCGAATGATGAAAGCTACTCGGCCGAGCCACCCCCAGAGACAGACCCCTGAGGACCTCGAAGTTAATGTTTTTCTACAGGGTCTGTCACTCGGACGAGTAAAGAAGTCCACTTGACCGAGTGAAGAATCCCACTCGACCGAGTGACGCCGATGACACACACGCCCAGATTTTCAGACAGCCTTCAACTATTTTGAAATCTGTTATCATCCCAGCAATCAAAGTATTTTTCTCATATTTTTTATGGATAGTATATTTCATGACGGTTCCAACGCTGCCAAGAACGTGCCAATCGGAGGTCAGATGAAATCTGGAGAATTTCTGCAAGTTGACGCTGCAGTGCTAGAATTTCCACTCGGTCGAGTCAGATTGCCACTCGGCCCGAGTGGCGGCGGGCCCAGATTTTAAGTTGCGGTTAGGGCTGTTTTTGGGCAAGAATTTGAGGTGTTTTCTAGGGTTATTTGCTAGGGTTTTGGTGGGCTATATAAGAGGGTTGTAGCCGTCATTAGAGGAGGGGTTCCCACATGTTTTCTTAGGGATTATTTTAGAGGTTAGGCCATGCCCTAGGCCCCCTCTTGGATCTAAAAGCTTGTATTTGGATTGAAGATCTTCATCAAAGCTAAGTATTTCGTTTTTGTTATTTGAATCTTTATTTTTCTATCTTTTTGTATGCAAGCAATGATTTTTATTGATTCTCATATCGTTATTGCTATGCTTGAGTAGATTTGTTGTTCTAGGGCATGGGGATGAACCCTATGGATCTAATTTCAAATTTGTGATGAATGAATTTCTAAATTGCTAGAATTGCTATAGGAGGTTAGGTTGTGATCGATTTATTACGGATAGCTGGGGATTTCCATCGAATGAGGTTTGCAAGAGATTGGATTCTAATCGTTGGGAAGGCCTAGATATTCGATTTAGATTTATAATCGAGATTCTCTAGACTTGGTTTGCAAGAGATTGGACCAAAGCTAGGATTTTTATTATAAATCTATACCAATATTCGTTTGCAAGAGATTAGACGAATACGAACTATCACAACCTAGATCGTGACTTGAGTTTGAACGAGAGTGGACTCGAGATACGATTGAACGATGATGTCGATCCTAATGCTAGTGGCTTAGGTTAGGGTTTGCACGAGAGTGGGCCCTAACCTAGGTTACTATAGACCGGCAATAGCGTGGGAGCGTGAGCTTGGTTCTCTATTCAGTTACGACTAGTTCACCTCGACACAAGTCTCGCAATATTGAGATTCACAATTTACATGGATGAATGACGATCCGTAGTGGAAATTCCCTAGCTCTAGACACTTTTATTATATTTTATTTAAATCGATATTTGACCAACATCTCTATTACCGACACCGACAACCACCACCATTTCCATTACATCACCCCATAACCATCTCTACCAATAATACATTCGTAGTCGAGCCAACCTAGGATAGATTGGAACCAACACCACCTCCTCGTGTTCGATACCCGCTCGTCACTTGACCGTGTGCTTGTGGTAAAACTACAATCGTTCTCCGGGTGTATATCCGGGGCTGACCAGCCGCCACCCATCTGGCGAGGGCCCGTCCTTTCCAATCGTCATCCCCCCATTCTTTCTTCTCTCTTTTCCTCAGGCTGAATCCTGTTCGAGCTCTACCTCATGTCGTCCTCCTCCGCTGGTTTGGATCGTCCGGAGAACGTCGTTGATCCCAACCCGGCTGCGGGTCCGTCTTAGTAGTTCGCTGTCACGGGGGCGCACTTTCAGGGGTGCCCTCCGAGGTTCTTGGGGCATGCTTTGTTGAGGTCGCTAAAGTCCACACACATTCTCCACTTCCCATTGGGCTTCTTAACCATCACGATGTTTGATAGCCACTCCGGGTACCAGACTTCTCGGATAAATCCGGCATCGCGGAGACGTTCCACCTCCTCGGAGGCAACCCTCATCTTCTTGCCACCCAGATTCCGCTTCTTCTGTCTGAATGGTTTGAAATTGGGGTCGGCATTCAGCCGATGCACAATCATCTGGGGGTCAAGGCCGGGCATGTCATCGGGCGACCATGCGAAAACGTCAAGGTTCGCCTCCAAGCACTCGATCAACCTGTTTTTCAAGTCAGGGCCCAGCCCCGATCCAATGGAGATGAATCTTCCCTCGACATTCGTGACTGGGATATGCTCCTGCTCTTCTGCGGGAGTGGGTCTCGGCCTGTACCTCAAGTCAAGCGAGGCCATCGAATCGTCAGGTTGCCCAGTGGGTTTCTCGTCTGCTAGCTGATAGCAGATCTTTAGCTTCCCTGCGTCATCATCGACTTGCCCGATCCCTCTTGGGGTCTGAAACCTGATCGTTCGGTGGAGAGTCGAGACCACCATGCAAATAGCATTGAGGAGCGGGCGGCCGATGATCCCATTGTATGCCGACCCGATCCTCAGCACCACAAACTCCACCGTCAGGGTCACCGAGTCGGGTGGCCCTCCGAGTGTGACTGGAACGATGGGTGTGGAGTGACCCGTGAAGCCCACCACGGGCCCCAAGCATGGCTCGAGGTCCTTGTCCTGCAGTCCCATCCTTTCTAAAGTCGACGTGAAGAGGATGTCGTATGAGCTGCCAGTATTGACGAGCAGCCGCCGGACCATGGACGTGTCGATGACTACGGACACCACTAGTGCCTCGTCTGGCCGTGGTTTCTCCCTTGTTATGCCCAACCCACCGACCGGGAGGGGCGGTGGGGAGCTCCTATATCCCATATCATAGTCCTCCTCACGGCCGACCCAAGGTCGCCCCGGAGTCCCGGCCTGATGCGCGCGCCGGGGAGTCATGATCCCTTCCCGTCGACCGTGGTGGGGGCCAACGCCCGATGCCGGGGTCGCGCCCCTCCTTCGCTACAGAGGGTGGAGCCGTGTCATTGTCGGTGTGGTTGTTTTACGTGGGTGTTGGTTCGGTTCCCATAGACGGCGCCAAGGGGCCGACTTCCGACGCCGGGGTCGCGCCCCTCCTTCGCTGCAGAGGGTGAAGCCGTGTCATTGTCGGTGTGGTTGTTTTTACATGGGTGTTGGTTCGGTTCCCACAGACGGCGCCAGATGTTTACGGGTGTTTTCTCACCACTGGATCATTGACCAAGGATTGAACGGTCAGTGTGGTTAAGGGGTCGGTTGAGATCCCTTGGGTACGCCAAGCACACGTGTGCTCAGCGTGGGTCGGAGATGGGGTCGAGGTCGAGCATGAGATCGGAGAAGAGGGTCGGTCCGTGATTGAAGCGGAGCGGGGGTGTCACTCCCCATTCCCCAGAATACCCGGCACTTAAAATTTTTCTTTTCAAGTATCATGAAGAGTGAGGGTGCTGAGAGGAAAAGAAATAGGAAGAGTAAATGAATAAGCAGGCCACTGCGCACATGCTGGGATAGTACAAGAGAAGCACCACAATAATAATAAAATAACCTCATGAATAATAAAGAACACCAACAACATAACATATAAATAACAACTTCCATTTATATACATAATCCAGGTACACCACTACATATGCACAAGCATTTTCCACCTCCCAAACCAACCATATAACACCACAAATATTGCTCACACTAAGCGCTACCCCTGAACCAAACTTCAAGTCACCACCAACCATGATAACCCTGCTACCTGAAAAATATAGAGGAGCACATCAATGTGTGCCCAGTAGGAACCATCTTGGGTTTGGAACTCCGCTTTAGGGTTATCAGATCACAGGCAAGCAAGAGAAGTAGAGCATGAATCTAAGGATATAATGAAAATTAAATAGATAATCAAAGGAATCATACCTGCGGTCCATGTCGAGTTACTGCATGAAAAGGGGTTAGCACAAATAATAATAATAATAATAGTGACAATAATAATAACATGAGGGCTCAAGCAACCAATATCAAATACGATTAGTGCAAGTGCCTGAGGCATGACACCAAGCCACAAATTACGGGCTAATAGGAGGGGAAGTGCTGCCAGCAGTAGAAGTAACACACAAATCTTATTTTATTATTTCATAATTGAGTTAATTAGAACTTGGGTAAACTGTGTGATACCAAGACCTGGACTTCACCCCAAATTTGGGGTGAATATAGCACACGGCGCAGTGGACACGAGCACTGTACAACACCAGGCCTCTCACCTTCCCCGTCACTAGCAGGAGCGAGGCTATCCACATATAACCCAACCTCCGTATGACCCCTCCTCTCTCGGTAAAGGCGAGTGGGTGTAAAAATGTAACTCCACACATCACATAATGATCTCCCAACTTCACAGTCCAGGCCTCATATCCACAATTTACTCAAACCCCACCTAAAACCCGGGCTTTGCTAACTCACCCTCATTAGAGAGGACTGAGAATTATTCAATTTCATTGGTTAACATCCTAAGTGACACGTTAGGGGTCTTGATGGCATGGGTATGCACGTATCACTTCAACTGTCCATCATCAAACATAGGGTCATGCACTCACGTGGCATGCCCTCTATCTCCACACATCATCCACTCACAAATATAACGATCCCATGCCATTCAAGCTTCTAATTTCACCAATCATCACCGTGGCACAAAGTAAACACTAATATGTGCACGTTACTCAAATTATTGGATTTTGCATTCATTGAGGCATTTCATCGAACACCTGGCGGGCGTCATTTATATCAAAGCAACTCAATAACATTTACATGTGCCGAGGGAATGAACATTCATTTTACCATACAAAAATATTAAGCAAGAATAATGAAAGCCAATTAACCACATTTAATGAATAAGAATAGCACTTAAGGTATTCAGCTTGCTGAAATTGCAAGAACATCCATAAAGATCAACATAATACATCTATTTCTCTTGGGAATTTAACAAAACTTTATAAATGAAAGTTGAAGATATAACAGGGATGAATCTACAGATAAAATGTCATGCAAAAAATATGAACTATAAAATATATGGTGATTTAATTAGTGAAGTATGTCAATTATGTTTTTCAGCCAGATTTTAGGGTCTGTGTTCAACACAAATTTTGGGCATGTTCTAGCCAGAATTTCGACATAAGAGAAGTCTGATGAACTTTGAGAAACACTTGTTAGCTTTCCAACAAGACCAAAATCATAATATTCCAAGATGTGTGCAGCTATGTAGGACAAATTTACTAAACTGTGGCAACACTGAAAACCAAACAGACATGTTGTGAAAATGGATTTATTTCTCCCAATTCCTGAAATAAAACTATATCAAAATTTATATTATTTTGGGGTAGAACTTCATGATATACATGCTCATATTTGTTTTGAAACATGATTCCAGCTACAGTAACTGTAATGGAAGCTACAACGGACATCAAGAATTCTGAAATTCAAAAGGAGATGACTTTGCTAGGAATTTCAAAGAGAAAGTTGTGAAATTGAGCAATAACATGTAAAAATTGACTATCTTCATCACATATTAGATAAAATATGCTATAAAAATAAATTAACAAAAATTAAATTGATTGGAATTCCAACTCCAAGAGATTCCTACCTCAAAAGTTTCACTTTCCTCTTCTCCTTCTCTTCTTTCTTCTCCATCTTCTTCTTCTTCTTCTTCTTCTTCTTCCTCTTTTTTTTGGAACAACATGGATGGGTATGAGGGGGAGCACAAAAATTAGGGGTGGGAGTTGAGTGGGAGGAGATGAGATAAGGATAAGGGAAGAAGAGGAAAGAAAAGAAAAGAAAAGAGGAGATTTTTCTTGAGTTTCTACACACTCCTTTTCTTAAAGGTTAAGCCATGTCATGGCTTCTTGAATAAGCCATGAAGATTTTGAAATGACCTAAATACCCTCTTAAATTTCCATAATTTACAAGTGTGCCATTACTTTACGTACACACCATTTAAGTAAGTACGCACAGCAAATTTAGGCCAAAAGACCGTTTTGCCCCTAGCCTTTCTAACAATTTACGGGAGTTTCCATTGACCCCTAACCCCTTTCACACTTCTATGGCTCTCCCTACACACATCCATGCTCACCCGTGGACGCCTACATGCTTCACTCACACACGTCTAGCACGTTCCTGTTCTTTTGCAACGACGACGTCTTTCACACTTCGCATGTGCTCAATCTCGCTTTCTCGTATCTTAGCCACGCATTACGGCCTAATCCCCCTTTCATTAAGTTACATTTATCGTTATCTATGTTTATTTCATGCCTACGCATCTATCGTAGGTAGAAATACCGCGTGTTTTAAGTAGAATACCCGTATAGTGCAAAATAGGGCATGACATCCTGCCCACCTTAAAATAAAGTCCATCCTCGGACTTCCTAGGGTGTGATCCTTGCCGAGGTCAGCTAGGTATGATGATCTCACTACCCAGGAAGTACAAATAAGAATACATATCCACACCACATTTATGTACTTTATATGCTTCGCTATCATCCATACACATCAGTATCGCACACATGCAATAGATACATCCTATTACTCGTCTAATAGCACATCCATATCACTATATGAATCATCACATACGCACATGCATGTGTTCTTCATATAAACATCTTGGCACACATATTCACACATTTACATATACATCACACACCACAAATAAGTCTCTATACGTTTTATTACACGTATTTAAATCACTGCTCATATCTATATATATAGGACATCACACGACATCCATATCACGATACATAAGGTTTTCATACATGGCATGCTTTCACATACATCACAATACATTCGAGTATAAACGATTTATATTCTATCTCTTTATATATTTACATATACGTCTACATTCATGCACAAACAGCCAGCGATACACATTAATCTACACACCATTGCTTGATAAACATGGTCACTATCACGGTGTCACACCGTACGTACCCCGGATTCCTATACTCCCAATACTTAGTCACATGGGCTTACTCACATTCACCGGCACATAAATACCTCTATACACACAATACTTACTCATATCCATACATACATTCACGTGCACGTACTAACACATACATGATCAAGTCACGTAAGATTCACAATCATAACTATAAATGAATATACATATAACCTCATATCCATAGCAGTGCACCTACTGCCTCACACAGATATGTACATGTACCACACACAATACACACAAGAGTGCACAAACATAACACATCCCCTGCCATAGGCTTTATATGTAACTATTTTTGCACATCCTACTGCCTCAATAGCCAAATAAATACGAATACCATCTACACACTGCACACTCGTATACATATAAATATGCAAACAAATACACACATTCCAATACCCATATATCAAATAGTTTCATTTTCTTACATTCATTAAATATATACATACACCCATACTTCATACTCATCATATTCATATACATACTGCATAAGCCTATACATACACGCATAAGCCTATACATACACATATGTTCTAGTTCAGACCTACACATACACGCATACTCGTAGGAATACGCTTCTCCAAGATATACCTAGATAGGTAACCATATAGGAAGATCAGCAGGTAAGAAAACAAAGATATGTATAAGTATATATATACGCATTCACCCAATATACACATCATTACGTATACTCCCATGCACACCATATATGTATGAACACATCACACATATAATAGAATTCATACAAATATGATACATATTCACGTATTTGCGATAAGCAATAGCCCACGTATATATTCCATAAGCATATACTCATTATACACCCACAGATGTATAAACATCAATACTATACATAGATTTCTGAATCTATATATAGCCAAATACACAAACGATTATACACACAAGATTATTACTCTAATAGTAGGTATAGATACAGACATGCATATATACTTATTAGGATCCATGCAACCATGCACTTACATTCACATGTTTGGGTACACATACTCACACCTTCTACACATATCCTGTTATTACACACTTATACAGTCAAGCTACTTAATCACACTAGCGGCTAGTCGACAGCTATTCATACTCTTATATACATAACATCCAATATATCCACACTTTTATCAGTATACTAGTACATTCAAAAATAAGTACATTTCAATATTCATACACATTTGATGGATAGCCACATCCACTTTACGTACACATCTATGTATATCAGAATGGGGATCATTCACATACATATACATATAACCACTCAAAAGACATACACCAATGCACATTCAATAATAACAACACATGCACACAATCACACCATGCTTGCTACAACACGCCTACATACATACAAGTATCTCATATGCCAGTACACAATCCTCCTTATACCACTATATACGGAAGGGTACGGGTACTACATGTGTGTGTGTGTGTGTGTGTGTGTGTGTGTGTGTGTGTGTGTGTGTGTGTGTGTGTGTGTGTGTGTGTGTCATAACTCTACTTAACCATGCAACCCTACAATCATTCCATATTTACTTGCACTCTATGGTCTCAAATCCTTATATCCATCACATCTTACATGCGTTACATGTCATACATATATCCCTATCCCGTAATAGGCACAGTATAGGGCTAGTGACCTAAACCTTGGTGGACAGGTCTAAAGCGCCCCTACCCACCATAGGATACATCTACTACAAACATCCTGGGTATTATTCATACTACATGTACGCCAATTACTCATCTATATCGCTACATACACACTATATATGACCATAGCACATTACTTATCTTCACGCAATAATACAACCCATGACCGTATACCCAAATAAGACAATATACCAATTCCTATTGGCACATAAGCAGCACATACATACATTCTCAGTTATTCAAATCTAACACATTAGGAATTCACACATTAACAATACAACACTAGCGATAAATCTATACCAATATTTCAGCCCATATCTACACCAGCTATCCATACAAGCACACATATATTCACACACATGCACTTTCCCTACATATATTAACAAGACCATATGAACACTCCACCACTCTATCCACACAAGGATCGACATACGCACCTTGGTACTTTCACACACGGGGAAACAACCATAACGTAATAGATAGGAAAACGCTTACATGCACTCACACCATATATGTACATACCCTCACTCATACCCCTACACGGTATATGTCCCCACTAACTTATATGTATTCCCTAATATACATTCACGTATAACATGTATATATCACCTATGGCTCAGTGTCACATAAGCATACCACTCACCTGCCTCCATATCCGCATCATGTATTTCTATAGAGACATAGTATACATACACTCAAGTATTCACCCACCTAGTATATACTTCCACGTCTATCCATACATGCAGCTTTCACGCTAGTCAAATACAAATATGCATATATACTGAATACAAATATACATGAGACGCATGCAATTCAAATATCCAAGTACAACAGCTGCATTTATACATACGAATTCTCATTAGTATATATACACTGATACCAACTAATATACTTCTATAGTATACTACACTATAGGAAGTTCTTCCTCTGACTTCCTAAGTTATGGGTTTCAGGGTGGACCACTTAAGGCTCTTAGGGATCTACCCACCTTAGGGCTCATGTATCCCAATCACTCATTGAAGCATTACTGTACTATCCTTACGCACATCGCAGTGCAGTGACCTGCATGAGCCACCAAAAACTGTCACGCCCCATTCCCCAGAATACCCGGCATTTAAATTTTAATTTTTCAAGTATCCTGAAGAGTGAGGGTGCTGAGAGGAAAAGAAAGAGGAAGAGTAACTGAATAAGCAGGCCACTGCGCACATGCTGGGATAGTACAAGAGAAGCTCCACAATAATAATAAAATAACCTCATGAATAATAAAGAACACCAACAACATAACATATAAATAACAACTTCCATTTATATACATAATCCAGGTACACCACTACATATGCACAAGCATTTTCCACCTCCCAAACCAACCATATAACACCACAAATATTGCTCACACCAAGCGCTACCCCCCTGAACCCAACTTCAAGTCACCACCAACCATGATAACCCTGCTACCTGAAAAATATAAAGGAGCACATCAATGTGTGCCCAGTAGGAACCATCTTGGGGTTGGAACTCCGCTTTAGGGTTATCAGATCACAAGGCAAGCAAGAGAAGAAGAGCATTAATCTAAGTGATATAATGAAAATTAAATAGATAATCAAAGGAATCATACCTGCGGTCCATGTCGAGTTACTGCAAGAAAAGGGGTTAGCACAAATAATAATAATAATAGTAACAATAATAATAACATGAGGGCTCAAGCAACCAATATCAAATACGATTATTGCAAGTGCCTGAGGCATGACACCAAGCCACAAATTACGGGCTAATGGGAGGGGAAGTGCTGCCAGCAGTAGAAGTAACACGCAAATCTTATTTTATTATTTCATAATTGAGTTAATTGGAACTTGGGTAAACTATGTGATACCAGGACCTAGACTTCACCCCAAATTTGGGGTGAATATAGCACACGGCGCAGTGGACATGGGCACTGTACAACACCGGGCCTCTCACCTCCCCCGTCCCTGTCAGGAGTGAGGCTATCCACATATAACCCACCCTCCGTATGACCCCTCCTCTCTCGGTAAAGGCGAGTGGGTGTAAAAATGTAACTCCACACATCACATAATGATCTCCCAACTTCACAGTCCAGGCCTCATATCCACAATTTACTCAAACCCCACCTAAAACCCGGGCTTTGCTAACTCACCCTCATTAGAGAGGACTGAGAATTATTCAATTTCATTGGTTAACATCCTAAGTGACACGTTAGGGGTCTTGATGGCATGGGTATGCACGTATCACTTCAACTGTCCATCATCAAACATAGGGTCATGCACTCACGTGTCATGCCCTCTATCTCCACACATCATCCACTTACAAATATAACGTTCCCATGCCATTCAAGCTTCTAATTTCACCAATCATCACCGTGGCACAAAGCAAACACTAATATGTGCACGTTACTCAAATTATTGGATTTTGCCTTCATTGAGGCATTTCATCGAACACCTGGCGGGCGTCATTTATATCAAAGCAACTCAATAACATTTAAATGTGCCGAGGGCATGAACATTCATTTTACCATACAAAAATATTAAGCAAGAATAATGAAAGCCAATTAACCACATTTAATAAATAAGAATAGCACTTAATGTATTCAGCTTGCTGAAATTGCAAGAACATCGATAAAGATCAACATAATACATCTATTTATCTTGGGAATTTAACAAAACTTTATAAATGAAAGTTGAAGATATAACAGGGATGAATCTACAAATAAAATTTAATGCAAAAATATGAAATATACGATTTATGGTGATTTAATTAGTGAAGTGTGTCAATTATGTTTTTCAGACAGATTTTAGGGTCTGTGTTCAACACCTATTGTGGGCATGTTCTAGCCAGAATTTCCATATAAGAGCAGCCTGATAAACTTTGAGGAAAACTTGTTAGCTTTCTAACAAGACCAACATCATAAAATTCGAAGATGTGTGCAGCTCTGTAGGACAAATTTACTAAACTGTGTCAACACTGAAATCCAAACAGACATGTTGTGAAGATGGATTTATTTCTCCCAATTACTGAATTAAAACTATATCAAAATTTATATTATTTTGGGGTAGAACTTCATGATATACATGCTCATATTTTTTAGAAACATGATTCGAGCTACAGTAACTGTAATGGAAGATACAACAGACATCAAGAATTCTGAAATCCAAAAGGAGGTGACTTTGCTAGGAATTTCAAAGAGAACGTTGTGAAATTGAGCAATAACATGTAAAAATTGACTATCTTCATCACATATTAGATAAACATGCTATAAAAATAAATTAACAAAAATTAAATTGATTGGAATTCCAACTCCAAGAGATTCCTACCTCAAAAGTTTCATTTTCCTCTTCTCCTTCTCTTCTTTCTTCACCATCTTCTTCTTCTTCTTCTTCTTCTTCTTCTTCTTCTTCTTCTTCTTCTTCTTTTGGAACAACATAGATGGGTATGAGGGGGAGCACGAAAATTAGGGGTGGGAGTTGAGTGGGAGGAGATGAGATAAGGATAAGGGAAGAAGAGGAAAGAAAAGAAAAGAAAAGAGGAGATTTTTCTTAAGGAGTTTCTACACACTCCTTTTCTTAAAGGTTAAGCCATGTCATGGCTTCTTGAATAAGCCATGAAGATTTTGAAATGACCTAAATACCCTCTTAAATTTTCATAATTTACAAGTGTGCCATTACTTTACGTACACACCATTTAAGTAAGTACGCACAGCAAATTTAGGCCAAAAGACCGTTTTGCCCCTAGCCTTTCTAACAATTTACGGGAGTTGCCATTGACCCCTAACCCCTTTCACACTTCTATGGCTCTCCCTTCACACATCCATGCTCACCCATGGACGCCTACATGCTTCACACACACACGTCTAGCACATTCCTGTTCTTTTGCAACGACGACGTCTTTCACACTTCTCATGTGCTCAATCTCGCTTTCTCGTATCTTAGCCACGCATTACGGCCTAATCCCCCTTTCATTAAGTTACATTTATCGTTATCTATGTTTATTTCATGCCTACGCATGTATCGTAGGTAGAAATACCGCGCGTTTTCAGTAGAATACCCATATAGTGCAAAATAGGGCATGACAGGGGGGAAGCCTCGGCTCAGTGTGGCGGGCTCGGCCTCGGTCAGACGAGCGTCGAGGGGTAGCCTCGGTGCTTCGTTTGCTTCCTGGTCTTTGGTTGATGGCCGCTCCCGCTTGTTGCATGGGCGATCATCCGGTGCTGAGGGGTTGCCTTGGCACCTCGGCTAGCTTCTTCCTGAATAGACGAGAAACTCGTCAGGGGGGGCTGGACCTTGGTTCCTGCCGTATCCCCTCCGATGCCTAAGTCAGATCAGGGTCTGAGAAGTACTCGGTGGGGTAGGTACGACTCGAGAGGAGATCGGTACGCTGACCCACGGCACAAGCAAGGGGATGGAAGAATAATGGCGAAAACCAAGGTTGTTGATGGTATACCTCAGATTTGAATACCTGGGGTCCGATCCCTTTGGCAGTTGCTCCTGCTACACTCTTATAGGGTCCGTGTCACGATTGCCCACGATCCACGTCCTTCGTCCGCCCCCCCACTCACACCCCCGCGATCCGCCTTCTTCAAGGTGCCCGCGTGCGTCGTGGGGAACGTTGATTAACGGACCATTTAATGGTCATTAAGGTGGCGCGGATTTAAGGGGCGGCCATCTCAGAGGATCACGAGCGGATCGTGCGTCCTCTAGGCCAGTCTGGCCTGACCTTGGCTTCATCCATGGGCCTCGTCTGGCGTGGTCCAGTCTCACTAATGGGTCTCTCGTTCACGGCTGGGCTTTGGGCCTCTCCAAAATGGCCGTATCAGCTTGTTATATGTTAAGATGTTACCAAATAGAGGATATTCAGGTACCCCTGTTTTAATTACAAATAATTTTTCTTTTGTTTTGACTATAGTTTTAGCAAGTAAAAAGACTGATAATTTATCTTTTAATTCTAGATAGAATTGTTCTATTTCATTTGCCATGGCTCTGATACCACAACTCAGGATCTTCTTATTTTCTTCGTTGGGTCACTCGGCCGAGCGACCACTTAGCTTGACCGAGCTAGTCATCAGGGAGCTCCAAATTTTGTCGTCAAACTCTCTAGAAAGTTTCACGTTAATTCGCTCGGTCGAGCAGCCAACCACTCGATCGAGCAACATCAATTCCAACCTAGTGACATCGATTTGACCAAGGCAAAGATCTGATGACCCAAGAGGTGCTCGATCGAGCACTAAGGCATGCTCGACAGAGCGACCCATGCCGCTCGGCCGAGCGGAGTAGAAATGGCCAAAAGTGCAAATTTCAGGACATCCCTTCACTCTTTGAAGATCTGCTATCACTCGGGATTTTACAGTATTTTACCATATTATGCCCAAGTAATAGACTTCATAAAGATTCCAATGCCACCAAGAATGCCCCAATCGGAGGTCAGATGAGCCCTATGGAATTTCTGCAATTTGGCAAATCTATGCTAGAATCTGTGCTCGATCAAACTTTGCACATGCTCGACCGAGCGGCTTGGCACAACCAGCCTGAGCTACCTGGGTAGAAAGCGTAGGTCCAACTTAATTTAGGGGTTTTAGGGGGTTTTGGGGGCTATATATATGGATTGAGCAGCCATTGTTAGGGCATCTCATCTTTAGAGGCGGAGAGCTGTTTTTAGGGTTTGAGACTCTTTTCGGAGGCCAGGCCATGCCATCGGCCCCCTTCTCGTTGATTTGTGTATTGAATCCTCATTACAGTAATTTATTTTGTTTAATCTTCTCTATTGTATTTCTCATTTGCTCTTGATGTTTAATCTTCCATTGCTCTTCTCTTACATGCTTGTGATGTTGATTTCTAATGTCTCCATACCTTGTGCTATGAATGAGTTGATCTATTGCTAGGATTAGGTTTGAACCCTAGGATTCTAGGGACTGGATGATAGGTTAAGCTTTGTTGATGAATCTAGGGTTGCTCTATGGTGATTTGAACACGGGTTTTGGGGGATTATCCCTAGGATCGGAGTATCGCAAAGGCGGCTCCATATCCTAGGGAGGATCCCCACGAATCCGATTTTGGTTTAATGGCCGTTTCTAGGGCTCGGGATTATGAGAGTGAATCGAGAGCTGGGGGCAGCCACCAATCCTTGATCTGCTAGTAGATGACTACGAGAGTAGCCCGATTGCTAGAACCGACCGTTGTGTAATATCCAAGTCCGTAGATCTCGAGAATGGATACGGATTTGTGATACGTGAACCAAGTGTCAAGCGTAATACACACATTCCTGTACGAAGCTAACTGCAAAAGCATGGCTTCGCATATGGATGCGTTAGACGAGTAGGAACAACGAAAGTTAAGTACTCGTTCTCATTTACGGATGTTGTCACGCCCCGCTTCCCAAAAGTACGGAGGCGAAGCGTGACTAAGGTCCGCTTAGGCCGGAGCTGAGAGCTCAGAGCCAATAAGCATCTGTGGTATTCCAAAACGAAGGAACATGTCCCTGCAAGTTAGTACGGAACAATAAAAGTACTGAAAGGAAAGAGCATATCATTTTATTCCAAACATAATCATCCAAAGTACCAAGAGTCTAAAGCGCCCGAAGGGCTACAACTGCAGAAAGGGGAACTACCGATGCAAGCACCCAACCTAGACAGGAAAACAAAAGGTGCTATGCACCCAATCTAAGCTAGAACAGAAACTCTGGAATAGCAACGAGAGGCCTCTAACTCTAGTCCTCCTCTGGATTGTACTCTGGATCAGTATCCTCCGGCTCCACGTCTGCTGACAAGTCCGCCTCGTCGATGTACTCTGGCTCAACACCTGACGTACAGCACCAAAAGAAGGAACTGTACATCAGGTAAGGTCTACAAAAAGGGTCAGACCAAACTGCAAGTGTACCGACTATTTAACAATGGTTTACTGGTTGATTAGCATGCTGAGGTTATAACAGAGGAACAAAAGAAAGTAAACGCAGCAGGAAAGTAAAACGTGACAAGTAGTAGTCGTAGCATGTGCTACCAAACTACGGGACTAACCTAACAGGTGTCAAGACAAATCGGGACAAGGCGGGACAAGACAAGACAAGTGTGACATGAAAGGGTTCACGCCTTACGGTTCGAGGGGGATCAGACCATCTTACCGTGCGCACGCTCAACCCTACCCCAACCCCAAGTATTCAAGACAAGACAAGACAAGGGATCACTCGCTCTAGCTTGGCGAGTGCTGTAGGATCCTATCAAAACAACGTTAGGATCGATAAATGAAGTCGAGACTTACGCTTGCGTACGCGGCATCGTAATCTCGGAACTTCGCCCTCAGATTTGCCACAACGGTCGATACTTCGTCACGGAGGATCGAAGTAGAGTTTCACCGCCTAAATCTCTAACTAGAAGAGGATTTTAATGGAAGGGAGAAGAAGAACATAAGGATGCCTTATGCAAACTTATGGCATGGAAAGTGTGAATGAATGCCTTACCCTTGGGTCCTATTTATAGGCTTTAGGGGTAGTTATTGTAGGAAATAACTAAATATAATCTTATTAGCCTATATTAGCACATTCATTTATCTTCTTCTTTATCCACTTATCAAGTGGATTTTTCCACTTATCGAGTGGCTTTTTCCACTTATCGAGTGTCTTTTAACACTTATCGAGTGGTCCTTTTCACACGAGAAAAGGTTCCCTTCGCACACGCCTTCGTGCACGCGACATCTGAGGTCCGTATACCCTCATACATCCCCTCATGGGTGTATTTATGTCGTCAATATCCTGTAGGAAAATTGGCGTCCCTTAGGGCACAAAAAACTCTAGTCCCGTCCTAAGTCGGACGGAACATAGACAGAAAAACAATAGCAGCGGAAGAAAAACTATGTTAACTAATTAACATGCAGTTAAAAACAATTTTTTAACTTAGCCCTAAGGTCCAAGACCCTATGCCAAGATCTATGCCGACTTGGGATGGATCTGACCATCCCAAGAAGGATCTAGCCTACTGCGATTAAACTAAACTAATGCTAATAAAATACTTTAACCACATACCCAGAATCTCAGCCCTGGAGCAGGCGAGATGTTCCACGCCGTCTTCCGAGCTGCTCCCGTCCCACGTCGAGCCGCTCCTTGAACCGCTCCTCGAACCGCTCCGCATCCCGAGGCGATCAATCCTCGTGCCGCCGAGCCAACCACGCGCTGAAGAAAGTTTCACGCGAGTGAAACCTCCGCCTAGTTTTCGGATCCAGATTCCGAACTCCTTTGTGGCTTTGCTAGAGCCCGCAGGAGTAAGGCAGAAATTTAGGGAGAAGAGAAATATTAATTTAAGCTTAGATCCGAGCGTGCTCCAACATTTACGAGATCCGCTCAGATCTAGAGCTTGGGACGAGTTTTGAGAAAGGGGGGAGGCCCCTATTTATATAGGCGGCGGACTCTCCCCTTTTCTCAAAATCCGATGTGGGACTAAATAATGGGTTAATTAAAATCAAGTTAGTTTGCACTTCACAAAGTGCAAACTTCCGTGAATTTTAACTCACTCACCGTTGAGCTTCAGGATTGATACAACCTATCAATACGACGAGCGTTCAACGGTGAACGCATAGGAAAAAACCATTCGTCAATCGGAGTTCGTTTGACCCTCCAATTGAGTGTCCAAAGATCAGCCCAAACACACCCAAAACAAAAAACTGCAGCCATCACAAAATACACGCTGCCCTAGGCAGCATGTGGCCCCAGGCCGCGTGCAGCGCACACGCCTCGAGGCACGTGCGCTGCACGTGCCTCAGCGTGCACACAGTGCACGCGCTGGGCGCGTGTAAGGCACGCGGCGCGTGCCTTGCACGCGCCCTGCGTGCACTGAAGGGCGGGGCGGGGCCCCGCCCGCATGATTGCGGGCGGGCCCCGCCCGTGATGGCTACGGGCGCAAATGCGCCCTCCTTTACTACTGCCCGGCCCATTGGGCTGGGATTTAAAACCCCTTTTGATTTAATCTGCCTCTTAGGCTGATGTCAACATGGGCTTTTATTGTTTTGGCCATAACTTTTGCGTTTGGCGTCTGATTTGGACGCCGTTCGAACCTGGGTCTAGACCGGGACATTTCCGTCTTACCCGTTAATATTTTCCTTGCATTTATATTATTAAATATTGTATTAAACAATTTAATACACATTTAATCGCTTTTGCATCAAATGCAAAATAGTCCCTATCTAAGCTTAAATTATCATATTGCATCAAATGCAATTATTTCATCCCTTGCATCAAAAATGCAAATATTCTCCCTAACTAATTTCTACCTATTACTAGACGAAGCGTCGCACTCTGTGTGAGACCATACAGCCTGACCCATACAACAGGTTGGGCTCGAAGCCCTATACGGCAGTGACCACGAGCAGTGGTTGCCGTCCCTGCTTCAGGAATCATCATTATGTGGTTGACTCATTGACATGAGTATTGTCGGGACCAGCTGACTGTTTCCGTGATGAGTTCCGCAGTTATAGTCTCTTCGTCTTAAATATGTCGTGTAGATCAAGTCTAGGGTACGGTCAAACTGTCAACCCCAATAACTTGACTCCGGTTAGTTTCTATCGATCTTTAGTCAACTAATGTTGGACTTCTTCCAACATACTCTGCGCAGAGTTTTTACTAAAGACCGAACTAACTCTACGACACTAACTCCATTGACCGGGAGAGACGAATCCTCTCTTGGTCATTACTCGCCTCGTACGTTTCAAGTGACACCCAATCAAAAGACCTTTCGACATGCATTGCCTCGAAGCTAGGTCAGTTGATATAAGTGGCACCGTTCACGCACAGGTTTGTCAAAATGACCTCAAGTCAAAAGACCAACTATCCTATCATCACTCAGAGTTATCACTGACAGATTGGTCAATATAACCATATGATAACTCTAGTGGATCGTTCAGTGAACTCATTCTAATGAGCACCTGTGTCTCGTCTTCGACTTTGCCAAGTCAAGCGATCATGAGATCATCGCCACCGCTAAACGGTGAAGACTAAGACACAATGGTCTATCCGATGTTTCGAAATCCTTGTCTCGGAACATTTACGACCACGAACCATTTTAGACTTATGCTACAGACGGTCAAACGTTTCTCCATGATTGAGATACTCATATCGATACACGTTTGACCTTGCATAAAGTCTCAGGACTTTACCTAAGTCGATATCTAATTATAAAATAACTTGGATAAATCATTACCAAACAGCTTACTGTTATTTCAAACAAGATGTCTGTGCTATTCACACAGGAATAAATGGCCTCGAGGGCATAATATTCCAACATCTCCCACTTGCACTCAGGCCCATTTATCTCGGTATCTTATACCGTTTTTACACATAAGTTTTCCCGACTTCATGTGGTAGAGCTTTCGTGAGTGGATCTGCTAAAACCGTCTACACTATAGACTTAAGGGGTTTCTATGTTTATGTTAGACCAACCATTTGAATCTCATTCAAATAATTCATTTGGTCTATCGGAATCTATAATACTTTATTTCCCTGGATCTTATCCAGTTCATCGTATCTTACGATAATAATTTCAAATTAGTTATTGGTCATTTAAAATGGTTCATATTCATTTCTGATAAATAATCAAACTCTTTGATTACTTAATCAAAATATATGTTCCATCTCTTTGATGTCTCGCATGTAATTTACACGCTCCCACTGATCTTGAAAACTCTCTGGCTAATTCATACAAGTTGGTCATTCTAAATCATATTTAGAAAAACGAACTTATAAGTGAATGCTCCAATTTTCGTGGTCAACATGAGCGTTTTACATCGAGCTTGGTCCGAGTAGATCTGTACACATCTGCTGGCGAGACGATTTTAACTAATCCGTTTTAAAGAAATTAGGATGAAAACCGTTCCCGTCCAACATTATTGTACTATTTTCTTTCTGCACCAACCTTTCAACTTTAAAGATTTACTTGCAGAAAGTGAGGAAACATTTTCCTTGGGTACGTAAACTAAATTCTCAAATTTATTTACGCACACGGACCTATTCTGATTGCATCAAGTTTTAAATCGGAGTTACTACTCCGAATTTCATCCCGGAAGTTGACTAAGTCATTATCAGTTATGATGTCTTAACTCGACTTTTCGTCTTACGAAATTCGAGTAAATATACAACTTCCTCATGATTGATTTAATGAATATCTTATTGATAATGTTCTCATAGAACTTTATCAAAACCTAGGCATTACTATCTGGGACTTAACACAGAGGGAGGACTTAACTCAGAGTCACTTACAATGGATCACACTAAATCTAATTAAGTGTGATTCACACCTTTTAACACACCGATGTGTTAACAGACTTGATCTGAGAGAAAATCACATTTTCTTTTAATTACACAAGATTTTATATTGCTAAGTATTTGACCATTCGATCTAATCGAATCAGTTTAAATACTTTCGTCATTTCGTTCTTTATTTTATCAGACTTGCGTTTCATCAAGAACACATGTCTTAGTAAAATATACGAATAACTTATTTTGTTAAAAAATAGACTCGGGTACATCAGTATGTACGAGACTGAGTTCGACAACTCATTCTCCCACTGTCTTACAGATGGGTTTCGGCCTTTGTATCTAAGATGCTAAGACTCGCAAGTGTCCATAGACTTCATAATACGAGAGGTCAGACCTCTCTTTATGTGACTTGTGAAGCTTAATCTCTTGATACGGCCTAGTCTAATTTTACCATATAAGTTTGCTACTATCTAGTGTATTTATATATTAACATTTAATATATATATATAGTTATTTACAAATTACTTAACACAAAACATTACTTCAGAAGCAATGTGACGACATTCGTCAAAATGTGTTAAACATCTTTTGTATAACAACTTATTCCGAAATGTGACATCAAAATATATCACGTTTTCATTTCCTCCTACTTATGCCTCTACTAATGATAAATTAAACTAACTTTCTCAATTGACTTTCCGAAGTGCCTTCTTCCTTTTCTAAATCACATTTAGATATCAACATAAATAAATAGCTATGCAAGCAACTTATGTATCCAAACGCTTGAGCTTTGCAATCTTGAGTGTAGCTCAAGAAGTTGCTTGTCTCAAGATCCGGTTGGGATACATAGTCTTGCATTGCTCATGCACTCATATTCGACTCAAACGGTTTGATCGAATTTTCGAACTTTGCGGATCAGAATTGTTTGTCCATACAACCTTGAGGGTAGCTCGACAAGTTGTAGGGAGAAACATACTTTGAATGTCCTATATGTTCAAGCTGCCTCATATAGAGACGAGTGACATGTAGCTTTAATTTATTTGTTGGACCCAGAACTTAATGAAATCATATTTCTTAAGTCTGTTCTTTAGAAGGTCATTTAATGTCAACGAGAATATAGTTTAATTACATCAATTAGAATTTAACTTGTTATTCAATTAATCAACTTATTGACCAGTTAACTAATTCTAATATTATCAATTGATTCTTTCGGTAAACATAGTCTTGCCCTAGTTTTAGCATATGTTCAATATTAAATATAGGTAGATTGGCTTTTATCTATCTATATCCTCCCACTATTTTTACGATCGTTTTAAAGCTTAATAACGAACGATTTAATCGAATTAAAATTAATGGGTAAGAGTTCCAATCACCTTGAGTCTAAACAACCTTGAGTGTAGCTCAACAAGTTGATTGACTCTGCGATCGGAAGATGACTCTTCATCGATCATATCGGATATGACTCTCTTAATCGGTTTTTGCCCCTAGCCATTCGTGATCATGAGTGTGCTCATCCAAATCACAATGTCTAGTCTAGTCGGACCCTTGTTTTCGTGTCTAGCCTGACTTGCCCCTCAGCTCGGTGTATGCACGACACGTTGGTTAGGGTCAGGTCTTAGACTACATCTTATGTATTTAAGAAGTTGGTTTCTACAAGGTTGCCATGTCACAGCTTGAGTGTATCTCAACAACTCTAACACGGGCCCTATAGTTGCTAACCCCTAAAACAAGGAGGGCTACGGCTAATCTTGAAAAAGATCATTAACGTATTTGACTTAGATATAGTCTAGGGTGTCATACAATCATGATTCGCGACAATGCGGTCCAGCTGAACACAGCCAGGGAATTGACTAAGCCAGGATCACTACCCCTTGGACTAGCAAGGGTTGACCCAGAACTCTTAGCTAAGCACATTGACTGGATCATGGTCCATTGAATGAAGCTTGTCATTTTTGTATGTATGCCATAGACTAAACAGCTTTTATTAACAACTAATTAATCCTATCAACTAGTTGAATCCTTAAATTCAAAATTTTAGGATTTGTTTAATAACTTTTATTAAGTCCTTATCAACTATAAGGTTCACGTGCTACCCTAATCGTTATTAGGATTTTAATAAATTTTATTAACAACGCTAGAAGCGAAGTCCTTTAATGAAAATTAATTATAACAATTAGAATTGAAAATTCATTTAAAGGACTACCCTAATCAGGAATTAGGTCTTAATATTGTTGTTAATGATTTATTAAAACATAGCATGTCATTAAAATTCAAGTAATAAATTTTAATCATTTTTAATGGCTAACCTAAAGGGTTGTCTTGTGTTATCAAATAAGGGACAAGATTAACAAGCCATTAAAATAAAGCTACACTAATTTATCGCATAAAGATAGTGCACAACTATCTAACATTTAAATATACTAAGTTTATCGCATAACCAATTTTTAGACTTTTAAAATCAGTTTTAAAAAATATCTTATAAATTTAAAACATTACCTTTAAAAATTTTCCATGTTCAAAAATTTATCGTATACAATTTTTAAACATCTAAAATATTTTAAACTTATCGCATAAATTTAAAGTCTTAAAATCAATTTTAAAATTTATCACATAAATTTAAAACCACCATTTTAAAATTTCCATGCTTAAAAAAATTTATCATATAAAAATTTTTAGGCATCCAAAATAAATTTAAACTTTTAAATATTTAAAATTAGTTTTAAAATTATCACATAAATTTTAAAATGTCATTTTAAAAATTTTCATGTTCAAAAAATTTATCACATAGAATTTTGAACTTCAAAAACATTTTTAAAATTATCTAATAACTTTAAAAAATTTAAAAGTATTTTAAAAACATTAATAAGTTTAATGAAATCGCAGTACCTAGATCGACTCGCAAACCTAGGCTCTGATACCACTGTTGGGGAATTGGCGGTCCCTTAGGGCACAAAAAAATCTAGTCCCGTCCTAAGTCGGACGGAACATAGACAGAAAAACAATAGCAGCGGAAGAAAAACTATGTTAACTAATTAACATGCAGTTAAAAACAATTTTTTAACTTAGCCCTAAGGTCCAAGACCCTATGCCAAGATCTATGCCGACTTGGGATGGATCTGACCATCCCAAGAAGGATCTAGCCTACTGCGATTAAACTAAACTAATGCTAATAAAATACTTTAACCACATACCTGGAATCTCAGCCCTGGAGCAGGCGAGATGTTCCGCGCCGTCTTCCGAGCTGCTCCCGTCCCACGCCGAGCCACTCCGTGAACCGCTCCCCGAACCGCTCCTCGAACCGCTCCGCATCCCGAGGCGATCAATCCCTGTGCCGCCGAGCCAACCACGCGCTGAAGAAAGTTTCACGCGAGTGAAACCTCCGCCTAGTTTTCGGATCCAGATTCCGAACTCCTTTGTGGCTTTGCTAGAGCCCGCAGGAGTAAGGCAGAAATTTAGGGAGAAGAGAAATATTAATTTAAGCTTAGATCCGAGCGTGCTCCAACATTTACGAGATCCGCTCAGATCTAGAGCTTGGGACGAGTTTTGAGAAAGGGGGGAGACCCCTATTTATATAGGCGGCGGACTCTCCCCTTTTCTCAAAATCCGATGTGGGACTAAATAATGGGTTAATTAAAATCAAGTTAGTTTGCACTTCACAAAGTGCAAACTTCCGTGAATTTTAACTCACTCACCGTTGAGCTTCAGGATTGATACAACCTATCAATACGACGAGCGTTCAACGGTGAACGCATAGGAAAAAACCGTTCGTCAATCGGAGTTCGTTTGACCCTCCAATTGAGTGTCCAAAGATCAGCCCAAACACACCCAAGGCAAAACACACTCGTTTTTCCAAGAAAGTGACATCCCTCGTTTTCCAAGGTGTGGAGTAGAACACTCGGTGCAAATTCTCGTCTTCCTTTTATTCTCGGTAGATAGGAAAAATATTCACACTGAAATTTTTTTGGGTTTTGGGAATTTGTATTTTTTTTTTAATTTTTGGCTATACATATTTTTTTCTTTTCTTTTCCTTTTTCTTTTCATTTCTTTTTTTTTTGGATTTTTGGATATATACTTGTGTACTCTCCCAAGTGGGAGAATGGTACACGACGAGGGGATTTGCACCAAGTAAAACAAAAAAGAAATCGGAATCTAAACACTTGGGCAAAGGAGATATTTCTCGCAAATCAGAGCACAAGCTAAATGGGTTATCCTAGTCCTATTTGTGGAATCCCGACACATGCGAATTGAAGTATACGATATATATATATATATATATATATATATATATATATATATATATATATATATATTCCATGCATATAGAAGCAAACAGTAGAAGCAAATACTGCATATTCGAATCGAAGTTTGATAATCTAAGCGTTAACCAAGGATAGGCATATAAAACGAAATCATAAAGTAGAAGCACACCACTAGCTAGTCACGACAAACAACTCACAAAAAGGCAAAGTGAACCCACGAAGCGTGAAATGCAACAGGACTCGGCTTCCTAGGGTTAGTGAAAGTGATAATCGTAGCTATGCTAGGGGTGTGTGTGTCTTGTGGCAGTTCATCATATGGGGTCATCTCTAGGAGAGGGAGAACAAAAGATAAGAAGAAAAAAGAAAAACACGATGAAAACGACTCAAAAACGAAGAAAAATGATACAACTGACACACAAAGTGCGCCTCCCCCAAGCTGAAACTTGCATTGCCCTCAATGCAACAATATTAAATATGGGAGGGCAAGGAAACTGGGGGGTACGCACTGACACGAAAAGTGAGAAAAACATGAAAAACACACAAACGAAACAGAAAAAAATAAAGAAAAAGACAAACACAAATAAAAGAGATAAAAACAAACACATCCAACGAGCACGTATAAACAGGCATACCACAACGACATCACACAAAAAACATGCACAAAAATTGAATTCCCCCAAGCTGAACATGACAATGCTAGCGAAATGATATGATCAATGTGATGCAGAAAAGTGCTAGGGGGAAAATCGGAAAAGAAAAAGAAAGAAATCAAAATACAGGAGAGGAATCGTCCTCGTCCTCCTCGGAAGGGGTTGTGGTGGTGCGGGAAGGAGAATGGTAAGGTGAGGTGATGGGTGTGCGAAGAACTGGGGAGGGAGGGGGAGATGGAGGATGGACGGGCTTGGCTGGGAGGTGAATGATGGACGGAGTGTCGGTGGTAATGGTAAGTGGAAGGGAGACGGAAACCAATGTGGTGCAGGAAGGGGGAGATACGGTGAGAGAAGCGGATGGTGTGGGAAGTGATCTCGATCGCCTCGGCAATTTTTTGCGACGTGTGTATGAGGTGATGGAAGTGGAGGGTAGCGGAGGTGGTGGGTCAGAAACGTGGTGTGGAGAAGTAGTGGTCGGAATGGAAACAGTGGTGTAGGGAGGGGATGATCGTCGAGGAGGTGAAGGAGGAGGTGAAGGTGCTGGAGTGGGTGGAGGTGGACCGTGGATGTGAGTCAGAAGGCGGAGAATGGTGGCCACGTTTCACTCGAGTACGAGGAAACTTGGATGAGAAACGAAAGAAGATGGGTCCGATGAGGAAGAAGTGGATGCGCCAGCGCGCAGTGCAACTAACTCAGCCTCGAGACCGAGGCGAGCAGAGGTGGCCTGCCGGAAAGTAGAAGCAGAGACCCGTCGTGTAGGAGAAGTGGTGCCGGCGGCAGTGGTCGTGCCGGCACCAGAGGCTAGGCCTAAGAGGGCCGTGGTGAGAGCCTCAGAAGAAAAAGAGACAAAAGCCGGGGTGCCGCCACTAGGGCCCACCCCGGGGTCTCCTCGGAACGCTGGGATATCCTGCACGCCTAAGTGGACGGCAGGGAAAAGTGGTCGTGGGGCTTCCGGAGTGGGAACTGAAGATGTAACCCCCCCTATGAACTCTGGGTCAGTAGGGAACGACCAATCTGACTCCAAATGAATAGACGTGCGGGCTGGATTGGGCAGAATGGTGTAAGGAGCAGGGGGTGGCCATAGTAAAAGTAAAACCCATCGTGGCCTCGGGGTTTGATCATGTGGGTGTGCCGTAGAACATCAAGATCTAGATAAGTAGATCCTACGGCACGTGGTATATCTCAGGAGATAACGATGTTGAACGGGGGTGTGAAGCAATGATGGTAATGAGGCCCCCGCAGCAATACTTGCCCTTGCCGGCGCAGCTGATATCAATGAGTTTTTGAATCAGTCATGCACCGCCATTAATGGGTACGTGAGGGGCCTCGAAAGCAATCCCGTCAACACCGTGAATAAAATCAAATGTCATAGCCCATAGAATGAAAAGGTCAGGGATGGTCACGGTCCCGAAATCATCCCTATGAAAGAATGCGCTTGATAAGATGCGATGGGCTAGACAAAATGCGAGGTGGATGATGGAGGAGGCCTTGGCCTTTCCTCGAGGGTATCAGTCATGGAGGGTGAGACGTCCCCAAAAATAATCGACATCGAACTCGGGAAGATATTCATAGGGACGCACATCGTCGCCCCTGATAATGGGGAAACCGAAAATGTTATTGATTGTGTTCAGGTGAGTGCGGATTTTTCGGTTACGGACGCGAAAATCGACAATGGACCTCGCCTCAGATTTGAGGGATGAGAGGAATTCGAGTGTCAGGGCGGGGTATGATGGCGCATGGGAGTTCAAAAAGCTTAGCCAATCTAGGTTTGCAAATAAAGACTCGACACCAGAGAAAACTCCGAGATCGATCAGGGTCTGGGAATGAGAAAACTTAGTGGCTAGGTGAGACGTTCGTTGAGTCTATTATAAAAATCTTTATGTTCATGACTCACGAAACGGTATCCCCATGGTCCCATCAGTGGGTCCTCAATGGGAATAATGGGTTGCGGTTGTGGTTGTGTAGGCGGGGTAAGAGGAGCACGGTCACGTGGTGGACGTGTGGATTTGTGTCTCTTGCGAGACGGCGCCTCATCCCGCATGATTGCCTTACCCTTATCCTTGTCCTTAGCCATGGTAGTGTGGTGAAGCAAGTGAATGCAAGTCTATATGAATGCACACAACCAAACGGCAATAGAGCAAAATTATAATACTAGGGCAATTCAAAAATAGATCTCAGGAACGAGTATACCCAGTATAGATGCGAATCCTCGCTCGCAAACACCCCACGCAGTGCAATTGAGGGAGTAGCAAAGCCGCGGCATGCCGGTCCAACAAGAGAAGTGATTTTCGAAGTGGGTGGAAGTTAGGGTTAGAGCTAGGGTGAAATTGGGGTGAATGAGGATGGAGAGAGGGTTGCTGATGGTAGAGAGGGATGGAGGAAGTGGGGGGGAGAGAGAGAGAGAGAGAGAGAGAGAGAGAGAGAGAGGATTGATCATTTGAGAGGGGGGAGATCGTGTGGGAGAGAGAGTTGCCTGTTTGGTAGGGAGAGAAGGCGAAATGACAGGGAAAGTCGGGGTCAGGTGAGAGAAATGAAATCGGTTGAGTCGGGGGATATTTATAGGGTTTAGGCGAACCGACCAGGTGAGATTTCACCCGATCAGTTGAGGCGATTTTTGAAAACTCATGTTGGAAGGCAGCTACAGGCGAACCGATCGGGTGATTTTTCACCGATCGGTTGGCCGCTTCACAATTTTCCCGAGAGGACTGTCGATTTCAGCCGGAAAACGACATGATCACAGCTTCAGCTCAACCGATCGGTTGAATTAATCATCAAAATTTTCCCGAGAGCTCTACTGTTCTCACCCGATCTGCCACCCGGTCAGCCATTTTTGCCACCCGATCGATTAGGTTATATTCTGATACGGGCCATCTTCAAACACAGGCCACCCGATCGGTTGATAGATCACCCGATTGGGTAGAGGAAATTTCCTGCAAAAACACAAAAAAATAGTCTAAGTCTCCCAAATGAAAATCACCATAGAAGTATTTATTCACCAAAAATAAGAAAAATAATCCTAGAAATAAAGACGAAGGTTTAGAACATGGGTTGCCTCCCATGAAGCGTTGTTGTTTAAAGTCGTTTGCTCGACTCCCGGTATGTGATCTTCAGGGTGGTTGATGCGGGTGATGCCCAATGTTTGGCATCCCATCAGCTCTTGGAGCAGCGGTCCTTGGTGTTGGCAGAGGGGAGAGGTAGATGCTCTCGATGATCCTCCCACTGGTGGTGTCCGGGGGCTTCTCCCTCACATTGGCGTCAACCGCCACTCTTTGCAAGATCCAGACTTTATCAGTATTGAGCCCCATGGGCTCTTTTCCCTTGCTCCTCATCGGAGCAACCTTCTTGAATTCGGGAGGAGTCATCTGTGAGACATACGCTTCCCGAGCAACTTCTTCTTCTTTCAATCCGACATGCTCCTCAAGGTCCCCCAAGCTATCGGGGGGGTTCCTCGAGAGAATTTCCCAGGCTCCAGCCTCTACGGCTCTTTCTTCTTAAGCTTCCAGCACATTGCAACTTTGCTTCTCTGGTGGATGCCTCATAGATAGTCCCAAATCGAACTCGACTTTTTGGTCGCCAACATTTAGGGACAACTTCCCCTTCTTCACATCAATCAGTACGCCAGCGGTCGCCAAAAAGGGCATGCCTAGGATGATTGGGGTATGGTTGTCTTCTGACATGTCCATCACCACAAAATCTACAGGCACGTGTACACCGCTGACGTTCATCGGTAAGTCGTCCATAATCCCCACCGGGTATTTGCCTAATCTGTCTGCAAGTTGAAGGGTCATTTCGGTGGGCTCAAGGTCGCCCATTCTTATCCGCTGGTATAACGATAAAGGCATCAGACTCCCGCTTGCTCCCAAATCAACGAGCGCCCGATTGACGTTCACCTCTCCAATCGAACATGGGATAGAGAAGCTCCCTGGGTCCTTGAGCTTGGGCGGATTCACTCGTTGAATCAGAGTACTGCACTCCGCTGTCAGGATGACTTTTTCTTTCCTTGAACCCTTCGTCACCAAGTCCTTCAGGAATTTCACATAGGAAGGGATAGTCTCTATAGCCTCTAGGAAAGGGATCTGTAAGCTCAAGTCTTTAACCATATCAAAGAACTTGCCATATTTCTCATCAATCTTTGCCTTGGCAAGTTGTTGGGGAAATGGCACCGCTGGTTTAAAGACTCTCAAGTTCTCCTCTTCGTTCTTCTTCTTTTCTTCCTCAGAGACTCCCTCCGGAGTCACGGTCTTTGATGACGAAGCTCCATCGTCATTTGCTTTTTCATTTGGTCGCCCATCGACCAATGGAGCCTTTGGTTCTTTAGCAGGCACCCTAGTTGGAATCTGAGTGCCGCTTCTCAATACTATAGCAGACACGTTGGCATGATCATGCGTTAAGGCCAACGTTTGATTGGCCCCTAGGATTGACCTCTGGTTGACCCGGTAATTGGCTCTGCGTCCTCTGAAGATTTGCCACTTGCATTCCTAGCTGGGTCACTTGCTCGGTCAATGTCTACTGTCCCATCTGCAGCTGCAAATTAATCTTCTCCTGGTTTGTAATATACTGGGTCAAAAGACTCTCGACCGGAGAGATTACCCGTTGTTGGCCATATGGTTGCTGCTGTTGCGGGGGCTGCTGATTCCTGGGGGGTATTGCTGGTACATCTGCTGGGGATGTTGTTGTTGGTGGTACAATTTTTGCTACTACCGAGGTGGCTGATACAATTATTGCTGCGGTTGCTGGGGTCGCTGATATGGTGCCCTATAGCTCAGGTTCGGGTGGTTCCAGTTATTGAGAGAATAAGCCGGATTTGAGCTCGTCCTTGGTGGATAGGGCACGTTACCTGTCAGGTTGTAGAAAAGAGTACTTGCCTGATGCACCGGTGGTGAGATATCAGCACCATCGAAGTCTCCCAGGACTTCAGCTTCCACCATTGCTACTTGTTGGGTGTTGGCACCACCAGCTCCTACCATGAGCGCTAAGATCTGGGTCGATAGAAAATTGAATTTGCTAGATAGTTTGTCGACCTCTTTGACTCTGTGCATTCCACCAGATCTGGGTATGGCGCGCTCATCGCACCATCTTTCGTTATTGGATGCCATGTTCTCCAGGATATTTCCGGCATCTTCCTCGTTTCTCGACATAAAGGACCGCCAGCTGTGGCATCCATTGAAGATTTCAGATCATCCCTTAACCCATTGTAGAACAGATTGATAATCGGCCATTTGGGAGCTCATGGTGAGGGCATCTCCGTTGCATCTCCTTATATCTCATCCAAGCTTCGTGCAAGGATTCGTGGTTGGCTTGGGAGAAGGAGGAGATCTCGCTCCTCAGCTTCATTGTCTTCCAGGGGGAAAGAATTTGTTCAAGAAGGCGTTGGACAGCTTCTTCCAAGTTGTGAAGGTATTCGGGTCCTTCCCCCTTAGCCATTGTTTGGCTTTGTCACGTAGAGAGAAGGGGAACAACTTGAGCCGGATAGCTTCAGTTGACACTCCGTTGATCCTGAAGGTGTCATACTTCTCCAAAAATAAGTCCAGATGCTCGATTGGGCTTTCCATTGGGGCCCCTGAAAATTGATCCTGCTGGATCCACGTCACCAATGACGGCTTCAGCTCAAAATTCCCCGCCGTAATGACCGGAGGTTGGATACTAGACGTGGACCCGATGGATGGCATCAAGTACTCAAGCAGGGACGTTTGGGAGGAGTATTCCCTTCCATAGTTGCAGACTCTTTCCTTCTTCTTCTCTCGGCATTCAGACACCTCACGGTGGCGTTTATCTCAGGGTCTATAGGAATCAAGTCGTTGAGACTTCTTGTATTCTTGCGCATGAAAAATCAACAAACACCCGTGAAGTATAAAAATAAATAGAAAATAAAGAATAAAAAATGGAGACAAAAATGAAAATGTAGAATGCGAAAATTATCGCGAGGTGAGGATGTTAACTAGTCTCTAGGGTTCACAGGGTCCTAAAATAAACAAGCATGTTGCCTCCCTAGCAACAGCGCCATAAAGCTTGACGTTCCCTAGATTTGAGCACTATAGGTAATAGGATCGAAGATACCAGATTTAAATATTTATAACCGCAAGCGCACGATGTTGTAGTGTGGCTTGGGGGTCGAACTCAGGGAGGTGTGTTTTGTGCTTGTGTCAAGAAGGAACCAGTTCACCCGATGGGTGAGCTAGCCCGAACGATCGGTAGGTTGTCACAGAATAGAAAATGAAGGATGTAATATATAAAAGGGAACCTAGGACTTCGGTTTCCACCCTATCATGTGCCCTCCCAGTTATGACCGACGGATAGGAATTCGATTGGATTCTAGGGCTTAGTGGTGAGACATTACCTCTAAGAGTGATACCTAGCGTCCCATGGGCCTGATATTCCGGTCGGTGCCCAGGATGATACGCTAGGACAACCCGTGTTCGGTCGGTGGGCATTCCCATGTCCATTAACACCGATCGAATCCGGGAGCACTAAGCTCGCAATGATTGCTCCCAACATCTTATCATGTCATTCCCATGCGCTAGGATTCAATGTCTACGCTAGGGGCGTGAGCTGTGGCTAGGGAGTCAAACACCAGTTTTATTCCCACTTGGCCTGACGATCAGAGGCAGTCTTTCTCCCGCCAATGACAATGAAACACCCCGTGTAACCATCTAAATTTCTAAACCCTATCGAAATCCTAATCCTATGGTCGTTCTAGGGGAAACCCACGAAGGGGTTTCCACCAAAATCCCAGATTTAGGAACTACTCACAATTTATGGTGAAAATAGCATCTAAACAAAATTCAACGGTAGAAATCATGATCAGGCAATAGAAATGCAGAGCAAATAGTGTTAATAACAATATATCAAAGTTTCAGAGCGATCGAAACACTTACAAGACAAAATAAAATTCCAGCCGTCAAAGTCCCAAAAAGACAGAAAAGATAACATGATCTATTTCAGGAAAACCTAGGTCAACTATATATAGAAAATGAGCTCACCCGATCGGTTGAAGCATCAACCGATCAGGTGAGCTGCTAGTCGCTTTGGCCATCGGGCTTCAGAAGCATTAACCGGTCGCTGAGCTGAGCGGGTGGAACCATCGGTTCGTGAATTGGGGAAATGCGGCTACAGATGAATCGATCGGGTGAGAAGTCACCCGATCGGTCGAAAATCAGCTCAAAAGAACAGAGAACTCTGTCAGGTTCACCCGATCGCTGAACCGATCGGTTGAGTTCTTCGGGTCATCGTTTGGAAAATTCAGCTACAGATGAACCGATCGGGTGAGATGTCACCCGATCGGTTGGAATTCAGCTTCAAATGACAGAGAGCTCTGTCGATCTCACCCGATCGCTGAACCGATCGGGTGAGCTACTCTTCTCTTCTGCTCCTGTCAGGGTCGGATACTCGTGCATCAACCGATCGGGTGGCTCTGTCCACCCGATCGGTTGAGGGCTGATACTTGGTTTTCTTCGACGTTTGGCCCTCGGGATCACGCGTGACGCATCCCGTTGCTCCGGGGACTCATGATATCTGCTTTGTATGTCCCCAATGCTGGAAACTCCTGCCTTTGCACAAAAACACGGAGAAAGTGAAAAGATACAAAAAAACACAAAAGAACGGATATAAAACGACGGAAAACAACGAAAAATCACGAAGAAGACGTGCGTGAATATATAAAATATAAACGCACGTCAACAATATGATCATTTGAGCGAGACTTAAATATTTTGCGTGAAATTGTGTTCTAATCGTTCTTGTGTGTGTTCATGCAATCTTGTATTCTTTGGGTTCATATTTTGTTGAGTTTTAAGAATGAGCCCCTTGTCTCCATCGCACGCCATCGCCTCACCTCTTGTAACGACCCACTCTCAGGATCTGTTACTGTTTGGAACATGCACACGTCCTGCTAGACACCAATGACGTCAACACTGGCTCTGTTGCAGAAATACGCAAAAATACTTATAATGAAAGTGGTTTTACAACCTTATTACAACCCAGCAGCGTACTAAAAAGGAAAATTACAACGGAAAACAAAAGATACATCAAACTACTCTGAAAGTAACATAGTAAAACTTCCACACTCACTCTCAATACCCAATGTCATGCTGATCAAACTCAACCACGAACTCAGCACCTATAGCCTCTGGTGCAAACTCTTCAACCTGAGGGATATCTGGCGAGTCCACCACAAAGAAAAGGGTCACCAGGATCAGACGTAACTCAAAGTATCTCTATACATGGATATTAAAACAAATGTACAAGCATGGCAATTTGAAAGAAAAGAAGTAAAGTGCAAGAAATAGTGGTAAGGGAAAAAGAGTAGAAAAGTAACTTTGCAGTTTTACAACTATCATCAATTTCTAGCAGTTAAAAGTACAATATTAAAAGTGACCATGTTACGAGAGTCTAATTGTGCCGTACCTAGACTGTGACTTATAACACGGGGTGCAATGAGCAATCAAGAGTCCACCTCTTACCACGGGTGCTACCCGGACGAACTATGCTATGAATACTATGCAATAATCTGTGATCTGTGATGATTGTCACCGGCTACTATGATGGGTTGCTAGAACTCGCATGGTGACAATAAAGTATGGACTAGTCGCTCCTGCACCCTCGCTATTATAAGTTACCCCCAAAACCCATGTGTCCGTGATGTTACCCTTTTTATAATCCAGGAATCATCATTTAGTTTTACACATTTTTCAACACTAGTTTTCACTCTTTAGCGATACTGAGCACATTGTCAAGTCTAGTGAACGATTCAATCAATCAATTGCTAATTAAAAGAAACTAATTTTAGCATGCATTTGTTTTTATTTTTAAAGCCCATGGCAAGGATACGAAGAGTTATCAATTTGCCTTGAAGCAAAAGGCACGTTTCGATCTGCTGTAGTGATACCTGGTTCACACGTGTTACGAAGGCGTTAGCTACACAAAATAATAATAGGCTAAGAGGGAAATGTTACACTAACCCTGTTACACTAACTTACAACTAATTACTTATAAAATAACTCATATTAAAAACTTATCTTAATCTTATATTTTAAAAAAAAACTTAAACTTATTTAATTATCTTAACTTACTAAAAGTACATTTACTTGAGGGAACTAACATCAACTTACTAACTTTAATTAATACCTAATTATTAACTTAAAATAAGTCATATAACTTTAAAATACAACTTTTAAAATAAGTTAACTAACTTCCATAACTTTAAATCAATGCAACTATAACTTAGCTTATTAACTTACTAAAATAATTTAATAACTTAACCATTCACTTTTCCAATAACTTAATTAAAACTTTAGGCTATTTAACTTAATTTTTAAAAATAATACCTTTATGAAAAAAAACTTAACTTATTAATTATAATTTTAACTTTAAAAACTTAATCTAAAACTTAATAACTTAATTTAAATAACTTAATTATAATAACTAATTACTTATATCTATGACTACTCATATAATAATAAACAAACTTACACTTATAATAACCCCCCTTCTCTTTCTCTCTCTCCCTCCGTCTGTCTCTCGTTCCCCTCTCTCTGTCTTTCGTTTCCCTCCCCCCTTTTGTTTACGCGCAGGGCGAAGGGGCGAATGGCTCGGTGCGATCGACGGAAAAAGGGCGACGATGGCGAGCGAGATCGGGCATCGACGACTTTCGGGGCTTCATGAGTGGCGAATCGGAGCGACGGGCGGCAGGATTTGCGACGTAGAGGGCGGCTCAGCATCCAGCCGGCAGCTTCCGAGGGGGTACGACGGCGCAAGGGGGCTAGGGCACGACGGGTTGGAGGTCGGAGACGGCGGGCGGCTCTGAGCATCGGGGCACATCGACGATCGAGGGCTGTGGCATGGTGATCGAGGGCGGTTCCACGGGGCGACGGCTTCGGGCTCTGGCGGGGGGTACCAGGACTCGACGACGGGGCGGATCGGGCGGCGGCTGTCGAGATCGGTCCGTGCGCGATGATCGGAGGCGGCGCGCTCGAGATCTGAGAATGGGTGATGGCGGCGAATGATCCGGAGGCGGGGTTGATTGGGTTGATTTGTGATCGATTTGGGATTTGTGGTTTCTGTTTGAATCCGCTTTGTTTCTGGTTTGTTTTGGATTGATTTTGGGTTGTAAGGAGGTGGTGGAGACAGATGTTTGTTGTTTGTATGGTGGAGGTGGTGGTGGCTGAGGGTAGTTGTGACGACAATGACGATGATGATGCTGGTGCAGGGGGTTGTTGTGGTGGCTGTTGGTGGAGGGATGGGGCTAGTTGCTGCGGTTGGTTGCTGTGGTTGATGATGTTACTGTTGCTGTGTAATGTTCCTGTAGGTTGTTTTATGAACGGGGGATGGAGGAGAAAGCTCCTTGGAGGGGGTGGTTGATGGTATGGGAATGAAAGCCAATTGTTGGATCTCACCGATTCTTTCAGTGGGATTCAATTGGGTAGGGTTAGGGTTAGGGTAAAGTAAATTGGTAAGAGTAGTTTAGGAAAGTGATTAGTAAAACTAAATTAGTTAAAAGTAATAGGTTAATTCGAAATTAACTTTTAGCTAAAAGTGAGTTAAATTAGTAGGTAGTAATTAGTTAATTAGGGATTTTAATTTTTTTAATTAGAAATGATTAATTACGATTTGACAGGCCAAAAGTTACGCTACGGTAAAACCAAAAATAACGACGCGCTCGCGTCGACGTGTGGACGAAGATTACTCGGATGAAAATAACCGGATAAATGAAGTAAAAATACATGCACATAACAGTCAAAATACGACTAGAAAAATAGGCCGTTACATCTACCCTCCTTAGAATAATTCCGTCCCCGGAATTCTCTACATGGCAGGGAAAAGGTAGGGGTAACGTGCTCGCATCTCATCCTCTTGCTTCTAGGTAGACTCTCCTGGCGAGTCGCAACGCCATATCACTCTGACTAGATCAATAGTCCTGTTCCTGAAGACTTTCTGGCGTCAATCTAGGATCTCCACGGGTTGCTGCTCGTACGTCAAGTCTGGACGAACTGTGATCTCTGAGTAGTCCACGACATGACTCGGGTCGCTCACATAGCGACGCAATTGTGAGATGTGGAAAACATTATGCATACCCTCTAAGGCAGGAGGAAATGTAAGCTTGTATGCCACCTCTCCTACTCGCTCTAGAATATCGAAAGGCTCAATGAATCGGGGACTGAGCTTTTCCCTCCGCCCAAAACGAATCAAATCTTGGTTGGGTGTGATCTTTAGAAATACATGATCACCAGGATGGAACTCCATGTGTCGATGCTTCGCATCCGTCCAATGCTTGTACCTGTCCTGAGCCAGCTGCAGCTTCTCTCTGATGGTCCGAACCATATTCATGGCTTCGGTGATTAGCTCAGGACCAACCAATTCTCAATCTCCTACATCATCCCAGCTCAAGGGGATCGGCACTTCCTCCCATACAGTGCCGCAAAAGGTGCCATACCAATGCTAGACTGGTAGCTGTTGTTGTATGCAAAACTCCACCAAATGGAGATGATCTTCCCATGATCCTTTGAAGTCCAGCATACATGCCTGCAGCATGTCTTCAAGTATCTGTATAGTACCCTCTGACTGACCATCTGTCTGTGGATGGTAAGCCGTACTAAAACTCAAGTGAGTCCCTAAGCTATCCTGAAGGCTCCTCTAGAAACAAGATGTGAACCTGGTGTCTCTGTCTGAGACAATGCTGATAGGAACTCCATGCAGTTTCACAATCTCATCCATGTACATCTTGGCCAAAACTTCTATAGACTGTCCCACTCTGAAAGGAATGAAGTGTGTTGTCTTGGTCAATCGGTCCACTATCACCCAAAAAGTGTCATTCTGCTTCGTACTCTTGGGTAGACCAGTCACGAAGTCCATCGTGATGTGTTGACACTTCTACTCTGAAATGGGCAATGGTTGTAACAAGCCGACAGTCCTATGATTTTCAGCCTTCACCTGTTGGCACGCCATACACTTCGCTACGTTCCAGGCGACGCTTCTCTTCATGCCATGCCACCAGTAATGCTGTCACAGATCCTGATACATCTTGGTACCTCCAGGATGTATAGAGTATGGAGAGCTGTTAGCTTCCTCCAACACCTCCTCTATAATGGCACCGGCCGATACACATATCCTGTCCTCAAACCTCAAGGATCCATCTGCATGAATCTTAAACTCGGGTCTCTGGCCTGTTATCACCAGATCTCTAATCTTCCGTAGCTTCTCATCCTATATCTGAGTAGACTTAATCCTCTCTACGAAGGTTGACTGGATATGCATGCCCATCAAAGATGCAGTCATCCCTGGTAGAATCACTTCTGTACTAATGTCCCGGATCTCTTGCTGCAATCTCCACTGAATCATAAGGGTCATCACTGCTGGAAGACGACTAAATGCATCCGGTACGACATAAACTTTCCCAAGATGGTATTGAAGGTCAATGTCATAATCTGCCATGAGCTCGACCTATCGTCTCTGACGCATGTTGAGCTCCTTCTGAGTGAAGAGATACTTCTGACTCTTATGATCCGAGAACACCTTCACATGCTCCCTGACGTGCGTATATATTTCATATATTCACGCACATTTTCTTTTGTATTTTTCCATTGTTTTCCGCCGTCTTGTATTCGATTTCTCGTGTTTTCTTGTTTTCTTTCACTTTTCCGTGTTTTTGTATATTTGCAGGAGTTTACTGGCGTAGGGGACATAAAACGACGATATCATGAGTCCCCGGAGCAACGGGAGGAGTCACGCGTGATCCAGGGGGTCAAACGATGAAGATCGCATCTTTCAGCCCCTCACCCGACCGGTTGGTTATTTCCAACCGATCGGGTGATGCACGTGTGCACCACCCAGACACAAGTTGGAGCGGCCAAGAAGTCACCCGGTCGGTTCAGAGACCAGTTCAAACGCCCCAACTCTATGATGTTTGATGCTGAAAGCCAACCGATCGGGTGACCTTCACCCGATCGGTTCACCTGTAGCCGATTCTCCGAAGCCAAGACACGGAGAGATCAACCGACCGGTTCACCCGACGGCATGAAGATCCAACCGATCAGCTTCAAACCTCAACTGACCGTGCCGTGTGACCGGGTGAAATCCTATTTTGAGCTGTCGAAGAACGAAGCAGGTCACCCGATCAGTTGACTTTTCAACAAATCGGGTGATATCGTATTCTATATATATGACCCCCTAGGTTTTTCAGAAACGGGAGTTGTTATTTTTTGCTGTTTTTTCTCTCTCTTGACGGCTGTAATTTTTCAGATATTTGTAAGTTTTTTGATCTTTACCAAACTTTAATATAGTCTTATTTGCATTACTACTACCGGGTTTTAATTGTCTGATCATGTTTCTAACGGTTGATTTTGATTTATATTGCTTTTTAGTAAATATGTGTGAGTAGTTACCAAATCTGGGATTTTGGTGGAAACCCCTTCGTGGGTTCTCCCCGATGCGTCCATAGGACTAGGAAATCGACAGGGATTAGGAATCTACCGGTTACGCGGGGTGTTTTATTGTCATCGGCGGAAAGAAGACCGCCTTTGACCGTTGGGCCAAGGGGGAATAAACTTGGCGGTTGACTCCCTAGCCATAGCTCGCGCCCTTCGCGTAGACGTCGAATCCTAGCGCGCGGGAGCGGCAGGACGAGATGTTGGGAGTTATCGTTGCGAGCTTAGTGCTCCCGGAGTCGGTCAGTGTTAATGGACATGGAAATGCCCACTGACCGAACCCAGGAAGTCCGGCGTATCATCCTGGGCACCGACCGGAATATCGGGCCCATGGGACGTCGGTACCACTCTTAGCGGCAACGTCTCACCTTTAGACCCTAATTTCGATCGCTATCCTACCCGTAGGCTGTGTTGGCGAGAATCTCACGATAGGGTGGAAACCGAAGTCCCGGGTTTCCCTTTATAATTGTTTATACCTCGCATTCTATTTTCCGTGACAACCCATCATCCGATTCGTGCTAGCTCGCCCTTGGGGTGAATCCGATCCTTCTTGACACAGGCATAACCATGCCTCCCTGAGTTCGACCCCCAAGCCACACTACAACACCGTGTGCTTGCGGTTACAAATATTTAAATCGCACGCCCCCAATTATTCATTGCACACAATTCCACGCTGCCAAAGTGGGGGGCGTCAAGCTTTATGGCGCCGTTGCCGGGGAGGCAACGTGCTTGTTATTTTTAGGATCTCATGAACCCTTGAGTCTAGCTCACATCTCTATCTCGCGATAATTTTCACGTTCTACACTTTTTGATTTTACTTGTACATACTGTTAATATTAGTTGTATAGAATTGATTTACTGAGTCGCCGTGCTGCCATCGCTACCCCTTCCCTCCCGCTTATGCAACCCATTCTTTTGACGTGTTTGCTATATGTGCAGTTCTCTCTCTCCCTTCTTATAGGTTTCTTGCTCGAACGACGAGGATGATGCGTGCCGTTTCGGGCGATATCTGGGATCATTCGCACCACATCCGCTGTTTGGCACAAAGCTTGGCAGAATCCCTAAATGCTTCGAATATACTATCGCTTCTGACTGCCGCTGTGGAAAATCAGAGGAGGTACCATGATACGCAGCAGCATCCTGTTACGACAACTCTCCTTCCTCATGATGAAGTGGCGTATATCGACATGCCTGGTTCCGAGTTCGGTGAGGAAGAATTGTTCGAGAAATTTTGTCAGGAGGACCATCAGGCTGAGTCTGTCGATTACGTTGGACAGGAACCGATCTATTCCTTGCAGACTTCTAACGAGCATCCCGGGTCTTTGGACAATGAGGAAGCTAGGAGCAATGGTGGGGAACCTTCGACTGTTGAAACCTGTTTTCACTTCGAAGCCTTCTTCCTAGATAATTATTATGAGCCTGAGAAAGACCCAATGCCTTCCTTGATTAACCCCACGATACCTTGCGAAACTTTGCCATGCAGAACCACGGCTGGGAGTGAAGTTCCGGGTGCTGGCTTGCAAGAAATTCATGAAGAAGTCCTTTCACTAGAAGATGCTCAACTTGAGAAATATGCGTCGGGACTTCATGAGGTTGAAATGAAAGAGTTGCCCCGGGACTAAAGTATGAATATTTGGCGAAGGGCTCGACCCTGCCGGTCATAGTGAACTCCTCACTGCCCGAAGACCAGATGACCAAACTTCTTGGTGTTTTGAAAAGGTTTAAGGGTGTTTTCGGGTATGCAATCGAAGACTTGAAAGGAGTTAGCTTGGGCCTCTGCTCCCATAGAATACTGCTTGAGGATGAGCAAGCCTCCTCAATTGAGCCACAGCGGAGACTCAACCCTATAATGATGGAAGTGGTCAAAAAGGAGATTGTTAGGCTTCTACATGCCGGTATCATATACCCAATCTCCAACAGTCGCTGGGTTAGCCCGGTGCACGTCGCACCCAAGAAAGGAGGAATGACGGTGGTTCGCAACGAGAAAAACGAGCTCATACCTACTAGGACAGTCACAGGGTACCGGATGTGCATTGACTATAGGAAGCTGAACAAGGCCACGAGGAAGGATCACTACCCTCTCCCATTCATTGATCAGATGCTAGAGAGGTTGGTGAAGCACAACTACTTCTGTTTCATGGACGGCTACTCCGGATTCCTTCAAATCCCTATCCATAGCGATGACCAGGAGAAGACTACTTTCACATGCCCATTTGGGACATATGCTTACAGAAGAATACCGTTTGGGCTTTGCAACGCCCCAGCTACATTCCAAAGACTAATGTCCGCAATCTTCTCCGACTACTCCCAGGACATCATGGAGGTTTTCATAGACGATTTTCCCGTCTATGGAACTGAGTTTGACTCATGCCTCGGCAATCTAACTAAAGTCCTGGAGAGGTGTCAAGACAAGGGTCTGGTCCTGAACAGGGAGAAATGCCATTTCATGGTCCAAGAAGGAGTTGTGCTGGGACACGTCATTTCTTCGAGGGGAATTGAGGTTGATAAGGCAAAAGTTGAGGTGATTGAAAAGCTTCCACCACCACTCAATCTCCGGGGAGTCCGTGGTTTTTTGGGGCATGCGGGATTTTACCGCTGCTTCATAAAAGACTTCTCCAAGATTTCCAGGCCGCTGACCCAACTCCTCGTGAAGGATGCACCGTTCATCTTCAACGAGGAGTGCATGGAAGCCTTCCGCCTTCTTAAGCAAGCCTTGATTTCCGTGCCCGTAATTCAGCCGCTGGACTGGAATCTACCCTTCGAGCTAATGTGCGACGCTAGTGATTACGCCGTTGGAGCGGTCTTGGGGAAGAGGAAGGATAAAAATCTGCATGTGATATATTATACGAGCAAGACCCTTGACGTTGCCCAAAGAAATTACACAACCACCGAAAAAGAATTGCTAGCGGTCATCTACGCGATGGACAAGTTTTGGCAATATCTCGTTGGGGCGAAGGTGATCGTGCACACTGATCACGCGACTCTCAAATACCTATTGAGCAAGAAAGAGCCTAAGCCGCGGCTCATTAGATGGATTCTCCTCCTCCAGGAATTCGACCTGGAAATTAAAGACAAGAAGGGGGTGGAGAATGTCGTCGCCGATCACCTGTCCAGAATGCCTACCCTCGATTTGAATGCTACTCCGGTTGATGATTCACTCCATGAGGAGCATCTCTTCTCCGTCTCTTCCGCTTGGACCCCTTGGTACGCCGACATCGCAAACTATCTAACTTGTGACATCGTCCCCCACAACGTGAGCTATCAGCAGAAGAAGAAATTCTTCCATGAGGTCCGAAAATTTTATTGGGACGACCCCCATTTGTACAAGACCTGCAACGATGGGGTGATACGAAGGTGCATTCCTGAGACTGAGGCAACCTCCATAATATCTCATTGCCATGATCAGCAATGTGGAGGGCATGCGAGCACCTATAAGACGACTACAAAAATCCTTCAGATCGGATTCTACTGGCCAACCCTTTTTAAAGACACCCACGCGTATGTCCAAGCCTGCGACAAATGCCAAAGGACGGGGAACGTCTCCAAGAGAAATGAGATGCCTCAACACTACATCCTAGAGGTGGAGATCTTCGATGTGTGGGGGATCGACTTCATGGGACCGTTCCCCTCCTCCTCTGGGAACCAGTATATCTTGGTAGCCATGGACTACGAATCGAAGTGGTTTAAAGCGATTGCCAGTCCTATTAATGATTCCCGAGTGGTCTCCAAGTTCTTTAAAAATAACATCTTCCCGCGGTTCGGTGTGCCTCGAGTTTTGATCAGTGATGGAGGGAGCCACTTCATAGAGAAGAAATTCGAAGCTCTCTTAAAGAAGTAGGGGGTTCAACACCGAGTCGGTCGAGCCTACCACCTGCAGACTAGCGACCAAGTGGAAGTTTCTAACCAGGAGATTAAGAGTATACTGGAGAAGACGGTGACCAACTCTAGGAAGGATTGGTCATCAAAACTTTCTGACGCGTTCTGGGCTTACAGGACGACATTTAAAACTCGGATCGGGACGACCCCCTACCGGCTTGTCTACAGGGAGGCGTGCCATCTCCCCGTGGAATTGGAACACAGGGCGTTTTGGGCAATCAAGAACCTAAACTTTGACTCCAAGGAGGTTGGAGGTCATCGACAGCTTCAACTTAACGAGCTCGACGAGATCTGGCTCAATGCTTATGAAAACGCCCGGATCTACAAGTAGAAGCTGAAGCGGTGGCACGATAAATGCATCCTGAAGATGGAATTCAAGGAAGGTGACTTAGTTCTCCTATTCAACTCAAGGCTGAAGCTTTTTCCTGGAAAGCTCAAGTCAAGGTGGTCGGGGCCCTTCCGTGTTACCAAGGTCTTCCCGCATGGGGCTATCGAGATAATGGGAAGAGACGAGCCATTCAAGGTCAACAGACAGTGCCTTAAACACTATGCGGTAGGAGAACCAACATTCTCTCCGGTCGAACTCTCAACGACCGACAACCCTTCCTCAAACCCTCCGGATCCTAATTGGCCACCGTATGAGGCGTCGAGCAAATGACGTTAAACAAAAGCGCTTCATGGGAGGCAACCCATGCTCTAAACTCTCGCCTTTGTTTTTAGGCTTATTTTTAGCTTGATTTTTTCTATTTTAATAAATTAATCCAGCCGCGGGATCATCGGTCAAGAAACTCAGGCCATTTGTGAATTTTTGCAGGAAAATTGGCCGCACCCGATCGGGTGGTTATTCAACCGATCAGGTGAGACGTATAAGACGATGGCTGTATCTGCTCCCCTTGTGAACCGGTCGTGTGAAGCTGAGCTCAGACCGGGTGGATGACCGTGTGAACTGGGCTGAACTCTCTGGAAATTTGGACTATATATCAACCGATCGGTTGAGTGATGCAGCGGTCGTGTGACCTAATGGGTAAAAAGTCACGATATTCTCGGGAAGATTTGAGAAGCGGTCAACCGATCGGGTGATCTTCACCCGATCGGTTCACCTGTAGCTGTTGGCCGAAGGAAAAATTTTCTAACTTATCCAACCGATTGGGTGAAAACCCACCCGATCGGTTGGTTTTCGCCCCTATATATACTCCCTTTCGCGCGGCTTCGACCACCCGACCCCCAAACCCACCATACGCACGTCTCTCCTCTTCCATCCGCCAAATTGATCTCCTCCATCTACCCCACTACCCCTAAATCTTCATCCCCACTCATTCCCATACTCCCCCACCATCGACACCCTCCCCATCCACAACATTTTCTCAATCAAACGTCCAAACCCTAACCCTAACCCCCAAATTTTCGAAAATTGTGATTCTTGTCGGATCAACGAGCAACGGCTTCCCAAATCGCTTCCTTATATTGAGTGGGGTCTTTTGGGTGCTTGATATTACAACGTTGATGGGTAACCTCTTTCCACTCTTCACGATTATTTCATTTTTTTGAAATGTCTTGAATTTGTGTTTGCACACTTTATCTGCTTCTTCATCTTCATAGACACCATATCACGCCGCATCATTCTTCCCCGCACCATCCCCATGTCTGGGAAGGGAAAGGAAATAGCCTCATCGTCACGCAGACATCCCCTATATGGGCCCTTTTCCCCATCTTTCCTCGGCATAAACCCTTCGTCTGAGGAGCAATCCGATCGCTTACAAGCCCTTCTTCATCGCCCTATGCGACCTACTCTATTCGTCGACTTCCCCACCCTACAATCCCTTGGACTCTATAAGGGCGTCTGTGCACTTTTTCGCTTCATAGGCTGCGATTATCTTCTGCGGACCCAAGCCAATACACACAGGAATCTCACACTTGAGTTCCTCAGTTCTCTCGAGGTGTCCGATCATGGTTTCACCTTTCGGGCCTTCAATTGTGATTTTTCCATGAGCTTCGACACGCTTAACAACATTTTACTCTTCCCTAACCCCGATAGCCATGTTGAATGCTCTACTCATGATCGATCTGACATTTTTTCTTACTTCCGGGCTGATGGTGTTTGGCAACGATTCGCCCGATACACCTCCTTTCCAGCGGTAGCCCTCGCCTCCTACATCATACAGCCTTGCTACCGTTTCGCCCACTGCTTTCTTGCCAACACCATTTTCGCTCGTGTTGATGTATCCGTGGAGTCTAGGGATGAGCTACTTTTTCTCTATGCCATGTCCCATGACCGGATTCATGGCAATATCCCTTTGCCCATAAACACCGCTCATTGGATCGTCCACGAGCTTTTATCCGTCAGCCGCGCACCTTCTGGCTCTATCTGCTGTGGGAGAATTTTCACTCTTATTGTCAGCTGTGTCTTGAGGATGCCCACCGACCTCCCTATTGTCCCGGGATGTAGCCTTATCGATCGCGACTACTTGATCTCTATCGGTATGCTCACTCCTTTTGGGGAGGATCGTGCAGCCTACCTCTATATTCCTACCTGCACTCCTTTTGCCATCCTCCCTCCCTCATCTTCGGAGCGCTTCCCCTTACACCTTACACACCTACCATGGGAGTTCTACCCAGATCCTTGGTACGCTTCACTCGTTCACTTCCCACCCATGGATCCTCCCGATTGGCACCCGTGTGTCGGTCCACCACGTCCCACCATCATCCACCACGATCCACAGATATATCCCGATCCTCCTATAGTCCTGCCTGTTGCTCCCCCTTCTCCTATTCGCACACCCTCTCCTTCGTCCTCGGAGGATCCCTTCTACCATTATTCACCACCCTCCTCGCCATCTCCTTACCATTCTATCGCTAGCGACTCCGACTGACCTCCCCCTTGCATATCTCTGCATTATCGCGATCATATCATCTTGCTAGCATTGTCATGTCTAGCTTGGGGGAAGTCAATTTTTTCTGTGTGCTGTCGTGTGTCATTTTTCTTTGTCTGCTTGTTTCATTTGTTGTGCCGTGTGATTTTCTATTTTTATTTTCTGTTTATATGTCGTGTGGTGTGATTTTTCTTTTCATTTTCGTTTGTGTGTTTTTCTTGTCTTTTATTTCTCTATGTCTCTGTGCGTATTCCCTCCCATTTTCATTGCCCTCCCGTATTTAATTCTATTACATTGAGGGCAATGCAAACTTCAGCTTGGGGGAGTCACACTTTGTGCGTCATTTGACCCTTTCTTTTTCGTTTTTGAGTCCTTTTTCATCGTGTTTTTATTTTTCTTTTCTTCTTTTTCTTCTCCTTCTCCTAGAGATGAACCCTATGATGAATTACCACAAAACCACACACACCTAGCATGGCATCGATAATCACATTCACTAACCCTAGGATATCGAGTCCTCTTGCATTTCATGCATCGTGGGCCCACTTAGCTTTTTTGTGAGTCGTGTGTCGTGCCTAGCTGTTTGGTGTGCTTCTACTTTGTGATTTTACTTTATATACATGTCCAGGACTGACCCCTAGATTATCATGTTTCGATTTGAATATGCGGTATTTGCTTCTCCTATCTGCTTATGTATACATGAATATATATATATCGTATGCTTCATTTCGCATGTGTCGGGATTCCACAGTTAGGACCATGATAACCCATTTAGCCTACGCTTTGATTAGTGAAATATCCCCCTTGCCCAAGTGTCTAGAATCCGACTTCTTTTTTTGTTTTACTTGGTGCAAATCCCCTCATCGTGTACCGTTCTCCCACTTGGGAGAGTACACATGTATATAGCCAAAATATCCAAAAATCCAAAAAAGAGAGAGAAAAGAAAAGAAAAACCAAAAAGGAAAGAAAAGAGAAAATTGTATAGCCAAAAAGCCAAAAAAATATACACATATCCAAAACCCAAAAAAATATATGAGTGTTAATATTTTCCTACTTACCGAGAATAAAGGGAAGGCGAGAATTTGCACCGAGTGTTCTACTCCACATCATCTTAACCCCCATCGCTTTCGAAAACACTTGGAATAGGGAATTCTAGCTATTATCTCGGTGATAGTGTGGTGATTTCCGTTTCCAAGCCCCTAGCTGTGGATTCCATGACACATGATGCATTTCTATTCTCATACTTTTCTCTTGCATGCTTGAGCCATATATTCACCGCTATTTCTAAATCGAATCGATATTTGGTTCATTACTTGGATTTGTGTATATGGAGCTTATTGCACAATGTAGATAGTGGCACTAATTGCTAGCACATGACCACACTCACTCACGCTTCACGGCATGGGCCCACGGCACTTGTCTGGACTCGTATTCCTCGGTTTAGTGGTGTGATTTGGCGTTTGTTAGCTTGGTGTGTGTCTTAGGTTTTGCTGGCTCTGACAGGCGATTTAGGGTTTTCTGTTTTCTCCTTTCCTCTCTTCCTCTCTATTTTTCCCCTTCGAGCTCCTACTCTCACTCGTCTTCCTAGAGGACGAGGAAGGGTTCAGCTTGGGGGATTTGACGTGCGTTTATATTTTATATATTCACGCACATTTTCTTTTGTGTTTTTCCGTAGTTTTCCGATGTCTTGTATTCGTTTTCTCGTGTTTTCTTGTTTTCTTTCACTTTTCCGTGTTTTTGTATATTTGCAGGAGTTTACTGGCGTATGGGACATAAAACGAAGATATCATGAGTCCCCGGAGCAATGGGAGGAGTCACGCATGATCCAGGGGGTCAAACTGTCACGCCCCGCTTCCCTAAAATGGAGGCGAGACGAGAAAATGTCCGCACGAGAGTGGAGCTGTGAAGCCCCAAACCCGATAAGCGTCAATAAAACATAAGCAGGTCCCTGTAACCACAAACGGAACAACAATAATAACACAAGGAGAGATAGAAATAAAATTCTCACATCTCATAATTTGTCCAACACGAAAATAAGTTCAACATCTAGAAAAGCCACCAGGCTAAAAGAAAGAGTCTAAAGGCCCAGAACAAGGCCAACAAAACCAACAACGTAACGAAGTATAGGTGCCACGCACCGACAACAAAACAGCAGTCTAAAACAAAAGGAAAGCTCAACGAAGACACTAGGACTGATCCCCAGTGTCCACGTACTCCTCACCAAACACAGGCTCGGGCACGGCTGTAACGACCACTTTTCGTTGTGCGTTGTTCGTGCACGTGCTTTTGGCCGTGCACGTGTTTATTTTAGACTTTGTTTGATTTTGAATACTTTTGTGTGATATGCCGTTGCGAACGTCTCTGAGAGTATTAAATAGTGGCACTATCTTGAAACGACACTTCTCGAGTCGTTTTCCCACAATTTAAACTCACTCGATGAGACGTGACGATTTTCACTTTTGACGGGAGACGTTTCTATTTTTAGTTTCGTCGTCCGACGTCGAATTTGAGATCCGTCTTCTTAGTTAGCTCACATTCGTCGCCACGAACACCACGATATTTATTTTATAATTTTTGGAGTTTATTTGACCACTTTTATAATTTTTACAAGTTTTATATTATTTTTAATAATTAATTTATAAATTATTTTCGGCCAAATAAAATTTATTTGAGTTTTAAACGTTTTAAAGAATTTTTGACCCAATTTCCAGCTCATTTGGACCAGGTCAAATCCTAGATTGGGTTGGAGAAGTTTAAAATCAAATTTCAAATCTTTTTGAATTCTAATCCTATTAGATTTAGCCCTAGACCAAGTCAACCCCCCTATACTATATAAGCAACCCCTAGCAAGTCCTATTTTTCCAAAGAAATTAGCCCTAGCCTCTTCCAAAGTCATCTTGGACGTTGCGACGAATCGTCGCAACGTTGCGACGTTCAGCACCCCGCACGACCGAGGAAATCCCCCGCATCCACCCGCTCTGACCGGCCGTCCCGCCCGCATCCGCTCCGCTCCGCACACAACGTCGACCGCCGCTTCGTTCCCCCGCCTGACCGAGAGGGCCTCTCGGTCTGACCGAGAGAACCGCCCGACCCTCCGGACCGCACCGACCCGCTTGTCGCCCGCTCTGTCGCCCCGCTCCGCTCCGTGCCCGACCGAAGGCCCCGCCCGCTGTGACCGAGCGCCCGAGCGCTGCAGCGTTGCAACGCTGTCCCGCCCGCTTCCAAGCGAACGACCGAGGATTTCCATCGGTCTGACCGAAGGAAAACGCCGCATCCCGAGCTGCTGGACGCCCCAACGCTGCAACAGCGCCGCCCACCGTGTCTGACCGAGCCAAGTCCCCGCATTGGCTGTGTACGACCGACGGCCACTCGTCGCAACCCCGCATCCGTCGCACCGCTTGCCTCCGTGGGCCCCCCAAGTTCTCCAGAGTTATTGTGGGTCCCCCAAAGGCCCCTAGGAGTACTGTGGGCCCCACCTAGGTGCTTGCTCTTCAAGGATCTGTCGCGTACGACGTCGTCGCACGTCGTAGCCCGTCGTCGCACGTGCTAGCTTTGGAATCTGGAACTGTCGCCCCGGTCGAAGCTCTGAATTTTCCAGCAAGGAATATATATTGGAATCAGGACTTGGAGCGCGTTCTATTATTCCAACCCCCGGCGTCGCTACCCGACGCCGGTGTAGCTTTCGCGTCGTGTTGAGGTAACGTTTTGCACCCCTAGGACCCCCAACCCAATTGCATGCTAATCAAGACTAAAAATCAGTATTTTAAAGTATTTTAAATGTTTTAGAATCCACTAATCAAGATTAATAAAACGGATGTAGGCCGGTGGACTTGTGCACGTAGGAATCGTGACTTTGGACTCGTTGGACGGTGTTTTCTTGACGTGATAGTTGCAGGCAAGTGAAACTTGCCAACTTTTGTGTAGGGCCATGTTTTTAGGCCACTTACTTGCTTTTAGCGTAAAAGAGACTAGTCAGTGAAATGATAGCTGGCTAGACGCCTACTTGATCTAGTTTGACAACGAAACTAGATCCGTCACCTAAATGATCTAGCTTGACAACGAAGCTAGATCCAACCCCTTAAAATTGTTGTTCATGCATGCTAAACTGTCACGTTTACTTTCCTTACCTGTACGCTTTACTTTAACTGCCATGTCATGTCATCCATGCATTGAATGTTGCATTCGTAGCACACGCTACATACTTGTACTTGCTTGTCCCGGGCTAGGTGCACCCCTACGCCATACTTGTTTACACACTTCCTGGCTCGTGGTCCAGAAGCGAGCATTACCATTCGGGGGTAAGGCCCTGGCTCGACACACGTGGAGGGGTAGGGATAAACGTTCGCTTGAGCTTAGGAGTTGGCCCGCGCAGCCACTCTAGCCAAAAGACGGAATCTCTGTGCACGAGGTGCTTACTTTTCTTGTCTTGTACTTGTCTTGTGAATGTCATGCCATGCTCGTACTTTACTTTACTTTACCCTACTTGTTGCACTCATTTCTTTAAACTGCCATGTCATTGCATCATGCTAGAACTGCTAGGTTGCTTTACTTTTACCACCTTTCAGTTTCACTTGCACCTTTTCCTTGTTTTCGTACTTTGTACTTTTATTGGCCATGCTAGGCCTCTTTTTAGACTCTTTTATTTGTAGCCTGGTGGTTTTCCTGCGCTGTTGAGATTTATTATTATGGATATTCTGAGATGTTCTTTTTGTCTCTTTCGTTATTGTTATCTTTGTTTCGTTTCGCATTGCAAGGACCTGCAGATTAAAGTGATTGACGCTTATCGGACTTGCGGCTTTGTAGCTTCAAGTCTGAGCGGACCTTCTCACGCTTCGCCTCCACGTTTTTGGGAAGCGGGGCGTGACAGGTTTTGTTGGTGGCCCATGCAGGTCCAATCTTGCAATTGCGAACTAACGGAACAACGATAATAAACGGAATATCCATTAAATAAATTGCAACATCCAAGTCATTAAGCTTTGAGTCTAATTTGTTTGCTCGTTTTCCACGTCATTAGATGGCTGGACGACGACAGACCCGATCTGGCAGTGGGCCCAATCGTGCTGAGGTACCTGATAGAGAGCCCACCAATGCTGAGATCATGAGGATGATGCATCAGATGATGCAGGTACAGCAGGGCATGCTCCAGAACACTCAGAGTGCTCCTCGCCATGAGCCTGGAGCGAAGCAGTTCCGGGAGCTGGGCCCGACGTACTTTGATGGATCTGAAGGACCGTTGGCTGCAGAGGAGTGGATCAGGAACACCGAGGATAATCTGAAGATGTCGAAGGTCAACCCGGCTGGATGGGTTGATCTGGTGAAGAGGCAGCTGAAGGATAATGCCCGAAATTGGTGGGATGCCGAGGAGGAGTTGTTGGTGAGCCCTATACCTTGGGCTACTTTCAAGTCTAGATTCGATGAGGAGTACTTTCCGAAGGCTGCTAGGAGGGAGATGGTGCAGCGCTTCATTGAGCTGAAGCAAGGGAGTCTGACGGTGGACCAGTACCACCAGGAATTTACTAGATTGAGCCGCTTCGCGCCAAAGATGGTAGAGGATGCTGAGGAGAAGGCTCAGAAGTTTCTGCAGGGTCTTTCTCTAGACTTGCAGAGTCTGGTGTCTACGTCGGACATGGAGTCGTATCAGAAGTTGCTGGTAGCTGCTCGGAGACAGGAGAAGATTGCAAAGCAGAAGAGAGGACTGATTTCTGGAGCTGGGAAGAGGCCTATGGAGCCGTCTAGGCCTGGGGTCAAGCCTACCCAGCCAGTGCAGTTCAAGAGGCCAGGTGGGCCTATTGTGAAGACTTGCCATTTCTGTGGCAAGACCGGGCATTTCAAGGATCAATGTAGGAAGATGTTGGGACAGTGCCTAGTTTGTGGAGATCCTACTCATGCTGTGAAGGACTGCCCGAGCTCTAAGATACCTTGGAAGGATCCTGTTGCCGCACAGCCGTTGCAACAGAGAGCACCTGCACCTGCAGGTCGTGGAGCGCCTCTTCCTCCGCAGAGGCAGGCCTTTCAGCAGGCCGTGCAGCCGAGGAGGCAGGCTTACCTGATGACGGCAGTGGAGGGCGAGACTGTGGGTGAGGTTATCGCAGGTAACTCCCGACCTAGTTGTTTCTGCCCTTAGATAGTCCAGATTTGTTAAATTATGCTTGCATATGATTGTTTGCAAATAGGGTTGACTGTTAGACTGGTAAATAGAGTCCTTGCTGGGAATCGATTTAATCGTCATAGAAGTTACCATAGTGGTCCTTATCTATCCCTGACCATATTAGAGTTCTAGAATTTCCTTTAGTCGTTCGTTTGGGTTCATCGATTATGGACCGAGCTGAGCGCATTCCATTATCACCTAGCTTCTTTAGAAAGACCAAGCGCTAAGTTCTTAAGCTTCAGTTGGGCGACCGTAGGAGTTTTCCCGTAGATCCTCCTGATTCATATCCTAAGTGTATGCATGTTTTGAATATCTGACTGTTTCCCTTGCCCCGATTCATGATATCGCCTCATGACTATCGTCATCAATTTTTGAAACTCTCCGTTGCAAAATTTTGAACCTTCTGCAAGCATTTTCTCTTTGATTTTCTTTTCCCCTAAGTTTTAAATTGTTCAAATTCTAATATGTATATATACTTATACTTCATGCTCCTCGTTGATTTAAATTCTTAAAATTTTGTCGAAATTTTTGGAAAATAGTTATAATGCTTTTTCAGCCTACACTTTCGCATCTATGAAAATACATTTTTCTTTCATATACTAATTTTATTCTAAACCGTACTTGCATTCAACTTGTGATTTCCCTTCTAATTTATGCCATTCATACACCTTCCAATCACATGGGATTTCAGATTTCAGCAAGTCAATTTTATGCTCACCGTTTTCCCTATTTTAGACTTTTGAAAAAAAAAAAAAAATTACCATTTCATAACCACTTTCTGATTTAGACCTCACACGAATTGATTTTAAAGCTTCACTATCAATTTTGATAATTTTACGACCAAGTTATTAATATTATCTTTCCACTTCCCCTACGAGCTTTTAGGAAAATTTCGAGACTAAATAGAATTTCAATTATTTTTATAGCTGTACCAGGTTCGTTGTGCTCGTATGCTAAGGACCTTGTGTAAATCGGTTTTTTTTTTCATTTTTGCAAATCCTGGTTCCCTTGAAAAGCAGCTTCAATATTGATTATTTTAAAATTTTCCATGACCTAAAAGTTTTGAAGGCATTTAACATGAGTTTAAATTCTTCCGTTACTTGATTTCCTTCTTTGACTTTCGCAAACATTATATTAAATTACTGCCGTATAATATTTTCTAAACTACGCCTTCAATATTCGTGTAGATGATTTTACTTCCTCTTTTAATGATTCTTTAAAACCAATAGACCATTTTCTCTTATTATGAATATTCGACCCAAACCTATTTTGAAACAACACGTCTTATCGATCTCCAAATATTTCTTCCAAACGAGGATTTCAACTTTTGAAGTACGACGGTTTTCAAATTCCGCATATGTTGGCTTGAATGAGCGTACCCTCCATGGTATATTAATGGTTGCTTATTGAGTGTTATATATATTCGGAGTTATTCATGATGTGTGAAGTTGTTTGTATGTTAGTAGTTATAGTTTGGTGTGTGGGTAGCTATACCATACTAAGGATGCCTGTGAGATTTAGAGTAGAAGTACTTAAGAGGCTGTAGGTAATTAGGGGATACTTATAATGGTTGAAGCAATGTGCTGGTGAAACTATATGTAGGCTAGGTGTGATAATAATAATAGGTATAAGTATACGACGTATGTGAATGTATATATACACGTGTTAGTGGTATTAACGTTTGACTATCTAGTGCATATATAAGCACTTGAAATGGCTATACCTGGTTAAATTATTATATGGCTTGATTGGGGTAGTTACTAGAGCGACTAGTTATATTAGAAAGTCCGAGGACGGACTTTATTCTAAGGTGGGGAGGATGTAACGACCACTTTTCGTTGTGCGTTGTTCGTGCACGTGCTTTTGGCCGTGCACGTGTTTATTTTAGACTTTGTTTGATTTTGAATACTTTTGTGTGATATGCCGTTGCGAACGTCTCTGAGAGTATTAAATAGTGGCACTATCTTGAAACGACACTTCTCGAGTCGTTTTCCCACAATTTAAACTCACTCGATGAGACGTGACGATTTTCACTTTTGACGGGAGACGTTTCTATTTTTAGTTTCGTCGTCCGACGTCGAATTTGAGATCCGTCTTCTTAGTTAGCTCACATTCGTCGCCACGAACACCACGATATTTATTTTATAATTTTTGGAGTTTATTTGACCACTTTTATAATTTTTACAAGTTTTATATTATTTTTAATAATTAATTTATAAATTATTTTCGGCCAAATAAAATTTATTTGAGTTTTAAACGTTTTAAAGAATTTTTGACCCAATTTCCAGCTCATTTGGACCAGGTCAAATCCTAGATTGGGTTGGAGAAGTTTAAAATCAAATTTCAAATCTTTTTGAATTCTAATCCTATTAGATTTAGCCCTAGACCAAGTCAACCCCCCTATACTATATAAGCAACCCCTAGCAAGTCCTATTTTTCCAAAGAAATTAGCCCTAGCCTCTTCCAAAGTCATCTTGGACGTTGCGACGAATCGTCGCAACGTTGCGACGTTCAGCACCCCGCACGACCGAGGAAATCCCCCGCATCCACCCGCTCTGACCGGCCGTCCCGCCCGCATCCGCTCCGCTCCGCACACAACGTCGACCGCCGCTTCGTTCCCCCGCCTGACCGAGAGGGCCTCTCGGTCTGACCGAGAGAACCGCCCGACCCTCCGGACCGCACCGACCCGCTTGTCGCCCGCTCTGTCGCCCCGCTCCGCTCCGTGCCCGACCGAAGGCCCCGCCCGCTGTGACCGAGCGCCCGAGCGCTGCAGCGTTGCAACGCTGTCCCGCCCGCTTCCAAGCGAACGACCGAGGATTTCCATCGGTCTGACCGAAGGAAAACGCCGCATCCCGAGCTGCTGGACGCCCCAACGCTGCAACAGCGCCGCCCACCGTGTCTGACCGAGCCAAGTCCCCGCATTGGCTGTGTACGACCGACGGCCACTCGTCGCAACCCCGCATCCGTCGCACCGCTTGCCTCCGTGGGCCCCCCAAGTTCTCCAGAGTTATTGTGGGTCCCCCAAAGGCCCCTAGGAGTACTGTGGGCCCCACCTAGGTGCTTGCTCTTCAAGGATCCGTCGCGTACGACGTCGTCGCACGTCGTAGCCCGTCGTCGCACGTGCTAGCTTTGGAATCTGGAACTGTCGCCCCGGTCGAAGCTCTGAATTTTCCAGCAAGGAATATATATTGGAATCAGGACTTGGAGCGCGTTCTATTATTCCAACCCCCGGCGTCGCTACCCGACGCCGGTGTAGCTTTCGCGTCGTGTTGAGGTAACGTTTTGCACCCCTAGGACCCCCAACCCAATTGCATGCTAATCAAGACTAAAAATCAGTATTTTAAAGTATTTTAAATGTTTTAGAATCCACTAATCAAGATTAATAAAACGGATGTAGGCCGGTGGACTTGTGCACGTAGGAATCGTGACTTTGGACTCGTTGGACGGTGTTTTCTTGACGTGATAGTTGCAGGCAAGTGAAACTTGCCAACTTTTGTGTAGGGCCATGTTTTTAGGCCACTTACTTGCTTTTAGCGTAAAAGAGACTAGTCAGTGAAATGATAGCTGGCTAGACGCCTACTTGATCTAGTTTGACAACGAAACTAGATCCGTCACCTAAATGATCTAGCTTGACAACGAAGCTAGATCCAACCCCTTAAAATTGTTGTTCATGCATGCTAAACTGTCACGTTTACTTTCCTTACCTGTACGCTTTACTTTAACTGCCATGTCATGTCATCCATGCATTGAATGTTGCATTCGTAGCACACGCTACATACTTGTACTTGCTTGTCCCGGGCTAGGTGCACCCCTACGCCATACTTGTTTACACACTTCCTGGCTCGTGGTCCAGAAGCGAGCATTACCGTTCGGGGGTAAGGCCCTGGCTCGACACACGTGGAGGGGTAGGGATAAACGTTCGCTTGAGCTTAGGAGTTGGCCCGCGCAGCCACTCTAGCCAAAAGACGGAATCTCTGTGCACGAGGTGCTTACTTTTCTTGTCTTGTACTTGTCTTGTGAATGTCATGCCATGCTCGTACTTTACTTTACTTTACCCTACTTGTTGCACTCATTTCTTTAAACTGCCATGTCATTGCATCATGCTAGAACTGCTAGGTTGCTTTACTTTTACCACCTTTCAGTTTCACTTGCACAAGTCTTCCAGACTTGCTGACATGTGCCCCTTGCTCTTTTGGGTGCCACATGTTAGACCCTGAGCCAGAGACAGTTGCTGAAGACGAGGTGTTTGCTGACGTTGAGCCCGAGCCTACGTTCGTTGAGGAGTTCGAGGACACCGGAGACCAGTCTTAGAGACTGATTTTACTTGCTTTTGCTTTAGGTTGCTGTTAGATGTCGGTGCTTGCACCTTTTCCTTGTTTTCGTACTTTGTACTTTTATTGGCCATGCTAGGCCTCTTTTTAGACTCTTTTATTTGTAGCCTGGTGGTTTTCCTGCGCTGTTGAGATTTATTATTATGGATATTCTGAGATGTTCTTTTTGTCTCTTTCGTTATTGTTATCTTTGTTTCGTTTCGCATTGCAAGGACCTGCAGATTAAAGTGATTGACGCTTATCGGACTTGCGGCTTTGTAGCTTCAAGTCTGAGCGGACCTTCTCACGCTTCGCCTCCACGTTTTTGGGAAGCGGGGCGTGACAACGGCGTCCGCAAACACCTCGTCCTCAACAACGGACTCAGGCTCGAGATCTAACATGTGTCACCCAAAAGAGTAAAGGGGCACATGTCAGCAAGTCTAAAAGACTTGGGCAAGGAAACTGAAGGTAAGGTAAAATAGCAACCTAACAGTTATAGTATGATGCATAGCATGGCAAGTATCACATGGTAATAACAAGAGAAGTACAAGTAGCAAGTAACAAGTGGTAGTTGTGACATGTAATGTCAAGTAACAAGTACAAGGGATCGCTCGACGAGTGCCCTATTGCCCGCAGGCTGTGTTCAAGTACAAGTCAAGTAAATCACGTCAAGTAAACACGTCGTGCATAGAGATTCCGCCTGTTGGCTAGAGTGGCTGATCGGGCCAACTCCTAAGCTCAAGTGACCGTTTATCTCTACCCCTCCCACGTGTGTCGAGCCAGGGCATTACCCCCGAACACGGAATGCTTGCTTCTGGGACATGAGCCAGGAAGTATGATTAACACGTATGGCATAGGGTTATGCCCACGTATAGTGGGTGCCTAGCCGGAAACTAGTAGGTCGGGCATTGGCTATCAACCAACACATGGCCCGCTTCTGGAACACGAGCCAGGAAACACAAGTATTGTAGCGTGTGCTACGAATGTGACATACAACATGGTTAGCATGGATGACAATGTATTCGCGTACCGATAATCAAAATTAAACATGACATGGTAGTTGTGCAACAGGGTAAACGATGGTCCTAGCTTCGTTGTCAAGCTAGTTCCGGAATTGCGCCTAGGCGAGTATCATTTCGTCGCCTAGTCTCTTTTATGCCTACAACAAGCAAATGGCCTAAAACATGGCCTAAACCCTAAGTGGCAAGTTTCACTTGCCTAGCACCGGGGATGACGATCACGAAGGTTCGTCTCACGGATGCTAATCTACGGGGAAGTCGCTGTTATGGAGAAACAATCATCAAAACAACAAGTAATTTCATTAGGGTTCCACAAAACACAACGGGTTATGAAAACATCAAGAGATCGATTTATTACCGTGAAGAAGCGGAAGAAACACTCCAGAGGACCTAGGGTTCAGATCTGGAGGTGGATGGAGAAGTTTGGAGAAATAGGGTTTTGGGGGGATTTTGGGGGTTTTATGAGATTTCGAGGTAGATGAGAGGTAGAATGTGTTGAGGGAGGGTTTGGATGATGGATTTTGGGCTTGGGATGAGGGAATAAGGGTTTGAGGTAGAAGGGGGCTCAATGGGGGAGAAACTAGGGTTTTCGGTCGAGAGGAGGAAGAAGAAAACGTTTGGGAGGGGTTTAAATAGGATGGGCTGGCGGCTGCCCAGAAATTAGGGTTTTAACACAGATTAGTCGGTCAAAGAGCAACTACTGACCGACTAGTTTGGGAACTAGTCGGTCGGTTGACCAACGCAGACCGACTAAGTCTAAACAGTAACTCCTGTACAGAATTAGGATTTAGATTTAGTCGGTCAATGAACAACTGCTGACCGACTAGTTTGACAACTAGTCGGTCGAGAGATGAACTTAGACCGACTAAGAAGGAACAGTAACTGATACCAAAAATAGTTGAAGAGTTAGTCGGTCACAGAAGTATTACCGACCGACTAGTTTGCAACCTAGTCGGTCAACCAACGTTCTTAGACCGACTAACGAGAAACAGTAACTCCTGAGAAATTTAGAAAGCCCACTAGTCGGTCCATGAAGGCTTGCCGACCGACTAAATCGTCATCTAGTCGGTCGTTTCCCCTTCTTACACCGGCTAACGTGCACCAAAAGTTCCGATATGGAGCGCGGAGCTCCGGGATCGATTCCTAAGACTCCTAGGCTTGATCTAATAATAAGATATGACCGATACGAAGTCCGTCACGAATGACTTACTCCGAAATCGACGATTCTAAGGAAGAAGCTAAGAAAACACGACGAAACGATCGAAAATGAAAGCCACAGAGACGAAAACCACACATGAGGAGAAAATCCACCAAAACATATAATATAATATAATAAATCCAGATACATGAAAACCAGTCGTTACATCCTCCCCAACTTAAGAAAAATTCCGTCCTCGGAATTTCCAAACACTCACGTGTCCGGAAACAAAAGTGGGAAGCGCTCTCGCATCTCATCCTCATTCTCCCAAGTAGACTCTCCAGGCGAGCCGTGTCGCCACATCACCCTCACAAGGTTGACAACCTTGTTTCGAAGTGACTTCTGACGCCTGTCCAGAATCTGCACTGGATGCTGGTCATACGTCATATCGAGGCGAACGGTAATCTCCGAGAAATCCACCGCATGAGATGGATCGCTAATGTATCGACGAAGCTGTGACACATGGAAAACATTGTGAACTCCTTCCAAAGATGGCGGCAAGGCTAAGCGGTAAGCTACCTCGCCAACCCTCTCCAAAATGTCAAATGGTCCAATGTATCGCGGGCTCAACTTCCCTCGCTTCCCAAAACGAATCACACCACGATTCGGGGAAATCTTCAAGAACACATGGTCGCCCGGCTGAAACTCCAAGGGACGACGTTTAGCATCCGCCCAATGCTTAAAACGGTCCTGAGCAATCCTCAACCTCTCCTGAATGTTCCTGACAATATCCACGGCCTCCACGATCATCTCAGGTCCCAACAGCTCCCGATCACCAATGTCATCCCAACTCAATGGCGATCGACATTTCCTCCCATAAAGAGCGGCGAAAGGCGCCATGCCAATACTCGCCTGGAAGCTGTTGTTGTAAGAAAACTCCACCAGATGTAGATGGTCCTCCCACGAACCCTTGAAATCCAACATGCACGCCCTCAGCATGTCTTCCAAAATCTGAATCGTCCTCTCGGACTGGCCATCCGTCTGCGGATAGTACGTCGTGCTGAAACTCAGACGCGTACCCAAGCTCTTCTGCAAACTCTGCCGGAACTGAGATGTGAACCTCGTGTCTCTGTCTGACACGATACTCACGGGGACTCCGTGAAGTCGCACGACCTCCTGCACGATTCACGTTACATCACTATCTAAACTAGGAAAAGGAAATAAAAACGGAGGGTAAAAGAATTTACCTCCATATATCTCCTTGCTAGCGCCTCAGTGGACTGTCCCACTCGGAACGGAATAAAGTGCACGGATTTGGTCAATCGATCTACGATCACCCAAATCGCGTCATTCTGCTTTGGACTCCGAAGTAGTCCAGTCACGAAATCCATAGTGATGTGTTGCCACTTCCACTGTGGAATCGGAAGCGGTTGTAGCAACCCGGCCGCACGCTGATGCTCCGCCTTCACTTGCTGACAAACCAAACACTTGGCCACACTCTGAGCCACACTCCTCTTCATACCATGCCACCAATAATTCAGACGAAGATCCTGGTACATCTTGGTGCCACCAGGATGCACAGAATACGGCGAACTGTGTGCCTCCACCATCAACTCCTCTCTAATATCCCCAACTGGCACACACAACCTGGCTCCAAACCTCAGCGAGCCATCCTCATGAATCAGAAAGTCAGTCCGCAGACCGACTTCTACCTGCTCTCGAATCTTCACCAGCTTCGGATCCTCAGCCTGGCCAGCCTTAATCCGATCCACGATCGTCGACTGTACCTGCATGTACATCAACGAAGAAGCCTCTCCGGGAAGAACAATCTCCACACCAGACTCGCAAAAATCCTGCTGCAATCTCCACTGCGAAGTCAAAATCATCACCGCCGGAAGCCTACTCAAAGCATCTGGCACCACATTCACCTTGCCAGGGTGATACTGCAAATCAATCTCATAATCCGCCATGAGCTCCAACCATCGACGCTGTCGCATGTTGAGCTCCTTCTGAGTAAAAATATACTTCAAGATTTTGTGATCGGTGAAGATCTTCACTTTCTCACTCAGCAGGAAGTGCCTCCAAATCTTGAGCGCAAACACAACAGCAGCCAATTCCAAATCATGCGTCGGGTAATTCTTCTCATGAACCTTAAGCTGACGAAATGCATAAGCCACAACATGTCCGTACTGATGCAACACACAACCAAGACCCTTGCCAAAAGCATCGCAAAAGATCTCAAATCCACCACTACGATCAGGCACAACAAGAATAGGGGCAGTCATCAACCTCTCCCTCAGAACACCAAAAGCATTCTCACAATCACCCGACCAAACAAAAGGTACATCCTTCCACGTCAACCTGGTCATCGGCTCGGCAATACGGAAAAAGTCCTTAATGAAACACCGATAATAACCAGCAAGTCCAAGAAAACTCCGAATCTCAGACACAGACGACGGAACAGGCCACTCTCTGATGGCCCTAATCTTCTCGGGATCCACAGAAATACCATCTACAGTCACCACATGCCCCAGAAAAGCAACTCTGTCCAGCCAAAACTCGCACTTCAAAAACTTAGCATACAAACGATGCTTCCTCAACATCTCTAACACCGTCCTCAAGTGCGATGCATGCTCTTTCTCCGACCTCGAATAGATCAGAATGTCGTCAATAAAGATAACGACAAACTTATCCAAAAAGTCGTAGAAAATCAGGTTCATTAGATTCATGAAAACTACGGGTGCGTTAGTTACGCCGAAGGGCATAACCACAAACTCATAGTGTCCATACTTCGTCCTGAACGCTGTCTTCGGAACATCATCCTTCTTCACCTTCAACTGATGGTAACCACTCCTCAAATCCAATTTAGAAAACACCCTCGAACCTCCAAGCTGATCAAAGATATCATCGATGCGAGGTAACGGGTATTTATTCTTAATGGTCACCGCATTCAACTCCCGATAGTCCACGCACATGTGACGCGAACCATCCTTCTTCTTCACTAGCAGCACCGGTGCTCCCCACGGAGACACACTAGGATTGATATAACCCTTCCGCAAAAGCTCATCCAACTGCTTCCGCAACTCTTCCAATTCTGCAGGCGCCATACGATACGGCGCTTTCGAAATCGGCTGCACACCCGGAACAAGATCAATAGAAAATTCCAAAGCTCGATCCGATGGCAAACCAGACATCTCCTCGGGGAAGATGTCATCAAAATCCTGTTGGATCCTGCCAAAACAGAGTTAGGATCGATAATTAAAGTTGAGACTTACGCTAGTGTATGCGGAACGGTAGTCTCGGAACTTTGCCTTCGGATTCGCCACGACGGATCGAGTCTTCTCACGAACGGAGTAAGGCTACTAATCCACAATCTAAATCTCTATTTTAGATTAAGAACTTGGATGGAGGGAGAGGAAATATTTCTGCAGAGCTTCGCTAGGAAGAAGATGCATGCATGAATTTCATGCAAAAGGTGTAAGGAAAATGGCTACCCTTGGGTCTTATTTATAGCCCCCAAGGTAGTTATTTTAGGGTAAGTTGTTCCTTTGGAACAACTTAATTAAGGTGTACCATGATGCATGGCACATTATAAGCTTAAGTTGTACCATATGCATGGCACAACATAAGCTTAAGATATTCCCCCTTTATTAGCCATATGTCGCATGCATTTATGCATATATAATGCGACTTTCCCACTCATACAGAGATCCTCTCCGCAAGGGAACAGATTCCCTTTGCACACGACTTCGTGTGCGCGACGTTCGAGGTCCGTATTCCCTCGTACATCCCCCACAAGGGTGTACAAACGTCTTCCATATCCAACATCTCCCACTCACACTTGAGGGGATTGTAAGAGAACGTCTTTCCCTTAGTTCTTTCATCTATCATACCGAGAAATAGACTGTGCGACCGTCATGCGCGTAGAGTCTGTTGTTGTGCACTTGTTAGAGATACACAACGACCTCGAAGGTGCAAAGTTGAGTAGTTCAACGCATGCTTTACCCTAGATTATTTCTTCACATTTTCTTGTACTTTATATTCAACAATTGAATCCCATCTGGATTACAATTGGCTGGCCAGCTTTGAATCACTAAAGTCCAAATGCGAATATGAAATCAATCTTCCTCTTCTTGCGAACCTTCTGATCTTGACTTGATTCGCTTTTCTAACGTGCCCCGCCGAGCCGAATTACCATAGCCCATTAGTAACACGCTAAGATAGCGATCATCTCGTCAAATCTAAAGGAACCAATTGGAGTCCTTGAGGGTAAGAGTTAAGACCCGTATGGCCTTTGAGTCTCACATAATAGCAAACACTATTGCTACTAACTCAGTGGTCGAAATGCATACGTGGTATGAACACGTATTACAACATCACTCCTTTCCCAGGGAGAGTATGTCTTAATGATGTTGTACGGATGAAAGATCAGACACCACAGTGCCTATCTTTTTGAGTCCCCTTACTACTCGTGAAATATTCACGGACTCTCATCCTGCATAAGACAGATAGGATTTAAAAAATCCAATGAGATCTTTATATCCTTGTGATACAGATCTCAGATCTTTTGTAAGCATCCGTATGATGCAGATCTTTTATTCGACTATCTTGTTTAAGTCATGACTCTAAATCATTTGTCTAATGATTTTGACTTTAAACTAGTCTCATCTCTATCTTATCCATCTGATAAGATAAGGCGGTTGCTCATGTGAGAGAGCCAACCTTAATCTGTCCGACATACACACAATAAAATAGCTGAGACTTAAACACAAATGTTTAAAATCATTTGTAAGAAACTTGTATGCAATATATAAAAGAACTTCTTTCTTTTATTAAACTTTGATCTTCTATAGACATGGGAAATATTACATGATACAGCTCAGCACCTACACATTCCCATAGATGATAAGTGTTTGAAAAACACATCTCTGGGGATCGCCTTAGTAAGGGGATCCGCTATCATCTCATGCGTGGATATGTATCCTATGTCTACTTCCTTCCGTTTGTCATAATCCTTCGCAAACTTGAATCGAATGTCAATGTGTTTGGTCTTACAATGAAATTTAGGATCTTTGACATAGGCAATCGAAGCTTGACTATCACTGTATATAGGAACAGTGCTCGAGTCAGAGGCATTCGTCAGCCTGTCTAAGAATTTCCTAAGCCAAACAGCTTCTTGGACCGCCATGCTGAATGCTACGAATTCGGCTTCCATGGTTGATAAGGCGATGCAGGTTTGCTTCTTGCTGCTCCAGGATATTGCACCATTCCCGAGCAAGTAAACAAAGCCTGAGGTAGATCTTCGCTCGTCGAGATCACCCGCCCAATCAGCATCGGTATAGCCTTCGAGTCTCAAGGTATTGCCTTGATAGCATAACGCATAGTCCGCAGTCCCTTTGAGGTATCTTAATATCCTCTTCACCGCTTTCCAGTGTGCTTGTCCTGGGTTGGATTGGTAACGGCTTACCATACCAACAGCATAGCAAATGTCCGGTCTGGTACACATCATGGCGTACATCAGACTCCCGACAGCACTGGAGTATGGAACTTTTTCCATAGCTTTCTTTTCTTTTGGATCTTTGGGACACATCTCCAAACATAGACCCTCGCCTTTGCTTATTGGAGTATCAATTGGCTTGCAATCCTGCATATTAAACCGTTCTAAAACTTTCTTTATATATGTCTCTTGAGAGAGAGAAAGAAGTTTCTTGGAACGATTCCTTGAGATCTTAACCCCAAGGATATATGCAGCTTCACCCATGTCTTTCATCTCAAAGACGGATGAAAGCCAAGTTTTGATATCCAAGATAAGACGCTTATCATTTCCGGCTATAAGTATGTCATCTACATAAAGGGACATAATTACATACTTGTTTTTAATCCTCTTAATATACACGCAGTTGTCTTCGTCGAGCATGGAGAAACCATACGACAAGACGACTTCTTGAAAGCGCATATACCACTGCCTTGAGGATTGTTTAAGACCATATATGGATTTACGAAGTTTACAAACCTTATGTTTGTTTTCTTCTTGTACAAACCCGTTTGGTTGTTCCATGTAGATCTCCTCATCTAGTTCTCCGTTAAGAAAAGCAGTCTTTACATCCATCTGATGTAACTCGAGGTCCAAACAAGCCACCATTGCCAGAATTAAGCGAATGGAGGTAAAACGCACGACAGGAGAGAAAGTCTCTTCGTAGTCTATTCCTTCATGTTGCGTGAAACCTTTCGCAATAAGGCGAGCTTTATATTTCTCGATGGAGCCATCAGCCTTATGCTTGATTTTGAGAACCCACTTGTTCCCAATGGCTCTACGTCCCTTAGGTAAATTAACCAAGTCCCAGACTTGGTTTGTTTTCATGGATTGAAGTTCTTCTTCCATTGCCGCTATCCATTTATCTTTAGCAGGGCATATGACGGCCTGTTTGAAATTTGCAGGTTCGTCATCATCTTGTAGTAATGTCATGAATGTTTGAGGAAATTCATCCTCAAATCTCAGAGGTGTTAGCCTCGTTCGATTACTACGTCTTGTTTGAGTTTGATCACTCCCACTTGGAATGACATCACTCCCACTTGGAATAACATCACTCCCACTCGGAATAGGATTGGTATCGTTCGTATCATCCATTGGTGAAGTTTGAAACGTATTTTCTTCTTCACCAAGAATTCTCCCACTCGAACGTTCCGATCCTTTTTGATCCCAAGTCTCAAACAAGGATAAGTCTTGACTTATCTCACCCTGTCTTGGAAACTCTTTTTCCAAGAAGACAACATCCCTCGATTCGAATTCTATTAGACCCCCATTGTCCTCTTGACCGACGAAAACATATCCTTTGGAGTTTTCAGCGTATCAGATGAAGATACACTTCCTCCCACGTAGCCCAAGTTTGCCATATTTGTGAGAGGATAAATGTGCGTAAGAGGCACAACCCCAAGGTTTTAGAATGTTTAAGTCTGGAGTTCTATTGTTCCACAACTCATAAGGAGTAGAACTTACCGACTTCGAGGGTACACTGTTTAAGATGAATGCTGCCGTCAATAATGCGTCACCCCAAAAGGTGATAGGCAAATTTGCCTGAGACATCATTGATCGGACCATTTCCATCAATGTCCTATTTCTTCTTTCCGCAACACCGTTTTGTTGTGGAGTGTAAGGCATAGTTACCTGATGTACTATGCCTTTTTTTATCACAAAGTTCCTTAAAACTTATTGATTGATATTCACCACCCCTATCGGTTCGCAAAACCTTAATCTTGCGATCTAATTGATTCTCCACTAAACTCATATAGTTTTTAAAGCAAGCCAAAGCTTCACTTTTGTGGGATATCAAATAGATATGTCCGAAACGGGTGAAGTCATCAATGAATGTGATGAAATAGGACTTCCCGTGTCTTGTCTTAACATTCATTTGACCGCAAATGTCCGAATGGATAAGCTGTAATGGAACTTCGGCCCTTGTGCCAGTTCCAAACGGCTTGCGACAAGTTTTCCCTACAAGACAATGTTCGCAAGTTGACATTTCAACTTTTGAAACATTAGATAGCAAGCCACTTTTGGCAAGTCTATCCATTCTAGTTGGTCCAATATGACCAAGTCTTGCATGCCAACAAATGATCTCAGATTCAGAGTTAGAAGCATTTGTCAAATGGAAACTTTCATTAATGGAAGAAGAATCATCATACATTGTATTTAAAACAATTAATCCATTACAAACATTACCAGAACCAATCAAAGAATTATTACAAACAAGGTCAACATATTGTTTATAGAACCTCCACTCATAATCTAAAGACATTAACATGACCACGGAAACGATATTCCTTCTAATATCTGGAGCAAAGAGGACGTCGTGCAATAATAATGTCCGGCCGTTGTCGAGAACTAGCTTACATGTTCCGACGCCTTTGACTTCAACACGAGTGTTGTTTCCGACGTATATCCACTTTGTTCCTTGAGTTATCCTTCGATACTCTACGAAGAACCTTCTGTCCTTCGCAACGTGGTCTGTGGCCCCTGAATCAATCAACCAAAAATAGTTAGATTCAGCAAGAAACATGGAAGTAGAAACACATATGTAACTAGTCCTACAAGTTACCTTATCACTTCCATCCGTACATGTACGGGCGAAGTGACCGTACTTGTTGCACTTAAAGCACTTGATCTTCTTCAAGTTTTTCTTCTTTGAGTGCACATTCTTTTGCCACTTTTTGTTCTTTGTCTTCTTTGAGGTCTCCGGTTCTTGCTTACGTTCGTTCACAAACCTTAAGCGTTTATTCTTCCGCTTATTTCCTCCATGTGAGGAACTAGCGGCCACGTGCACTTCTGCACTTGGTTTTGCGGCTTGAATCCGCTCTTCCTCGAGTTCGAGGTGTTTCGATACATCGCTTAAAGTTTTAATGCACTCATTATGAGTGAGATGCATTTTCATGTTATCCCAGCTATCTGGGAGTGAACGAATGACTGCTTGGATCTGCTGTTCGTCAGACAGCGTGACACCCGCATCCTTTAATTCAGATATAAGATTCGCCATGTGGCGGAGATGCTTTTTCATAGAATGATCTCGCCGCATCTTGTACGAATCAAATTGAATATTCAAGGAGCGGAGTTTGGTAACCGAAGTTCCACCAAACTTTATCTCTAGCTCAGACCATATGTCTTTGGCTAGGTCGAATTCCCGAAATAGACGCATTATGTCATTGTCCATTGCGGACAGTAACGTAATACGTGCTATTTTGTTCTTTCGTGTCCAAGTATCATAAGCTTCCCGGTCCCTCTTGTGTTGGGCCGTATTGCCCAACTCAGGTTCTTCCATTATGTTTTGGAGTGTTTCGAGCACATCTTGCTCCTCCAAAACATATTGGATTTTAATTGACCAAAGTTTATAATTGTCGCCGTTGAGCTTTTCACCTTTGTTAAGCTCTGCGACAATATTCTTAGAAGCGGTAGACATATTCGATTCAAAAAACTGCAAAGAAAATGAAAAACACGATCAAAATTCAATGCATAAAGTTTCGATTCTTTAAACACTTGATAAGTTCCTTGGATGCGTTGAAATGTTACTCTAGAATCGAGAAGTTCACTACGTTCCCAACTACCATCTAGAAGTAACTTTCAAAGTATCCCTCTTACTTATCTTAAGTAAAAAGAAATCAGAAATAATACCCGTATGGTATTAGCAGCGGAAAATTACTTTGAAAAACATATCTTTCAAAATAGAATAGGTGGGAATTAGCGCAAAGAATTTTAACGCAACAATTGCCAAGCCACGAGACCTGTTCTACACACCCATGGGTTAGATAACCATGGCCGGATCGTGGTAGGACTTGGAATTCTAAATTGTGCTGTCCCGATTTAAGGACGGGACATAACCTATTTGAAAAACATCTTTTTCCAAAAATTTGAAAGCACGTTGGCTAATCTCCGTAGAGTAGAACACAACGTCACAAGTACATTGGCTAATCTCCGTAGAGTAGAGCACAATGACATGGTTAATCTCGCATGAAGTAGAGCACTATGGCTAATCTTCAAGGAGTAGAGCCCAAAAAACTTCATTAATACGTTAGTCCCGTATGAACTAGACGGCACTGTCGTTAGCCCCGTATGGGCTAAATGACACATTCGAGTTTGTCCAATGCCTTTTGTCACCCCGTATGGGTCAGTTGGTAAGTTTGCAGTCGACTCAGACCTTCTGCCAGATTGGTCGACCAAAAACACAAAATTGGTCGACCAATTTTCGAAAGCAACTTCTTCCCGGCCAGGGCCTCTGCCCTGGCCGAGGCTTGGCCAAGGGCCGGCCAGGGCCTCTGCCCTGGCCGGCCAGGGGCCCTGGCCCCCTTGGCCAGGGCCGGCTAGGCCCTGGCCTCTGCCAGGGCTGGCCGGCCAGGCCACTGGCCGGGGCCAGGGCTCCTGCCCTGGCCTCGGCCAGGCCCTGGCCTGAGGCCAGGGCGCTGCCCTGGCCTCTGCCAGGGTGGCCTGGCCACTGGCCGGGGCCAGGGCTCTTGCCCTGGCCTCGGCCAGGCCCTGGCCTGAGGCCAGGGCACCGGCCCTGGCCTCTGCCAGGGCCGGCCTGGCCCTGGCAGTGGCCAGGGCGCCGGCCCTGGCCTCTGCCAGGGCTGGCAGGCCGGCCAAGGGCCGGCCCTGGCCACTGCCAGGGCCGGCCTGGCCGGCAGGGCTTGGCCAAGGCCGGCCACTGCCGGCCTGGCCATGGCCGGCCATGGCTTGGCCATGGCCGGTCATGGCCAAGGCCATTCGGTGTTGGCCGGCCATGGCCCCTTTGGCCATGGCCGGCCACCCCCTTTAAATGGGATTGCCGCACTCATTCCTCCCCCTTGATGGGGTGGTCGCCGGTGGTTATTGGCCATAGCCAACCCCCTCCGCATGGGGAGAGGGGGTGCATGGCCTTCATAGCCCATTTGGCCATGGTGCACATGCACCAAATTTTCCTCTTACCCGATGGAAATAACTACCATCATCCTCCTCGATGAAGCACCCGTTCGTCGATGAAGCACCCGTTCGTCGAGAAATTAGTTATTTCCTAATGGCCGTGTGCCAAAAATGAAAAATAACATACTACGTGAATGGTCGGTTCTTCCCGTCACGGAGAGTTCCTACCATATCCGTAATGATAGGAGACCCTAACGTGAAAAGAACAACCGCTGCGTTCTCTCCGTCACAAAGCGTTCCTACTATATCCGTAATAGTAGGAGACCCATTCGTGAAGAAGACAACGACTCGTTCGTAGTTTCGACGGGGTGGCGGTTCGACCGGGGCGAACCCATATGGCTCTGATACCAATGTTGGATCCTGCCAAAACAGAGTTAGGATCGATAATTAAAGTTGAGACTTACGCTAGCGTATGCGGAACGGTAGTCTCGGAACTTTGCCTTCGGATTCGCCACGACGGATCGAGTCTTCTCACGAACGGAGTAAGGCTACTAATCCACAATCTAAATCTCTATTTTAGATTAAGAACTTGGATGGAGGGAGAGGAAATATTTCTGTAGAGCTTCGCTAGGAAGAAGATGCATGCATGAATTTCATGCAAAAGGTGTAAGGAAAATGGCTACCCTTGGGTCTTATTTATAGCCCCCAAGGTAGTTATTTTAGGGTAAGTTGTTCCTTTGGAACAACTTAATTAAGGTGTACCATGATGCATGGCACATTATAAGCTTAAGTTGTACCATATGCATGGTACAACATAAGCTTAAGATATTCCCCCTTTATTAGCCATATGTCGCATGCATTTATGCATATATAATGCGACTTTCCCACTCATACAGAGATCCTCTCCGCAATGGAACAGATTCCCTTTGCACACGACTTCGTGTGCGCGACGTTCGAGGTCCGTATTCCCTCGTACATCCCCCACAAGGGTGTACAAACGTCTTCCATATCCAACAAATCCCGCACCACAGCTGGCCTCTCCAACTCCATCTGCATAGCCACGACCTCCACCGGTCTGGCTCGAAATCTGACAGGACCAAGCGAACTGCTACCACGGCTGAACTCAAACACCGGATGTCCGGGAATCTCGAACACCACCTTCTTTCTCCTACAGTCAATCGTAGCATAGAAACTCGCAAGCCAATCCATCCCAAGGACCGCATCGTAATTGATGATGTCGTGGATAATGAAATCAGCACAAAGCTCACGTCCACAAACCACCAACGGGCAAGAATTGCACCCACGATGCACCGAGACCACACCGTTCCCTGTGACGATATTCCAACTCTTAGGAAGAGGGGACGTCGACAAGGAATGCTTCTCCACGAAGCTCCGGGCCAAAATGCACATCGACGCACCTGAGTCAAAGAGGACTCGTGCAGGAAATGTGCAAACCAAAACCACACCTAGCAAGCAGTCTAACAATCAAATCCTATTCTAGCAACAAACATGAGCAAGCAACCAACATAATTAACAATCAAACTAACTAAGGAAGAAAATAGCTAGAACGAGCGTTACCTGTAATAACCTCGTCCACGGCCATGCTCTCCTCCTAAGTCATCAGAAAGGCCTGCCTTCTTGGCGGAACAGCCTGCCGAAAGGCCTGACTCTGTGGAACAAGAGCTGCTCCACGACCAGCGGGCACGGGGCCTCTCTGCTGTAACGGCGGTGCTGCTACAGGTGCCCTCCAAGGCTGCTTCGACCTCGGACAATCCTTCATGGCATGGGTAGGATCCCCACAGACGACGCACTGGCCCAGGAACCTCCTACACTGATCCTTGACGTGCCCGGTCCCCGCAGAAATGGCAAGTCTTCAGAATAGACCCTCCTGGTCTCTTGAACTGAGCTGGCTGATTAGGCTTGAAACCAGGCCTAACCATCGCTCTGGCCTGCTCCACAGGCCTCTTCCCAGCACTAGAAACATGTCCTCTCCTCTGACTCAGGTTCAGCTCCTGCCTCCTGGCAGCGACCAGAACCTTCTGATAAGAGTCCAGATCGGAGGAAGACACAAAACTATGGAGCTCCAAAGCAAGTCCCTGCAGGAACCTCTGAGCCCTCTCATCAGCATCCTGCACCATCTTCGGTGCGAACCGACTCAGCCTAGTGAACTCTTGGTGGTACTGGTCCACCGTCAAGCTCCCCTGCTTCAGATCAATGAAACGCTGCAGCATCTCCTTCTTAGCAGCCTTCGGAAAGAACTCCTCATCAAACCTGGACTTAAAGGTAGCCCAAGCTATCGGCTCCACCAACATCTTCTCTTCCGCATCCCACCAGTTCCGAGCATTATCATTGAGTTGCCTCTTCGCCAAATCAACCCATCTAGCCGGGGTGATCTTGGCCATCTTCAGATTATCCTCTATGTTCTGAATCCACTCATCGACAGCCAGAGGACCCTCAGACCCATCAAAATATGCGGGACCCAGCTCCTGAAATTGCTTCGCTCCCGGCTCGGAGCGAGGAGCCTCCGGAGTCGCCCGAGGGGCACGACCAGCCGGAGCATTCTGGACTTGCAGGAGCACGCCTTGCTGCACCTGCATCATCTGAAGCATCATCTGCATCATCTCCCCGTTGGTGGGTTCCCTCTCAGGCTCCTCATCATGAGGGGGCGCACCACTACCTCCACCACGGGTGATTCGTCTTCCTGCCATCTAGTGACACAGAAAACGAAAAAATTAGACTCAGCCTATGACTCGGACGTCGAACTTAGTTTATTGGACATTCTAATATTATTATCGCTATTCTGATAATCGCAGTTAGAGAAGGACCTGCATGGGCCACCAACAAAACCTGTCACGCCCCACTTCCCTAAAATGGAGGCGAGATGAGAAAAGGTCCGCACGAGAGTGGAGCTATGAAGCCCCAAACCCGATAAGCGTCAATAAAACATAAGCAGGTCTTTGTAACCACAAACGGAACAATAATAATAACACAAGGAGAGATAGAAATAAAATTCTCACATCTCATAATTTGTCCAACACGAAAATAAGTTCAACATCCAGAAAAGCCACCAGGCTAAAAGAAAGAGTCTAAAGGCCCAGAACAAGGCCAACAAAACCAACAACGTAACGAAGTATAGGTGCCACGCACCGACAACAAAACAGCAGTCTAAAACAAAAGGAAAGCTTAACGAAGACACTAGGACTGGTCCCCAGTGTCCACGTACTCCTCGCCAAACACAGGCTCGGGCACGGCGTCCGCAAACACCTCGTCCTCAACAACGGACTCAGGCTCGAGATCTAACATGTGTCATCCAAAAGAGTAAAGGGACACATGTCAGCAAGTCTAAAAGACTTGGGCAAGGAAACTGAAGGTAAGGTAAACTAGCAACCTAACAGTTATAGTATGATGCATATCATGGCAAGTATCGCATGGTAATAACAAGAGAAGTACAAGTAGCAAGTAACAAGTGGTAGTTGTGACATGTAATGTCAAGTAACAAGTACAAGGGATCACTCGACGAGTGCCCTATTGCCCGCAGGCTGTGTTCAAGTACAAGTCAAGTAAATCACGTCAAGTAAACACGTCGTGCACAGAGATTCCGCCTGTTGGCTAGAGTGGCTGATCGGGCCAACTCCTAAGCTCAAGTGACCGTTTATCTCTACCCCTCCCACGTGTGTCGAGCCAGGGCATTACCCCCGAACACAGAATGCTCGCTTCTGGGACACGAGCCAGGAAGTGTGATTAACACGTATGGCATAGGGTTATGCCCACGTATAGTGGGTGCCTAGCCGGAAACTAGTAGGTCGGGCATTGGCTATCAACCAACACATGGCCCGCTTCTGGAACACGAGCCAGGAAACACAAGTATTGTAGCGTGTGCTACGAATGCGACATACAACATGGTTAGCATGGATGACAATGTATTCGCGTACCGATAATCAAAATTAAACATGACATGGTAGTTGTGCAACATGGTAAACGATGGTCCTAGCTTCGTTGTCAAGCTAGTTCCGGAATTGCGCCTAGGCGAGTATCATTTCGTCGCCTAGTCTCTTTTATGCCTACAACAAGCAAATGGCCTAAAACATGGCCTAAACCCTAAGTGGCAAGTTTCACTTGCCTAGCACCGGGGATGACGATCACGAAGGTTCGTCTCACGGATGCTAATCTACGGGGAAGTCGCTGTTATGGAGAAACAATCATCAAAACAACAAGTAATTTCATTAGGGGTCCACAAAACACAACGGGTTATGAAAACATCAAGAGATCGATTTATTACCGTGAGGAAGCGGAAGAAACACTCCGGAGGACCTAGGGTTCAGATCTGGAGGTGGATGGAGAAGTTTGGAGAAATAGGGTTTTTGGGGGATTTTGGGGGTTTGATGAGATTTCGAGGTAGATGAGAGGTAGAATGTGTTGAGGGAGAGTTTGGATGATGGATTTTGGGCTTGGGATGAGGGAATAAGGGTTTGAGGTAGAAGGGGGCTCAATGGGGGAGAAACTAGGGTTTTAGGTCGAGAGGAGGAAGAAGAAAACGTTTGGGAGGGGTTTAAATAGGATGGGCTGGCGGCTGCCCAGAAATTAGGGTTTTAACACAGATTAGTCGGTCAAAGAGCAACCACTGACCGACTAGTTTGGGAACTAGTCGGTCGGTTGACCAACACAGACCGACTAAGTCCAAACAATTACTCTTGTACAGAATTAGGATTTAGATTTAGTCGGTCAATGAACAACTGCTGACCGACTAGTTTGACAACTAGTCGGTCGAGAGATGAACTTAGACCGACTAAGAAGGAACAGTAACTTATACCAAAAATAGTTGAAGAGTTAGTCGGTCACAGAAGTATTACCGACCGACTAGTTTGCAACCTAGTCGGTCAACCAACGTTCTTAGACCGACTAACGAGAAACAGTACTCCTGAGAAATTTAGAAAGCCCACTAGTCGGTCCATGAAGGCTTGCCGACCGACTAAATCGTCATCTAGTCGGTCGTTTCCCCTTCTTACACCGGCTAACGTGCACCAAAAGTTCCGATATGGAGCGCGGAGCTCCGGGATCGATTCCTAAGACTCCTAGGCTTGATCTAATAATAAGATATGACCGATACGAAGCTCGTCATGAATGACTTACTCCGAAATCGACGATTCTAAGGAAGAAGCTAAGAAAACACGACGAAACGATCGAAAATGAAAGCCACGGAGACGAAAACCACACATGAGGAGAAAATCCACCAAAACATATAATATAATATAATAAATCCAGATACATGAAAACCAGTCGTTACACAAACGATGAAGATCGCATCTTTCAGCCCCTCACCCGACCGGTTGGTTATTCCTAACCGATCAGGTGGTGCACGCGTGCACCACCCGGACACAAGTTGGAGCGGCCAAGAAGTCACCCGGTCGGTTCAGAGACCGGTTCAAACGCCACAACTCTCTGATGTTTGATGCTAAAAGCCAACCGATCGGGTGACCTTCACCCGATCGGTTCACCTGTAGCCGATTCTCCGAAGCCAAGACACGGAGAGATCAACCGACCGGTTCACCCGACGGCACGAAGATCCAACCGATCAACTTCAACCCTCAACCGACCGTGCCGTGTGACCGGGTGAAATCCTATTTTGAGCTGCCAAAAAATGAAGCAGGTCACCCGATCGGTTGACTTTTCAACCGATCGGGTGATATCGTATTCTATATATAGGACCCCTAGGTTTTCCAGAAACGGGAGTTGATATTTTTTGATGTTTTCTCTCTCTCTTGACGGCTGTAATTTTTCAGATATTTGTAAGTTTTTCGATCTTTACCAAACTTTAATATAGTCTTATTTGCATTACTACTACCGCGTTTTAATTGTCTAATCATGTTTCTAACGGTCGATTTTGATTTTGATTGCTTTTTAGTAAATATGTGTGAGTAGTTACCAAATCTGGGATTTTAGTGGAAACCCCTTCGTGGGTGCTCCCCGATGCATCCATAGGACTAGGAAATCGACAGGGATTAGGAATCTACCGGTTACACGGGGTGTTTTATTGTCATCGGCGGGAAAAAGACCGCCTTTGACCGTTGGGCCAAGGGAGAATAAACTTGGCGGTTGACTCCCTAGCCATAGCTCGCGCCCTTAGCGTAGACGTCAAATCCTAGCGCGCAGGAGCGGCAGGACGAGATGTTGGGAGTTATCGTTGCGAGCTTAGTGCTCCCAGAGTCGGTCAGTGTTAATGGACATGGGAATGCCCACTGACCGAACCCGGGAAGTCCGGCGTATCATCCTGGGCACCGACCAGAATATCGGGCCCATGGGATGCCGGTACCACTCTTAGAGGCAACGTCTCACCTTTAGACCCTAATTCCGATCGCTATCCTACCCGTAGGCTGTATTGGCGAGAATCTCACGATATGGTGGAAACCGAAGTCCCGGGTTTCCCTTTATAATTGTTTATACCTCGCATTCTATTTTCCGTGACAACCCATCATTCGATTCGGGCTAGCTCGCCCTTGGGGTGAATCCGATCCTTCTTGACACAAGCACAACCACTCCTCCCTGAGTTCGACCCCCAGCCACACTACAACTCCGTGCGCTTGCGGTTACAAATATTTAAATCTCACGTCCCCAATTATTCTTTGCACACAATTCCACGCTGCCAAAGTGGGGGGGGGGCGTCACTCCCCCAATAGGAAGTACCTCCAAATCTTCAATACAAAAATCAGTGCCACCAACTCAAGATCATGAGTGGGGTAGTCCTTCTCATGGATCTTCAACTGTCTGGATGCATATGCTACAACTCGGCCGTGCTGATGTAGCACACATCCAAGTCCCTTGATGCATCACAAAAGACTTCAAATCCTCCTGATCAGTCTGGAATGATCAAGATGGGTGCAGTCGTCAACCTCTTCTTCAGCTCCTGGAAAGCATCCTTACATGCCTTCGACCAAACAAACATCACATCCTTTCTCGTCAGTCACGTCATGGATCCCGCGATCTTCAAGAAGTCTTTGATGAACCTCCAGTAGTAGCCAGCTAGTCCCAAGAAGCTTCGAATCTCGGTCACCGTTCAGGAAACTGGCCAGTTTTGAATAGCGGCTACTTTTTCATGATCAACAGCAATTCCTGCTCCAGACACCACGTGGCCTAGAAATGCCACCTCGTTTAGCCAGAACTCACATTTGCTAAGTTTAGCATAAAGCTGGTGTCTTCTCAGGGTCTCGAGAACCTTCCTGAGATGCTCTGCATGCGCCACTGCATTCTTCGAGTAGATGAGAATGTCGTCGATGTAGACTACTACGAACTTGTCCAAGTATTCATACAATACTTGGTTCATGAGACTCATAAATACTGCGGGTGCATTGGTCACATCAAACGGCATTACTAAGTACTTATAATGTTCGTATCTGGTTCTGAATGCAGTCTTGGGAACATCTTCATCCTTCACCTTCACTTGATGGTACCCCGTCTTTAGATCCAGCTTTGAATAGATGTTTGACCCATCGAGCTGGTCGAAAAGATCGTCGATGCACAGTAGAGGGTACTTGTTCTTCACGGTGACTTTGTTCAGCTCGCGGTAGTCAACGCACATACGAAGGGATCTGTTTTTATTCTTCACCAGTAGAATAGGAGATCCCCAGAGAGATACACTGGGTCGTATCCATCCCTTCTTCAGTAGCTCATCAAGTTGGACCCGCAATTCTTCTAGCTCAGATGGTGCTAAACGATATGGTCCCTTGGAGATCGGCTGAGATCCTGGCATTAGTTCAATGGCAAATTTGAGAGTGCGATCCGGAGGCAAACCTTACAGGTCGTCTGGAAACACATCATTGAACTCTTGAACCACTTTGGTACTTCAGGCTCAGCTTCCATTGCGGCTGCTACTGCTTCGGTGGATCTGGCTTTGTACTTCACCGGGCCTACAGATCTTCTCCCACTAATGAAATCGAACTTTGGATGATCAGAAATGTCGAAGGCTACCCTCCTTCGACAACAGTCGATGGTGGCATGGAAAGTTCCCAACCAATCAATCCCGAATACAACATCAAAGTTCGAGATATCTATCATCATGAAGTCAGCGAATAAATCTCGCCCACAAATCACTACGGGGCATTGAGGATACCCACTAGTCTCCTTTATCACACTGCCACCCGTGTTGACGTTCCAACCAGTAGATAAAGTTTTGACAGGAACGGTGTGGGTGCAAAAGAATCGACTCGCTAGAAAGCAGTGTGATGCTCCCGAGTCGAACAAGAAGAAGGCAGGTTTCCCAGCTACTAGCACGACACCTAGGTTACAAATACTAATCTAAGCAACCAATGCTAATGAAAGAAAAGATCTACTAACTATGCCAGAAATATACCTGTGATCACTTCACCGGTAGCCTCGGCCTCTTCGACAGTCATGGTGTAAGCCTGGCGTCTCGGTGATGGCTGCTGCCTTGCCTGCTGGAACACCCTCTGCTGTGGTGGTAGAGGTGGACGCTGTGGGGCGATCCCACTCGGGGTAGCACGAGGAGCTGGAGCTGGATCCGGAGCTCGATCACGTGACCTATGATGCGGGCAATTCCTAGCCACATGTCCAGACTCTCCACAAACCAGACAAAGGCCCAGAAATCCTCGACACTCAGGTTTGGCGTGCCCAGGCTTCCCACAAAAGTGGCAGACCGGGAGGGCCTGCTGCTGTTGTCCTGGCCTCTTAAACTGAACCTGCTGAATAGGGCGGTGCATCTGTGGCCTTCTGCTTGGCCCAACATGGGTCGGTGGGGGCCTCACAGATGCTGCCAGCCTAAGCTCTTCCTTCTCCTCCTCTTCGACCATCTCATGGTTACGAGCAATGGCTAGAACTTCAGCATGTGTGGTCAGGTTAGCACCGACCTTCATCCTTTGAATCTCAACATTGAGCCCCTGCTGGAACTGATGGGCTCAAGTCAAACCATTCGTAACCATCTCTGGAGCAAACCTGTTGAGCCTGGAGAACTCAGTGTCATACTGATCCACCGTCATTGAACCCTACTTTAGGTTGATGAACTTCTTACTCATCTTGATCATTGCCTATGGGGGAAAGTACTGGGCGTTGAAGGTACTTGTAAATACATCCCATGAAATCGGCAATCCCAAGCGGCGTTCTACCGCCTGCCACCAGTCTTAAGCACCATCGGTTAATTGCCTCTTTGCAGTAGCCACACATGCTTCTTTCCGGATCTGAGATGCTCTCAGGTCATCAGTAATACCTCTGAGCCATTTTTTCGCTTTCTCAGTCCCTGCGAAGGTATTCGGGCTCATCACTCGAAAGTGATAAGCACTCGGGTCAGCTCTTTGCTCTCTGCGCAAAGACTGTTCCAAGGCCTGTCTAAGCTGCTGAGGAAGGGCATACATGCCCTGCATGCAATCTTCTGCAGACAATGGTGCAGTCGGGAATGTCGTCGCGTCTGGACCATTGTTGGCTCCATTGCCAACGTCATTCTGGTTGGGACCCCCATTCAGGTGGTTGATCCCAGATCCAAAAGCATTGTCCTCGCTTCCCGAAGTGTTCCTTTCCATTGCTTACATATGTTTCATAAGGTTTGATCAGTTCCATTGAGTATTTTATATGGCATATTCTGAACTTCATGTATTGTTCATGTGGTATTTAGGGCGGACCTGCATGGGCCACCAAACTTGTAACGACCCACTCTCGGTGCACGTTACTGTTTGGTACATGCACACATCCTACTAGGCACCAATGAAGTCAACTCAGGCTCTGTTGCAGAAATACGCCAAAATACTCATAATGAAAGTGGTTTTACAACCTTATTACAACCCAGCAACGTACTATGAAGGAAAATTACAACGGAAAAAAAAGATACATCAAACCACTCTGAAAGCAACATAGTAAAACTCCCACACTCACTCTCAATACCCAACATCCTGCTGGTCAAACTCAACCAAGAACTCAGCGCCTACAGCCTCTGGTGCAAACTCTTCAACCTGAGGGATATCTGGTGAGTCCACCACAAAGAAAAGGGTCGCCAGGATCAGACGTAACTCAAAGTATCTCTATACATGGATATTAAAACAAATGTACAAGCATGGCAATTTGAAAGAAAAGAAGTAAAGTGCGAACAATAGTGGTAAGGGAAAAAGAGCAGAAAAGTAACTTTGCAGTTTTACAACTATCATCAATTTCTAGCAATTAAAGAACAATATTAAAAGTGACCATGTTACGAGAGTCTAATTGTGCCGTACCTAGACTGCGACTTATAACATGGGGTGTAACGAGCAACCAAGAGTCCACATCTTACCACGGGTGCTATCCGGGCGAACTATGCTATGAATACTATGCAATAGTCTGTGATCTGTAATGATTGTCACCGGCTACTATGATGGGTTGCTAGAACCCGCATGGTGACAACAAAGTCTGGACTAGTAGCTCCCGCACCCTCGCTATTATAAGTTACCACAAAACCCATGTGTCCGTGATGTTACTCTTTTTACAATCCATGAACCATCATTTAGTTTTACACATTTTTCAACACTAGTTTGCAGTCTTTAGCGATACTGAGCAGATTGTCAAGTCTAGTGAATGATTCAATCAATTGACGTGCGTTTATATTTTATATATTCACGCAGGTCCTCTTCGTGATTTTCCGTTGTTTTATGTCGTCTCGTACCCATTTTCTTGTGATTTTTAGTTTTCTTTCACTTCTTTGTATTTTTGTGTAAATGCAGGAGATTGCCAGCATTAGGGACGTTTAAAGAAGATATCATGAGCTCCCGAAGCAACGGGAGGAGTCACACGCAATCTAGAGGGCAAAACGTCAAAGAAATCAATATATCAGCCCTCAACCGATCGGGTGGAGCAGCTAGCCGATCGGTTGATGCACGCATATCCGACCCAGACAGCACCTGAGAGGAAGAGCAGCTCACCTGATCGGTTCAGCGATCGGGTGAGATCGACAGAACTCTCTGTCTTTTTGGGCTGAAATCCAACCGATCGGGTGACATCTCACCCGATCGGTTCACCTGAAGCTGATTTTCCACACGATGATCTGGAGAGCTCAACCGACCAGTTCATCGACCAGGTGAATCCGACAGACTTCTCTGTTCTTTCGACCTGAATTCCAACCGATCGGATGATAGCTCACCCGATCGGTTCATCTGAAGCCGCATCTCCAAATTCTCCAACCGATGGCACCACCCGATCGCCTCAGCGCCCGGTTGAAGCTTCTAAAGCCCGATTGCAAAAGCGACGAGCAGCTCACCCGATCGGTCGATCCTTCAACCGATCGAGTGGCCGCGATTTGTATAAATAATTGACCTAGGGTTTCAGAAAACGAGTTGTTATTTTTCTGTCTTTTTTCTTGGGCTGTGACGGCTGGAATTTCTCTGATTTTGTAAGTGTTCCGATTATGTTGAGACTTTAATATTGTCTTAATATCATTGTTTGCTATTGCTTTCTATTGCTTGATCTTAATTTCTACCGTTGATTTTTGTTTAGATTGTGTTTTTGCTATGATTTGTGAGTAGTTCCCAAATCTGGGATTTTGGTGGAAACTCCTTAATGGGTTCTCCCTAGAGCGACCATAGGACTAGGAAATCGATAGGGTTTAGGAATTTAGATGGTTACGCGGGGTGCTTCATTGTCATCGGCGGGAAAAAGACCGCCTTTGACCGTCGGGCTAAGGGGGAATAAACTTGGCGGTTGACTCCCTAGCCACAGCTCACGCCCCTAGCGTAGACATTGAATCCTAGCACGTGGGAACGGCAGGATGAGATGTTGGGAGTTATCGTTGCGAGCTTAGTGCTCCTGGAGTCGGTCGGTGTTAATGGACATGGGAATGCCCACCGACCGAACCCGAGAAGTCCTAGCGTATCATCCTGGGCATCGACCGGAATATCGGGCCCATGAGACGCGGGTATCACTCTTAGAGGCCCGTCTCACCACTAAACCCTAACTCCAATCGTGATCCTATCCGTCAGTCGTAATCGTGAGAGCACACGATAGGGTGGAAACCGAAGTCCTAGGTTTCCTTTTATATCGTTTATCCTTTGTATCTACATTTTATAACAAACCATCGATCGTTCGGACTAGCTCACCCGTAGGGTGAACCGGTTCCTCTTTGACACAAGCACACCACACGCCTCCCTGTGTTCAACCCTCCAAGCCACACTACAACACCGTGCGCTTGCGGTATAAATATTTAAATCTGGTATCCCCGATCCTATTGCACTTGTATGCTCAAACTTAGGGGTCATCAAGCTTTATGGCGCCGTTGCCGGGGAGGCAACATACTTGTTTATTTTAGGACCCAGTGAACCCTTGAGTCTAGTTCACATCTTCACCCTGCGATAATTTTCGCATTCTCCTTTTTCTTTTTTTTATTTTCTATTCTTTATTTTCTGTTTTTATTTGTTTCTATACCATACTTGCTCCACGGGTATTTGTTGATTTTTCTTGCGCAGGAATACAAGGAGTCTTGACGACTTGATTCCTCTTGACCCGGAGATTAACGCCACCGTGAGGCATCTGAATGAAGAAAGAAGAAGAAGGGAAGAAGCTGAAACCATGGGGGAAAACACTCCTCCACAGAAATCCCTGTTGGAGTACTCGATGCCATCCATCCGGTCTTCGTCCAGCATCCAACCTCCGGCCATCACGGCCGTGAATTTTGAGCTGAAGCCATCCTTAGTGACGTGGATCCAACAGGATCAATTCTCAGGGGCACCCATGGAGAGCCTGATTGAACATCTGGGCTCCTTCTTAGAGAAGTGTGACACGTTCAGGATCAATGGTGTTACGACTGAAGCTATCAAGCTCAAGCTGTTCCCCTTCTCTCTGCAAGATAAAGCCAAGCAATGGCTTAGGGGAAAGGACCCGAATACCTTCACCACTTAGGAGAAGCTGTCAAACGCTTTCTTGAACAAGTTCTTTCCCCCGTGGAAGACGATGAAGTTGAGGAGCGAGATCTCCTCCTTCTCCAAAGCCAGTCACGAGTCCCTGCACGAAGCTTGGATGAAATACAAGGAGATGCAGCGGAGATGCCATCACCACAAGCTCTCAAAATGTCAGATTATAAATCTGTTCTACAACGGGTTGAGGGATGACCTGAAATCTTCGTTGGATGTCGCGGCTGGTGGGTCCTTTATGTCGAGAAATGAGGAAGATGCCGGTAACATTCTAGAAAACATGGCATCAAACAATGAGAGGTGGTGTGATGAGCGTGCCACATCCAGATCTGGAGGCATGCACAGAGTCGAGGACGTCGAAAAATTATCTAGCAAATTTGATTTGCTATCAATCCAGATCTCGACACTGATGGTAGGAGCTGGTGGTGCCAGCACCCAACAAGTAGCAGCGGTGGAAGCGGAAGTCCTGGGAGACTTCGATGGTGGTGATATCTCACCACCGATGGATCAAGCTAGCGCACTTTTCTACAACCCTACGGGTAACGCACCATATCCACCAAGGATTGCCTCAAATCCGGCTTATTCTCCCAATAACCCGAACCATCCGAATCTGAGTTATAGGGCACCATATCAGCAGCCCCAGCAACCGCAGCAACAGCTATATCAGCCGCCTCGACAACAGCAGCAGCAGCAACAGCAGCCCCAATAAATATACCAGCACTATCCCACAGGAACCAGCAGCCCCCACAGCAGCAGCAGCCATATGGCTAACAGCGACTAATCTCCCCGGTCGAGAGCCTCGTGACCCAATATATCACCAACCAGGAGAAGATTAATATGGAGCTGAAGATGGGCCAGAAGACCTTGACCGAGCAAGTGACCCAGCTAGGAATACAAGTGGTGAATCTATAGAGGGCACAGAGCCAATTCCTGGGTCAGCCAGAGGTCAATCCCATGGGGCCGAATCAGACGTTGGCCTTAACGCACGATCATGCAAACGTGTCTGCTATAGTATTGAGGAGCGGCACTCAAATTCCAACTAGGTTGCCCGCTAAGGAACTTGAAGCTCCTTTGGTCGATGGGCGACCAAATGTACAAGCTAATGACGACGAAGCTTCGTCATCAAAGACCACGACTCCGGAGGGAGTCTCTGAAGAGGAAAAGAAGAAGAGCGAAGAGGGAAATCTGAGAGTCTACAAACCAGCTGTACCCTTTCCCCAACGACTTGCCAAGGCAAAGATTGATGAGAAATATGGCAAGTTCTTTGATATGGTCAAAGACTTGAGCTTGTAGATCCCTTTCCTCGAGGCCATAGAGACTATCCCGTCCTATGCAAAATTCCTGAAAGATTTGGTGACGAGGGGTTCTGGAAAGGAAAAAGTCGTCTTGACGGTGGAATGCAGTGCTTTTATTCAACGAGCGAATTCGTCCAAACTCAAGGACCCTGGGAGCTTCTCCATCCCATGCTCGATTGGAGAAGTGAAGGTTAATCGGGCACTCGTCTATTTGGGAGCAAGCGTCAGTCTGATGCCTCTTTCACTATACAAGAGGATTGGAATAGGCGACCTTGAGCCCACCGGTATGACCCTTCAACTTGCAGACAGATCAGTCAAGTATCCGGTGGGAATTGTGGACGACCTGCCAATAAACGTCAGCAGGGTGCATGTGCCTGTAGACTTTGTTGTGATGGACATGCCAGAGGACGCCCATACCCCAGTCATCCTTGGGCGGCCATTCATGGCGACCGCTGGCGTGCTGATAGATGTGAAGAAAGGGAAGCTATCCCTTAATGTTGGCAACCAGAAGGTCGAATTTGATTTGGGGTTACCTATGAAGCATCCTCCGGATGAACAGAGTTGCAATGCGCTGGAAGCTGAGGAAGAGAGAGCCATAGAGGCTAGAGCCTAGGAAATTCTCTCAAGGAACCCCCCTGATAGCTTAGGGGACCTTGAGGAGCATGTCGGGTCGAAAGAAGAAGAAGTTGCTCGGGAAGCGTGCGTCTCATAGACGACCCCTCACGGATTCGAGAAGGCCGCTCCGACGAGGAGCAAAGGAAAAGATCCTATGAGGCTCACTGCTGAGGAAGTCCGGATACTTCGAAGAGTGGCGGTAGACGCCAAAGTGAGGGAGAAGCCCCCGGACACCACCAGCGGAGGGATCGTCGAGTGCGTCTACTTATCACCACTGTCACCACCGAGGGACGCCACTCGAAAATCTGAAGGGATGCCAAATATTGGGCATCACCCGCATCAGCCCCCTTGAGAATCATATACCGGGCGTCGAGCAAACGACGTTAAACAACAGCGCTTCAGGGGAGGCAACCCATGTTCTAAACCCTACTCGTTATCTTTAGGATTATTTTCTTATTTTTAGTGAATAAATCCAATAATCGGGGTTTTCATCGGGAGAACTTAGATGAATTCTGTGTTTTTGCAAGAAATAGCCCCACCCGATCGGTTCATGTATCAACCGGTCGGGTGGGCTGTGTCTAAAGATGGCTTATATCAGTTCATCAGCAAACCGCTCTGGTGGAACAAGCTGAGACCGGGTGGCAGATCGTGTGAAAACTGTAGAGCTCTCAGAAAATTTCGAGATTAATTCAACCGATCGGGTGAGCTGGGATGTGATCGTGTCGCTGTCCGGGTGAAGTCGACAGTGCACTCGGGAAAATCGTGAAGCAGCCAACCGATCGGGTGAAAACTCACCCGATCAGTTCGCCTGTAGCCGCTTTCCAACAAATTTTTCGAAAATTTATCCAAACGATCGGGTGAGCCCTCACCCGATCAGTTCGCCTAAACCCCTATAAATACCCCATGACCTCACCCGATTCATTTTTCTCACCCGACTCCAGAACTCCCCGTCGTTTCACCTCCCCACTCTCTCAACCGGCCACCATCAACCCCACACGATCTCCTCTCTCTCTCTCACAAACGACCTCCCCACTTCATCAATCTCTCTCTCCATCAATCCTACCCACTCTCCATCCTCGCTATTCCCCAAAACCCGCAGTAACCCTAGCCCTAGCTTCTCCCATTTCGAAAATTTCAAATTTTTGTTGGATCAGCGTGCCGCGGCTTCACAACTCCCGATTGCATGGCGTAGGTTGTTTTGCGAGCAAGGATTCACTTCGCTACTGGGTAAATTCGTTCCTGAGCTCTATTTTAATATTGCCCTAGTAATATATTTTTGCTCTATCATCATTTGGTCGTGTGCACTCATATAGACTTGCATACACTTGCATCACCACCATATCATGGCCAAAGACAAAGATAAGGGTAAGGCTATCATGCATGAGGAGGAGCCGTCTCGTAAGAGACGCAAGTCCACACGTCCACCTAGTTCACATGCTCCTCCTACATAGCCTACACGACCACTACCCCTGTAAGGATCACCTTACCCTTGTAATACTAACAACACACACTAGAGGGGGGTGAATAGTGTAATGGCAATAAAACTGTTCAATTAAAATTAAACTTGCAAATGCGAAATTATAAATGCAAGAGGAAATAATTGACACAATCAATCCAAACGCAAACACAAGATTTTACACGGGTTCCCCAAACTTGGGTACGTCCAGCCACGCCAATATTCAATATATTCCCACAAAGAGAAGTGAATACAAATCTCATAAGGAGATACCCCACCAAGAGGATTTATGCCATACACATGGACCCAACCAACCCTACACAAGGGTCAAGACTCCTACCAAGAGAATCACTAACTCTCACTCAGAGAATTAGGGTTAGCCCTACACTAGGACACTAAACTCCCACAAAGAGATTTATTCCCACAAAGAGAATATCCTAATCCCACAAAGAGATAACCTCCCACAAAGAGAGAAACTCCCACAAAGAGAGAAAGACTAATTCCCACAAAGAGAATTAGTGTTACAAATTCACCAAGTAAAATAAATACTCTTACATATGCCTTGAGATGCTTACTCATGAATGAATGCAAGGCATGGCAGAGGATATCCAAGTGTTGTGATATGCTTGAAAGCACTTGGATGATTTCCCTTGAGCTGGACTTCAATGCATGAAGAGGAATGAAAGCTCCAAGAGGGAAATGAGGGAGTTTATGAGTGGCTTATTGATCTCTTAAGATATTCAATAGCATCAAGAGTTATTAGAGAACTTAACACACCCATATATATAGGAACCCTATATCAACCCTCAAACCCAAAGAAAACAGTCAAAGGATCAATCCTGCAACGGCTAGAATCTGGGCGAAAATGACATCAATAGTCGACTGATAGTCAAAAGACAGTCGACTGATCAACGGCTAGAAAATATCCAACGGCTATAACCTGAGCCAGGACAGTCGATTGATGAAGTTGATACAGTCGAATGTAAACAGGACATGCGCCTGTTAATCCTTCAACAGACGACTGCTGCAGGGGATGGATTGAAACAGAGAGCTGCACTCTTTCTCCAAATACGCATACAGGTGACTGATGTCAATAATACAGTCGACTGTCAAATAGTCAGGCGCCTGTACTTCCTTCATCAGTCGTCTGCTGTATAAGATGGAGAAAAGACAGAGAGATGCAGAGATTGCACTTACGCTACTTAGACGACTGTTAGCCAATTCCCAGGCGACTGTAATATACAGGCGACTGTAAACTGAGCAGCAGTCGACTGTGCGTAAAGCTCAAGTTTGAGTCAATTGAAATGTTGACACAGCAGTGCATATCAGTCGACTAGAGAAGGATCTACAGGCGACTGGAAATCACCCAGTCGACTGTGTATCCTTCATCAGGCGACTGATGGAAAGCCAGAGACTCCAAATGAGTCTTTGGTCAAGATGAACCAATTAGGTTGGATTCTATGATAATCCTAAGGCTCACTAAGATGGTTAGATGCATATACCTGTATGAGTAGACCATCTATCAAGGCATTACATTAACCTAGACTCAAATGAGAGAGAAAACAATAAAGTAAATATTACATGGATTACATTGCTTTCCTTAGAGTCTAAGTCTTCAATCTTGATGCCTTGATTCTCCCCATCATCTCCAAGCTTTGGCACTCCTTGAGTCCAAGCTTTGGCCCTTCTCCACTTGTTGTCCATCCTTGCACCAAGTGATTAGTCTCCAAGAAAGATATTCTAGGAATGAACTGAGAGACTAAAACATGAGATTCATTAGCAACAACATAATGTTGTGATCATCATCAAAATATGATTGATATGAAACACCAATACTCAACAATCTCCCCCTTTTGATGATGACACACATTATGTAAAGCACAATGTCAAATATTGACATTATGTAAAATACAAAGTATTAAAGCACAATACTATTGAGCTCTCCCTACTTATATGCACCAATTATACAATAAGCTACACAATGGTAAATACTCAAAATACCAAATAAGATCATGGTGACATATAATAGGCATGGATTACATAAAACCAATTGCAAAGGATAAAATCATGCAAACATGAACGGTTTATCTAATCCCATATATCTCTCCCCATAGATATATCTCTCTCCATATGCATATGTATATATCTCCCCTATATATTTACATAATGCATATATCTCTCCCCCTTGACATCGTCAAAAAGGTGGACATCAAAAATATCCCCCTTTGTCATCTTAACCAAGATGTGACAATATGCAAGTAATAAGGAGATGTATGATACCAAATTGAAAAATTTAGTGGGTATCAATTCACTATCCCATGCTCCCCCCTAGATCATATAAATGGTCAAATATAGACTTCTAGGATCTAATACCAATTGAGAGGTAAAGATAAACAATCTCTAACAATTGAAGTAATACCAATTGTAGACAAAGAATCTTTGAAATTAATCCCCTTTACCAATTGATATAAAAATATTGAGGCCATGGGCCTAAAGTGTATCAAAGCAATAGATATAGAAAAAATCAAGCTTCAATGATACACAATGACATTGCCAAAAGAAATATAACATGAACAACTTGGCAATGTCTAAGAGGTTTGGTTTGAGACCAAAAATAACCAATTATAAACAATGATCTCAAACAACCTCCGAGATGAGAGTTAAAATATGTTTTAAAATATTTTAAACATACATATATTAACTCCCCCATTGACATACATATGGATCAAAAATGCATGCTTGTCAATATATTCCCCAATATTCCCATTTTCATGAAAAGAATAAATTTGAAACATATTTTCAAAATCATGAAACACACACAAACAATGGGTATGCTAAAAATAAACATTGAAGCACAATACCCATGCAATGCATATGTGTGAGGAACCTAGACATTAGGGAACCAAACCCAAGAAGAGTTTGACTTTCTAATGTAATCACATGGGTGATCACATCCCTAACTAGAGAGTTAATGTAACTATTCCTCTCTTGCACACTAACCTTAGTGGGAATCCATAAACTCAAGGATTTCCTAGGCAAGGGTTTTGCCTTTGCAAGAGGGGTTGATGTGGCATGCTTAGGTGTAGAAACAAATTTCTTGGCATGCATAGGATGAGGATTTTTCTTCTTAGCAAAAAATGAAAGATTCTCATTCTTCCTCATCACCTTGTGATTTACATGCTTCTTGTTGGTGTTATTGTTATACAAGTAAGCATGGTGATTCTACTTAGGTGCTTTAGTAATATTTCTTGTATTTGCACTGTAAGAGGAATTAGAGGTGGGTTTTGGTACCACATTTTGAATATATCCCAAACCTCCTCTATGATTCGTCAGATGTTGTTTCTCAAGCAAATCGTGGAGTGAATCCCTAGAATACACAAAGCTTATGAGCTTACGGGATTCTTCTTCACATTTCAATGTAAGTTGTTGAATGCGAGTTTCTAAACTAAGGTTTTGAGCTACTAATTTTTCATTGATTAAGCTCAATTCCTTAACTTGAGAGAGAAGTGTGTCTCTCTCACTAGTGTCACAGTCATGCATTTCATCATGAATTACACTAGCAATATCTAGTTCATGCAATCTACTCTTAGCAATCTTATATTTTGCTTTTAATTTATTGTAAGAGTTGATGCACTTACTAGCCTTTTCGGAGACCAAGTCAAAATTATATTCGAGCTCCTCGTATGAGATCTTTTCTTCCTCGTTCTCATCATCATCATCATCCTTGCTAGAGCTTGACGATGACTCTTCCCCGTTTGCCATAAGGCATGATTCCTCATTGGTGTTGAGCCAAGCTTCCAACTCTTCTTCATTCGAGCTTGAGGGGATGGATGACGAAACATCAATGGCGACAAAGCATGTGTGAGCTTTCTCCTTGTCGTCCTCTTCATCTTCACTCGATGTATCTTCACTTGAGTCATCGAATGTTCCAACAAGTCCTTTCTTGTGATTTTTGGACTTGGACTTCCCTTTCCAATGCTTCTTTCCTTTACCCTTATAAGTTTCTTTGTTGGGTTTGGAAGGGCATTCGGTGGATAAGTGTCCTTTTCCACTGCAAGTGTAACAAGTAGGAACCTTGTTAGAATTAGAGGCAAACTTTGACAAAGACTTACCTTGCTTGCACTTGAGGAATGCCTTGAATTATTCGGTAAGATCCACAATTTCTTCTCCACTTGCTTCTTCTAGATCATCTTCTTCACTAGGAGCTTCTCGATGGAATTTCTTCCTCCATTTGATTGGCTCCTCCTTGGCATGGAATGCAACCCCCTTATGCTTCTCCGGCTTCTCGGGCTTCGATGGTTGAATCTCCTTCTTGTGTTGAAGCTTCACTTCATATGCCATGAGATTACCAATGCACTCCTCAACGGTGTATTTGGACATGTCATATGACTCCAAAATACCGTTGGCCTTTGACTCCCAATGAGATGTGAGAGAGTCAAGGATCTTCTCTACACGATCCTCTTAGGGAATCACCTTCCCAAGTCCCTCCAAAGCGTTCACGATATCTGTGAACCTTGTGAACATCTCTGAAATGCTTTCTCCTTCTTGCATCTCAAGCATTTCATATTTAGATCTAAACACAGTTTGTTTAGATTTCTTTACCTTAGATGTCCTCTCATGACATATCTCCAAAGTATGCCAAATTTCGTTGGTCATTCTGCACATAGAGATGCGGTTGAACTTATTTGCAGTGATGGTGCAATGGAATGCATTCATAGCTCGTGCATTGAATTTGATAGAGTCCTTCTCTGCCTTTGTCCGTGAGCCCGCAGGAGTAGTGGACTTCTCAAATGGCACCTATGTAATGTCCCATAGGTCTTGATCCTTCATGTAGATCATCATCCTGATCTTTCAACTTGGGCAGTTGGTTCTGTTGAAGAGCGGGGGTCAAACGGTTGAATGACCTTCTTCATGAGACACGGATGTAGCGTTGAATTCCATCGCTGCAGTATGCTATAACCTCGCTCTGATACCAATTGTAAGGATCGCCTTACCCTTGCAATACTAACAACACACACTAGAGGGGGGGTGAATAGTATAATGGCAATAAAACTGTTCAATTAAAATTAAACTTGCAAATGCGGAATTATAAATGCAAGAGGAAATAATTGACACAATCAATCCAAACGTAAACACAAGATTTTATCCTGGTTCCCCAAACTTGGGTACATCCAGCCACACCAATATTCACTATATTCCCACAAAGAGAAGTGAATACAAATCTCACAAGGAGATACCCCACCAAGAGGATTTATGCCCTACACAAGGACCCAACCTGTTGCGGAATTGGCGGTCCCTTAGGGCAGAAAAACTCTAGTCCCGTCCTAAGTCGGACGGAACATAGACACAAAAACAATAGCAGCGGAAGAAAAACTATGTTAACTAATTAACATGCAGTTAAAAACAATTTTTAACTTAGCCCTAAGGTCCAAGACCCTATGCCAAGATCTATACCGACTTGGGATGGATCTGACCATCCCAAGAAGGATCTAGCCTACTGCGATTAAACTAAACTAATGCTAAAAATACTTTAACCACATACCCGGAATCTCAGCCCTGGAGCAGGCGAGATGTTCCGCGCCGTCTTTCGAGCTGCTCCCGTCCCACGCCGAGCCGCTCCTTGAACCGCTCCCTGAACCGTTCCTCGAACCGCTCCGCATCCCGAGGCGATCAATCCCCGTGCCGCCGAGCCAACCACGCGCCAAAGAAAGTTTCACGCGAGTGAAACCTCCGCCTAGATTTCGGATCTAGAATCCGAACTCCTTTGTGGCTTTGCTAGAGCCCGCAGGAGTAAGGCAGAAATTTAGGGAGAAGAGAAATATTAATTTAAGCTTAGATCCGAGCGTGCTCCAACATTTACGAGAGCCGCTCAGATCTAGAGCTTGGGACGAGTTTTGAGGAAGGGGGGAGACCCCTATTTATATAGGCGGCGGACTCTCCCCTTTTCTCAAAATCCGATGTGGGACTATTTAATGGGTTAATTAAAATCAAGTTAGTTTGCACTTCACAAAGTGCAAACTTCTGTGAATTTTAACTCACTAACCGTTGAGCTTCAAGATTGATACAACCTATCAATACGACGAGCGTTCAACGGTGAACGCATAGGAAAAACCCGTTCGTCAATCGGAGTTCGTTTGACCCTCCAATTGAGTGTCCAAAGATCAGCCCAAATCCACCCAAAACACAAAATTGCAGCCGTCAAGGAATTCTGCCTAGGGTTCACAACCCTAGGCGTGTGGGGCCCACCAGTGGGCCCCACGGACTTGACCTACGTGCGCAGACTGAGCCAGGCGCGTGCAGCGCACGCGCCCAGCTGGCGCGTGCGCCCGCGCCTGGCGGGCGCCCGCGTCAGCGGGTGGGCCCGCTGACGCGGGCATCAGCCTGCGTCAGCAGGTTGACGCACGCGTCAGCGGGCCCCCCTCTTTTTCTTGGGCCTGGGTTTATTTAATCAGCCCCTTTGGGCTGATGGGCTTTGGGGTTTACACTGTTTTGGCCATAACTATTATGTTTGGCGTCCGATTTGGACGCCGTTCGAACCTGGGTCTAGACCGGGACATTCCCGTCTTACCCGTGAACTTTTCCTTGCGTTTATTTTATTAAATATTGTATTAAACAATTTAATACACATTTAATCGCTTTTGCATCAAATGCAAAATAGTCCCTATCTAAGCTTAAATTTTCATATTGCATCAAATGAAATTATCTCTTCTTTTGTATCAAATGCAAATATTCTCCCTAACTATTTTCTACCTATTACTAGACGAAGCGTTGCACTCTGTGTGAGACCCTACAGCCTGCCCCTTACAACAGGTTGGGCTCGAAGCCCTATACGGCCGTGACCATGAGCAGTGGTTGCCGTCCCTGCTTCAGGAATCATCATTATGTGGTTAACTCATTGACATGAGTATTGTCGGGACCACTTGACTGTTTCCGTGATGAATTCCGTAGTTATAGTCTCTTCGTCTAAACTGTGTCGTGTAGATCAAGTCTGGGGTACGGTTAAACTGTCAACCCCAATAACTTGACTCCGGTTAGTTTCGATCAATCTTTAGTCAATAAATGTTGGACTTCTTCCAACATACTCTGCGCAGAGTTTTTACTAAAGACCGAACTAACTCTACGACACTAACTCCCATTGACCGGGAGAGACGAATCCTCTCTTGGTCATTACTCGCCTCGTACGTTTCAAGTGACACCCAATCAAAAGACCTTTCGACAGGCCTTGCCTCGAAGCTAGGTCAGTTGATCTAAGTGGCACCGTTCACGCACAGGTCCGTCAAAATGACCTCAAGTCAAAAGACCAACTATCCTATCATCACTCAGAGTTATCACTGACAGATTGGTCAATATAACCATATGATAACTCTAGTGGATCGTTCAGTGAACTCATTCTAATGAGCACCTGTGTCTCGTCTTCGACTTCGCCAAGTCAAGCGATCATGAGATCATCGCCACCGCTAAACGGTGAAGACTAAGACACAATGGTCTATCCGATGTTTCGATATCCTTGTCTTGAAACATCTACGACCACGAACCATTTTAGACTTATGCTACAGACGGGCAAACGTTTCTCCATGATCGAGATACTCATCTCGATACCCGTTTGACCTTGCATAAAGTCTCAGGACTTTACCTAAGTTGATATCTAATGTTAACTACATTACAATATAACTTAGATAAATTATTACCAAACAGCTTACTGTTATTTCGAACAAGATGTTTATGCTATTCACACAGGAATAAATGGCCTCGAGGGCATCATATTCCTACATCTCCCACTTGCACTCAGGCCCATTTATCTCGATATCTAATATCGTTTTTACTCACAAGTTTTCCTGACTTCATGTGATAGAGCCTTCGTGAGTGGATCTGCAAAAACCGTCTACACTATAGACTTAAGGGGTTTTTATGTTTATATTAGACCAACCATTTGAATCTCATTCAAATAATTCATTTGGTCTATCGGAATCTATAATATTTTATTTCTCTGGATCTTATCCAGTTCATCGTACCTTACGATAATTAGTTACTGGTCATTTCAAATGGTTCATATCCATTTCTGATAAAGTATCAAACTCTTTGATTACTTAATCAAAATATATGTTCCATCCCTTTGATGCCTCGCATGTAATTTACACGCTCCCACTGACCTTGAAAACTCTCTGGCTAATTCATATAAGTTGGTTTGTCTAAATCATATTTAGAAAAAACGAACTTATACGTGAATGCTTCAATTTTCATGGTCAACTTAAGCATTTTACATCAGCTTTGGTCCGAGTAGATCTGTACACATCTGTTGGCGAAACCGGTTTCATCATAATCCGTTTTATAGGAATTAGGATGAAAACCCGTTCTCGACCAACATGATTGTACTTCACTATTTTCTTTCTGCACCAACCTTTCAACTTAAAGATTTACTTGCAGTAAGTGAGGAAACATTTTCCTTGGGTACGTAAACTAAATTCTCAAATTTATTTACGCACACGGACCTATTCTGATTGCATCAAGTTTTAAATCGGAGTTACTACTCCGAATTTCATCCCGGAAGTTTACTAAGTCATCATCAGTTATGATGTCTTAATTCGACTTTTCGTCTTACGAAATTCGAGTAAATATACAACTTCCTTACGATTGATTTATTGAATATATTATTGATAATGTCTTTATAGAACATTATCAAAACCTAGGCATTACTATCTGGGACTTAACCCAGAGGGAGGAGTTAACTCAGAGTCACTTATTTATGGATCGCACCAAGTCTAACTAAGTGTGATTCATACCTTTTAACACACCGATGTGTTAACAGACTTGATCTGAGAGAAAATCACATTTTCTTTTAATTACACAAGATTTTATTTAGCTAAGTATTTGACCATTCGATCTAATCGAATCAGTTTAAATACTTTAGTCATTTCGTTCTTTATTTTATCAGACTTGTGTTTCATCAAGAACACGTGTCTTAATAAAACATACGAATAACTTATTTTGGTTAATCTAGACTCGGGTACATCAGTATGTACTAGACTGAGTTCGACAACTCATTCTCCCACTGTCTTACAGATGGGTTTCGGCCATTGTATCTAAGAGGCTAAGACTCACAAGTGTCCGTAGACTTCATAATACGAGAGGTCAGACCCCTCTTTATGTGACTTGTGAAGCTTAATCTCTTGATACGGCCTAGTCTAATTTTACCATATAAGTTTGCTACTATCTTGTGTATTTATATATTAACATTTAATATATATATAGTTATTTACAAATTACTTAACACAAAACATTACTTCAGAAGCAATGTGACGACATTCGTCAAAATGTGTTAAACGTCTTTTGTATAACAATTTATTCTGAAATCGTGACATCAAAATACGTCACATTTTCATTTCCTCCTACTTATGCCTCTACTAATGATAAATTAAACTAACTTTCTCAATTGACTTTCCGAAGTGCCTTCTACCTTTTCTAAATCACATTTAGATATCAACATAAATAAATGGCTATGCAAGCAACTTATGTATCCAAACGCTTGAGCTTTGCAATCTTGAGTGTAGCTCAAGAAGTTGCTAGTCTCAAGATCCGGTTGGGATACATAGTCTTGCACCGTTCATGCACTCGTATTCGACTCAAACGGTTTAATCGAATTTTCGAACTTTGCGGATCAAAATTGTTTGTCCATACAACCTTGAGGGTAGCTCGACAAGTTGTAGGGAGAAACATACTTTGAATGTCCTATATGTTCAAGCTGCCTCATATAGAGACGAGTGACATGTAGCTTTAATTTATTTGTTGGACCCAGAACTTAATGAAATCATATTTCTTAAGTCTGTTCTTTAGAAGGTCATTTAATGTCAACGAGAATATAGTTTTAATTCTATCAATTAGAATTTAATTTGATATTCAATTAATCAACTTTTGACCAATTAACTTATTAAAATATTATATTAATTGATTCTTTCGGTAAACATAGTCTTGCCCTAGTTTTAGCATATGTTCAATATTAAATATAGGTAGATTGGCTTTTATCTATCTATATCCTCCCACTATTTTTACGAACGTTTTAAAGCTTAATAACGAACGATTTAATCGAATTAAAATTAATGGGTAAGAGTTCCAATCACCTTGAGTCTAAACAACCTTGAGTGTAGCTCAACAAGTTGATTGACTCTGCGATCGGAAGATGACTCTTCATCGATCATATCGGATATGACTCTCTTAATCGGTTTTTGCCCCTAGCCATTCGTGATCATGAGTGTGCTCATCCAAATCACAATGTCTAGTCTAGTCGGACCCTTGTTTTCATGTCTAGCCTGACTTGCCCCTCAGCTCGGTGTATGCACGACACGTCGGTTTGGGTCAGGTCTTAGACTACATCTAGGCAGACTACATCCTTGACTAAACTTGCGCCGCCGCTCGGTGTATTCACGACAACGTCGGTTTGGGTCAAGTCTAGATGTCATCTTATGTATTTAAGAAGTTGGTTTCTACAAGGTTGCCATGTCACAGCTTGAGTGTATCTCAACAACTGTAACACGGGCCCTATAGTTGCTAACCCCTAAAACAAGGAGGGCTACGGCTAATCTTGAAAAAGATCATTAACGTATTTGACTTAGATATAGTCCAGGGTGTCATACAATCATGATTCGCGACATTGCGGTCCAGCGGAACTCAGCCAGGGAATTGACTAAGCCAGGATCACTATCCCTTAAAGGGTGATCCAGAACTCTTAGCCAAGCACATTGACTGGATCATGGTCCATTGAATGAAGCTTGTCATTTTTGTATGTATGCCATAGACTAAACAGCTTTTATTAACAACTAATTAATCCTATCAACTAGTTGAATCCTTAAATTCAAAATTTTAGGATTTGTTTAATAACTTTTATTAAGTCCTTATCAACTATAAGGTTCACGTGCTACCCTAATCGTTATTAGGATTTTAATAAATTTTATTAACAACGCTAGAAGCGAAGTCCTTTAATGAAAATTAATTATAACAATTAGAATTGAAAATTCATTTAAAGGACTACCCTAATCAGGAATTAGGTCTTAATATTGTTGTTAATGATTTATTAAAACATAGCATGTCATTAAAATTCAAGTAATAAATTTTAATCATTTTTAATGGCTAACCTAAAGGGTTGTCTTGTGTTATCAAATAAGGGACAAGATTAACAAGCCATTAAAATAAAGCTACACTAATTTTATCAACATAAAATGAAAGTGTATATCTATTTAACAATTAAATAAACTAAGTTTATCGCATAAACTATTTTTAGACTTTTAAAATCAGTTTTAAAAAATATCTTATAAATTTAAAACATTACTTTAAAAATTTTCCATGTTCAAAAATTTATCATATACAATTTTTAAACATCTAAATCATTTTAAACTTATCGCATAAATTTAAAGCCTTAAAATCAATTTTAAAATTTATCACATAAATTTAAAAAAAACATTTTAAAATTTCCATGCTTAAAAATTTATCATATAAAAATTTTTAGGCATCCAAAATAACTTTTAAACTTTTAAAGATTTAAAATTAGTTTTAAAATTATCACATAAATTTTAAAACGTCATTTTAAAAATTTTCATGTTCAAAAAATTTATCACATAAAATTTTGAACTTCAAAAACATTTTTAAAATTATCTAATAACTTTAAAATTTAAAAATATTTAAAAAGCATTAAGAAGTTTAATGAAATCGCAGTACCTAGATCGGCTACGCAAACCTAGGCTCTGATACCACTGTTGGGGAATTGGCGGTCCCTTAGGGCACAAAAACTCTAGTCCCGTCCTAAGTCGGACGGAACATAGACACAAAAAAACAATTGCAGCGGAAGAAAAACTATGTTAACTAATTAACATGCAGTTAAAACAATTTTTAACTTAGCCCTAAGGTCCAAGACCCTATGCCAAGATCTATGCCGACTTGGGATGGATCTGACCATCCCAAGAAGGATCTAGCCTACTGCGATTAAACTAAACTAATGCTAATAAAATACTTTAACCACATACCCGGAATCTCAGCCCTGGAGCAGGCGAGATGTTCCGCGCCGTCTTCCGAGCTGCTCCCGTCCCACGCCGAGCCGCTCCTTGAACCGCTCCCCGAACCGCTCCTCGAACCGCTCCGCATCCCGAGGCGATCAATCCCCGTGCCGCCGAGCCAACCACGCGCCGAAGAAAGTTTCACGCGAGTGAAACCTCCGCCTAGATTTCGGATCCAGAATCCGAACTCCTTTGTGGCTTTGCTAGAGCCCGCAGGAGTAAGGCAGAAATTTAGGGAGAAGAGAAATATTAATTTAAGCTTAGATCCGAGCGTGCTCCAACATTTACGAGAGCCGCTCAGATCTAGAGCTTGGGACGAGTTTTGAGAAAGGGGGGAGACCCCTATTTATATAGGCGGCGGACTCTCCCCTTTTCTCAAAATCCGATGTGGGACTAATTATTTGGGTTAGTTAAAATCAAGTTAGTTTGCACTTCACAAAGTGCAAACTTCCGTGAATTTTAACTCACTAACCGTTGAGCTTCAAGATTGATACAACCTATCAATACGACGAGCGTTCAACGGTGAACGCATAGGAAAAAACCGTTCGTCAATCGGAGTTCGTTTGACCCTCCAATTGAGTGTCCAAAGATCAGCCCAAAGCCACCCAAAACACAAAACTGCAGCCGTCAAGGAATTCTGCCTAGGGTTCGCAACCCTAGGCGTGTGGGGCCCACCAGTGGGCCCCACTGACTTGACCTGTGCACGCAGACCGAGCCAGGCGCGTGCAGCACACGCGCCCCGAGGCGCGTGCGCTACACGCGCCTGTCTGGGCGCGCCCAGCGCCTCAACGCTGGGCGCGTGCGGCGCACGCGCCCAGCTGGCGCGTGCGCCCGCGCCTGGCGGGCGCCCGCGTCAGCGGGTGGGCCCGCTGACGCGGGCATCAGCCTGCGTCAGCAGGCTGACGCACGCGTCAGCGGGCCCCCCCTCTTTTTCTTGGGCCTGGGTTTATTTAATCAGCCCCTTTGGGCTGATGGGCTTTGGGGTTTACACTGTTTTGGCCATAACTATTATGTTTGGCGTCCGATTTGGACGCCGTTCGAACCTGGGTCTAGACCGGGACATTCCCGTCTTACCCGTGAACTTTTCCTTGCGTTTATTTTATTAAATATTGTATTAAACAATTTAATACACATTTAATCGCTTTTGCATCAAATGCAAAATAGTCCCTATCTAAGCTTAAATTATCATATTGCATCAAATGCAATTATCTCTTCTTTTGCATCAAATGCAAATATTCTCCCTAACTATTTTCTACCTATTACTAGACGAAGCGTTGCACTCTGTGTGAGACCCTACAGCCTGACCCTTACAACAGGTTGGGCTCGAAGCCCTATACGGCAGTGACCACGAGCAGTGGTTGCCGTCCCTGCTTCAGGAATCATCATTATGTGGTTAACTCATTGACATGAGTATTGTCGGGACCACCTGACTGTTTCCGTGATGAATTCCGTAGTTATAGTCTCTTCGTCTAAACTGTGTCGTGTAGATCAAGTCTGGGGTACGGTTAAACTGTCAACCCCAATAACTTGACTCCGGTTAGTTTCGATCAATCTTTAGTCAATAAATGTTGGACTTCTTCCAACATACTCTGCGCAGAGTTTTTACTAAAGACCGAACTAACTCTACGACACTAACTCCCATTGACCGGGAGAGACGAATCCTCTCTTGGTCATTACTCGCCTCGTACGTTTCAAGTGACACCCAATCAAAAGACCTTTCGACAGGCCTTGCCTCGAAGCTAGGTCAGTTGATCTAAGTGGCACCGTTCACGCACAGGTCCGTCAAAATGACCTCAAGTCAAAAGACCAACTATCCTATCATCACTCAGAGTTATCACTGACAGATTGGTCAATATAACCATATGATAACTCTAGTGGATCGTTCAGTGAACTCATTCTAATGAGCACCTGTGTCTCGTCTTCGACTTCGCCAAGTCAAGCGATCATGAGATCATCGCCACCGCTAAACGGTGAAGACTAAGACACAATGGTCTATCCGATGTTTCGATATCCTTGTCTCGAAACATCTACGACCACGAACCATTTTAGACTTATGCTACAGACGGTCAAACGTTTCTCCATGATCGAGATACTCATCTCGATACCCGTTTGACCTTGCATAAAGTCTCAGGACTTTACCTAAGTTGATATCTAATGTTAACTACATTACAATATAACTTAGATAAATTATTACCAAACAGCTTACTGTTATTTCGAACAAGATGTTTGTGCTATTCACACAGGAATTGTAACGATTGCTTTTCATGTATCTGGATTTATTATAATATAATATATGTTTTGGTGGATTTTCTCCTCATGTGTGGTTTTCGTCTCCGTAGCTTTCATTTTCGATCGATTCGTCGTATTTTCTCGTTTCTTCCTTAGGATCGTCGATTTCGAAGTATGTCATTCGTGACGGACTTCATAACGGTCGTATCTTACTATTAGATCAAGCCTAGGAGTCTTAGGAATCGATCCCGGGGCCCCGCGCTCCGTATCGGAACTTTTTGTGCTCATTAGCCGGTGTAAGAAGGGGCACCGACCGACTAGATGACGATCCAGTCGGTCGGCAATCCTTCTTGGACCGACTAGTTGGCTTTCTAAATTTCTCAGGAGTTACTGTTTATCGTTAGTCGGTCTAAGAACGTTGGTTGACCGACTAGGTTGCAAACTAGTCGGTCAGCAATGTTTCTTTAACCGACTAACACATCATCTTAATTTTAGTTGAGCTACTGTTTACTCTTAGTCGGTCTAAGAACGTTCATCGACCGACTAGATGCTAAACTAGTCGGTCAGTACTTGTTCATGGACCGACTAACTCTAAATCCTATTTTCGTTCAGGAGTTACTGTTTGCACTTAGTCGGTCTGCGTTGGTCGACCGACCAACTAGTTGCCAAACTAGTCGATCAGTGGTTGCTCTTTGACCGACTAACTAGTGTTGAAACCCTAATTTCTGGGCAGCCGCCAGCCCAACCTATTTAAACCCAACCCAAACGTTTTCTTCTTCCTCAACACGACCCAAAACCCTAAAATCTCCCCCATTGAGCCCCCATCTTCCTCCAAGCTTCATTCCTTCATTCCAAGCCCTAAATCCATCATCCAAACCATCCATCCACTCTATCTACCCCTCATCTTCCCCAAAATCTCATCAAATCCATCAAAATCCCCAAATCCCCCAAAACCCTAGTTTCCCCAAACTTCTCCAATCTTTTTCAGATCTGATCCTAGGGTTCCCCGGAGTGTTTCTTCCGCCTCCTCTCGGTAAGAAATCGATCTACCGTTGTTTTCATAACTTATTTATATTTTTATGAAACCCTAATAAATTTCATGTTATTTGGTGTTTGTTCCCCCATAACAGCGATTTCCCCGTAGATTGGCATCCGTGTGACGAAGTGGTCGTCATCCCCGGTGCTTGGCAAGTGAAACTTGCCACTTAGGGTTTAGGCCATGTTTTAGGCCATTTGCTTGTTGTAGGCGTAAAAGAGGCTAGGCGACGAAATGATACTCGCCTAGGCGCAAATTGGGGAACTAGCTTGACAACGAAGCTAGTTCCGACATTTAGCATGTTGCACAATTACCATGTCATGTTTACTTTCCATTAACGGTACGCAAATTAATTGTCATGTCATTGCATTCTTCAAGTGTTTCTGTGCTTGCGTAGCTTTGCTATGAATGCTTGTGTTCCTGGCTCGTGTTCCAGAAGCGGGCCATGTGTTGGTTGATAGCCAATGCCTGAATTGCGTGTTTCCGGCTAGGTGCACCCCTACGCCAAATGTTTAAGAATGCGAGCTCATTGTGCGGGGCAACCCCAGGCTCACTAGCTGAGCTCATTGTGCGGGGACCCAGGCTCCATTACATGTGGGTATTGTGGGAAAGAGTTAAGCGACCAATCAACTGGGAGTCTGCCCAATCAGCAACTGCAGTGGTAATGCGTAAACTCTGGGTTTTGGGGTAGATGTTAAGCGGTTAATCAGCGAATGTGAAACCATTCAGCTGTAAGGCGTAAACATCTACAAAACAACGTGAATAGTGAATCGATTGAGATTGATAGTAGCGTGGCTACTCTTGTCTTGTCTTGTCTTGTCCCGATGATTGATCTCTTGTACAAATTGTCTTGCCATGTCTTAATTGTGCACTCATGTTATAACTGCCATGTCATGCATACTATAACTGCTAGGTTGCTAGTTGCCTTACTTTCAGTTTCCTTGCCCAAGTCTTTTTAGACTTGCTGACATGTGCCCCTTTACTCTTTTGGGTGACACATGTTAGATCCTGAGCCTGAGTACCTTGTTGAGGACGAGGTGTTTGCTGACGCCGAGCCCGAGCTTGTGTTTGACGGGGAGTACGTGGACACTGGGGACCAGTCCTAGTGTCTTCGTTGTGTTTTACTTTTGTTAGACAGTTGTTTTGTTATCGGTGCGTAGCACCTATACTTTGTTGTGTCGTTGCTTTTGTAGGCCTTGTTCTGGGCCTTTAGACTCTTTTGTTTTAGCCTGGTGGCTTTTCTGGATGTTGAACTTATTTTCATGTTGGACAATATTTGAGATGTGAGATTTTATTTCAGTCTCTCCTTGTATTATTATTGTTGTTTCGTTGTGGTTACAGGGACCTGCTTATGTTTTATTGACGCTTATCGGGTTTGGGGCTTCACAGCTCCACTCTCGTGCGGACCTTTTCACGTCTCGCCTCTATTTTAGGGAAGCGGGTCGTGACAGGTTTTGTTGGTGGCCCATACAGGTCCTTCTGTAACTGCGATTTTTGGAATGACGATAATAATATTAGAATGTCCAATAAATTAAGCTCGACGTCCGATTTTACAAGCTATGAGTCTAATCTGATTCGTTCTCTGTGTCATTAGATGGCAGGAAGGCGTTTCACCCGTGGTGGGGGCAGTGGTGCGCTCCCTCATGATGAGGAGCCCGACCGGGAACCCACCAGCGGTGAGATGATGCGGATGATGCTCCAGATGATGCAAGTGCAGCAGGGCGTGCTCCTGCAAGTCCAGAATGCTCCCCTTGCTCGAGCTGCCCGGGCTCTTCCGGATGCCCCTCGCTTTGAGCCAGGAGCGAAGCAATTTCGGGAGCTGGGTCCCGCATATTTTGATGGTTCTGAGGGTCCTCTGGCTGCCGATGAGTGGATTCGGAACATCGAGGACAACCTGAAGATGGCCAAGATCACCCCGGCTGGGTGGGTTGATTTGGCGAAGAGGCAACTCAAGGATAATGCTCGGAATTGGTGGGATGCGGAAGAGAAGATGTTGGTGGAGCCGATCGTCTGGGCTACCTTCAAGGCCAGATTTGAGGGTGAGTTCTTTCCGAAAGCTGCCAGGGAAGAGATGCTGCAGCGTTTTATCGATTTGAAGCAAGGGAACTCGTCGGTGGACATGTATCACCAAGAGTTCATGAGGCTGAGTCGGTTTGCACCAAAGATGGTGCAGGACGCTGAGGAGAGAGCTCAGAGGTTCCTGCAGGGGCTTGCTTCGGAGCTCCAGAGTTTTGTGACCTCCTCTGACCGGGAATCTTATCAGAAGGTTCTGGTAGCAGCTAAGAGGCAGGAGCTGCTCGTGAACCAGAGGAGGGGGTCTGTTGTTGGTGCTGGGAAGAGGCCTGTGGAACAGGCGAGAGCTGTGGTTAGACCTGGATTCAGGCCGAACCAGCCTGCTCAGTTTAAGAGGCCAGGAGGGCCTATTCTGAAGTTTTGCCATTTCTGCGGCAAGCCTGGCCACGTCAAGGATCAGTGTCGGAAGTTTTTGGGCCAGTGTCTGGTTTGCGGTGATGCTTCCCATGTCGCGAAGGATTGTCGGCATGCGAATCAGCTGCGGAGGGCTCCTGTTGCAGCACAGCCGTTGCAGCAGCGAGCGTCTGTTCCTGCTGGACGTGGAGCAGCTCTTGTTCCGTAGGGGCAGGCTTTTCGGCAGGCTGTTCCGCCGAGGAGGCAGGCTTTTCTGATGACCGCTGCGGAGAGCGAGGCTGTGGATGAGGTTATCGCAGGTAATCCTCAATCTAGCTGTTACTTTCCTAGCTGGTTTTGATTGTTAGATTGTGTTGTTTGCTAGACTAGGGTTTGATTGTTAATTGATTGTTAGGTGTGGTTTTGGTTTGCACATTTCCTGCGCGAGTCCTCTTTGACTCTGGTGCATCGATGTGCATTATTTCTCGGAGCTTCATGGAGAGGCATTCCTTGTCGACGTCCCCTCTTTCCAAGAGTTGGAATATCGTTACAGGGAATGGCGTGGTCTCGGTGCATCGTGGTTGCAATTCTTGCTCGTTGGTGGTCTGTGGACATGAGCTTTTCGCTGATTTCATTGTCCACGACATCCTCAACTATGATGCAGTTCTTGGGATGGACTGGCTTGCGAGCTTCTATGCTACGATCGACTGCAGGAGGAAGAAGGTGGTGTTCGAGATTCCCGGACATCTGGTATTTGAGTTCAGTCGTGGTAGCAGTTCGCTTGGTCCTGTCAGATTTCGGGCCAGGCCGGTGGAGGCTGTGGCTATGCAGATGGAGCTGGAGTGGCCAGCTGTGGTGCGAGATTTTGGCGACGTCTTCCCCGAGGAGATGTTTGGTTTGCCGCCTGATCGAGCTCTGGAATTTTCTATCGATCTTGTTCCAGGTGCGCAACCGATTTCGAAGGCGCCGTATCGTATGGCACCTGCAGAATTGGAAGAGTTGCGGAAGCAGTTGGATGAGCTGTTGCTGAAGGGTTATATTAATCCTAGCGTGTCTCCGTGGGGAGCACCGGTGTTGCTGGTGAAGAAGAAGGATGGTTCGCGTCGCATGTGCGTGGACTATTGAGAGTTGAATGCGGTGACCATTAAGAATAAATACCCGTTGCCTCGCATCGATGATATTTTTGATCAGCTTGGAGGTTCGAGGGTGTTTTCTAAATTGGATTTGAGGAGCGGTTACCATCAGTTGAAGGTGAAGAAGGGAGATGTTCCGAAGACAGCGTTCAGGACGAAGTATGGACACTATGAGTTCGTGGTTATGCCTTTCGGCGTAACTAACGCGCCCGCAGTTTTCATGAATCTGATGAACCTGATTTTCTACGACTTTTTGGATAAGTTTGTCGTTATTTTTATTGACGACATTCTGATCTATTCGAAGTCGGAGAAAGAGCATGCCTCGCACTTAAGGACGGTGTTGGAAATTTTGAGGAAGCATCGGTTGTATGCTAAGTTTTCGAAGTGCGAGTTTTGGCTGGATCGAGTTGCTTTTCTCGGGCATGTGGTGACTGGGGATGGTATTTCAGTGGATCCCGAGAAGATTCGGGCCATCAGGGAGTGGCCTGTTCCGTCGTCTGCGTCTGAGATTCGGAGTTTCCTTGGACTTGCTGGTTACTATCGGCGATTCATTAAGGACTTTTCTCGTATTGCTGAGCCGATGACCAGGTTGACGCGGAAGGATATTGCTTTTGTTTGGTCGGGTGATTGCGAGAGTGCTTTTGGTGTCCTGAAGGAGAGGTTGACGACTGCCCCTATTCTTGTTGTGCCTGATCGCAGCGGTGGATTTGAGATCTTTTGTGATGCTTCTGGCAAGGGTCTCGGTTGTGTGTTGCATCAGCACGGGCATGTTGTGGCGTATGCATCTCGTCAGCTTAAGGTTCATGAGAAGAATTACCCGACGCATGATTTGGAGTTGGCTACCGTTGTGTTTGCTCTTAAGATTTGGAGGCACTTCCTGCTGAGTGAGAAAGTGAAGATTTTCACCGATCACAAAAGCTTGAAGTATATTTTCACTCAGAAGGAGCTCAACATGCGACAGCGTCGATGGTTGGAGCTTATGGTGGATTATGAGATTGATTTGCAGTTTCACCCTGGCAAGGTGAATGTGGTTCCAGATGCGCTGAGTAGGCTTCCAGCGGTGATGATTTTGACCTCGCAGTGGAGATTACAGCAGGATTTTTGTGAGTCTGGTGTGGAGATTGTTCTTCCTGGAGAGGCTTCTTCGTTGATGTACATGCAGGTACAGTCGACGATCGTGGATCGGATTAAGGCTGGCCAGGCTGAGGATCCGAAGCTGGTGAGGATTCGGGAGCAGGTGGAAGCCGGTCTACGGACTGACTTTTTGATTCATGAGGATGGCTCGCTGAGGTTCGGAGCCAGGTTGTGTGTGCCAGCTGGGGATATCAGAGAGGAGCTGATGGTGGAGGCACACGGTTCGTCGTATTCTGTGCATCCTGGTGGCACCAAGATGTACCAGGATCTTCGTCTGAATTATTGGTGGCATGGTATGAAGAGGAGCGTGGCTCGGAGTGTAGCCAAGTGCTTGGTTTGCCAGCAAGTGAAGGCGGAGCATCAGCGTACGGCCGGGTTGCTACAACCGCTTCCGATTCCGGAGTGGAAGTGGCAACACATCACTATGGATTTCGTGACTGGACTACCTCGGAGACCGAAGCAGAATGACGCGATTTGGGTGATCGTAGATCGGTTGACCAAATCTGCGCACTTCATTCCGTTTCGAGTGGGACAGTCCACTGAGGCGCTAGCGAGGAGATATATGGAGGTAAAATCCTTTTGCTCTCCGTTTTATGTCCTTTTCCTAGTTTGGATAGTGATGTAACGTGAATCGCGCAGGAGGTCGTGCGACTTCACGGATTCCCCGTGAGTATCGTGTCAGACAGAGACACGAGGTTCACATCTCAGTTCTGGCAGAGTTTGCAGAAGAGTTTGGGTACGCGTCTGAGTTTCAGCACAGCGTACCATCCGCAGACGGATGGCCAGTCCGAGAGGACGATTCAGATTTTGGAAGACATGCTGAGGGCGTGCATGTTGGATTTCAAGGGTTCGTGGGAGGACCATCTGCATTTGGTGGAGTTCTCTTACAACAACAGCTTCCAGGCGAGTATTGGCATGGCGCCTTTCGCCGCTCTTTATGGGAGGAAATGTCGATCGCCATTGAGTTGGGATGACGTTGGTGATCGGGAGTTGTTGGGACCTGAGATAATCGTGGAGGCCGTGGATATCGTCAGGAATATTCGGGAGAGGTTGAGGATTGCTCAGGACCGTTTTAAGCATTGGGCGGATGCTAAACGTCGTCCTTTGGAGTTTCAACCGGGCGACCATGTGTTCTTGAAGATTTCCCCGAATCGTGGTGTGATTCGTTCCGGGAAGCGTGGGAAGTTGAGCCCGCGATACATTGGACCGTTTGACATTTTGGAGAGGGTTGGCGAGGTAGCGTATCGCTTGGCCTTGCCGCCATCTTTGGAAGGAGTTCACAATGTTTTCCATGTGTCGCAGCTTCGTCGATACATTAGCGATCCGTCTCATGCTGTGGATTTTTCGGAGATTACCGTTCGCCCCGATATGACGTATGACCAGCATCCAGTGCAGATTCTGGACAGGCGTCAGAAATCGCTTCGAAACAAGATTGTCAATCTTGTGAGGGTGATGTGGCGACACGACTCACCTGGAGAGTCTACTTGGGAGAATGAGGATGAGATGCGAGAGCGTTTCCCACTTTTGTTTCCGGACTCGTGAGTATTTGGAAATTCCGAGGACGGAATTTTTCTTAAGTTGGGGAGGATGTAACGACTGCTTTTCATGTATCTGGATTTATTATAATATAATATATGTTTTGGTGGATTTTCTCCTCATGTGTGGTTTTCGTCTCCGTAGCTTTCATTTTCGATCGATTCGTCGTATTTTCTCGTTTCTTCCTTAGGATCGTCGATTTCGAAGTATGTCATTCGTGACGGACTTCATAACGGTCGTATCTTACTATTAGATCAAGCCTAGGAGTCTTAGGAATCGATCCCGGGGCCCCGCGCTCCGTATCGGAACTTTTTGTGCTCATTAGCCGGTGTAAGAAGGGGCACCGACCGACTAGATGACGATCCAGTCGGTCGGCAATCCTTCTTGGACCGACTAGTTGGCTTTCTAAATTTCTCAGGAGTTATTGTTTATCGTTAGTCGGTCTAAGAACGTTGGTTGACCGACTAGGTTGCAAACTAGTCGGTCAGCAATGTTTCTTTAACCGACTAACACATCATCTTAATTTTAGTTGAGCTACTGTTTACTCTTAGTCGGTCTAAGAACGTTCATCGACCGACTAGATGCTAAACTAGTCGGTCAGTACTTGTTCATGGACCGACTAACTCTAAATCCTATTTTCGTTCAGGAGTTACTGTTTGCACTTAGTCGGTCTGCGTTGGTCGACCGACCAACTAGTTGCCAAACTAGTCGGTCAGTGGTTGCTCTTTGACCGACTAACTAGTGTTGAAACCCTAATTTCTGGGCAGCCGCCAGCCCAACCTATTTAAACCCAACCCAAACGTTTTCTTCTTCCTCAACACGACCCAAAACCCTAAAATCTCCCCCATTGAGCCCCCATCTTCCTCCAAGCTTCATTCCTTCATTCCAAGCCCTAAATCCATCATCCAAACCATCCATCCACTCTATCTACCCCTCATCTTCCCCAAAATCTCATCAAATCCATCAAAATCCCCAAATCCCCCAAAACCCTAGTTTCCCCAAACTTCTCCAATCTTTTTCAGATCTGATCCTAGGGTTCCCCGGAGTGTTTCTTCCGCCTCCTCTCGATAAGAAATCGATCTACCGTTGTTTTCATAACTTATTTATATTTTTATGAAACCCTAATAAATTTCATGTTATTTGGTGTTTGTTCCCCCATAACAGCGATTTCCCCGTAGATTGGCATCCGTGTGACGAAGTGGTCGTCATCCCCGGTGCTTGGCAAGTGAAACTTGCCACTTAGGGTTTAGGCCATGTTTTAGGCCATTTGCTTGTTGTAGGCGTAAAAGAGGCTAGGCGACGAAATGATACTCGCCTAGGCGCAAATTTGGGAACTAGCTTGACAACGAAGCTAGTTCCGACATTTAGCATGTTGCACAATTACCATGTCATGTTTACTTTCTATTAACGGTACGCAAATTAATTGTCATGTCATTGCATTCTTCAAGTGTTTCTGTGCTTGCGTAGCTTTGCTACGAATGCTTGTGTTCCTGGCTCGTGTTCCAGAAGCGGGCCATGTGTTGGTTGATAGCCAATGCCCGAATTGCGTGTTTCCGGCTAGGTGCACCCCTACGCCAAATGTTTAAGAATGCGAGATCATTGTGCGGGGCAACCCCAGGCTCACTAGCTGAGCTCATTGTGCGGGGACCCAGGCTCCATTACATGTGGGTATTGTGGGTAAGAGTTAAGCGACCAATCAACTGGGAGTCTGCCCAATCAGCAACTGCAGTGGTAATGCGTAAACTCTGGGTTTTGGGGTAGATGTTAAGCGGTCAATCAGCGAATGTGAAACCATTCAGCTGTAAGGCGTAAACATCTACAAAACAACGTGAATAGTGAATCGATTGAGATTGATAGTAGCGTGGCTACTCTTGTCTTGTCTTGTCTTGTCCCGATGATTGATCTCTTGTACAAATTGTCTTGCCATGTCTTAATTGTGCACTCATGTTATAACTGCCATGTCATGCATACTATAACTGCTAGGTTGCTAGTTGCCTTACTTTCAGTTTCCTTGCCCAAGTCTTTTTAGACTTGCTGACATGTGCCCCTTTACTCTTTTGGGTGACACATGTTAGATCCTGAGCCTGAGTACCTTGTTGAGGACGAGGTGTTTGCTGACGCCGAGCCCGAGCTTGTGTTTGACGGGGAGTACGTGGACACTGGGGACCAGTCCTAGTGTCTTCGTTGTGTTTTACTTTTGTTAGACAGTTGTTTTGTTATCGGTGCGTAGCACCTATACTTTGTTGTGTCGTTGCTTTTGTAGGCCTTGTTCTGGGCCTTTAGACTCTTTTGTTTTAGCCTGGTGGCTTTTCTGGATGTTGAACTTATTTTCATGTTGGACAATATTTGAGATGTGAGATTTTATTTCAGTCTCTCCGTGTATTATTATTGTTGTTCCGTTGTGGTTACAGGGACCTGCTTATGTTTTATTGACGCTTATCGGGTTTGGGGCTTCACAGCTCCACTCTCGTGCGGACCTTTTCACGTCTCGCCTCCATTTTAGGGAAGCGGGTCGTGACAGGAATAAATGGCCTCAAGGGCATCATATTCCTACACAACCAACCCTACACAAGGGTCAAGACTCCCACCAAGAGAATCACTAACTTCCACTTAGAGAATTAGGGTTAGCCCTACACTAGGACATTAAACTCCCACAAAGAGAGTTATTCCCACAATGAGAATATCCTAATCCCACAAAGAGATAACCTCCCACAAAGAGAGAAACTCCCACAAAGAGAGAAAGACTAATTCCCACAAAGAGAATTAGTGTTACAAATTCACCAAGTAAAATAAATACTCGTACCTATGCCTTGAGATGCTTACTCATGAATGAATGCAAAGCATGGAAGAGGATATCCAAGTGTTGTGATATGCTTGAAAGCACTTGGATGATTTCCCTTGAGCTGGACTTCAATGCAAGAAGAGGAATGAAAGCTCCAAAAGGGAAATGAGAGAGTTTATGAGTGGCTTATTGATCTCTTAAGATATTCAATAGCATCAAGAGTTATTAGAGAACTCAGCACACCCATATATATAGGAACCCTATATCAACCCTCAAACCCAAAGAAAACAGCCAAAGGATCAATCCTGCAACGGCTAGAATGTGGGCGAAAATGACATCAACAGTCGACTGATAGTCAAAAGACAGTCGACTGATCAACGGCTAGAAAATATCCAACGGCTATAATCTGAGCCAGGACAGTCGACTGATGAAGTCGATACAGTCGACTGTAAACAGGAAAGGCGCCTGTTAATCCTTCAGCAGACGACTGCTGCAGGGGATGGATTGAAACAGAGAGCTGCACTCTTTCTCCAGATATGCATACAGGTGACTGATGTCAATAATACATTCGACTATCAAATAGTCAGACGACTGTACTTCCTTCATCAGTCGTCTGTTGTATAAGATGGAGAAAAGACAGAGAGATGTAGAGATTGCACTTATGCTACTCAGATGACTGTTAGCCAATTTCCAGGTGATTGTAAATATACAGGCGACTGTAAACTGAGCAGCAATCGACTGTGCGTAAAGCTCAAGTTTGAGTCAATTGAAATGTTGACTTGAGCAGTGCATATCAGTCGACTGGAGAAGGATCTACAGGCGACTGGAAATCACCCAGTCGACTGTGTATCCTTCATCAGGCGACTGATGAAAAGCCAGATACTTCAAAAGAGTCTTTGGTCAAGATGAACCAATTAGGTTGGGTTCTATGATAATCTTAAGGCTCACTAAGATGGTTAGATGCATATGCATGTATGAGTAGACCATCTATCAAGGCATTATATTAACCTAGACTCAAATGAGAGAGAAATCAATAAAGTAAATATTACATGGATTACATTGCCTTCCTTAGAGTTTAAGTCTTCAATCTTAATGCCTTGATTCTCCTCATCATCTCCAAGCTTTGGCACTCCTTGAGTCCAAGCTTTGGCCCTTCTCCACTTGATGTTCATCCTTGCACCAAGTGATTAGTCTCCAAGAAAGATATTCTAGGAATGAAACTGAGAGACTAAAACATGATATTCATTAGCAACAACATAATATTGTGATCATCATCAAAATAAGATTGGTATGAAACACCAATACTCAACAACCCCAACCAATCATTCCCGTTGCGGACCCACTGATGGGACCGCGGGAATACCGTTTCTTGAGTCAAGAACACAAAGATCTTTAAAACCGACTCAAGCAACGATCACATCTCGCCACTAAGTTTGCACCCACCTGAACACAATCGATAACATCCATCGTCAATTTCCGTGTCCAAAACTGATCCATCCGCACCCACCTGAACACAATCAATAACATTTTCGGTTTCCCTATCCTCGGAGACGACTCTATCCGACCGTATGATTATCACCGTGACTTCGATGTGATTACTTTTGGTGTCGCCTCACCCTGCATGATCGATATCCTCGAGGTAAGGCCAAGGCCTCCTCGATCGTCCACCCCGTATTCCGTCTGGCCCACCGCATCATCTCTAGCACATTCTTTCCCAGGGATGAGTCCGGGACCGTGACCATCCCTGAGCTTTTTATACTTTGGGCCATGACTTTTGAGTTCATTCGGGGTGATGATGGGATATCTTTTGAGGCCCCTCGTGTACCCATTCATGGCTGTACATGGCTTATTCAAAAATTAGTAGATGTTAGCCGTGCCGACAAGGGCAAGTATTGTTGCGGGGGCCTCATTACCATCATTGCTTCACATCCCGCATTTAATATCATCATCCCCGAGATTTTCCTACTGCCGCAAGATCTACATATCTAGATCTTGATGTCCTGCGGTACACCCACATGATCAGACCCCAGCACGATCGGTTTGTATTCTACTATGGCCATCCCCTGCTCCTTACACCATTCTGCCCAACCCTGGTCGTATGTCTATTGAGCTAGTGGCAGATTGGACATTCCCTCCTGACCCAGAGTTTATAGGGGGGTTACATCTTCAGTTCCTACTCCCGGACGCACCCAGATCACCTCCCCCTGCCGTCCACTTGGGCGAGCAGGACATCTCAGTGTCCCGAGGAGACCCCGGGGCAGGCCCTAGTGCGGCACCCCGGCTTCTGTTTCCTTCTCTTCCGAGGCACTCACCACGGCCCTCTTAGGCCTAGCCTCCGGTGCCGGCATGACCACTGCCGCCGGCACCATTTCTCCTACACGACGGGCCTCTATTTCTGCTTTTCGTCAGGCCACGTCCGCTCGTCTCACTCTAAAGACTGAGTTAGCTTCTCTGCGTGCTGGCACACCCACCTCTACCTCCTCGGACCCATCCTCTTCTTTTCTCTCTCACCCACGTTTCCTCGCACTCGAGTGAAACGTGGCCGCCATTCTCCGCCTTCTCACTCACGTCCACGGTCCACCTTCACCCACCCCAGCACCTTCACTACCTCCTTCACCTCCACGACGACCATCACCACCTCCATCATCCCCTCGGCGATCATCCCCTCCCACCACCACCGTTTCCCTTCCATCCACTACTTCTCCACCTGCCACTTTTGACCCACTACCCTCCTCTTCTCTCACCGCATACATGCGTCGCAAGAAATTGCCGGTGCGTTCGCGTTCACTCCCCACACCATCCACTTCTATCGTCGTATCTCTCACATCTACCACCGCATTTGTCGCCGTGCTTCCCACACTTCCCACTACCACCGACACTACACCCATCGTTCACACCACCACCACACCCATCCATCCTCCATCTCCCCCTCCTTCGCTAGTTCTTCGCACACCCATCACCTTACCTTCCCAGTCCCCTTCTCACACCCACACATCCTCTACCGAGGAGGATGAGGACGATTCCTCTCCTGCATTCTGATTTCTTTCTTTTCCGATTTTCCCCCTAGCATATTTCTGCATCGCACGATCATATCATTTCGCTAGCATTGTCATGTTCAGCTTGGGGGAAATCGACTTCTGTGCTTGTTGTCGTGTGCCTTTGTCGTGTGTTTGTGTCTTTGAGTTCTTTTTGTTGGATCCTGTCAAAACAGCGTTGTTAGGATCGAAATAAAGTAGAGACTTACTTTTGCATATGCGGCACGGTAGTCTCTAAACTTTGCCCTCGGATTTGCCACAACGGTCGATACTTCGTCACGGAGGATCGAAGCAGAGTTTCACCGCCTAAATCTCTAACTAGAAGAGGATTTTAATGGAAGGAAGAAGAAGAACATAAGGATGCCTTATGCAAACTTATGGCATGGAAAGTGTGAATGAATGCCTTACCCTTGGGTCCTATTTATAGGCTTTAGGGGTAGTTATTGTAGGAAATAACTAAATATAAGCTTATTAGCCTATATTAGCACATTCATTTATCTTCTTCTTTATCCACTTATCAAGTGCCATTTTGCACTTATAAAGTGGCTTTTTCCACTTATCGAGTGGCTTTTTCCACTTATCGAGTGGTCCTTTTCACACGAGAAAAGGTTCCCTTCGTGCACGCCTTCGTGCACGCGACATCTAAGGTCCGTATACCCTCACACATCCCCTCATGTGTGTATTTATGTCGTCCATATCCAACATCTCCCACTCACACTTGAGGGGATTGTAAGGAAACTTATTTTCCTCTAACTCTTCTGTTTATCATACCGAGAAATAGGCCGTGTGACCGTCATGCGCATAGAGTCCGCTGTTGTGCACTTGTTAGAGATATACAACACTCCTCGAGGTGCAAAGTTGAGTAGATCAACGCATGCTTTACCCTAGATTATTTCTTCACATTTCTTATACTTTATATTCAACAATTGAATCCCATCTGGATTGCAATTGGCTGGCCAGCTTTGAATCTTTAAAGTCCAAATGTGAATGCGAAATTAATCTTCCTCTTCTTGCGATCCTTTCGATCTTGACTTGACTTGCTTTTCTAACATGCCCCGTCGGACCGAATTAACCATAGTCCATAAGTAACATGCTAAGATAGCAATCACCCGGTCAAATCTAAAGGAACCAATTAGAGTCCATAAGGGTAATGAATTAAGACCAATGTGGTCTTTGGGGCTCACATAATAGTAAACTTATTTATTATTCTAACCCAATGGTCAAAAATGCATACGTAGTATGAATACGTATTACAACATCGCTCCTTTCCCAGGGAGTGTATGTCTCAATGATGTTGTAAGGATGATGATCAGATACCACAATGTCTGACTTTGAGTCCCTTTTTCTACTCAAATAATCCTTTGGACTCACATCCCGCATATAGACAGATAGGATTTCAAAATCCTCTTAGATCTTCTGTAAGCATCCATATGATGCAGATCTTTCATGCGACCATTTTGTTTAAGTCATGACTCTAAATCATCCGTCTGATGATTTTGACTTTAAACAGGTCTCATCTCTATTCTATCTGTCTGATAGAATAAGGCGGTTGCTCATGTGAGAGAGCCAACCTCAATCTGTCCGACATACTAGAAAGTATAGCTGAGATTTCAAAAATGTACACAAACATTTCTCAAGAAATTCATATGCAATGTTTGAAAAAGAACTTATTCTTTTATTAAATTTGATCATTTACAGACATGGGAATTTATATTGGTACAACTCAGCTCTTACGCAATCCTTGAGATGATAAGTGTTTGTAAAACACATCTCTGGGGATCGCCTTTGTAAGCGGATCCGCTACCATCTCATGCGTAGATATGTACCTTATGTCTACTTTCTTGGTCTTATCATAGTCTTTTGCAAATTTGTAGCGGATATCTATGTGTTTGGTCTTACAATGGAATTTAGGATCTTTGACATAGGCTATAGATGCTTGACTGTCGCTGTGTATGGGTACAGCACTTGCATTAATTAGCCTGTCTAAGAACTTCCTAAGCTAAACAGCCTCTTGGACTGCCATGCTAAATGCTACAAACTCGGCTTCCATGGTTGAAAGTGCGATGCAGGATTGTTTCTTGCTACTCCAGGATATTGCACCAGATCCGAGTAGAAAAACATATCCTGAGGTCGATCGTCGCTCATCGAGATCACCCGCCCAATCAGCATCAGTGTAGCCTTCGTGCCTCAAGGCATCTCCTTGATAGCATAAAGCAAAGTCTGCAGTTCCTTTGAGATACCGCATTATCCTCTTAACCGCTTTCCAGTGTACTTGCCCTCGGTTGGATTGGTAACGACTTACCATTCCAACGGCAAAACAGATGTCCGGTCTTGTACACATCATAGCGTACATAAGACTACCAACTGCACTGGAATATGGAACTTTTTCCATAATCTCTTTCTCCTTTTGGTTCTTAGGACATGATTTCAGACATAAATTATCGATTTTGCTTATAGGAGTATCAATGGACTTGCAGTCCTGTATATTAAATCGTTCTAGAACCTTCTTTATATAAGTCTCCTGTGAAAGAGAAAGAAGTTTCTTCGAACGATTCCTTGACATCTTAACTCCAAGGATATATGCGGCTTCTCCCATGTCTTTCATCTCAAAAACTGATGAAAGCCAAGCCTTGATATCCATCACAAAGCCCTTGTCATTTCCGGCTATTAAAATGTCATCTACATATAGAGACATGATAATATACTTGCTTTTAATCCTCTTGATGTATACGCAGTTATCTTCATCAAGCATGGTAAAACCATTTGATAAGACAACTTCTTGAAATCGTATATACCATTGCCTCGAGGATTGTTTAAGACCATATATGGATTTAAGAAGTTTACAAACCGTATGTTCATTTCCTTCTTTTACAAACCCTGTTGGTTGTTCCATATAGATCTCCTCGTCCAATTCTCCATTGAGAAAAGCAGTCTTTACATCCATTTGATGTAATTCGAGGTCTAAGCAAGCTAACATTGCCAGAATCAGGCGAATCGAGGTAAAACGAACAACAGGTGAGAAGGTCTCTTCGTAGTCTATCCCTTCCTGTTGCGTAAAACCTTTCGCGACAAGGCGAGCTTTATATCTGTCAATAGAGCCATCAGCCTTATGCTTGATCTTGAGAACCCATTTGTTCCCAATAGCTCTACGTCCTCTGGGTAAGTCAACTAAGTCCCAGACTTAGTTAACTTTCATGGATTCTAACTCCTCTTGCATCGCTTCCATCCATTTGTCTTTAGCAGGGCAAGATACAGCCTGTTTGAAAGTAGCAGGCTCGTCATCTTCTTGTAGTAAAGTCATAAAGGTTTGCGGAAATTCATCCTCAAATCTTAGAGGAGCCAACCTTGTACGACTACTACGTCGTATTTGAGATTCTTCAAGTCCTTGTTGACTCAAATTTAGATCAATTCTAATATCACTCCCACTTGGAATGTCGTTAGAATTGCTCCCACTTGGATCGTTATTCCCGTATGGAATAGGATAATCGTCATTCGTATAATCCATTGGTGAAGTTTGAAACGTATTTTTGTTTTCACCAAGAATTCTCCCACTCGAATGAGGTAATCCTTCTTGATCATAAATCTCAAATAGAGATAAGTCCTGACTTATCTCGTCCTGTCTTGGAAACTCGTTTTCCAAGAAAGTGACATCCCTCAACTCAAACTCAATTAGCCCACCATTTTCTTCCTGACTAACAAAAACATAACCTTTGGAGTTTTCTGCGTATCGTATAAAGATATATTTCCTTCCCCTTGGCCCAATTTTGCCATACTTATGGGAGGAAATATATGCGTAGGATGCACAACCCCAAGGTTTCAAAATGTTTAAGTCAAGAGACCTTTGGTTCCACAACTCATAAGGAGTGGAGCTAACTGATTTCGAGGGTACGCGGTTTAAAATGAAAGCGACCGTCAATAATGCATCACCCCAAAAGGTGATTGGCAAGTTAGCTTGCGCCATCATTGAACGGACCATTTCCATTAAAGTCCTATTTCTCCTTTCTGCAACACCATTTTGTTGAGGAGTATAAGGCATAGTTACCTGATGTACTATGCCTTTTTCATCACAAAGTTCCTTAAAACTTGTTGATTGATATTCACCGCCCCTATCGGTTCGTAAGACCTTAATCTTGTGATCTAATTGATTCTCCACTAAACTCATATAGTTTTTAAAACAATCCAATGCTTCACTTTTGTGGGATATCAAATAGATATGTCCGAATCGGGTGAAATCATCAATAAAAGTGATGAAATAGGACTTCCCGCGTCTTGTCTTGACATTCATCGGACCACATATGTCCGAATGGATAAGCTATAATGGAACCTCGGCCCTTGTGCCGGTTTCAAATGGCTTGCGACAAGATTTCTCCACTAGGCAATGTTCGCAGGTCGACATTTCAACCTTTGAAACATTGGATAGAAGGCCACGTTTGGCAAGTCTATCCATACGCGTTGGTCCAATATGAACAAGCCTTGCATGCCAACAAATCACATCAGACTCATAAGTCTTAGAATTTGTAATAAGGAAATTTTCATTACACGAGGAATCATACATTGTACTCATTACAATAAATCCTTTAAATACAAACCCAGTACCAATAAGAGTATTATTACAACTTAAGTCCACATTACAATCATGAAAAAACCAGTTATAGCCCAGACCCATTAACACGACCACAGAAATTATATTCCTTCGAATATCTGGAGCGAAGAGGACATCATGAAGTAGGAGAGTGCGGCCGTTGTCCAAGACTAGCTTGCAAGTCCCAACGCCTTTCACTTCAACACGTGTGTTGTTTCCTACATAGATCCACTTCGTTCCTTGGGGTATCTGGTGATACTCCACGAAGGACCGTCTGTCCCTTGCTATGTGGTCGGTGGCACCTGAATCAATTATCCAAAATGGATTAGATTCCACAAGAAATATTGAACTAGAAACACATATGTAACTAGTATAATTACAAGTTACCTCGTCGCTTCCACTCGTACACGAACGAGCATAGTGACCAAGCTTGTTGCACTTGAAGCACTTGATCCTCTTCAAGTCTTTCTTCTTGTGCCATTTCTTGTGCCCACCCTTGTGTTTGGGTTTCTTGGTAGACTCAGGTTGCTTATTACGTTCATAGGTAGACTTCGAACGATCTTTCCTTTTCTTTCCCCCGTGTGAGGAACTAGCAACCATGTGCACTTCTGCACTTGGCTTGGCAGCCGCAAGCCGCTCTTCCTCTAATTCGAGGTGCTTGGAAACATCGCTGAAGGTCTTGATGCTCTCATTATGAGTGAGATGCATCTTCATTTGGTCCCACCCATTTGATAGGGAACGTATGACTGCTTGGATTTGTTGCTCATCAGTGAGCACATGACCTGCGTCCTTTAACTCTGAGATTAGATTCGCCATATGTTGCAGATGTTTCCCCATGGAATGATCTGGACGTTTCTTGTATGAATAAAATCTTATAGTTAAGGCGCGAAGTTTGGACACCGATGTGCCACCAAACTTCTCCTCAAGCTTGGACCATATGTCCATGGCTAAGTCATGCTCTCGGAAGATGCGCATTATGTCATCAGCCATACTGCTTAATAACGTAATACGTGCTATCTTTTCCTTCTGAGACCAAGCATCAAAAGCTTCCTTGTCTCGTCTGGGTTGGGCCGTAGTGCCCAACTCGGGTTCAATCATTACGTTCTTTAGAGTTTCGAGCACTTCTTTCTCCTCTAAAACGTATTGTATCTTGATGGACCAAAGTTTGTAATTATCGCTGTTGAGTTTTTCACCTCTGTTTTAACTCAGCGACGATATTCTTTGAAGCGGAAGACATTTTACTTTTAAAATGCTGCAAAAGACACAAAACCGAAGGTTTGATCAAAAAACTTTGCATTGAAAATTCTTAAAATATAATTCCCATTTGAAATGATAATAGAATATCCCATTTGGATAGTTCTAATTTCAACTCCCACTTGGAATGATATTTATGATTTGATAAGTTACTTTCGAAAAATATTGAAGATGTTGTTATAGAATCGAAAAGGTTTCTACGATTCCAATCACCATCTAGAACAATCCTTCAATATTTCCCCCTCACTTATCAAACGATAGTACTCTTATAGTACTTTCGCAGCGGAAAAGCGGTTTTTGAAAACGTATTTTTCAAAACATATGAAAACGTATTTTTCAAAAAATTGTATATTTCAACCTAGTACCCTTATGATACTAGTGAAATATTCGGCACTTCCTGGCCATTTGCCGGGGATGAGCCGTAGTCGTGCCAAGGCCGGATTCCCCCTGAGGGGATTTTTCTGCAAGCCATTGTCGCCGGCTCCCGTGTGGATCCGGGCGCTTCCCCCCGTATGGGAGAATTTTGCCGCAGACGACTGTCGTTAGCCCCGTATGGGCTAGTCGGCACATTCGTGTTCGACCAAGGCCTTTTGCCACCCCGTATGGGCTAGTCGGCATGTTCGTGATCGACCAAGGCCTTTTGCCGGATTGGTCGACCAAAACTCCCAGATTGGTCGACCAACCAATGATCTGTACTCCTCCCGGCCAGGGCCTTTACCCTGGCCGAGACTGGCCAAGGGCCGGCCAAGGGCCTCTGCCCTGGCCGGCCAGGGGCCCTGGCCGGCCAGGGGCCCTGGCCCCTCGACCAGGGCCTCTGCCCTGGCCGAGGCCGGCCAGGGCCGGCCAGGCTCTGCCCTGGCCTCTGCCAGGGCCGGCAGGGCCCTGGCCCTTAGCCAGGGTGTCGGCCAGGCCCTGGCCTCTGCCAGGACCGGCAGGGCCCTGGCCTCTGGCCAGGGCCGGCCAGGCCCTGGCCTCTGGCCAGGGCCGGCCAGGGCTCTCTGGCCCTGGCCGAGGCCGGCCAGGGCCGGCCAGGTTCTGGCCTGGCCGCGGCCAGGGCTCTCTGGCCCTGGCCGAGGCCGGCCAGGGCCGGCCCTGGCCTTATTAGCGGCCAGGGCCGGCCGGCCATGGCCCTTTGGCCATGGCCGGTCTCCCCCCTTACATGGGGTGGCCGCATGCACTCCTCCCCCTCGACGGGGTGGTCGTGGTGGTTTTCGTCGTTATTGGCCGTAGCCAACCCCCTCCGCATGGGGAGGGGGGATGCATTGCCTCCATTGCCCATATGGCTATAGATTTCATGCACCAAAATTCATCTTCCCCGATGGGAATAACCACCATCTTCTTCTCCGGTGAAGCACCCGTTCGTCGAGAAAGTAGTTATCCTCCAATGGCAGTGTGCCAAAAAAATAACTTACTTCAAAAAGTTCGTAAACTACGCGCTCCACATGAAGAGAGTGCACATTCCCTATGAATGGAGACTCAGCATCCATGAAGATAGCGAGTTTGATGATATGAACGGTCGGTTCTTCCCGTCACGGAGAGTTCCTGCCATATCCGTAATGGTAGGAGACCCTAACGTGAAAAGAACAACCGCTGCGTTCTCTCCGTCACGAAGTGTTCCTACCATATCCATAATGGTAGGATACCCATTCGTGAAAAAGACAACGACTCGTTCATAGTTTCGATGGGTCGACGGTCTGCCGGAGCGAATCTGTATGGCTCTGATACCAATGAAGGATCCTGCCAAAACAGCGTTGTTAGGATCGAAATAAAGTAGAGACTTGCGTTTGCGTATGCGGTACGGTAGTCTCTAAACTTTGCCCTCGGATTCGCCACAACGGTCGATACTTCGTCACGGAGGATCGAAGCAGAGTTTCACCACCTAAATCTCTATCTAGAAGAGGATTTTAATGGAAGGGAGAAGAAGAACATAAGGATGCCTTATGCAAACTTATGGCATGGAAAGTGTGAATGAATGCCTTACCCTTGGGTCCTATTTATAGGCTTTAGGGGTAGTTATTGTAGGAAATAACTAAATATAAGCTTATTAGCCTATATTAGCACATTCATTTATCTTCTTCTTTATCCACTTATCAAGTGTCATTTTGCACTAATAAAGTGGCTTTTTCCACTTATCGAGTGGCTTTTTCCACTTATCGAGTGGTCCTTTTCACACGAGAAAAGGTTCCCTTCGCGCACGCCTTCGTGCACGCGACATCTGAGGTCCGTAAACCCTCATACATCCCCTCATGGGTGTATTTATGTCGTCCATATCCAACACTTTTGATGTGTTTTTATTTCTTTCATTTGTGTGTTTCTCTTTTTCTTTATTTTCCAGTTTCGTTCATGTGTTTTTCACGTTTTTCATGTTGTGTGTCGGTGCGTACCCCTTATTTTTCATTGCCCTCCCGTACTCACTTCTATTGCATTGAGGGCAATGCAAGTTTCAGCGTGGGGCAGTCACACTTTGTGCGTCAGTTATGTCTTTTTCTTCGTTTTCGGGTCGTTTTTCTTCGTGTTTTTCTTTTTCTTCTCCTCTTCTATTCTCCCTCTCCTAGAGATAACCCCATATGATGAATTTCCACAGAACTACACACACACCTAGCACAGCTTCGATGATCACATTTACTAACCCTGGGAAGCCGAGTCCTATTGCATTTCATGCTTTGTGGGTCCACTTTGCTTTTATGTGAGTCGTGTGTCGTGACTAGCTAGTGGTGTGCTTCTATTTTGTGATTCTGATTTATATACATGTCCTCGGTTTAGCCCTAGATTGTCATGCTTCGATTTGAAACTGCGGTATTTGCTTCTACTGTCTGCTTCTACATGCATTATTTATATATATATATATATATATATATATATATATATATATATCGTATACTTCAATTCGCATGTGTCGGGATTCCATAAATAGGACTAGGATAACACATTTAGCTTACACCCTGTGTAACGACCTATAAATTTCAACACTTCAAGTTACGTATTTTCAAATTTCTTTATAAATGTTCGTCAGGAGTTATATAACAAAACGGATTTCGAGAATTCTTATAAAAATATTTTGAAGCATTAAACTAATTATGGAGTAATTCAGTAAGTTTGGATTTCATCAATTGCCTCTAAACATTTTGATAAAAATTCATTTTCAATAATTACCGTTTGGACTCAACGAATTTATTTTGTATTCAAACGTTTTCAAAACGTTTTCAAACTTCTACAGTAGCATCCTATGATCATTTAGGGCCTCTCACATTAATTTCATAATTTTCTGATATCATTTCAACCTAGAACCCGCAAACCTACTTTCTAAACATTTTGACCTAAAACATGTATTTTCGTAGCTCAAATCCCAGAACGGATCTTGCAGTCGTGATCCTCGCGACAATACGATCTCATGGGTATGTTTTCATAATTTTTCGGAGTCGTTTGTGAAGACGCCTCTGTATTCCTCTGCCTTGCTAATTACATTCACTAATTACATACATTAATGACTTTTTACAATTACTAATCACTCCTAACTAATTACTTTTACCCCTATTAAACCTAGATCTACCCCTAATCAACCCACCACCTAATAGTAGGTCGGATCCGACATATTTGGATCTCAACCCCCCAAAATTCATCACCCATATTTATTATTAGATTATAATATCATTTTACCCTACTGTTTCTTAAACCTATATAACGGCAAACCCATCTCCTTCACAACCCAACTCATTTTTCGTTCACCCCACACCCTCACTCTCTCTCCCTCCCTTCCCTCCTGGCCTCGACTGCCGGCCACCCTAGCCTGCCGACGCCGTCAAGCGTTACCGCCGCCCGCCGTCCGCTCAGACGAGCTCGTTGCCGGCCCTCCGCCTGAGTCCGACGACCCCACCTTCGCGACAGCCCCTGAACATCGACGAGGCCCCTCGACCAGCTAGATCTCCACCGCACGAAGCTCCCCCAAAGCCCACAGCGCTGCTCCGCGTCCCCCTGAGCTCCGCCGTTGCTCCACCGGCCTCGTGCCCCTCCGAACGTCGTCGGAGCACCGCTGCGATGCCGAGCAGAAGCAGCAGCTACTACCGCCACACAGACCCCCCGCCGTCGCCGCTGTGCTGTGCCACCGTCCTGTGCTCGCTGAGCACCGCCGCCCGTCGCCTCGTTCGCCACCGTCCGCCCCGCTCCCGGTCGCCTGCGACGTCAAGAGACCCCCGCCCCTCAGCTGCTGTCGAAAGTCGACGGCGAGCCTGAGTTCTCGATGGCAATCTCGTAAATACGAGAAAATTCCGTATTTTCGTAATTTTAAATAATTAATAATAGGCTTAAATGGTTTTAAATCCATAACTAAATATACAGTGGCCAGAAAAATATGCGGATATCCCTAGAAAATCAGAAACAATATTCCGGACCCAATGGCACTGGTCTCATCTCGATCAGATGCCTACTTTTCCTAGAATCAATTTTTGAACTTAAAAATTAAATACGTATAATTCGTTCTAAAATTCATATCTCTCTGTTTTCACGCACAATAATATGTGATAAAATATATGTTATAAAAAACTTCGATACGGTCGTTTTGACTATTCATTCACGATTTTCCGACGAGTATTACTCCCGGAAGAAATTACGGAAGATACGCGTCACTTAAATAAATTGGGTTTTTAAACTAGTTTTGAGTTTCTAAAAATTATAAAAATTACTATAAACTTCAGAAAAATATTCTCTATTGCAGTAAAACTAGTTTTATCATATATAGCCTATATAAAAATTTGGAACGCTTTTCATCACAGTTTTAACCAGTCTTAAAAATCAAAACGACTAATTAATTAGATAATATTTAGTGTAGCCATTAACTGATATCTGCTTGTGTTTGCAGGTGCCAATCCTTGCGCTCTAACTCCATCCTCGTCTTGCTAAGACGATCCCGATAGTGTAAGTCACAGTAAATTCTAACATTAGAAATTTAGATAGCGTACGTAATGAAAGATAGTGTACTAAATAGAAATACCGAATGCTCGAAGCATGGAATCGGTAACTTAGTTGTTGGACTTCAAATCATTGCTCAAGAATGACATTCTCTCTTGAGGTTTCTGCCTTGACTTTTCAACAAATGAAGCTCTTTGGAGTGTCGTTAATGCGTTTGAACGTCTTTACTTTTGGAACAACAAGATTGACATACTGTATTGCAACACAGTGACCGAGTGATATACTGCATTGACATCATACTGCTGGGACATCTTATTGAAATTGAATGCTTAAAGATAGTTGTCACTGCATTGGGTTTTTGGGGTAAACTTATATTAGTGAAAGTACGGGAGCGACCGCGAGCCATCTACACATTACACCGTACTGTACCGACCGACTGAATGAAATGTACCGACTAAAGTGATTTGAGATCCGCCCGGGTGAGCACCCCTGTGGCAGGAGATGAGCTCAATGGTTGCACACCGTACCTTCCTATATAAGTCACGTAGTTCTAGTTTTATTATTGCCTGCTGGTCAAAACATTGTTGCTACCATGCCACAGTTGTTACTCTTGTACTTTACTTTTACACTTGTACCGTCACCTTTGCTTTGCACACTACACTAGCACTTTACTTATCGCTCTCTCATGTGTGTTCGCTTTTACTTTACTTTCCGCACTTGTTTACTATAGCCTGCTCCATATTTGTGCACTCATCTTTTTCAATCGCTAGAATTGTTGTGATTTACCTATGGTTCCATCTCTGTGGCACCGCAGACGACGCACAGGTTGACTTAAGCCCTCTTGAGTTTGCAGAGCCGTAGTACGATCCTGGGGATTGTTGACTTTTATATTCAGAGTGTATGTGTGATGTACTTTCGATGTATTTACTTCCGTTTTACTTTTCATGTATTTTGTGAGAGAGTGTTGGTTGTTGTTGTACTTTTAATTTGTGGACTGTAATAATGTCTGTTGGCTTGAGTATTATTGTACGTCTCTGCATCGTGGCTATGTTGATTTCACTGGTAAACTGCAGACCTGCGAATAAACCAAATAAGTAACGGGCCCCCGAGAGCGGGTCGTTACAAGTTTGGCGGCACATGCAGGTCCGCGCTAAATACCTCGTGAACAATATAGCAAGATCAGGATGTACTGTATATGATACTCAACGAAGCTGACAATCTTTCTATGAATGCAGGTACGACATTCAACAATGGACGGGAACACTTCTGAAAGACCCAATGGAGTTGACCTATCTGGCCTTAATAAAAAGTCATTAACAAAACCTAAATTTTGATAGGATTAATTAGTTGTTAATAAAAATCTTTCTGTATCGGTGGCACTCATATAAATGATAATCTTCCGTCAATAGACCATGATACCGGTCAATGTGCTTGACTAAGTCTGTTGGATCAACCTAGCTAGACTGGGCATAAGTGATCCTGGCTTAGTCACTTCCCTGGTCGTGTCCGCTGGACCACAAGGACGTGAATCATGATTATGTAACGCCATCGATCTTCTTCACTAGCAACCTCCCTTTAAGCTTGATGACCTTTCGATTGACCTTCTTAGAAACTCTCTAGATAATCTTTCTATCTTAATAATATCCTTAAGATATTTACATATATAAATTCTTACTAAACTTTATGTACAGGTCCTTTGTGTTTGATACTCGAGAAAATGGACGGACACACCTCAAAGAGCCCCAATGGAGTCGATCAGTCTGGAGCCAGCAACCAGACCAGCAACGGACCAACTCCCACAGTGCATCAGATCTCGGATCTAGCATTGCGAGAAATGGTCCAGGCTATCAAAGGAGAATATCATCCTACGGGAGGCATCCAACAATTTCGCTCCCTCCACCCGAAGACCTGGAATGGTAAGGATGGCCCGATGAAGGTCGATGAATGGCTAGAAAGTACTGAAGAGAACTTAAGAGCCGACCAGATCGGGAAGCATGCCTGGGTGGACACTGCCAGGTCCCAACTAACGGATGGGGCCAGAGTCTGGTGGGGCTCTGTAGAAAAGCGTCTTCAACGACCGATCGACTGGAAGACATTCACTGAACTTTTCTGCACCCAGTATTTCTCCCCTGAGGCTCAGATGGAACTTCAGGCGTAATTTGTTGGGTTGAAGAAAGGTTCCATGACAGTGGAACAATATGACGCCCAATTTTCCTTACTGAGCCGCTTCGCTCCTGAGATGATTGCCACTCCTATAGCCCAGGCCCGACGCTTCAAGCAGGGTCTCAATATAGAGATCCGCCGAAACTTAGTCAGACGTCCACTGTGTACCCACACCGAGGTCCTAACGGCTACTCGTGAACATGAGTTCATCGAGAAAGAAGAAAGGCGTATGATGGCTGCCCCTTCCAGAAGGCCCCCACCTCCTACGACTACTGCTGGACCCAGCCGACAGCCATCATCCGACCAGATGTATCGCCCAATCCAGTAGACCCAGTTCAAGAGGTAGGCATCAGCGCAACATCCAGTGTGTCACCATTGTGGTAGGCCTGGACATGTGAAATCAGAGTGTCGTTGGTACCCGGAATCTCTGCCTGATTTATGGAGCGGAAGATCATCTTGCTAGAGATTGCCCTGATGCAAGAGCATGAGTTACTACCACTGCCACAGCTGCTGCCCCTGCTGGAGACGCTTCTCATCGACCGCCTCCTCCTCCGCAACGACAGGCCTACACGATGATCGCAGAAGATGTCGAAGCCATCGACCAGGTGATTGGAGGTATGAATTATCACTTTTGATATTATACTCGTTCATTTGCAATCAGTATATCATCGTAGCTATTATGTTAATACTAGTCTTGAGACTAGCTGTAAAAGCTATGGTGATGTCAATAGTATTCATACATGACATCATCTTTGTTTTCTTGATGCTGTGATATCACATTATATTTCATGTTGTTAACCACTTATTCTTCTAAGTCGTGGTCGTTCATCGAGCCTTCCTCTCGACCGTTTAATTTGCTTATGCAATTATCAGACTTCTTAATTCCGAGAACGGAATTATTTTAAGGAGGGTAGGATGTAACGACCTGTAAATTTCAACACTTTAAGTTACGTATTTTTACGTATTTTCAAATTTCTTTATAAATGTTAGTCAGGAGTTGTATAACAAAACTGATTTCGAGAATTCTTATAAAAATATTTTGAAGCATTAAACTAATTATGGAGTAATTCAGTAAGTTTGGATTTCATCAATTGCCTCTAAACATTTTGATAAAAATTCATTTTCAATAATTACCGTTTGGACTCAACGAATTTATTTTCTATTCAAACGTTTTCAAAATAGTTTCAAACTTCTACAGTAGCATCCTATGATCATTTAGGGCCTCCCACATTAATTTCATAATTTTCTGATATCATTTCAACCTAGAACCCGCAAACCCGCTTTCTAAACGTTTTGACCTAAAACATGTATTTTCGTAGCTCAAATCCCAGAATAGATCTTGCAGTCGTGATCCTCGCGACGATACGATCCCGTGGGTATGTTTTCATAATTTTTCGGAGTCGTTTGTGAAGACGCGTCTGTATTCCTCTGCCTTGCTAATTACATTCACTAATTACATACATTAATACATTAATGACTTTTTACAATTACTAATCACTCCTAACTAATTACTTTTACCCCTATTAAACCTAGATCTACCTGTAATCAAACCACCTCCTAATAGTAGGTCAGATCCGACATATTTGGATCTCAACCCCCCAAAATTCATCACCCCTATTTATTATTAGATTATAATATCATTTTACCCTACTGTTTCTTAAACCTATATAACGGCAAACCCATCTCCTTCACAACCCAACTCATTTTTTGTTCACCCCACACCCTCACTCTCTCTCCCTCCCTTCCCTCCGGGCCTCGACTGCCAGCCACCCTAGCCCGCCGCCGCCGTCAAGCGTTGCTGCCGCCCGCCGTCCGCTCAGACGAGCTCGTTGCTGGCCCTCCGCCTGAGTCCGACGACCCCCGCCTTCGCAACAGCCCCGAACATCGATAAGGCCCCTCGCCCAACTAGATCACCATCGCACGAAGCTCCCCCGAAGCCCACAGCGCTGCTCCGCCTCCCCCTGAGCTCCGTCGTTGCTCCACCGGCCTCCTGCCCCTCCGAACGTCGTCGGAGCACCGCCACGACACCGAGCAGCAGCTGCTGCTGCTACCGCCACACAGACCCCCCCCCCCGCCGCCGCCGCTATGCTGTGCCACCGTCCCGCACTCACCGAGCACCGCCGCCCGCCGCCTCGTACGCCACCGTCCGCCCCGCTCCCGGTCGCCTGCGACGTCAAGAGACCCCCGCCCCTCAGCTGTTGTCGAAAGTCGACGGCGAGCCTAAGTTCTCGATGGCAATCTCGTAAATACGAGAAAATTCCGTATTTTCATAATTTTAAATAATTAATAATAGGCTTAAATGGTTTTAAATCCATAATTAAATATACAGGGGCCAGAAAAATATGCGGATAGCCCCGGAAAATCAGAAACAATATTTCGGACCCAATGGCACTGGTCTCATCTCGATCAGATGCCTACTTTTCCCAGAATCAATTTTTGAACTTAAAAATTAAATACGTATAATTCGTTCTAAAATTCATATCTCTCTGTTTTCATGCCAATAATATGTGATAAAATATATGTTATAAAAAACTTCGATACGGTCGTTTTGACTATTCATTCACGATTTTCCGACGAGTATTACTCCCGGAAGAAATTACGGAAGATACGCGCCACTTAAATAAATTGGGGTTTTAAACTAGTTTTGAGTTTCTAAAAATTATAAAAATTACTATAAACTTCAGAAAAATATTCTCTATTGCAGTAAAACTAGTGTTATCATATATGACCTATATAAAAATTTGGAACGCTTTTCATCACCGTTTTAACCAGTCTTAAAAATCAAAACGACCAATTAATTAGATAATATTTAGTGTAGCCATTAACTGATATCTGCTTGTGTTTACAGGTGCCAATCCTTGCGCTCTAACTCCATACTCGTCTTGCTACGACGATCCCGATAGTGTAAGTCACAGTAAATTCTAACATTAGAAATTTAGATAGCGTACGTAATGAAAGATAGTGTACTAAATAGAAATACCGAATGCTCGAAGCATGGAATCGGTAACTTAGTTGTTGGACTTCAAATCATTGCTCAAGACTGACATTCTCTCTTGAGGTTTCTGCCTTGACTTTTCAACAAATGAAGCTCTTTGGAGTGTTGTTAATGCTTTTGAACGTCTTTACTTTTGGAACAACAAGATTGACATACCGTATTGCAACACATTGACCGAGTGATATACTGCATTGACATCATACTGCTGGGACATCTTATTGAAATTGAATGCTTAAAGATAGTTGTCACTGCACTGGGTTTTTGGGGTAAACTTATATTAGTGAAAGTGCGGGAGCGACCGCGAGCCATCTACACATTGCACCGTACTGTACCGACCGACTGAATGAAATGTACCGACTAAAGTGATTTGAGATCTACCCGGGTGAGCGCCCCTGTGGCAGGAGATGAACTCAATGGTTGCACACTGTACCTTCCTATATAAGTCACGTAGTTCTAGTTTTACTATTGCCTGCTGGTCAAAACATTGTTGCTACCATGCCACAGTTGTTACTCTTGTACTTTACTTTTACACTTGTACCGTCACCTTTGCTTTGCACACTACACTAGCACTTTACTTATCGCTCTCTCATGCGTGTTCGCTTTTACTTTACTTTCCGCACTTGTTTACTATAGCCTGCTCCATATTTGTGCACTCATCTTTTTCAATCGCTAGAATTGTTGTGATTTACCTATGGTTCCATCTCTGTGGCACCGCAGACGACGCACAGGTTGACTTAAGCCCTCTTGAGTTCGCAGAGCCGTAGTACGATCCTGGGGATTGTTGACTTTTATATTCAGAGTGTATGTGTGATGTACTTTCGATGTATTTACTTCCGTTTTACTTTTCATGTATTTTGTGAGAGAGTGTTGGTTGTCGTTGTACTTTTAATTTGTGGACTATAATAATGTCTGTTGGCTTGAGTATTATTGTACGTCTCTGCATCGTGGCTATGTTGATTTCACTGGTAAACTGCAGACCTGCCAATAAACCAAATAAGTAACGGGCCCCCGAGAGCGGGTCGTTACACCCTGATTTGCGAGAAATACCTCCTTTGCCCAAGTGTTTAGATTTCGATTTCTTTTTTGTTTTACTTGGTGCAAATCCCCTTGTCGTGTGCCGTTCTCCCATTTGGGACAGTACACTTGTGTATAGCCCAAAAATCCAAAAATCAAAATCAAAAAAAGAGAGAGAAAAGAGAAACCCAGAAAAAGAAAAGAAGAAAAGGGAAAAAATATGTATAGCCAAAAACCAAAAAAAATACAAATACCCAAAACCCAAAAATTCACGTGTGATTATCTTTCCTATCTACCGAGAATAAAGGGAAGGCGAGAATTTGCACCGAGTGTTCTGCTCCACATCTTCTCAACCTCCATCGTTTTCGAACACACTTGGCATAGGAGCTTTCTAGCGGTTATCTAGGCGATAGTGTGGTGATTTTCTAGTCCCTAGCTGTGGAGTCCCCGATGCATGATACGCTTCTATTCTTATACTCTTCTCATGCATGCTTGAGCTATTTTTCATCGCAATTTCGAATTGAATCGATATTTGGGTCATTCTTTGGGTATGTGTATATGGAGCTCTATTGCACAATGTAGATAGTAACACCGTCTGCTAGCAGACGACTACACTCACTCGCGCTTTACCGCGTGGGCCCATGACACTTGTATGGACTAGTATTCCTCGGTTTAGTGTTGTGTTTTGTCCATGCATGCTTCATGTGGCGTGTCTGATTTTGTTGGCCCTGACGAGCGATCTAGGATTTTGTTCTCTCTCTCTCTCTCTCTCTCTCTCTCTCTCTCTCTCTCTCTCTCTCTCTCTCTCTCTCTCTCTCTCTACCCCCCCCCCTCTCCCTCTCTCTCTCTCCCCCTCTCCCTCTCTTTCTGTCTCCCTCTCTATTTTTCCCTCTGAGCTCCTACTCTCACTCGTCTTCCTCGAGGACGAGGAAGGTTCAGCTTGGGGGATTTTGACGTGTGTTTATATTTTATATATTCACGCACGTCCTCTTCGTGATTTTCTGTTGTTTTCTGTTGTCCCTTACCCATTTTCTTGTGATTTTAGTTTTCTTTCACTTCTTTGTGTTTTTGTGTAAATGCAGAAGATTGCCAGCATTGGAGACGTATAAAGAAGATATCATGAGCCCCCGGAGCAATAGGAGGAGTCATGCGCGATCTAGAGGGCAAAACGTCAAATAAATCAATATATCAGCCCTCAACCGATCGGGTGGAGCAGCCACCCAATCGGTTGATGCACGACTATCCGACCCGAACAGCAGCTGAGACGAAGAGCAGCTCATTCGATCGGTTCAGCGATCGGGTGAGATCGACAGAACTCTCTGTCTTTTTGGGCTGAAATCCAACCGATCGGGTGACATCTTACCTGATCGGTTCATCTGAAGCTGATTTTCCACCTGATGACCCGGAGAGCTCAACTGACTGGTTCGTCGACCGGGAGAATCCGACAGACTTCTCAATTCTTTCCAGCTGAATTCCAACCGATCGGGTGATAGCTCACCCGATCGGTTCATCTGAAGCCGCATCTCCAAATTCTCCAACCAACGGCACCACCCGATCGCCTCAGCGCCCGGTTAAAGCTTCTGAAGCCCGATTGCGAAAGCGACAAGCAGCTCACCCAATCGGTTGATCCTTCAACCGATCGGGTGACCGTGATTTGTATAAATACTTGACCTACGGTTTCAGAAAACGAGTTGTTATTTTTCTGTCTTTTTTCTTGGGCTGTGACGGCTGGAATTTCTCTGATTTTGTAAATGTTTCGATTGTATTGAAACTTTAATATTGTATTAATATCATTGCTAGTATCTCATTTCAATTGCTTGATCATGATTTCTACCATTGATTTTTGTTTAGATTGTGTTTTTGCTATGATTTGTAAGTAGTTCCCAAATCTGGGATTTTGGTGGAAACCCATTCGTGTGTTCTCCCTAGAGCGACCATAGGACTAGGAAATCGATAGGGCTTAGGAATTTAGATGGTTACGCAGGGTGTTTCATTTTCATCAACGGGAAAAAGACCGCTTTTGACCGTCGGGCCAAGGGGGAATAAACTTGGCGGTTGACTCCCTAGCCACAGCTTATACCCCTAGCGTAGACATTGAATCCTAGCGCGTGGGAACGGCAGGATGAGATGTTGGGAGTTATCGTTGCGAGCTTAGTGCTCCCGGAGTCGGTCGGTGTTAATGGACATGGGAATGCCCACCGACCGAACCCAGGTAGACCTAGCGTATCATCCTGGGCACCGACCGGAATATTGGGCCTATGGGACGCTGGTATCACTCTTAGAGGCAGCGTCTCACCACTAAACCCTAAATCCAATCGTGATCCTATCCGCAGGTCGTAATAGTGAGAACACACGATAGGGTGGAAAACGAAGTCCTAGGTTTCCTTTTATATCGTGTATCCTTCGTATCCACATTTTGTGACAAACCATCGATCGTTCAGGCTAGCTTACCCATAGGGTGAACCGGTTCCTCTCTGACACAAGCACAACACACGCCTCCCAGAGTTCGACCCCCAAGCCACACTACAACACCATGCGCTTGCAGTATAAATATTTAAATCTGGTATCCCCTATCCTATTGCACTTGTATGTCGCTGTCCGGGTGAAGTCGACAGTGCTCTCGGGAAAATCGTTAAGTGGCCAACCGATCGGGTGAAAACTCACCTGATCGGTTCGCCTGTAGCTGCCCTCCAACAAATTTTTCGAAAATTTATCCAACCGATCCGGTGAACGCTCACCCGATCGGTTCGCCTAAAACCTTATAAATAACCACCGACCTCACCCGATTCATTTTTCTCACCCGACTCCAAAACTCCCCGTCGTTTCACCTCCCCACTCTCTCAACCGGCCACCATCGACCCCGCACGATCTCCAGCTCCCCTCAAACGATCACCCCACTTCTTCAATCTCTCTCTCCTTCAATCCTATCCTCTCTCCACCTTCATTCCTCCCCAAAATCCACAGAAAACACTAGCCCTAGCTCCCCTCTATTTCGAAAAATTCCATTTTTGTTGGATCGGCGTGCCGCGGCTTCACGGATCTCCCAATTGCACTCTATAGGGTGTTTTGCGAGCAAGGATTCACTTCGCTACTGGGTAACTTCGTTCCTGAGCTCCATTTTAATATTGCCCTAGTAATTTATTTTTGCTCTACTGTCAATTGGTCTTGTGCATTCATATAGACTTGCATACACGTGTATCACACACTATCATGACCAAGGACAAAGATAAGGGTAAGGCTATCATGCATGAGGAGGAGCCGTCTCGCAAGAGACGTAAGTCCACACGTCCATCTAGTTCACATGTTCCTCCTACCCAGCCTACACGACCACCACCCCAACCAATCATTCCTGTTGTGGACCCACTTATGGGACCGCGGGAATACCGTTTCTTGAGTCAAGAACACAAAGATCTTTACAACCGACTCAAGCAACGATCACATCTCGCCACTAAGTTTGCACATGCCCAAACTCTGATCGATCTCGGAGTTTTCTCCGTGGTCGAGACTCTATTCGCAAACCTAGGTTGGCTAGGCTTCCTGAACGCCCATGCACAATCATACCCCGCCCTCACACTAGAATTCATATCTTCCCTCAATTGTGAGGCGGAGTCCATCGTCAATTTTCACGTCCGAAACCGATCCATCTGCACCCACCTGAACACAATCAATAACATTTTCGGTTTCCCTATCCTCGGAGGCGACTCTATCCGACCCTATGATTATCACTGCGACTTCGATGTCGATTACTTTTGGTGTCGCCTCACCCTGCACGATCGATATCCTCGAGGCAAGGCCAAGGCCTCCTCGATCGTCCACCCCGTATTCCGTCTGGCCACCGTATCATCTCTAGCACATTCTTTCCCAAGGATGAGTCCGGGACCGTGACCATCCCTGATCTTTTTATACTTTGGGCCATGACTTTTGAGTTCATTCGGGGTGATGACGGGATATCTTTTGAGGCCCCTCGCATACCCATTCATGGCGGTGCATGGTTTATTCAAAAATTAGTAGATATTAGTCGTACTGGCAAGGACAAGTATTGTTGCGGGGGCCTCATTACCATCATTGCTTCACATCCCACATTCAATATCATCATCCCCCGAGATTTGCCTACTGCTGCAGGATCTACATATCTAGATCTTGATGTCCTGCGGCACACCCACATGATCAGACCCCGACACGATCGGTTTGTATTCTACTATGGCCACCCCCTGCTCCTTACACCATTCTGCCCAACCATGGTCGTATGTCTATTGAGCTAGTGACAGATTGGATGTTCCCTCCTGACCCAGAGTTTATAGGGGGAGTTACATCTTCAGTTCCCACTCCCGGACGCACCCAGATCACCTCCCCCTACCGTCCACTTGGGCGAGCAGGACATCCCAGCATCCCGAGGAGACCCCGGGACAGGCCCCAGTGGCGGCACCTCGGCTTCTGTTTCCTTCTCTTCCGAGGCACTCACCACGGCCCTCTTAGGCCTAGCCTCCGATGCCGGCATGACCACTGCCACCGGCACCATTTCTCTTGCACGACGGGTCTCTACTTATGCTTTTCGTCATGCCACATCCGCTCTTCTTGATCTAGAGACTGAGTTAGCTTCTCTGTGCACTGGCGCATCCACCTATACCTCCTTGGACCCATCCTCTTATTTTCTCTCTCACCCACGTTTCCTCACACTCGAGCGAAACGTGGCCGCCATTCTCCGCCTTCTCACTCACGTCCACGGTCCACCTCCACCCACCCCAGCACCTTCACCACCTCCTTCACCTCCACGACGACCATCACCACCTCCATCACCCTGTAACGACCCGCTCCCCAGGATACCTGGGATGTACGAATCCGTCCCAAGTGATCCTAGAGAAGTGAGTGTTACGAAGAGAAATATAAATAAAACCAGCAGGCCACTGCGCACGTGCTGGGAAGTACACGTAATGCTCCAAAAAATGACACAAGAGAATAATAGACCAATAAAATATCATTCATATATATTAAAAACAAAGTTCAAATACAAATTTACATACAGCTCCCCAAGATACAACCCTCATATACAACACCTCACCACTCTCACCAAACAAAACCCAAAAGGTACAACGCACTCTCAACTCATCTCACTCACCAACCTAAATCTCAACTTACACAACTCTTACACAAGCTCTACTGCTTTAGCCCCTGTCGCAGCTCCTGCTACCAAACCAAACCTGAAACCACAAGGTGGGACACGTCACAGCGTGACCCAGTAGGAAACTATACTACTCTAGCACAGAATATTATGTTAATTTTGATTTCACTACTTACATGTAATAGTTTATTAAATATAAAATTTATTTTTAATTTAGGAAAAATTATTTTAAAATATGGATAGACACAAGTAAGCCATAAAGTATTTATATGATCAAGGATACACTAACTAATACTGTAGATGTTGGACATTGTGTTTACATTCTACCCACCTTAAAAACAAAGTCCACCCTCGGCCTTTCCAAAACTAAGGGTCTAACATGAGGTTGATTTGATCTAAGGGTCTTCCCACCCATGAAATACAAACAATGATATATGTATATACTACACATACATGTATACATGCCATTTACCATATATCATACACATATATGTACACATTCCTATCCGTAGGTAGACGTATAGACAAATCTTCACAATACGTACATAGTACTATACTATACATATACTGTAGTACAAGAATTATATCAATATAGTATATATATAAAAACACACACACACACGTGTATATACAAGACATATAAATCTTATTCACATGTTACATTCACATATCTTCACATGACATATAAATACACACCAATATTGTATAACTTGGCATACATACTTATGTATATCTATAAACATCATTTAATAAGCCAATATATTTCACATACTACTTATGAACCACATCCAATTGTAGCTATACATATATATACACATCTTACTACATCAATTCACACAATCATATTTATAATATGCATAAACATATAATTACTCCATGTATACTATCATACATTATTATACATCCAAACTTACATCCACCTAGACCAACAAGCAAACAGCCATATACCAACACATATATCATGCATTTATTCATACATCAATATTTATACTCATAAATACTATATATATATATGTATAATGGGGGTTCCCAGTTTTCTCGGAGGGGCGATTGGCGATCCGGGAGAGACTTCTACCGGAGGTGGCTCCCTTACAAGCGAAGGTCGGAACCCAGGCGTGAATGGGAATAAGGAAGCGGGCTTAGGATCTAAAGAGACGGGAGGCGAACCTAAGGTGAACGAAAATGGCCAGAAGGGCCAGGGAACGGAGATGCTGGATGGTGATCGGGCAGTGAAGGGCACAGGCGTGAATGGAAATAAGGAAGCTAGCTTGGGATCTAGGGTGAACGGAAATGGTAAAAAGGGCCAGGGAACGGAGATGCTGGATGGTGATCGGGTAATGAAAGGCCAGGGAACTGTATCCAAAGATCCCTCCGATGCTGGTGGTGGAGTTTGGCAAAAAGTCTCGAGAAAGGGGAAGGGGAATATGCGGAACTACAAAGTTGGGAGCTTTGCTCCTCCTCCGAGGGCTGGCAGCGGATTCAACAAACTTTGCACAGGAGTTGTGCGTCCAACACCATTCGACAATAGCAGGCAAGTATTACAGCATTCGGCCTTGGAATTGAATGGTCACAGGCCTACTGTGCAGGGCCTGTCCAATGATTTGAATGGTGGTAGGCAAGATGTTGCACGCAAGATGTTTGATAGAATACATGTAAGACCCAACGTTCCAATAAAAATTAACACTTCAGGTTCTAAGCCCTCTTTCTCTGACGTGTGTGCGAATAGGAGAACTTATGATGACTCTCTGACAATGTCATTCATCCCTCCAATCTTAAAGCAAGACGGCTCTACTCTAGGATGAGTTGCGGGTTCCTTATTAGAGCGGGGATCGGAACGTTGGAAAAATACCCTGGTTGGGTATGTTTTAGGGGATGTTCCTTACTATGGACAAATACGAGCATGGGTGGAGCGTTTGTGGAAGCTAAAGAAGGAAGTACATATTTATAGCCGTGAAAATGGATTCTTTTACTTTCGATTTGAAAGTGAAGCGGAATGTGAGAAGATACTGTATGGTGGTCCTTGGCTCTTTGATGGTAGGCTTATGGTGTTGCAACGATGGAGTGCATCCTTGAGGCATGACCGGGACATGTTGGCTACTGTCCCTGTCTGGGTACAATTTCATGGTCTGCCAATATATATGTGGACGCTTGATATCCTTAACATTGCTGCATCAGTTGTGGGTATTCCTTTGTGTCTTGACAGAGCTACAACAAAACTGGAGAGATTGTCCTACGCCAGATGCATTGTTGAGGTTGATGCTAAGAAGGGTCTCCCTGAGACTGTTGGTCTTGAGTTGGATGATGGCACTATTATCTCTATTGATGCCAAATATGAAGGTGAACCCCCTCGATGTAGCCATTGTATTTGTTTTGGGCATGCAGACTCCCAGTGCCCTGATTTGAATCAGCTCCCTTCAATCCAAAGAGGGGAAGGAGAGATCCCACATTCTCAGGTCAGCAAAGTTTTGACACCTACTAATGTTGCAAGTGTGTCACCATTAAGGGGCAATGGGTCGGCAATGTCTGCAGGTCTAGTATTACCTGGGAATGAGGCTGATGGGTCAGCTATACTAGAGAGGCAAGAGGCTGGCTTGTTGGAAGCACTCAGTATTGAAAAGCGGGACCCTGCTTCAGTCATGTCGGCATCATGAGCAGCTGTGAAGGACGGGGTTGATTCGTCAAAGGCCATAAAGGATGGGTCTTCTTTAAGCACTGGCAATGTGGGGTCAAGCAATGCAGGCATGGACAAGGTTACCTATGAGGGAATTTTAAATAATTCTAGCATCAGAAATGACGCAACTGCTAGGAGAGGCCATGCAAATAGTGTGGGGTGCGGCAATGAAGTGAGGGAGGCAATACAGGCGGGTTCCTATGCAATCACTGGCGAAGTGCTGGCTAATAGTACAGGCGTTGACACCCCTTCCTCTAAGATGATACTAAATAATACAAGCAGCAGCAGTGCGGCATCTGTTGGGTGCGGCAATGAAGTGAGGGAGGCAACAGTTGGCGGCATCAATGAGGGCATCAATGTGGGGATACATGAAATGGGGGACCATAGAGGAACTGTGCTTGCTGCAGACCATGTTATTATCGGGGCCCAGGTAAGGATATATGCTTGTGAGAGCACTTCTCTCATGGTTATTCCATCACTAATAGAGGAGGAGAGCAGGCCTGACATTTGTTGATTATTCTATTTTCAGTTGTGGTTAATTAGTTTCTGTAACCATTCTAAGTAGTTTCTGTAACCACTCTAAGTAGTTTCTTAACGTTCCTAGATTGTTGGAAACTGTCAAGACAGTTTCAACTTTGTTGCCTATAAAAAGAACCGAAGGCTGTGGAAATAAAACAAGTTTTCATTGCCCCAAATACTGTTGTTCTTGTTCTTCCTATCTTCTGCAAAGTGTTCTTCAGTTGTGCAAAGTTCAGCATCTTCAAGAGTGTTTTGTTTAAGTTGTGCAAAGTCTTGCAACTACAAGTGGTATCAGAGCGTGCAGTGTTCGATCCAAACCTCTGTCGTCGATCGGTGTTTGATCCTCTTCGGAAAATGACAGAAGTAGTCGACAAGAACAAGGGGGTGAGTCCAACTTCGGCGCTGGAACAACTCACCAACGGTGACGGTAGTGATCTACGCATAGTAGAACGGTTCGTAAGGGAGAGCGATAGCGCGGCCCACTTTCCGACTCTCACAGGAACCAACTACGCAGATTGGGTGATCCTCATGAAGGTACAACTACAAGCGCAAGGCTTGTGGGATGTCATCGAAGGTGGTCCTGGCGATCAACGCGAGGACCGTAGAGCCATGTCGGCACTGTTCCGGGCAGTTCCGATAGAGCTAGTTCGTACGCTTGGCATAAAGGCGACGGCTAAGGAGGCTTGGGATACACTCAAAACCATGCGGGTCGGCGTCGAGCGCGTCCGGGAGGCCAAGGCGCAGACACGCTGGACTGATTTTGAGAACCTCGCGTTCAAGGATGGCGAGGGAGTGGAGTCTTTCGGCATTCGACTCACGGCTATCGTCAACGACCTCGAGGTGTTGGGCGATCCAGTGACTGAGCACAAGGCGGTGCTCAAATTCCTTCGGAGTGTGCCACACAAGTACCAGCAGATGGCTATGGCTATTGAGTCACTAGTGGATCTCAAAAACCTGTCCATCGAAGAGCTCACAGGTCGGCTCTTAGTTGTGGAGGAGCGCGGGGAACGTGATGACCCCGCACCGGCCAAAGGTCGCTTCTCCTCACGGAGGAAGAGTGGCAGTCCCGGCAGCGTCATCAACAAAAGGGGAAAGGGTCTCCTGGTGGCGGTGACAAGAAGAGCAAGCCCGCAGCAAAATCAAATCCATCATCAAGCAGCGGTGGCAATGGTGAACGCAGAAAGGGTAAGTGTCGCTACTGTGGGATTCCAGGGCATTGGGCGAAGGAGTGTCGCAAAGCAATGCGTGATCGGGAGTAGCGAGAGCAGGCAAATATTGCTCGCATAGAGGCGGAAGTAGACGATGAACCTGCGCTGCTCATGGTGCAGATCGGGACGTTGGCACAGGGTGTTGATGATACAACTCCGACGGTGTACCTGAACGAGGAGAAGGTGGTGCCCATGGCTGCAGATGAAGGCGTATGGTATCTCGAAACCGGCGCCAGCAGTCACATGACTGGTGATAAGAATGCATTCGGGACCCTCGACGAAACAGTGCATGGCACGGTTCGACTCGGTGACGGCTCGGTTGTAAACATAAGTGGCAAAGGCATGGTCATGTTTCAATGTCTCCAAGGCGGCCACCGTGTTCTCTCCGATGTATATTACATCCCAAACTTGCGGAGCAATATCATTTCACTTGGGCAGCTTGATGAAAATGGGTGCAAAATCGTCATCGAAGATGGGGTGATTTGTATTCTTGATCAAACTCGCAAGGTACTCGTACGGGTATCACGTACACGCAACCGACTCTACACACTGAATCTGAACCTTACGGCGCCAGTGAGTCTACTGATGCAGAATGACGACACAGCTTGGCTTTGGCATGCCCGTTTCGGGCATCTCCATTTTCGTGCGCTGCACAATCTTTCACGTAAAGAGATGGTACGGGGCATTCCTTACATTGAACACGTGGAGGAACTCTGTGACGGATGCGCAATTGGGAAGCAACACAGGATGCCGTTTCCTCAGGCGTTGAAGTTCCGCGCACAGCGTCCACTGGGTCTAGTCCACAGTGACTTGTGCGGCCTAATCACTCCAACAACCGCAAGCGGTAAAAGGTACTTTCTGCTCATAGTCGATGATTTCAGTCGATTTATGTGGATTGAGTTGCTCAAAAGCAAAGACGAGGCATTCCGGTGTTTCAAAAGGGTCAAGGCAGTAGCTGAGGCAGAACGTGGGTGCAAATTGCTCGCGTTCCGTTCTGATCGTGGCGGAGAGTTCAACTCCAGCGAGTTTGTGGAGTTCTGCGATGAGAATGGCATCAAGCACAACACCACAGCGCCTTACTCGCCACAACAAAACGGCGTTGTGGAGAGGCGAAATCAAACATTGGTTGAAATGGCTCGATGTCTTATGAAGTCGATGGCTGTGCCCGGAATGTTTTGGGGGGAGGCTATGACAACTGCCGTGTACCTTCTCAACCGTGCGCCGACGAGGAGTTTGGACGGCTTGACACCATACGAAGCATGGCACAAGAAAAAGCCAAGTGTGCACCATCTGAGAACTTTCGGATGCGTCGCACATGTCAAGAGACTCGGACCAGGAATGCACAAGCTTGCAGATCGCTCGACATTGGGTGTGTTCATAGGCTATGAAGATGGTGCAAAGGCTTACCGGGTTTATGACCCGGTAGAGAAGCGACTGTACATGACGAGAGATGTTGTCTTTGAGGAAGGCCGCGCCTGGAATTGGGAGACATCAAACTCGGAGACAACAACAGCACCGACTATGTTCACGGTGGTCTACTCAACAGAAACCAGCACGGCAACAACAAGTGCACCACGCTCACCAGCAATTGAGCTGACCACGCCAGAAGATGAACCGGTAACACCCATACCTGTTCAGACGCAGATACAGTGGGCTACGCCGCCCACACATGATGACAATCTCAACATCAACTTAGTACCTCAACGATACCGGCGAATCTCGGACGTGTACAGCGCCACCGATGAGATCACAAATGTCGAAGAAAACAGCAAATGTTTCTTGGCAGCGGAGGAGCCAGCGAGCGTGGAAGTTGCACTTTCAGACACATCTTGGAGGAATGCCATGGAGGACGAGATGAAGTCGATCGTCGACAACAATACGTGGGAGTTCGCATCACTTCCAGCAAACCACCGCGCCATTGGGCTCAAGTGGGTATTTAAAGTGAAGAAGGATCCCGCCGGTAACATCGTGAAGCACAAGGCAAGACTCGTTGCTAAGGGGTACGCTCAGCGACAGGGGGTGGACTTCGAGGAAGTTTTCGCTCCCGTGGCAAGGATGGAGACGGTGCGACTGTTGCTCGCACTTTGCCGCACACGGAAAATGGCAGGTGCACCACATGGACGTGAAGACGGCGTTTTTGAACGGCGACCTTGCAGAAGATGTCTACGTCCAGCAACCGCCGGGCTTCGTCGATAATGCCAACAATGGCAAAGTACTCAAGCTGCGCAAGGCATTGTACGGACTCCGACAAGCACCGAGAGCATGGAACTCAAAACTGGATGCCTCCCTCATCTCACTTGGGTTCACAAAAAGCCAACTCGAGCATGCTGTCTATCGGAAAGGTACAACCCAATCTTTGCTGCTTGTGGGTGTCTATGTGGACGATTTAATCATTACGGGGACAAGTGTTCAACAAATCGTTGAGTTCAAGGCACAGATGCAGCAGGTGTTTAAGATGAGTGATCTCGGTCTTCGTAGTTATTACTTGGGGATCGAAGTGCGTCAAGACAATGGTGAAATCAGTTTGTGTCAGGGAGCTTACGCGGCAAAGATTTTGGAGCTCGCCGGCATGGGTGGCTGTAACCCGTGTCACACGCCAATGGACACTCGACTCCGTCTAAGCAAAAAGGATGGGAGCGCTGCAGTGGATGCAATGAAGTATCAGAGTGTAATTGGAAGCCTCCGTTACTTGGTCAACACACGGCCTGACATTGCTCATGCGGTAGGGATCGCTAGCCGATACATGGAGGCGCCAAGCACGCAACATTGGGCGGCTATCAAACAGATACTTAGGTATATACAAGGTACACTAAGTTATGGGTGCTGCTACAAGTCAGGTGGAAGAAAAGTTGCATTGATTGGCTACAGTGACAGTGACCTCGCTGGTGATATCGATGATCGGAAGAGCACCTCAGGGATAGCTTTCTTCGTTGGGAGCAGCATAGTGACATGGACTTCTCAGAAGCAGAAGATTGTTGCTCTATCATCCTGCGAGGCAGAGTACGTTGCGGCGGCGACCGCGGCATGCCAAGGCGTTTGGCTCAGTCGTCTCATTGGCGAGCTAGTCGGGTGCGAAGAATTGTTTTTCCGACTACTGGTGGATAATAAGTCGGCTATTGCGCTTTGCAAGAACCCAGTACATCATGAGAGGAGCAAGCACATCGACACAAAATTTCACTTTATCCGGGAGTGTATCGAGACCAGGAAAATGGATGTTGATCACGTCGGCACCGATGGGCAGCTGGCAGATATTCTGACAAAGGCATTAACTCGGAACAAGTTCATCGAGATGCGTCAGAAGCTTGGTGTCGTCAACACACTGAAGAAAATAGATTAAGGGGAGTTTGTTGATTATTCTATTTTCAGTTGTGGTTAATTAGTTTCTGTAACCACTCTAAGTAGTTTCTGTAACCTCTAAGTAGTTTCTTAACGTTCCTAGATTGTTGGAAACTGCCAAGACAGTTTCAACTTTGTTGCCTATAAAAAGAACCGAAGGCTGTGGAAATAAAACAAGTTTTCATTGCCCCAAATACTGTTGTTCTTGTTCTTCCTATCTTCTGCAAAGTGTTCTTCAGTTGTGCAAAGTTCTGCAACTTCAAGAGTGTTTTGTTTAAGTTGTGCAAAGTCTTGCAACTACAACATTGACATTGATCATGTTCCTGAGGAGCTAACATACTCCAACCTAGAAAGGGAAAATTTCATTCGATCTCTGAAGAACACTACTGAAGCTGCAGAAGCTATCTCTAAAAATGCCCCATCTCATACTGCCACGGGAGGAGGATTACGGAAGAGCAGTCGCTTGAAGGAGGGATCTATGGGTAGACACTCCAAATCTGTTGATTAATGAGTATCTTCATTTAGAACACACGATGTCTAAATAATTCAGTCAGACGTAGAGACCTTCGTGACAGATTGAAAAGTATAAAGCTATCTATGGTGATTCTACTTGAGACTACATTGAAGGAGGGCCACAACAAATTGAACTCTTGTTTCCCTACAACCTGGAATACTACAAACAACTTCGGCTTGCATAGGGGTGGGAGAATCCTGATTGGTTATGATATGTTGGTCTGGGGGAATTACGCTGATCTCAATATTTGCTCAACACATTACTCTCCGTTGTTTGAATAAAGGAGGGCTGTTGATTAATATTACTGCCATCTATGGATCCAACCTTCGCACAGAACGCAATACGCTATGGAATCTTATTGAACTGGATGCAGCTGCAATCGAAGGAGAGGCCTGGCTAATAGGAGGGGATTTTAATACTATCAGGTATTCTAAGGAGAAGTGTGGGGGGAATAGACCTGACCCGTCATTGTTAGATGATTTTAACAATTGCATGAACAATTGTTATCTTCTCTATATTAAAAGTGTTGGGAATCTAATGACATGGTGCAACAAGAGATTGGGTGGCGAGAGGATTGCAGCAAGGCTGGATCGGGCATTGTGTAACTCCAGCTGGCTCGGCATCCTACCTGACTCATTTGTGGAATACTTAGACCCTTTAACGAGCGACCATTCGCCTATGCTCATTAAGCTACACTCCAAGGTAAAATCTTACCCAAAACCCTTTAAATTTTTCAATGTCTGGGTTAAATGGTCTGGGTACAGTGAGCTTGTCGCATCTTCTTGGGGTCATCATGTGGAAGGCTCTCCCATGCATTGCACCTTCACAAAGTTGTGTAGAGTCAAGGAGGCGATGAGGTTGTGGGTGCATCACCAAATGACCCAGAATTCTATTCCAGATTGCCGCAGGAAACTAGAGGAGATCCGCATGCTTCCGTATCTATATAATGATATTGAATTACAGAAACAAGAGCAGGTTCTATGTAACAAACTAGCAAATTTATTGGGCATGGAGAAGGAGATGCTTCGCCAAAAAAGTCGTCAGGACTGGCTCAGTCTGGGGGACAAAAATACAAAATTTTTCATACAGCCATGAAGGCCAGGCAAAGCCACAACAACTTAGGGCACTTGGTAGATGCTGATGGGAACTATAATAGATCATTCGAGGAGCTAAGAAGTAGTGTGCCGCTTTTTTATGAAGCCCTGTATAATCAAACCGACTACTGGACTGTTTTCCCAAATGTCATTCCAAAAAAGAAGCTAACTATTGATGATGCGCTTTGGTTAGAAAGAAGGGTCTCTGAGGAGGAAGTCAAAGAGGCAGTTTTCCAAATAGGGGTGGATAAATCCCCTGGTCCAGATGGGTTCAATGCATATTTCTTTCAACATAGCTGGAGCATTATAGGTAATGATATCACTAAAGCTATACGATCCTTTTTTTCATTCTAGCTCTATCATGCACCCTATAAATCATACTTGCCTTACTCTGGTTCCTAAGAATTCTAATGCTTCTAGTTTGGGTGATTATAGACCCATTGCCTGCTGCAACGTTCTTTACAAGATTATTAGCAAAATCATATGTAATAGACTAAAAGTTGTAATTCATGAGCTTATTTCACCAAACCAATCTGCCTTCCTCAAAGGAAGACTTTTATCTGATTGTGTGTTGCTAGCCCATGAACAAATTAGAGACTTTAGCAACCCTATGGGTGCTAGAGCATGCCTGAAATTGGATCTAAGGAAGGCTTTCGACACTGTAAATCGTGAATTCATCTACTTCATTATGCACCAAATGGGGTTCAGCGGGAAATTTTCAGGTTGGTTAAAGGAATGCCTATCAACTTCTACCTTCTTAGTCATGGTTAATGGATCGCCTGTGGGCTACTTTGAAGGTAATAGAGGACTCAGTCAGGGAGACCCCCTTTCCCCATTTCTTTTTGTCATCACTATGGAGGCTTTTTCATTACTTATAGAAGAAGCTATAGTGGCCAGAAATATTCACCCTATGAGACGTACAGGTGCAATCTCGCATCTCCTCTTTGTCGATGATTTGCTGGTATTTTGCCGTGCTAATTCTCATTCATTTGGGGGACTTAAGACTTTATTATCAGATTTTGCTAACCTCACTGGATTGCAAATAAACTGGGATAAGAGTACTTCTATTTTCAATAAGGGGACAAAGAGGCCTGCTTGTTTAGCAAAATTACTTGGGATTAAGCTAGGCACATCCTTTACCATTTATTTGGAGTTGCCGCTCTCCACCAGATACCCTAAGCCTATAATGTACAACAGATTAGTTGATAACTGTAAGAAAAGACTTATGTGTTGGTCCTCTTCGTTACTATCCATTCCAGGACGCATTGAATTGGTAAAATCCGTAATATATGGCATGGTTATTTTCTGGATGCAAGCTTATTGGATACCTAAATCTACTTTGCGAAGTATTACCTCGGCATGTAGGAAATTTATCTGTGGATCTTCCCACACATGGGCCTGGAGAGACATTTGTACCCCTAAAGAGGAGGGTGGGGTGGGAATGAGACTATTCTCAGATCTAAACTTGGCGGCGGGCGTTAGGCTGACATGGAGGATGTTATCTACTGAAGAGCTTTGGGCTAATTATATGAAAAGCAACTACAGAGATAGTGGTACATTCTTTGCAGCAAAAGGTTAAATAATTCACTCTGGCACTTGGAAGTTTATGTCACATTGCAGGACTTTCTCTAAGAAGTTGATTAAGTGGCAAGTGGGAAATGGGTGTTCAACTCTATTTTGGCATGATAACTGGCTGGTTTGTGGTCCTCTAAGTGATTTATATGATGTACCTTCTGAGTCAGCCAACAAAAAGGTGTCCGAATATTGGACCGGCGATGGATGGGTGGATGATCCCTCTATCCATCATATTCAGCACCTCCTTCAGCCGATCTACCTCTCACATGGGCCAGATACATGGGAATGGATTCCAGGGCTGAGATTTTCATACAGAGATGCTTGGGAGGGTACCAGACATCGGGGTATTTCGTTTCCTTATTATAAACTAGTATGGTATAATAAGCACATCCCTAAGATAACATTGACTCTACTACGGGCTTTCCATGCGAAATTGCTAACTAGGGATTTGCTTGCTAAATGGGGCATTAGTACCCCAACTCAATGTGTTTTATGTGATGAGGGAAAGGATGAAAATATAAATCATATCTTCTTTGAATGCCACTATTCAAGCTACATCTTTCGCAGGAACCTACTCAAATTGGGTGTATCAGACCCCATTGAGCCTTCATTACCTAAAGTGGGGGACTATTACCTCTTGCACTTCGCATCAAAGGATACCCTTAGCTTGCTGGCCAAAACTGCACTATCTGCCATAGTTTGGCACATTTGGAGAGAGAGAAATAGGAGGATATTTGAGGGATCCAAAAAATCTAAGACTCTATTGTTTGAAGACATATAGCAGCGGATATAAGGATTGCGCTAAGAGACCAAGATCCCAATGACCCATGTGCTGGTCAAGCAATGGCTAACTGGGAATTTAGGAATGCAGGATAATAGGGACTGTGTACGTTTACGGTATGGAGGGGTAAATGGTAGTTGAGAGTGACGGCGCTTGTGCCCTCTCCTCTCTCTAGTCATTCCCCCTTTGTATTCTCTGTACATTTTTGATATTTTAATAAAGATACTCACTAACCTCCCTATATATATATATATATATATATATATATATATATATATATATATATATATATATATATATACTAGTCATTACCCGTGCCCATAGGGCACGGCGGGCACGGCTTATTTAATGGCTGAGTCCCCCCCCCCACAAATATCAAGTCCCCCAAATTTCAAGTTTTCCCACAAAATTTCAAGTTTCCCTCCAAATTTAAGTTTCCCCCCAAAATTTAAGTCCCCCCAAAATTGTCATTACCACCTTGGACAAACTTGCAACGTAGGACAAAGATTTGTCCTAGAAGGATAAGATTCAAAATATTCAAAGGCCTGGAAAAAATGGTCGGAAAGGGGGGGAGAATAAAAAGTGTGGGTTGGTGTCTCTTATCCATGTCCAAATTCTCTTATCCAACTTCTCTTGATAACATCTCTCTTTTATATAATAGATATCCAAATTCTCTTATCCAATTTCTCATGTCCAAATTCTCTTATCCAACTTCTCTTGATAACATCCCTCTTTATATAATAGATATCCAAATTCTCTTATCCAATTTCTCATGTCCAAATTCTCTTATCCAACTTCTCTTGATAACAACCCTCTTTTATATAATAGATATCCAAATTCTCTTATCCAATTTCTCATGTCCAAATTCTCTTATCCAACTTCTCTTGATAACATCCCTCTTTTATATACTAGATATCCAAATTCTCTTATCCAATTTCTCATGTCCAAATTCTCTTCTCCAACTTCTCTTGATAACAACCCTCTTTTATATAATAGATATCCCATTTCTCTTATCCAATTTCTTATGTCCAAATTCTCTTATCTAACTTCTCTTGATAACATCCCTCGTTTATATAATAGATATCCCATTTCTCTTATCGAATTTCTCATGTCCAAATTCTCTTATCCAACTTCTCTTGATAACATCTCTCTTTTATATAATAGATATCCAAATTATCTTATCCAATTTTTCGTGTCCAAATTCTCTTATCCAACTTCTCTTGATAACAACCCTCTTTTATATAATAGATATCCAAATTCTCTTATCGAATTTCTCATGTCCAAATTCTCTTATCCAACTTCTCTTGATAACATCCCTCTTTTATATAATAGATATATACATCCATTAGATATTCATACACAAATATATCTCCTTACATCCCTTAAATATATAATTCAGTATCTATACTTACAACTCTACATACAATCATATAGTCATCCATATACACTCAAATGTAGACAATGCATATATTAGCACATATCTATATACGCCACACAACATCTTATTATACAAATAGCATGCCTTACCCATAGGTTCACACACCATATACTATCTACTCCTTACTCAGTACAAAAAACATCTCTATACATACACCTCATAGTTCGTTAATATACGAACACTTATAATATGACTTATAAGAATACACACAAATAGTCATACAAGCATATATAATGTAGTGTACATCCAGGTATAGTTATAGATACATGCCTATAGGAATACATGTCAATATACATATAATACTTGTATATCTATGCGAACACATAATCACCCACACATATATGTATATATACAGACAACTACCCTTGCTTACCCTCAGAGAGCTTTGTACCTTGGTCTCCTAATACCAGGGGCTTTACCCTAAGGCTAATCGCCTACCCACCTTAGGACACAACTATCCCTATGGAGCATTACCCGTACTATCCTTGCACACACCACAGTGCGGAGACCTGCGTGGGCTACCAAATGTAATGACCCGCTCCCCAGGATACCTGGGATGTACGAATCCGTCCCAAGTGATCCTAGAGAAGTGAGTGTTACGAAGAGAAATATAAATAAAACCAGCAGGCCACTGCGCACGTGCTGGGAAGTACATGTAATGCTCCAAAAAATGACACAAGAGAGTAATGGACCAATAAAACATCATTCATATATATTAAAAACAAAGTTCAATTACAAATTTACATACAGCTCCCCAAGATACAACCCTCATATACAACACCTCACCACTCTCACCAAACAAAACCCAAAAGGTACACCGCACTCTCAACTCATCTCACTCACCAACCTAAATCTCAGCTTACACAACCCTTACACAAGCTCTACTGCTTTAGCCCCTGTCGCAGCTCCTGCTACCAAACCAAACCTGAAACCACAAGGTGGGACACGTCACAGCGTGACCCAGTAGGAAACTACAATACTCTAGTACAGAATATTATGTTAATTTTGATTTCACTACTTACATGAAATAGTTTATTAAATATAAAAATTATTTTTAATTTAGGAAAAATTCTTTAAAAATATGGATAGACACAAGTAAGCCATAAAGTATTTATATGATCAAGGATACACTAACTAATACTGTAGATGTGGGACATGGTGTTTACACACCCCCTCGACGATCATCCCCTCCCGCCACCACCGTTTCACTTCCAGCCACTACTTCTCCACCCGCCACTTCTGACCCACTACCCTCCTCTTCTCTCACCGCATACACGCACCGCAGAAAATTGTCAGTGCGTTCGTGTTCACTCCCCACACCATCCACTGATATCGCCGTATCTCTCACATCTACCACCGCATTGGTCGTCGTGCTTCCCACACTTCCCACTACCACCGACACTACACCCATCGTTCACACCACCACCACACCCATCCATCCTCCATCTCCCCCTCCTTCCCTAGTTCTTCGCACACCCATCACCTCACCTTCCCATTCCCCTTCTCACACCCACACATCCTCTACCGAGGAGGAGGAGGACGATTCCTCTCCTGCATTCTGATTTCTTTCTTTTCCGATTTTCCCCCTAGCATATTTCTGCATAGCACGATCATATCATTTCGCTAGCATTGTCATGTTCAGCTTGGGGAAATCAACTTCTGTGCATGTTGTCGTGTGCCTTTGCCGTGTGTTTGTGTCTTTGAGTTCTTTTGATGTGTTTTTATTTCTTTCATTTGTGTGTTTCTCTTTTTCTTTATTTTCCAGTTTTGTTCGTGTGTTTTTCACGTTTTTCATTTTGTGTGTCGGTGTGTACCCCCATTTTTTATTGCCCTCCCATACTCACTTCTATTGCATTGAGGGCAATGCAAGTTTCAGCTTGGGGGAGTCGCAGTTTATGCGTCAGTTATGTCTTTTTCTTCGTTTTGAGTCATTTTTCTTCGTGTTTTTCTTTTTCTTCTCATCTTTTGTTCTCCCTCTCCTAGAGATGACCCCATATGATGAATTTCCACAGAACCACACACACCCCTAGCACGGCTTCGATAATCACATTCACTAGCCCTAGGAAGCCGAGTCCTATTGGATTTCATGCTTTGTGGGTCCACTTTGCTTTTATGTGAGTCGTGTGTCGTGACTAGCCAGTGGTGTGCTTCTATTTTGTGATTCTGATTTATATACATGTCCTTGGTTGACCCCTAGATTTTCATGCTTCAATTTGAATATGTGATATTTGCTTCTATTGTCTGCTTCTATATGCATGATATATTTATATCGTATACTTCAATTTGCATGTGTCGGGATTCCACAAATAGTACTAGGATAACCCATTTAGCCTACGCTCTGATTTGCGAGAAATACCCCCTTTGCGCAAGTGTTTAGATTTCGATTTATTTTTTGTTTTACTTGGTGCAAATCCACTCGTCGTGTATCGTTCTCCCACTTAGAAGAGTACACATGTGTATAGCCCAAAAATCCAAAAATCCAAAAAAGAGAGAAAAGAGAAACCCAGAAAAAGAAAAGAATAAAAAGAAAAAAGAGAAAAGAAAAAAATATGTATAGCCAAAAACCCAAAAAAAATACAAATACCCAAAACCCAAAAAAAATTCACGTGTGATTACCTTTCATATCTACCGAGAATAAAGGGAAGGCGAGAATTTGCACTGAGTTTTCTACTCCACATCTTCTCAACCTCCATCGTTTTCGAACACACTTGGCATAGGAGCTTTCTAGCGGTTATCTAGGCGATAGTGTGGTGATTTCCTAGTCCCTAGCTGTGGAGTCCCCGATGCATGATACGCTTCTATTCTTATACTCTTCTCATGCATGCTTGAGCTACTATTCGCCGTAATTTCGAATTGAATCGATATTTGGGTCATTCTTTGGGTATGTGTATATGGAGCTCTATTGCACAATGTAGATAGTAACATCGTCTGCTAGCACACGACTACACTCACTCGCGCTTCACCGTGTGGGCCCACGACACTTGTATGGACTCGTATTCCTCGGTTTAGTGTTGTGTTTTGTCGCATGCTTGCTTCGTGTGGTGTGTCTAATTTTGTTGGCCCTGACGGGCGATCTAGGATTTTGTTCTCTCTCTCTCTCTCTCTCTCTCTCTCTCTCTCTCTCTCTCTCTCTCTCTCTCTCTCTCTCTCTCTTTTCCTCCGAGCTCCTACTCTCCCTCGTCTTCCTCGAGGATGAGGAAGGGTTCAGCTTGGGAGATTTTGACGTGCGTTTATATTTTATATATTCACGCACGTCCTCTTTGTGATTTTCCGTTGTTTTCCGTCGTCCCGTACCCATTTTCTATTGATTTTTAGTTTTCTTTCACTTCTTTGTGTTTTTGTGTAAATGCAGGAGATTGCCAGCGTTGGGGACGTTTAAAGAAGATATCATGAGCCCCCGGAGCAACGGGAGGAGTCACACACGATCTAGAGGGCAAAACATCAAAGAAATCAATATATCAGCCCTCAACCGATCGGGTGGAGCAGCCACCCGATCGGTTGATGCACGCGTATCCGACCCGGACAGCAGCTGCAAGGAAGAGCAGCTCACCCAATCGGTTCAGCGATCGGGTGAGATCGACAGAACTCTCTGTGTTTTGGGTCTGAGATCCAACCGATCGGGTGACATCTCACCCGATCGGTTCATCTGAAGCTAATTTTCCACACGATGACCCAGAGAGCTCAACCGACCGGTTCGTCGACCGGGTGAATCCGACAGACTTCTCCATTCTTTCGAGCTGAATTCCAAACGATCGGGTGATAACTCACCCGATCGGTTCATCTAAAGCCGTATCTCCAAATTCTCCAACCGACGGCACCACCCGATCGCCTCAGTGCCCGGTTGAAGCTTCTGAAGCCCGATTGCGAAAGCGAAGAGAAGCTCACCCGATCGGGTTATCCTTCAACCGATCGGGTGGCCGCGATTTGTATAAATACTTGACCTAGGGTTTCAGAAAACGAGTTGTTATTTTTCTGTCTTTTTTCTTGGGCTGTGACGGCTGGAATTTCTCTGATTTCGTAAGTGTTCCGATTGTGTTGAAACTTTAATATTGTCTTAATATCATTGTTTTCTATTGCTTTCTATTGCTTGATCATGATTTCTACCGTTGATTTTTGTTTAAATTGTGCTTTTGCTACGATTTGTGAGTAGTTCCCAAATCTGTAATTTTGGTGGAAACCCCTTCGTGGTTTCTCCCTAGAGCGACCATAGGACTAGGAAATCGATAGGGTTTAGGAATTTAGATGGTTATGCAGGGTGTTTCATTGTCATCGGCGAGAAAAAGGCCGGCTTTGACAGTCGGGCCAAGGGGGAATACACGTGGCGGTTGACTCCCTAGCCACAGCTCACGCCTCTAGTGTAGACATTGAATCCTAGCACGTGGAAACGGTGGGATGAGATGTTGGGAGTTATCGTTGTGAGCTTAGTGCTCCTGGAGTCGGTCGGTGTTAATGGACATGAGAATGCCCACCGATCGAACCCGGGAAGTCCTATCGTATCATCCTGGGCATCGACCGGAATATCGGGCACATGGGACACTGGTATCACTCTTAGAGGCAACGTCTCACCACTAAACCCTAAATCCAATCGTGATCCTATCCGTCGGTCGTAATAGTGAGAGCACACGATAGTGTGGAAACCGAAGTCCTAGGTTTCCTTTTATATCGTTTATCCTTCCTATCTACATTTTGTGACAAACCATCGATCGTTCGGACTAGCTCACCCATAGGGTGAACCGGTTCCTCTTTGACACAAGCACACCACACGCCTCCCTGTGTCTGACCCCCAAGCCATACTACAACACCGTGCGCTTGCGGTATAAATATTTAAATCTGGTATCCTCGATCCTATTGCACTTGTATGCTCAAACTTAGGGGACGTCATCAATCAATTGCTAATTAAAAGAAACTAATTTTAGCATGCATTTGTTTTTGTTTTTAATGCACATGGCAAGGATACGAAGAGTTACCAATTTGCCTTGAAGCGAAGGGCACGTTTCGATCTGCTATAGTATACCTGGTTCACACGTATTACGAAAGCGTTAGCTACACAAAATAATAATAGGCTAAGAGGAAAATGTTACACTAACCCTGTTACACTAACTTACAACTAATTACTTATAAAATAACTCATATTAAAAACTTAATCTTATATTTAAAAAAAACTTAAACTTATTTAATTAGCTTAACTTACTAAAAGTACATTTACTTGAGGGAACTAACATCAACTTACTAACTTTAATTAATACCTAATTATTAACTTAAAATAAGTCATATAGCTTTAAAATACTACTTTTAAAATAAGTTAACTAACTTCCATAACTTTAAATCAATGCAACTATAACTTAGCTTATTAACTTGCTAAAAGAATTTAATAACTTACCCATTTACTTTTCCAATAACTTAATTAAAACTTTAGGCTAAAATAATAACATATATTTAACTTATTTTTTTAAAATAATACATTTATGAAAAAAAACTTAACTTATTAATTATAATTTTAACTTTAAAAACTTAATCTAAAACTTAATAACTTAATTATAATAACTAATTACTTATATCTATGACTACTCATATAATAATAAACAAACTTACACTTATAATAACCCCCCCTTCTCTTTCTCTCTCTCTCTCCCTCCGTCTGTCTCTCGTTCCCTTCTCTCTGTCTTCTGTCCCCCCCCCCTTTTTTGTTTACGCGCAGGGCGAAGGGGCGAAGGGCTCGGGGCGATCGACAAAAAAGGGTGGCGGCAGGTGGGAGAGATCGGGCGGCGACGGCTTCCGGCGCTTCGGGGGTGGCGAATCGGAGCAGCGGACGGTGGGATTTGCAGTGCGGAGGGCGGATCGACGTCCAGGCGGCGGCTTCCGAGGGGGTACGACAGCGCAAAGGGGCTAGGCACGGCGGGTTGGAGGTCAGAGACGGCGTGCGGATCCGAGCATCGGGGCGCAGCGGCGATCGAGGGTTAGGCACGGCGATGGGGGCGGTTCCACGGGGCGACGGATTTGGGCTCCGACAGCGTTCACAGGACGCGGCGACAGGGCAGATCGGGCGGTGGCTATCAAGATCAGGCCACGTGCAATGATCGGAGGCGGCGCGCTCGAGATCTGATGATGGGTGATGGCGGCGACTAATCCAGAGGCAGGGTTGATTGGGTTGATTTGTGATCGATTTGGGATTTGTGGGTTATGTTTGAATATGCTTTGTTTTTGGTTTGTTTTGGATTGATTTTGGGTTGTAAGGAGGTGGTGGAGACAGATGTTTGTTGTTTGTATGGTGGAGGAGGTGCTGGCTTAGGGTAGTTGTGACGACGACGATGATGTTGATGCTGGTGCAGGGGGTTGTTGTGGTGGATGTTGGTGGAGGGATGGGGCTGGTTGATGCGGTTGGTTGCTGTGGTTGATGATGTTGCCGTTGATGTGTAATGTTCCTGTATGTTGTTTTATGAACGGGGGATGGAGGAGACAGCTCCTTGAAGGGGGTGGTTGATGGTAGGGGAGGAATGAAAGCCAATTGTTGGATCTCGCCGATTCTTTCGGTGGGATTCAATTGGGTAGGGTTAGGGTTAGGGTAAAGTAAATTGGTAAGAGTAATTTAGGAAAGTGATTAGTAAAACTAAATTAGTTAAAAGTAATGTGTTAATTAGAAATTAACTTTTAGTGAAAAATGAGTTAAATTAGTAGGTAGTAATTAGTTAATTAGATATTTTTAATTTTTAATTAGAAATTATTAATTACGATTTGACAGGCCAAAAGTTACGCTACGGTAAAACCAAAAATAACGACGTGCTCGCGTCGACGTGCGGATGAAGATTACTCGGATGAAAATAACCGGATCAACGAAGTAAAAATACACGCACATAACAGTCAAAATACGACTAGAAAAACAGGCCGTTACACCTCTCCATTGTATTCTGACGCACCCGTAACCTACACTTAGGTTCCACCTAGCGGTGTCATGATCGCCAGGCGTGGTATGGCCCCTAGGCTACGATTTTGGGCTCAATCCGCAAGCGGATGTTATCGAGTTATAGTATAAAAGATTGTCAAATACCACAGGGACGGTGATAGTGTCAATAGGTTCTCAGTCTATTTCAAAGTCTAGAAGTGAGATAGCTGTCGGAGTGGAAGATTTGGGTTGGTTGTTGGTTGTTGTAATATCAATAAAAAGGACTAGGGCTTTAGGGATCGCCACTAGGATCGTTAGGGGTTGATGTTGGGATAGGATCCTCACATTGCATTAGGGTTAGGAAATTAATCCCCCAATTCGTACCACTCTCGTGGGTTAGAATTGCGGGGTATTTCGGTGGCTCTCATTGATGCAATGGCGGTAGCCGTCAACGTAGCGGTATAGTTCGTCGATGTATCCCCTCAAGGCGCGAGCCGGGCATGGTCATGTGCCTTGGTTGGATCCACCGATTTCCCTATTTGAATCCTTAGATACCCCTTAAGCACATCAATTCCACAGACCGTGGGCATGATCTCAGTACGGGTTATCTACAGATTCGGTAGGATCTACCGAAATACAACCCTAAATCGCTAATTCAACGTAGGGATCCAGATCTACATTTTCCCCCTAGAATCCTAGGGCTAACCCATCAACCCTAGAATAAATCTACTCACACATCGCAATAGCGGCAGACAAAAACATCAATTCCACAGAAGAAAACATTATAGAAATCAAGAGAATAGGGCTAAGAAACTTGCAGTGAAGTTCAATAGAAATTGCAAATCCAGAAAATAATCTCAGATTCCAAGACGCATGCACAATCCAAAATGAATGCAATAATCTCAAGTGTCAGATCCCAAAATTCTCCTTACAAAATTTTATCTAAGAATTCCCTAAAAAAATCGCACAGTGCTCCTACAAAACTCGCTCCTAAAATTGCATACTGGAAGTCTCCTCGCGTCACTGCCGATCGCCAGCCTTCAGTGCCTCAGAATCGTGCGCATCGCGGCGCGTTCAAAACATCCCAAAAATGCCCCTGGAGTAGCCGACCGAGTAGGCTACTCGGTCGAGTCAACGTAGCTCGGTCAATGGCTCGGCCCGTGTAGTTGTGCTGCTCAGCTGCTTTGAGATTTTGAAATCGACCTACCCGGACCGAGTAGTCTCTGCTCGGTCCGAGTACGTCTCGACTCGGTCGGATACTCGGGCTCCACTCGGGTGCTACTCGGGCTGTGAAATCTTGGGCTACTCGACGGAGCAGATGAGCTGCTCGGTCCGAGTCAGTCCGTATCTGTCGCTTCTGTAAATGGAGCTACTCGGTCCGAGTAGCTGGGCTACTCGGCCCGAGCATTTTCTGGGAAATGCTGCAGAAGCTCCTGGGGCCTCTCTCTCTCTCTCTCTCTCTCTCTCTCTCTCTCTCTCTCTCTCTCTCTCTCCCCCTCCCTCCAATTGCTCCGAAAATGAGGCAAACTCCTCCAGAGCCCCGCCAATGAGCTTGGTGGGCTTCGAAAAGGTGCTTCTCTCAAGCGCAAGAGTCCGTTCAAGTAGTAAAATCTGGGAGTCCAGATGTCGAATCCTCGGGAGAAATCTGTTGAAACCACAAGCTTAAATCAAATAGAAAATCTACGTAGAGAAACTAAACACTTTAATAATGAAAGCGATGATGGTGTGAAAGTGTGTCGTGAATACGTAATCAAAGCGAACAACGAAAGAGTCGTGTATGAAAATATATGAGAAACATGCACATGATATGGGTTCGTTAGGATCAGCGATTCGTGTATTTTGGTTGATTAAATATAACTCAACAAATCCTCCTTTTGGGAGCGATTCGTCGGAAAATACCCTTTTGGGGGTTCAAGCACAATTTGAATAAAAACGTCACTAAAGCTATAGTTCTACGAATATGGTATGAAGCTCTCTTTTGGAGAGATCAAATCTCACCCTTGTGGGGTGATCATCAACGTATTCGCTTCTTTTGAAAGACGAAAAGAGGATTAAATAGCGAAAACATAAATTTTAGCGACTTTTACGATGAAGAACAACAATATTCAACCTAAATAGCATGAATCACATCACCTAACTACTCCATATCATGCACAACAGAGATTTAGCTACTCATCATGAAAAAATAAACAACTTCCATAGCAAAATACATCAAGTTTATAGCAAAATACGCTAGAAAACACCAAAATACGGGGTTTGAGTTAAAGGAAATATCACCAAATCTCCAAGTTTAGACTTCAAACTCTCTGGAAATAATAAGAAAGGCCTCTGGAAATTTACAGAATTTTTCAGAGAGAGAATACGGCTCCTAAGTGCTCCAATACGCCAATTATACGCACAAAAACCCTAGAATACGCTTAAATAAAGAGATTGCGGGTTTATTGGGCTTAACGGGTTCAAAACCCGCTCTAAATCGCACCCGAATCATCTCAGCCGTTGATCTGGAGCGACGCATCTGTGGGCCACTCATCCAAGCGGGATCGTCTGAGGGAGCAACGCGTGTTCGCCAAAATTCGCGCTCAGCGCTTCGCATCCGAACTCCGCTTCGGGGTTGATCTCCACCGTCCGATCTCGATCGCATGGCTCGCTCTTCGCAACGTCGCCCGCTCCGCATTCGAACTCCGAATCCGCTTCGGGGTTGATTCCATCCGTTCGATCGCCATCCTACGCTCCGGAAATGGCCACGTGGCCCCGAGAATTCGCCCGCTCTTCGCATCTTCCGCTTCGCTCTCCGCCGTTGGATTTTAATCCAACGGTCCCGATCGTGCGCCTCTGAGTCAATGCGGATGCCGTTCGATTTGATATCAATGGCTGAGAACAAGCCGCGTGGCCGCCAGATCGCGCGCTTCGCCACTGCGTTTTGCGCCGCTGTCGACCGTTGGATTGAGATCCAACGGGCGATGTTTTACCACGTCACCCGCTCGTCCTGCGCCGTCGGCTGAAGGCGGGAAGTGATCTGGTGCGTCCACGCATTGCACCAAGATGCGTGCGTAATTAATTTATTTCCAATAAATGGTATTCTGCATTCAAAAATTCACAGTAATTAGCACAGATCTCAGAAAAATACAAATAAATAGTCGTTGGAATCGTGAGATTGAGATCTTGCCATGAAAAATATAAAACGTGCAGAAATACTCCATTAATTGCTGTTTTATGCTCAAATAAAGTGTTTTCTCTAATAAATAAATGTGTAGAAAATACGTATGTACTAGAGACCAAAATAGCATCACATGAGCATAAAATAGGGCTAAATGGGGGGTCAAATACGTAATATTGAACCCAAATCACACCCCCCAACTAGCGTTTTGCTAGTCTCTAGCAAAAAGAGCGATTAAAAATACACCTAGATCACCTTATCAGATCTCAAATTACTCACCATCATACTACTACGACAAAATAGATAACCGCACACTAATATCAAAATTTCAAGCTCATCAAGTAATGGTACTTGTGGGTTTTCAAAAATGAACGTCAAGCATCTCAAATGGTTATAAAATAGACTCAAATTCACTATCAATTACTTCATGGCTCATAGTATACTAGAGCAATGGTACACACCGTTCAATCACATATTTTAACTTGGAGCGTGAATTTTTCATGCAAAGCAAGCATTAAAAATAAAATGGTATTAAAGCGTACACACGTCAATCTTCATTCCTAAGAGATCACACCACATCTTGTGTTTTCTTTAAACTTTGGAAGTTCTCTTGCCTTGCTAATTATGCACACTTATCCTCTATTTTCTTTCGCTTTTTTCCATAGTTCCGCGTAACGCGCATCAAGCAACATTCGCGGAAAAGTATATAACTTGGATCGCTCCATCAAATAATTGAGGTTCCGGTCAATGGCTCCCAAATCAGACGATCATAGGGCATTAGGCCAAGAAGGACCCCTCGGACTGTACTACTCGAGCCAACCAAGTTATTTCTTTAATAGCACATTTATTCTTTTTTTTTCTTCCTCATTCATCTCATTTTTTCCTCTTTTGTGTGTGCATAAACAACGTGGCAAGATAACTTCCTCTTCGTTAATTTTTCACAAGAATGGGTATCCTAATCATTTCAAATGACGTGGTACGTTTTTCTACCCAAAATCACACCAAGCATGCAAATGGCAATGAGTACGAGATAAAGAACAATGCTCCAGTTAATTTATGAATTATTGGTGCATGAACTTTGGTGTGTTCCAATGAAAGCATACCACTTGCTAATCCATAATTTCTAGATTCATTAAGTCATCGATTAATCTTGCCATTGAGATGTGTAAAAAGAAATTCACCACAAGCACTCAAATTCATGTAAAATGAGACTGAAATGTTGAACAATAGTGGTGGGGGAAAATAAATGACGAGTGTACAGTGGTGAATAAATAACGAGAAATTTCATCACATGAGGTTCATTTCTAGGTAAAAATAGGTATTGGTAATATTCTTAACTCAGAAATTACTCAGAAATTTTTTTTTCAATGCAAAAGGGGAACTAAAAATAAAATCCTAAAAGAAAAAAGAAAAAGAAAATAACAATAAAAAATCCTAGAAGTTATTTCCCTCCCCCCAACTTAAAATATACATTGTCCTCAATGTTAGGAAGAGGGAATCATGGAAAGAACACACCTGATTAGTTCCCACCCGAAGGTGGGTCTGTGAGATCCATGGTGCTCGCTTCCTTGGTCCAAGGCTCGTGAAAATGCTTCAATCTTTGGCCATTCACCTTGAACTCGCTTCCATCTTTTTCATTTAGTAAGAGCACAGCGCCATGTGGGAAAACTTCTTTGACGATGAAAGGTCCATACCACCTAGAGCGAAGCTTCCCAGGAAAGATGTGTAGCCTGGAATTGTACATGAGTACTTTTTGGCCTGGGGTGAACTCCCTCCTCAAGATCATCATGTCATGGACGGATTTCATCCTCTCTTTTGATATTTTAGCGTTGTCGTACGCATTTCTCCTCAACTCCTCCAGCTCCAACAATTGTAACTTGCGAGAAGAAAAAGAGACATCAGTATCAAAATTCATTTTCTTTATAGCCCAATAAGATCTATGCTCTATCTCAACAGGTAAGTGACAAGACTTCCCAAATACAAGGCGGTAAGGTGACATCCCCAAAATTGTTTTGTAGGCCGTCCTGTAAGCCCACAACGCTTCAGGTAAGCGCAAACTCCAATCTTTCCTAGAAGGATTCACCGTTTTCTGCAAAATTCCTTTGATCTCTCTATTTGCCAACTCTGCTTGGCCATTGGTTTGGGGGTGATACGGAGTAGAAACTTTATGTGTGACCCCAAACCTCTTCATTAAAGTAGCGAACATGCGGTTGCAAAAATGAGACCCTCCATCACTGATCAAGGCCTTTGGCACTCCAAACCTAGAGAAATGTTCTCTTTAAGGAACTTAAGCACGACGGAAGTGTCGTTCGACCTGCAAGGAATAGCTTCCACCCATTTAGAAACATAATCAATATAAACCAAAATATAAGCATATCCAAATGAAGGTGGGAAAGGTCCCATGAAGTCTATGCCCCAACAATCAAATATTTCAATTTCCAAAATGGGGTTTAAAGGCATCATGTTACGTTTAGTAATACCCCCTAATTGTTGGCATGCAGCACAAGTCTTGCAATAATGAAATGTATCTTTAAACATAGTTGGCCAATAAAAGCCACATTGCGAGATTTTTGCCACAGTTTTATTCGCTGAAAAGTGTCCACCACATACTCCATCATGGCAAAATTGTATCACACTGGTTATTTCATGATCAAGAATGCATCTCCTAACAATTTGGTCACTACAATATTTATATAAGTACGGATCATCAAAGAAGAAATATTTTACCTCATACTTGAACCGTTTAAAATCTTGAAGAGACCAAGTGTCAGGGGTCTTACCAGTTACCAGATAATTAACTATATCAGCATACCATGGAGAGGTGGAAACACTAAAAAGATGCTCGTCGGGAAAGGAGTCCTTCAAAGGCACATCTGCTGAATCAATGCCTACTGTCAATCGTGATAAGTGGTCAGCTACTAGATTCTCCACGCCTTTCTTGTCCTTGATTGTGACATTGAACTCCTGCAACAATAAAATCCATCGTATCAATCGAGGCTTAGCAACTTTTTTAGACAATAAATATTTTAAAGCAGAGTGATCAGTATATATCAAAATTGGTGATCCCAAAATATAGCTCCTGAATTTTTCCAACGCGAATACTACAGCCAGCAACTCCTTCTCTGTGGTTGTATAATTCTTCTGAGCATCATTTAGTGTCTTGCTAGCGTAGTAAATCACTACTGGAACTTTGTCTTTTCTTTGGCCTAGGACTGCACCAACTGCGTAATTGCTTGCGTCACACATTATTTCAAATGGTAGGGACCAGTCTGGCACCTGCAAAATGGGAGCAGAAATCAGCAACTTCTTTAAAGTTTCAAAAAAAAGTTGACACTCAGGTGTCCAAATAAAATCCACATTTAAAGTAAGTAAGTTGCAAAGCGGGCGAGATATAGCGCTAAAATCTTTGATGAACCGCCTATAAAATCCTGCATGTCCCAAAAATGATCTGATGTCCTTCAAGCATTTAGGACTTGGTAGCTTCTCAATTACTGCTACCTTGGCTCTGTCTACCTGTATACCATCTTTAGAAACCAGGTGACCTAGGACAAGTCCCTCTGTGGTCATAAAATGACACTTCTCCCAATTCAATAGGAGATTCTTTTCAATGCACCTGTCAAGAACAAGAGCCAAGTTAGCTAAACAATCATGAAAAGAGCTACCATATACTGAAAAATTATCCATAAATACCTCAACAATTTTCTCAACCATATCATCGAAAATACTGAGCATGCATCGCTGAAAAGTAGCTGGAGCATTACATAAACCAAATGACATTCTTTTAAATGCAAAAGTACCAAAGGGACAGGTAAAAGTGGTCTTTTCCTGGTCCTCAGGCGCAATCTCAATCTGATAATAACCTGAATAACCGTCTAGAAAGCAATAGTACTCATGTCCAGCTACCCTCTCTAAAATTTGGTCAAGAAATGGAAGAGGGAAATGATCTTTTCTAGTTCGGGAGTTCAACTTCCTATAGTCTATGCACATCCTCCAACCTGTGGTGGCTCTAACTGGGATAAGTTCATTATTCTCATTTCTAACCATGGTGAGGCCAGACTTTTTAGGAACAACCTGTGTAGGGCTAACCCACTTGCTGTCAGAAATAGGATAAATAATGCCTGCATCTAACAATTTTAGTACCTCGCCTTTCACCACTTCTTTTAATGTTGGATTTAACCTACGTTGCATTTCTCTAGTGGGTTTGGCGTCATCCTCTAAATAAATATGATGCATGCATACAATAGGGCTTATACCTTTTATGTCAGCAATGGACCAACCAATAGCACCTCTATGTTTCCTCAGCACATCAAGTAAAGAGCTTTCATGCTCTAAAGAAAGTTTAGAAGATATTACCACAGGGAAGCTATTTTCATCTACAAGAAAAGCATACTTAAGATAGTCAGGAAGTGGCTTCAACTCTGGCTTTGGATCCTCCACCTCAAGTGAAATTTGAATTGATGCATTAGGTGGCAAAGCCTCAAACCTAGGCTCCCATACCGCATTGAGCTCCTTCACGTTCTTCTGCACAAAAGATATGTCATCAGAATCACCAATAAAAGTCTCAACAATAGAAGCATCATCACAAAATTCAGAACAAATATAATCATCTACCAACAAATCAATCATATGCACCCTCTCAATCTCATCATCCACATGTGGCAACTTGCAAGTATTAAAAATATTCAAATCCAAAGTCATGTTGCCAAAAGTAATTTTCAGTTGACCATCCCTACAATTTATTAAAGCATTGCATGTCGCTAGGAATGGTCTACCTAGGATGATGGGAGTAGCATTGGCAGTTTGGGGTCCTTGGATGTCTAGAACTATAAAGTCTGCAGGGTAGTAAAATTTGTCCACCTGAACGAGGACATCCTCAATGCATCCCTTTGGAACTTTAATAGATCTATCAGCTAGTTGCAATATAACAGATGTAGGTTTTAGCTGTCATAACCCAAGCTGCACAAAGATAGGATATGGCAATATATTGACACTGGAACCTAAATCCAATAAAGCATTTCCAATCTTTTTAGTGCCAATGGTGCAAGTGATGGTGGGTGATCCAGGGTCTCTAAATTTAGGTGGTGTATTTTGTTGCACAATAGAGCTAACCTGTTCAGTCAAGAATGCTTTCTTTTTCACATTTAATTTTCTTTTAACAGTGCACAAATCTTTCAGAAATTTAGCATAGGCATGTATTTGATTAATAGCATCAAGCAATGGAATATTGATCTGGCACTTCTGAAAAATTTCTCGAATCTCAGTTTGATACTTATCTTTGCTTTTCTGAAGTAGCCGATGAGTGTAGGGTGCTGCAGGTACATATGCTGCGGGTTCCTTCTCTTTAATGACGCTTTTGCTCACACCCACGTCCGTGCTCTCTTCCTGCACCTCCTCTTGTTCTTTAATTCCCTCTTCTTGGATCTGAATTCCCTCTTCTTGCTCAGCTTCTCTGCTCGGTGGATCAGGCTTCTGAATCTCTTTTCCACTCCTCAAAGTGGACACAGCTTGGCATGGCTTCATATTGTTACCTGCAGAAGAAGATGAGCCCATATTAGGATTTGGAATTTGTCACGCCCCGCTTCCCAAAATGGACAGAAGCGAAACGTGACGAGGCCCGCTTAGGCCAGAGCTTTAGAAGCTCGGACCCAATAAGCGTCTGTAGGGGTACCATTTAAAAGACTTTTCAGGTTCTTGCATTTTTATAGTTCGAAACAACAAAAGTACAGAAAAGAAATTTGCATTCATTAAATTAGAGATATGATGTCCAACAAGTACAAAGTCTAAAAAGAAGCCTAAGCGTGGCAACAAACTATCTAAAAGAAAACTGAAAGTAGTAACCTCTGGAAGTGACGACTAAAAGACCTCAAGGTCTGGTCCTCGTCAGGCACGTGCTCTGGGTCGACGTCCTCGGCTCCTCGTACTCCAGCGAGTCTGCTTCGTCCACGATCTCTGGCTGAACACCTGACGTACAGCACCCAAGAAAAAGGAACTGTACGTCAGGTAAAGTCTACAAGAAGGGTTAGACTTTACTGCAAGTGCACCGAACTTTAAACAACGGTTTACTGGTTGATTAGCATGCTGAGGTTCTTTTACACAACAGTTTACTGGTTGATTAACATGCTGTGGTTATAACAGAGTAACACGACAGGAAGTAACGCAGCAGGAAAGTAAAACGGGACAAGTAGTAGTCGTAGCGTGTGCTACCAACTACGGGACTAGCCTACAGGTGTCAAGACAAGACGTGACGTGACGGAAGCAAGGCAGGACAAGACAAGTGAGACACGAAAGGGTTCACGCCTTACGGTTCGAGGGGGATCAGACCCTCTTGCCGTGCGCACGCTCAACCCAACCCCAAACCCCAAGACAAGACAAGACAAGATATCCGTACAAGGGATCACTCGCTCTAGCTTGGCGAGTGCCCTATTGCCCGCAGGCTGTGCAAGACGGGACGTGACGTGACAAGACGGGAAGGGTTATTCTAGGGTGTCCACACACACGCACACACATGATAGCCCTATAGCATGAAAAAGGTGTTGTTGTCAGGCTCAGACTTCGTCGTCAAGTCTGAGCCGTCAAGAGTCGTCCCGGACGCTATCATTTCACGTCCGGTTCTATACAGTCACAGTCTAACAGTTCTAGCAATCTAAGACCAAGGCACGGTCAAAAACGCAAGTGGGTACACTTGCCTGAAATGGCGAGTGTGTCGTCCTCTCGAAGCGTCTCGTCCAAGCGTCTCGTCCAAGCATCTCGTCCGCAGAAGTCCGTCTGAAATATCGCCACGGCGACGGTGTCAGGTATCAAATTCATCAAGTCCTATTAGGTTTCGTTTCTAGGTTTTCGGGACTATCCTATTCGTCAAAAGTCACTTTTTGATGTATCAACCTAATCGACGATCTATCCTATGTGCACAGTCAAATTAGTCCGTTCGTCGATTTTCTATGTTCGTACAACGTTTTACAGGAGCTGAAAATTAAATTTAGTTCAAGTTGACGGTTTTTAGTTTCGGGTTCAGTCAGCTATTGTGGGGGTTTCTACGAGTTTCGGGGAACCAACCTGAACCGGAGTTTGCCGTAGAATGGATGTCGTGTCTGATCGGAGCACTCCACAGCTTCAGATCTGGTCCTCGCACGATTCTCCAAAAGTCCAAACTTGCGACGAAGGCCTACGACGTGTCGCAACGTCGTAGACGGCAAATCCGCGAAGTAGCACGTCCAAGTGGGGCCCACAGCAGTGCTAGGGGTCCAAGGGGGCCCACAACACCTCAGGAGCACTTGGGGGGCCCACCACAGAAGTTGGTGTGGGAGAAATGATGTTGCGACGAAGTTGGGTCGGTCGGACTTGGTCGGTGCGGGGGTTCCTCTCGGTCAGACCGAGAGGGGCTCTCGGTCGTGCACTAAGCAGCGCAGCGGGGTCGGTTGCAGCGGGGGTGCGAGGAGAACCGTCGGTCTGACCGACAGATCCCATCGGTCGCAGCAGGCGGGCCACGTTGCAACGTTGCAACTTGCAACGAGGCGGAGCGGAGAGCAGGTGCGGGGCGGCCTCTCGGTCGCTGCGGGCGGACCCATCGGTCGGGCGCTAGGGCGATGCGGAGCGGTGCAGCGGAGCGGCCAAGCGGCTGTTCTCTCGGTCAGACCGAGAGAAGGCCTCGGTCGGAGCGGGCGACAGCGGGGGCGATGCAGCGGGCGCTGCAAGCGGCGATGCGGGGGCTTGCTCCGGTCGTGCGCTGAGATTTGCGGGGGTGGCCGTCGGTCGTGCACGTTGCGATCGTCGCAACGTTGCGACGAAGCTTTAGAAGATGAAACGGCGGCTAGGGTTTTGAGCAATGACGAAAATACTTTGCCTAGGGCTAACTTAAATAGGTTAGAGCTAGGGTTAGGGTTTGGGTTCGGAAAAATATTATTAAAATAATTTAAAATAATTAATTTACTTAAAAATTACTCTCCTCTCCCTCACACGAAATTGGGACGGCCAAAAATTCTGAAAATTTGCCAGAAAATTCTTTAATACGTTATTATAATATAGTAATTTTATTGTAATTAAAACTTTTATAAAAATAGGTTTTAAAATTATTTAAAGCTTTCAAAAAAATAGAAAATAGGTCAAATTAAGTCCAAAAATTATAAAATAATTCTGGTGTGTTCTAGATGACTAAAGAAAGATAGTGGAGAAAACGGATCTTCATTTTGATGTCGAGAGACGAAACTAAAATTCATAACGTCTCGCATCAAAACAGAAAGTCGCGACGTCACGTCAATTTAGATAGTACCGCTGAAGAACGACTCGAGATATGCCGTTCCCAAGTTGTTCCTCAAACTAATACTTTCAGAGACGATCACGACGACATATCACACAAAAACGTTCAAAAACAAATAAAGTCTAAAATAAACACGTGCACGATCAAAAGCACGTGCACGAAGAAGGTACGATTGAAACAGGCCGTTACATTCTACCCACCTTAGAAATGATTCCGCCCTCGAAATCACTCACACTAGTAATAATATTACCCATATAACCTTGTACCCGCAACTATCATATCTGCTCATAAAGATTTCTAATCCTGTAACTTCGAACAACATTCCTCAATAATTCCTCGTAATCTATCTTTCACTGGGCAAAGCCACGACTAATCTCTCCTCCTAATATATAGTTCCATCACTACCGTTCCAATTTCCAACTCCAAGTTCTCATAGAAATAATAACATCTTCTGATATCGTACCACTCCACTAAGCATCAGCATCGCTCATTAATATCTTTTGAATTTCTAAACCTTTTCCCAACATTAATAAATCTCCAAAAAAACGCGATTCTAGTCATCCACCAATCCAAGACAAAACATTTGTCTATCCTATAATACCTTCACCAATCAGCAATCGTCGTGTCTTCAGTACATTCTCGTCATATCTCCCCATAAATTATCCACCAAATAATTTTGATCTGTCAGAATTACCCCTCATCCTGCTCACTATAACTAATCCCAACCAATACTAAGTCCGACTGCCTAATCATCCATTTATCTCCACACGTCGTGTTATTCCCAATGTCTTCTCACGTCAACTCAACAATCAAGTCTCGATGCTAATAAAAGCTCTACTCAATCTCGTGATCATCTTAACTCCTACCATACTCCGCAGCCATCCCTATCTACCATTCGTCTAAGCCTCAAATCTGATAAGTTCTCATCTCCTCGCATATAATTTCATCCGACCAGAATTTTTCTTTGAGTCCGTCTCACATCAGTATTTTAAATAAGTCTGAGACAGTTCATTCTTTTCATCCAAAAAAAAAATATTCTAATCCATCATCCTTGTATTCCCAAAATCAATTAATCATTGCCATAATAAAACTCATCTCACTCCAAGCCTACCTGCAAACAAAATCCTACAACGATAATAGCTAGGCCCAATTAATATAACAATCATAAACATGAAAATCTTTGTTTAAGGAAGAAAGAAGAGAAGAGAAAGAGAGACTTCAAGGCCAAAGAAATATTTTAAAACATTTGGAAAAACGTGTGGCGTTGCGGTAATGGATGAGGGAGGTTAAGTGATTTGTGATCTTGTGAGCTAGTTTTAAAAAAAAAACTTTAAAGGTTTGGTTTAAAGAAAACAAAGTTTTGATATGATTCTCATACAACCAAGATAAACCATTCATTAAAATTAAAACTCAGTCTAAGGATCTGCATGCGATGACACCATTCATATAAGTATGAATACCGTCATTCAGACAACTTCCAGCATACCATGGTTAACACTGAGTACACATTCAAGACACAGGAGACAAACATCAGGATCCTAAAGATGACACACTCATACAGGTCTACACACTCTACCTATACTCAGGCACTGCAACGACATCACCTACCAGAGGGCCTACTCCTAAACTGGAGATAGCATGGATAACTACAAGGTCTAATGTCTAGATAAAAGAAGGAAAGAAAACTAAATCAAAAGCGGAACGAAATAAGATCGGAAGGATAGAGGTCAAATAAGGCAAGATAAGGAGGTAGTTGGTTGGGTGTAAAACGATTGTTTTGCAAATGGAAATAAGTTTTCATAAAGATTTTGAAATGTGGTCACGAGAAACATAGAACAGATATAATAATAATAAAATAATTGAAGTTCCCCCTAGTTTAGGAAAAATATTTTAAAAAGTATGCACGGTAAGTGATTTAGAAATAGATCTTGTAGCCCAGAAAAATATAAATTGAATTATCAAAATGTTAACACGGTTTTTAAAAATGAAAATATGAAAGATACCGATTTGAAATAATTTCCAGATAGTAACTTGAAAATTGACGACCAAGGAGATTTCAAAATCTAAGAAGGAACTTTTAAATCGAAAAGCAATAAATTTTAAATATATATAATAAAGGGTTTTCAAGGAAGTTAAACCGAGCGAAGAATTTAATAATGGGTTTCGAAAACAAGAAATAAAGGAAATAAAAGTGGGATGAGGTAGCGATTGTTTTGTAAATGAAAAAAATAAATTTAAACAAAGGTTCTTGAAGTATGAGCACGATGAACATATAGATGTTTATATGTAAGAAATTTAAAATCCCCCTTTGTTTTAGAAAAATATTCTAAAGTACGTACGTAAATGGTTAAAATAATTTCGTAGGTAGAAAAATGATATATTGAATTCCCGAAATAATAACAAAGTTTTAAAACTAAAATTCGATGGATACTGATTCGAAAATAAGTACGAGGTCGTAACTTAAAACTTTTACGACCGAAAGGTTTCAAAATTCGCGAAAGAATTTTAAATCAACCGAAAGTAAGAAATTTTAAATAAAAAGTTTTCAAAGAAGTCAAATTGGGTGGAGAATTTAATAATGAATTTCGAAAATACTTTTAAAGGAAGCAGGTTTTGGGAAAGGGAAAAATTCGAAAATAAGTACAAGATAGTAGAAATAAATTGTGTAGTTTATAAAAGTAATATATATATTTTAGAAACAAGGCAAATAAAACTGAATTTGAGGAATAATGATTTAAAACGAGTGCGAGATATTGACTTAAAATTTTTTACGTCCCAGAAAGCTCCAAGTCAATTAAAAGTTTTAACTCGATCCAAAACAGCAAATTTTAAATATATAATATAGGGGTTTTCAAAGAAATCAATCTGGAGCGAAAACTTAATAAGGAAAGTCGAAAATAATTTTAGAGAAGGTAGAATTGGTCAGGGAAGGGATTCGAAGGATTGGTGATGATCGTTAGGAAACGATCACGAGAGTCGAGAGAAAGGAAAAATGATCGCATGAAGATTACGCTTAAGATATGAATCGTGAAGAGCTACGATGGGACTCTATGGTCGATAGCACAAAATTTGCAAGGATCAGAGGGATGCTAGAGGACAAGGGTTCTAATCATCGGGTCGTCTAAAGATTTAGGATAACTCAGCTCTAAGACTTCCTATGAGCTAGAATATAATCAGGATCTAAAGAGAGGGTTCCTAAGAGAATCGAGGTTACGTTCTGCTGGGCCCGAAGTCGATGGAGTTGGGCGAGCGACTAACTAAAGGAAGGACTCAAGATATCTAATACGATCAGAATCAAATGGGGATGCTAAAATAGTCTAGGACGAGGACGACTAAATCTTAACCAAGGCATCCGACTATCAACCTGGGACGTCTACCTAAGTCTTCCTACTATCTAAGACTTGGAAACTAATTCAAACTTGTACGTGGATATCAATGAATGCGGTACTTTTATTGTTCCGAACTTTTGCAAGACCTGCATGGGCCACCACTAAAACCTGTCACGCCCCGCTTCCCAAAATGGACGGAAGCGAAACGTGACGAGGCCCGCTTAGGCCAGAGCTTTAGAAGCTCGGACCCAATAAGCGTCTGTAGGGGTACCATTTAAAAGACTTTTCAGGTTCTTGCATTTTTATAGTTCGAAACAACAAAAGTACAGAAAAGAAATTTGCATTCATTAAATTAGAGATATGATGTCCAACAAGTACAAAGTCTAAAAAGAAGCCTAAGCGTGGCAACAAACTATCTAAAAGAAAACTGAAAGTAGTAACCTCTGGAAGTGACGACTAAAAGACCTCAAGGTCTGGTCCTCGTCAGGCACGTGCTCTGGGTCGACGTCCTCGGCTCCTCGTACTCCAGCGAGTCTGCTTCGTCCACGATCTCTGGCTGAACACCTGACGTACAGCACCCAAGAAAAAGGAACTGTACGTCAGGTAAAGTCTACAAGAAGGGTTAGACTTTACTGCAAGTGCACCGAACTTTAAACAACGGTTTACTGGTTGATTAGCATGCTGAGGTTCTTTTACACAACAGTTTACTGGTTGATTAACATGCTGTGGTTATAACAGAGTAACACGACAGGAAGTAACGCAGCAGGAAAGTAAAACGGGACAAGTAGTAGTCGTAGCGTGTGCTACCAACTACGGGACTAGCCTACAGGTGTCAAGACAAGACGTGACGTGACGGAAGCAAGGCAGGACAAGACAAGTGAGACACGAAAGGGTTCACGCCTTACGGTTCGAGGGGGATCAGACCCTCTTGCCGTGCGCACGCTCAACCCAACCCCAAACCCCAAGACAAGACAAGACAAGATATCCGTACAAGGGATCACTCGCTCTAGCTTGGCGAGTGCCCTATTGCCCGCAGGCTGTGCAAGACGGGACGTGACGTGACAAGACGGGAAGGGTTATTCTAGGGTGTCCACACACACGCACACACATGATAGCCCTATAGCATGAAAAAGGTGTTGTTGTCAGGCTCAGACTTCGTCGTCAAGTCTGAGCCGTCAAGAGTCGTCCCGGACGCTATCATTTCACGTCCGGTTCTATACAGTCACAGTCTAACAGTTCTAGCAATCTAAGACCAAGGCACGGTCAAAAACGCAAGTGGGTACACTTGCCTGAAATGGCGAGTGTGTCGTCCTCTCGAAGCGTCTCGTCCAAGCGTCTCGTCCAAGCGTCTCGTCCGCAGAAGTCCGTCTGAAATATCGCCACGGCGACGATGTCAGGTCTCAAATTCATCAAGTCCTATTAGGTTTCGTTTCTAGGTTTTCGGGACTATCCTATTCGTCAAAAGTCACTTTTTGATGTATCAACCTAATCGACGATCTATCCTATGTGCACAGTCAAATTAGTCCGTTCGTCGATTTTCTATGTTCGTACAACGTTTTACAGGAGCTGAAAATTAAATTTAGTTCAAGTTGACGGTTTTTAGTTTCGGGTTCAGTCAGCTATTGTGGGGGTTTCTACGAGTTTCGGGGAACCAACCTGAACCGGAGTTTGCCGTAGAATGGATGTCGTGTCTGATCGGAGCACTCCACAGCTTCAGATCTGGTCCTCGCACGATTCTCCAAAAGTCCAAACTTGCGACGAAGGCCTACGATGTGTCGCAACATCGTAGACGGCAAATCCGCGAAGTAGCACGTCCAAGTGGGGCCCACAGCAGTGCTAGGGGTCCAAGGGGGCCCACAACACCTCAGGAGCACTTGGGGGGCCCACCACAGAAGTTGGTGTGGGAGAAATGATGTTGCGACGAAGTTGGGTCGGTCGGACTTGGTCGGTGCGGGGGTTCCTCTTGGTCAGACCGAGAGGGGCTCTCGGTCGTGCACTGAGCAGCGCAGCGGGGTCGGTTGCAGCGGGGGTGCGAGGAGAACCGTCGGTCTGACCGACAGATCCCATCGGTCGCAGCGGGCGGGCCACGTTGCAACGTTGCAACTTGCAACGAGGCGGAGCGGAGAGCGGGTGCGGGGCGGCCTCTCGGTCGCTGCGGGCGGACCCATCGGTCGGGCGCTAGGGCGATGCGGAGCGGTGCAGCGGAGCGGCCAAGCGGCTGTTCTCTCGGTCAGACCGAGAGAAGGCCTCGGTCGGAGCGGGCGACAGCGGGGGGCGATGCAGCGGGCGCTGCAAGCGGCGATGCGGGGGCTTGCTCCGGTCGTGCGCTGAGATTTGCGGGGGTGGCCGTCGGTCGTGCACGTTGCGATCGTCGCAACGTTGCGACGAAGCTTTAGAAGATGAAACGGCGGCTAGGGTTTTGAGCAATGACGAAAATACTTTGCCTAGGGCTAACTTAAATAGGTTAGAGCTAGGGTTAGGGTTTGGGTTCGGAAAAATATTATTAAAATAATTTAAAATAATTAATTTACTTAAAAATTACTCTCCTCTCCCTCACACGAAATTGGGGCGGCCAAAAATTCTGAAAATTTGTCAGAAAATTCTTTAATACGTTATTATAATATAGTAATTTTATTGTAATTAAAACTTTTATAAAAATAGGTTTTAAAATTATTTAAAGCTTTCAAAAAAATAGAAAATAGGTCAAATTAAGTCCAAAAATTATAAAATAATTCTGGTGTGTTCTAGATGACTAAAGAAAGATAGTGGAGAAGACGGGTCTTCATTTTGATGTCGAGAGACGAAACTAAAATTCGTAACGTCTCGCATCAAAACAGAAAGTCGCGACGTCACGTCAATTTAGATAGTACAGCTGAAGAACGACTCGAGATATGCCGTTCCCAAGTTGTTCCTCAAACTAATACTTTCAGAGACGATCACGACGACATATCACACAAAAACGTTCAAAAACAAATAAAGTCTAAAATAAACACGTGCACGATCAAAAGCACGTGCACGAAGAAGGTACGATTGAAACAGGCCGTTACAGAATTGACTGAGATGGAAGCTTACCTTTCTCCAATGTCGCTGTAAGCCTCGCCAAGCTCTCGCTCATTTGCTGATTCTGAGTCTGCTGAGCCTGAAATTGAGCCTGCTGCTGCATCTGAGCTTGTTGCAACTGAATGAGCTGCTGAAGTGCATCGCCAAATGGTTGCATCTGCTGTTGTTGCATTGGCTCATGGTCCCTCCTCTGGTTTCCACCTTGATAATTGTTGTTATATTGATTCTATCTGAACGGCGGTAGTGCTTGCTGCTGAGATTGCTGATTGGGGCCCCAGTTTAGATTAGGATTGTTGCTCCACCCCTTATTGTTGGAATTGAAGTTCTGGTAGTTTGATGAAACTTGATTCACCCCCGTTGGATTGCCTAGCATGCTCTTCAAAGCTGGAAGTGTAGGACAAGCACTGGTGTCATGGCCACTGACGTCGCAAAGTGCGCAAGTCTGCTCTATCTCAACCGCCTTGGCCTCTTTCAAATTCATGGCATGTAGCTTGTTTGAGATCATGGCTTCCATCTTCGCCTCCAACGCATCCTCTTGCTTCAAGTTATAAACCACTCCTTGCGTAGGCTGGGATGGTGCAGAATGGCCTCCTCTCTCGTAGTCTGAAGTAGTGCCCCATGTCTGCGCATTTTCTGCTATCTCCTCCAGGTACGTCCAAGCTTCATCTGGCTCTTTATCAAAGAATCCTCCATTGCACATCATCTCTACAAATTGCTTCATTTGCGGCTGCAGTCCATCGTAGAAGAAGCCAATAATCCTGCTTTTGTCGAAGCCATTGTGCGGACATGCGAGCAGCAACTCATTGAACCTTTCAAATGCCTGGTAGAATGTTTCCTCGCTTTTCTGGGTAAAGTTCATAATCTGCCGCTTCAGTCACTGTGTCATGTGAATAGGAAAAAACTTCTTTAGAAATTCAGCCTGCAAATCAATCCATGTAGTAATAGAGCGTGATGGCAATGTGTTACGCCTATTTGACCGAGACCCGAAAGACACGAGCCCAGGAACCCGACTGCCGGTCGAGAGCCCATCTGCACGCTCAGGCCCACTCGATAAGGCCATGTAAGGGACCCCCCCCGAATGTCGATCCGACCCGGCCCCGGTAACACGCCGGTCACTCGCCCACTCCTGCGATAACCGCTCCCCCAGTTCCGCGACCACTAAATGGCGGTAATGGGGAGGTGCTGGCATGGCGCAGGGAGCGGCGACGGGGGGGCGGATTGAGGGGGCACGATTGAGGGCGGATGAGCGACGTGGGCCGGGGGCAATCACGCCGTGAGCTCTATAAAAGGGCTAGGAGGACGACAGGACAAGGGACCGCATCTCAGGTATCTAAAACCTAAGGTACTCCATCAACGACCTAGTTCCCCCATTTCATCTCCTTCCTCCCCCGCTCGCGCCGTGAGACGCCGTTCCGATCTCCTCACGAGTCGAACCGTCTCCGACGGGCCTCCTCTTTCAGATTTCTGTCTGACTTAGGCATCGGAGGGGATTTGGCCGGAACCAAGGTCCGGCCCCCTGACGAGCGTTCTCGTCTACGCATGAGGACATCAGATCCACGGGCCGAGGCTTCCCCTCCGCCCCTCGCCGACCGCGTAACCAGCTGGACGATCGAGGCTACCCCTCGTCATCCGACCGCCGAGGCCGAGCGAGTCCAACCGAGGCCGAGCGTCTCGACCCGGGCCGAGGCTTCCCCCCGCCCTACCAACGACCGAGGACCCCGTTTTCGTCTCAGCCGACGCGCTCCTCGTCGTCTGTAGCTCCGACTCGCGCCTCGTCTTCATCGACTCGACACACCCGAGGGACCCAAGCGGGCCCCTTGACCACGTTGACCGGGTGTCCACGGTCAACGCTTTTTGTAGTGAGAAAACACTCTGAAACATCTGGCGCCGTCTGTGGGATACCAAAAACCGTCCCACGAAGAAGCAAACCACACCAGCAATGGCACGAGCCAGCAATGGAAGGAAGCGCATGCCCCCCATCCCGGAGGAGGGGAATGGCGCATCCAACGGCAACCCCGAAGACACGCCCGTCGGTAATCACCCCGCCCCCTCAGCCGAAGAGACCGGTGGCTCGGGACTGGCCACACAGGGACAGCTCCGCGCCCTGGCTCAGGAGACCAACGCGAGCCTCCAGACGTTGGTTGCGACGGTACAGCAGCTCGTCGGCCCTGCGCCATCCAACAGAGGCACGTTGGGCGATAGCCATCGCTGGGCGGGGGGTCCCCCGCTCTTGCGGTCCGCTGTGGTCGACGACCACGGGACCCAGAAACCGAACGCGGATCGTCGGTTCACGTTGTCCGGCTCCCGTCAAGCGAGATCACGCGCCTCCTCCCCTTATCGTGAAAGGAGCCGAAGAGAAACCGAAGGGACGGAGGGCGAATCGGTGACCGCATCATCTCGTCGGTCACGGTCGTCCCGCCGCAGGAGAAGCGATCGACACCACTCGAGAGACCGATCGCGGCGGAGCAGGAGCTCCCGTCGGAGGAGCCGGGAACGCCGGGTCAGCCCGACCCCCAGCATGGTGAGGACCGTGGAGCCAGCCCCGCCGGCGCCTGTGCCCCCTCCGCCACCGAACGAGCCAGAGGTAGGCGACTGTCGAATCCCCGGGGGCATCCACGGAGACCGGTGCCCCCTATTGCGGAGAATAACCGACGCGCGGGTCCCCTCTCGATTCAGGATCCCGGCGCTGGGGAAGTACGACGGGATAGGGGACCCGGGAAACCACGTGATGGACTACGAGGGGGACATGTCCTTCCAAGGAGCCGACGATGACCTGCTCTACCGAGGTTTCTACTCTACTCTCAGAGGAGCAGCGAGGGCCTGGTACCGCAGCCTACCCAGCCGCTCCATCGACAGCTTCGAGGAACTCAACCAGCTGTTCTGCAAACAGTTCATGGCGGGGAGACAGATAAAGCCTGATGCTGAACATCTGTTCAACATAGTGCAGGGCCCAGCCGAGCCGCTCCGACAGTTCATGCGCCGCTTCAACGCGGAAAGGCTGAACGTGAACAGCCCTCCCGACCTGGTGGTCCAAACGGCCCTTAAGAAAGGGCTGCGCCATAGGGGCCTTAAGAAATCTCTGCACAACGACCCTCCGAAGGACCTCCCCGGGATCATGGCGAGGGCCGAGCGCTTCATGTTGACCGAGGAGGCCTTGGCCGTTGATGCAGGAAAAGCCACTCGAGGGACCAAGCACGGCGACAGCAGACGAGGCAGCCCCGAAGGATACCGGACCGAGAAGAGGCCGAGAAACAGGCAGCGCGAAGAAGGTACGAGAGACGCCACCCCAGACGCCATCCTCACTCAAGTACAGAAGGAAGAGCGCGCCGATCGCCCCCCACCGAGGGCAAAAAGAGGTGGGAAGAATAGGGAGAAATACTGCAAGTACCACAAGGACGATGGCCACGACACTGAAGACTACTGGCACTTAAAGAAGGACATCGAGAAGCTGATGAGCCGGGGGCACACCAGGAGCTTAGCCGATGAGCCAGCCCACGGAGAGGGGACCTCCATGCAGCCGGACAAGGGGAAGAAGATCAACACCGTCCAAGGACCCCTCCGCGTCATAGAGTGAGCTGGCGAGGTCTCTCCCCCAGTCACAGCCTAGTCCGAGGGAATTACCTAGGTTTACATCCCTCTGTCTATCTTCATTTCCTTTTTTCTTTCCTCCAAATGTACTAGTCCGACAGGACTCTTAAGAGTACAATCGCATTCCCTTTTGTCTTTTCTTAATCTTCGACATCTCGCTGAGGGTGCATAAGAAGGAAGACCTCCGCTTTACCGGAGGGGGAGGGGGTCAGACCGAGCCGATCCTTTGCCCTCGCCGATCGGTCCTAAGCCGAGGAGCTTTGCCCTCGCCGACCGACCCTTGCGCTCGTAAGCCTGGGGGCAACTCCCCCAGCCGGCGCGGACGCCGACTGGTCCTAAGCCGAGGAGCTTTGCCCTCGCCGACCGACTCCCGCACACGTAAGTCTGGGGGCAATTCCCCCAGCCAGCGCGGACGCCGATCGGTCCGAAGCCGAGGAGCTTTGACCTCGTCGACCAACTCCCGCGCACGTAAGTCTGGGGGCAATTCCCCCGGCCAACGCGGACGCCGATCGGTCCTAAGTCGAGGAATTTTGCCCTTGCCGACCGATTCTTGCGCTCATAAGTCTGGGGGCAATTCCCCCAAGCCAGCGCGGACGCCAACCGGTCCTAAGCCGAGGAGCTTCGCCCTCGCCGACCGACTCCATCATTCTAAACTTGAAGACAACTCCCCCCGCCAGCTCGGGCGTCAGCCGGTCCTAGGCCGAGGACGAAGCAACAAAGCAAAATGCTCGAGAAGTCCAAGTAAGTCAAATTTCGTTTATAATAGTGTGTCTTATTTACAGGAAATCAAAGTGAAGAAGCCTCTCTACAAATCACCCGCTCTCAACGAACGACAAAGCTCGTCACTTACAGAAACTAGGGCAACACCGGCGAAGCAAAACTTGTCGACCAAGAACCCAAAAGTTGCTGTCCTAGGCAAACATCCATGCAACCAGCAATTGTTGGCTCTGAAGCAGGGAGTCGGTGGCGAGGCCAAAGGAGAAAGCGGAGTCGGGGATCCATTTCCAGTAGACTGGCCCAAAGCGAAGCGGATGCTAAAAAATTTGAGGATAACCGGCCAGGAGGGACGACCTAGGGGACCCGGGCTCGGGAGGACGCATCCTCGGGCGCCTCCCCCTGCTCGGAACGAGGGGGATCAACCGGCGGAGGGGCTTGCCGAACGCGCTCCGCACATTCCCGGAAGGAAGACTGGACAACTTCGACGATCCGAGGGGCGATGAGGTCTTCGTACGCACCGAAGGCCTCCCTGAGAACCTCGAAAATCCTCTTCCCCAGGGTCCCGACGACGCCCCTCTCCACCTCCTCCGCAAGCCGCGTCACCTGGCGCCGATCCGACAGTTCTCTCTGAAGCTCCTCCCTCTCCAGGCGGAACGACTCCGCCGCTTCCTCAGCCGAATGCCGAGCGTCCTCCAACTTTCACTGGAGGTCACCCACTCGTCCCTCCAGCTCGGCAACACGAAGCTTGAGGTGCCGAGACTCCATCTGAGCCTCCGTCATAGCTACCTCCGCCGCCCCGGCCCGCTCGTGGGCCCTCATAGAGGACTCCTCCAGCTCCCTCAGAAGGACGGCTCGACGCTGCAACTCAACAGTGAGCGTTGAACCCTGAAAGACGAAACATGAGCCAAGAAGAGGGTGGAAGGAAGGGAAGGATTGCAGAATAGCCGAACCTGTTGAAGGGTCCAGACCAAGGAGTCCGACACCTTGTCGGCGGGGATCTTCTCGAGGAGATTGCGGTCCCGGGGAAGGACGGAACCCTCGGCCACCTGCTGGGCCAGGGCTCGGTCGACAAACACCGAACCCCCGGGGGCAACATCGAGGGAAGCCATATGGCTCGCCAACAGGGTTCCGACTCCCGGCGACGGAAGCGGGGACGCTGCGACGGGGGTGGTTGTCAGAGCCACCGGAAGATCCCCGGTGGTAGCCGCAGGAAGCACGGAACACGCTGGGCTGGAGGGTTCCGCGTCCTCCTTCCTCTTCTTCCCTCCATGAGGCTCCTCGAGCGACGAGGGGGAGCGCCTCCGCCTTGCCCCATTTCCACTCTCGAGGACGGGAGGGGGCGCACCAAGGGCAGGAGGGACTGCACCGGACCCGTCATTACCCCCTGCCTCTTGGGCTGACGGGGCGGGTCCGGCCCTTACGACGCCCCCGGGGAGGAGATCGCCAGAAGAAGAGGCGGGAGGCATGGCCACCACCTTGCCCACGGAGGGCTCGGCTCGGCGCACCTCCTCCTCAACGGTCTGTCGAGGCGCCCTTCCGGAGGTACCACCTCGGCTCCGAGCGGCTCCACGGCGGATCAGCTCATCGACGTCACGGACGAACTCGCGGCCAGCCATCCCTGCAAGGGAAACCAAAATCAGGATGAGTCACAGGGCGATTCAAGACTGAAAAAGCGACCTACCCGGAGACCACAAGACGGCCTTCAGGAGTAGGTCGTCCAACAAAGACCAGATGGACTTCAATTCCAGAGGGAGGGTCGACAGCAGCGCGGCGGCTGCCTGATCGACGTCAGAGAGGGCTAGCGGCGGGCGAGGCTGGACAGACCCGCCCCAACTTGTCAAAATCTGGGCATCCTCTAGGAAGATCACAAAGACGTAATCCGAACTCCAATCCCCCGACCAGCGGGGCAGCCCGATCAGGCATTCCCTCCTCGAGCGGGCTCGAAGTTGCAGCCATGACCCCGGGCCGACCGTCTGGATCTGATAAAAGTGGAAGAGAAGGGGGAGAGACAGCTCCAGACCGCGGGTACAGCAGAGCGTAGCGAAGCCCGTCAGTACCGCAATCGAGCAAGGGGTGAACTGGCAAAGGGGCACCACGAGATATTCCATGACCTGGACGAGGAAGGGATTGAGCGGGAAACGAAGACCCAGGCGAAACATTTTGACGTAGACGCCGACTTCATTGCTCCTCGGAAGGCAAATCCGCTCGTCGACAAATGGAACTCGGACATCGTACGGGAAGCAGAGATACCTTTCTCGGATCTCCGTGGCCGCTGAAGGAGGGGTCCTCGACGGTGTTCGGAGGACAACCGGGGGCACGTTAAGACGCACGGCAGCTGATGCCACATCATCACAGGCGTAGTCTGGGAATAGCTTCCCCTTCCCCTTATCTCGGAGGGGACGACTCCCAGAGGAGGAACCTGATCCCACTAGCCGGGGCCTGCCCCGCCTGGACTCTGGAGAATCCCTCGCCCCTTAGCCAGAACCGCCTATCCTAAGAGCAGCCATAATACGAAAGCGAGAAAGGAATTACCTTTTAACTAGTTTGGAGGAGACAAGGAAGCGAAGGCGACGGGAGACTCCGAGTTGTAGAAAGCCTAGAACAATGGGAAAAGCAGGAGAGAGGTGGAGATCAACGCAGCTGGGGATCTTATATACCAGACGCAGGGGCGAATTCGAAGCGCCTGACAAGAACACGTGGCATGCCTTGAAGAACCGGCGGCGTTTCGAAATCGGCGCCAAGGGAAGTCCAATCGATCCGCCTCATCATGACCTACATTTATGACCACGCCTTGACTGAAGCGCCGCTCGGAACCCCAGGAGGCACAGCGGTCGAACTGAGCTAGCCAAGGACGATCGACCCCACCGATGGCGGCTCACGAACCCCTCGGCTTCTCAACTTAAGACGACCCCGCGAACAGTGGGGAAAAGCTTGCAGCCACACGTGGCAGCATCAGAGGACCGAAGGCGCTTCGGAGCCCGCGCCTCAAAAGTATCGAATGGGCCAACTCATGATGACGACTAATAAATGAGTAGGCATCAACTGATGAGCCTGTCAAAGACGACGGAAGTCACATCGGCCGAGCTGAACCGGCCGAAGCCGATCAACCCGACCGATGGGGGCAATTGTTACGCCTATTTGACCGAGACCCGAAAGACACGAGCCCAGGAACCCGACTGCCGGTCGAGAGCCCATCTGCACGCTCAGGCCCACTCGATAAGGCCCTGTAAGGGACCCCCCCGAATGTCGATCCGACCCGGCCCCGGTAACACGCCGGTCACTCGCCCACTCCTGCGATAACCGCTCCCCCAGTTCCGCGACCACTAAATGGCGGTAATGGGGAGGTGCTGGCATGGCGCAGGGAGCGGCGACGGGGGGCGGATTGAGGGGGCACGATTGAGGGCGGATGAGCGACGTGGGCCGGGGGCAATCACGCCGTGAGCTCTATAAAAGGGCTAGGAGGACGACAGGACAAGGGACCGCATCTCAGGTATCTAAAACCTAAGGTACTCCATCAACGACCTAGTTCCCCCATTTCATCTCCTTCCTCCCCCGCTCGCGCCGTGAGACGCCGTTCCGATCTCCTCACGAGTCGAACCGTCTCCGACGGGCCTCCTCTTTCAGATTTCTGTCTGACTTAGGCATCGGAGGGGATTTGGCCGGAACCAAGGTCCGGCCCCCTGACGAGCGTTCTCGTCTACGCATGAGGACATCAGATCCACGGGCCGAGGCTTCCCCTCCGCCCCTCGCCGACCGCGTAACCAGCTGGACGATCGAGGCTACCCCTCGTCGTCCGACCGCCGAGGCCGAGCGAGTCCAACCGAGGCCGAGCGTCTCGACCCGGGCCGAGGCTTCCCCTCGCCCTACCAACGACCGAGGACCCTGTTTTCGTCTCAGCCGACGCGCTCCTCGTCGTCTGTAGCTCCGACTCACGCCTCGTCTTCATCGACTCGACACACCCGAGGGACCCAAGCGAGCCCCTTGACCACGTTGACCGGGTGTCCACGGTCAACGCTTTTTGTAGTGAGAAAACACTCTGAAACACAATGCATTCAACCAATTTTTAGCTTTGTCTTTTAATGAAAATGGGAACAGTTTAAGATATATCGTGTCCTTGCTAGTTTTCCCATCAAAGCATGTCAAGCAAACCTCCTCAAATCCTTTAATATGGAGATATGGATTTTCCTTGTCTAACCCATGAAAGGTGTGTAAGAGTTGGATCACCCCAGGTTTAAAATTGAAAGAATTTGCATCGGCAGGTAAAACAAAGCATGAAGCAGTGCTAGTCCTAGTGGGTCTAAGTAAATCTTTTAAAGTCCTAGGCACTCCAGGTTGCACATTATTCTCGTTATTGTTGCTAAAATTTTCATCCATATTATTATTAGCCATATCAAAACGTCGAGTCAACCTATGTGTCCTAGGAGTCCTATGCCACATAAACTAGCACAAATATTTTTTTTATATGAAAGCAAACAAAAGTTTATATACAATAAAGTGGAAAGATCTCACCGAAGGTCTTCTGAATGAAATAAACCGTAGTAACAAACCGTTCTCCCCGGCAACGGCGCCAAAAACTTGGTGGGCTCCGAAAAGGTGCTTCTCTCAAGCGCAAGAGTCCGTTCAAGTAGTAAAATCTGAGAGTCCAGATGTCGAATCCTCGGGAGAAATCTGTTGAAACCACAAGCTTAAATCAAATAGAAAATCTACGTAGAGAAACTAAACACTTTAATAATGAAAGCGATGATGGTGTGAAAGTGTGTCGTGAATACGTAATCAAAGCGAACAACGAAAGAGTCCTGTATGAAAATATATGAGAAACGTGCACATGATATGGGTTCGTTAGGATCAACGATTCGTGTATTTTGGTTGATTAAATATAACTCAACAAATCCTCCTTTTGGGAGCGATTCGTCGGAAAATACCCTTTTGGGGGTTCAAGCACAATTTGAATTAAAAACGTCACTAAAGCTATAGTTCTACGAATATGGTATGAAGCTCTCTTTTGGAGAGATCAAAGCTCACCCTTGTGGGGTGATCATCAACGTATTCGCTTCTTTTGGAAGACGAAAAGAGGATTAAATAGCGAAAACATACAATTTTAGCGACTTTTACGATGAAGAACAACAATATTCAACCTAAATAGCACGAATCACATCACCTAACTACTCCATATCATGCACAACAGAGATTTAGCTACTCATCATGCAAAAATAAACAACTTCCATAGCAAAATACATCAAGTTTATAGCAAAATACGCTAGAAAACACCAAAATACGGGGTTTGAGTTAAAGGAAATATCACCAAATCTCCAAGTTTAGAATTCAAACTCTCTGAAAATAATAAGAAAGGCCTCTGGAAATTTACAGAATTTTTCAGAGAGAGAATACGGCTCCTAAGTGCTCCAATACGCCAATTATACGCCCAAAAACCCTAGAATACGCTTAAATAAAGAGATTGCGGGTTTATTGGGCTTAACGGGTTCAAAACCCGCTCTAAATCGCACCCGAATCATCTCAGCCGTTGATCTGGAGCGGCGCATCTGTGGGCCACTCATCCAAGCGGGATCGTCTGAGGGAGCGACGCGTGTTCGCCAAAATTCACGCTCAGCGCTTCGCATCCGAACTCCGCTTCGGGGTTGATCTCCACCGTCCGATCTCGATCGCACGGCTCGCTCTTCGCCACGTTGCCCGCTCCGCATTCGAACTCCGAATCCGCTTCGGGGTTGATTCCATCCGTCCGATCGCCATCCTACGCTCCGGAAATGGCCACGTGGCCCCGAGAATTCGCCCGCTCTTCGCATCTTCCGCTTCGCTCTCCGTCGTTGGATTTTAATCCAACGGTCCCGATCGTGCGCCTCTGAGTCAATGCGGATGCCGTTCGATTCGATATCAATGGCTGAGAACACGCCGCGTGGCCGCCAGATCGCGCGCTTCGCCGCTGCGTTTTGCGCCGCTGTCGACCGTTGGATTGAGATCCAACGGGCGATGTTTTACCACGTCACCCGCTCGTCCTGTGCCATCGAATGAAGGCGGGAAGTGATCTGGTGCGTCCACGCGTTGCGCCAAGATGCGTGCGTAATTAATTTATTTCCAATAAATGGTATTCTGCATTCAAAAATTCACAGTAATTAGCACAGATCTCAGAAAAATACAAATAAATAGTCGTTGGAATCGTGAGATTGAGATCTTGCCATGAAAAATATAAAACATGCAGAAATACTCCATTAATTGCTGTTTTATGCTCAAATAAAGTGTTTTCTCTAATAAATAAATGTGTAGAAAATACGTATGTACTAGAGACCAATATAACATCACATGAGCATAAAATAGGGCTAAATGGGGGGTCAAATACGTAATATTGAACCCAAATCAGAGCTCTCGAGCATGTCGGATGCGTCCATACCCCAGTGGGGGCCCAAATCGCTCCAAAATCCCAGAAAATTCATGAAATACTACGAAACTCGAAAATATCGTCAGAAATGCAAAATCGTAGTAAAAAGTAGGATTTGGATGCGAAAATGATATGCGATGCGATGAAAAATGATATGAAAATGATAGAAAATATGGACACATCATATTCCTCTCCTGGGTTCACTTCTTACTAGTCTTCCTCGAGGACGAGTAAGATGTAAGCTTGGGGATTTTGATGTGTCATAGTATTCCATGTTTCATCTATATGTTTCCACGTTAAAATGATTGCTTAAATCCCGATTTTGTACGCTTTTACGCTACGAGCCACACCCATTCATCATACACAGAATTCATGAACCCTTCATTACCAACATCATGTAATAAGATCCGCATAGGGCCTAAACCCATCAAATTTGAAACCTTAGCCGCATGCACATAATTACAGTAAGGGATAATAGCAATAACCCATGGAAGCAAAGATCATAGCATTCAGGAACCCATGGCAGTAAAATATATTTGCAAAAGTAAACTGAGAGCTGAAGAAATTATACCTCGTTGAGACTATCGTAGAAAAAATAGAGTTAAGCTCACTGATCCTGCCGATCTCACCCTCGACTCGTCCTTCCCCGTCAATCGAGGCACACCCGAGGCATCTCCTGGGGCCTCTCTCTCTCTCTCTCTCTCTCTCTCTCCTCTCTCTCTCTCTCTCTCTCTCTCTCTCTCTCTCTCTCTCTCTCTCTCTCTCTCTCTCTTCCTCCAATTGCTCCGAAAATGCGGCAAACTTCTCCAGAGCCCTGCCAGTGAGCTCACGAGCATGTCGGATGCATCCATACCCCAGTGGGGCCCAAATCGCTCCAAAATCCCTGAAAATTCACGAAACACTACGAAACTCGAAAATATCGTCAGAAATGCAAATTCGTAGTAAAAATGGGATTTGGATGCGAAAATGATATGCGATGCGATGAAATAATGATATGAAAATGATAGAAAATATGGACATATCAAAACCCCCCCAAGCTTACCTCTTACTCGTCCTCGAGGAAGACTAATAATTGGTACGCCGGGAGGAAAACAAAAAGAAAAAATAAGAAAATGAAAATGGAAAGAAATGAAAAGCAAAAAGAGAAGTAAGAGGAAAGTGCTGAGGATGATCGATCAGATCTCAGGCCTAAATAGTATATCACGATGCTCTGAGTGCTAAACATACATGCTATTGGCAATTTCTAGCTTTATAAATCATATGACTATGCAATGTAGGCAAAGAACAGGGTCTACTGAAATAACACCGTCAAATCATATCAATCTCATGCAATCCCTAGAGTCTAGTATAAAGAAGTTGGCAACGCCCTTTTCAATCACAGATACACAAGGAGCACAAAAGAATCACACAACATGCAATAGAGAATAGAAGAAATCATGCCATTCAGATATTCATTTCGATACGTGAAAAATCTCCAAAACTAAAGTAATTCGTAAAGTTTAGGTTTTATAAAATCTCCCCGATGTGCACCGTCTCCACTCTAATGTCAAGCTCACTCATGTAATCAGTTGGTTTACCCCCCAAGCTTAGCTTGAGGCGTCGCATCAAAGAAAATGACATGGAATTGTATTTATTTTTATTTTTTTCCAGAATAAATGATAGCTTCTAATGAAATGATATAAAACGGTATTTATTCATTTTCTTTCCTTTTCCTCTTTTTTTTCAAATATGAATATATACACATTTTTTTTCAACAGAAGCTATACTTTTTCTTTTTGGGGTTTGGGAAGTGAGATGCGGTAAAGATAGCTATGGGGATGCAACCAACTGATATGTAGAGATAAAATAGATATGTGGAGAAGGAAAATAATGGGACTCTTGGTTCACTCATAAGAGGGTGCACATCAGTTTGATAGAATAAAACCCTAACTAAACTCATATATAACATGGATATTTTCACTTCTCTAAATGAATACTGAAAAAGACATGCAGTAATAGGCACAATATCGGCAGGCATGCAAACAGAAGTGGATAAGATGAGAAAACAGGTGCTCCAAGTGTTCTAGTGATGCATGAACCTGGGTGCGTTTCCCAACATAAATCATACTAGATACTAATTCATGCATTTTGATTTTCAATTCATTTCAAGTATTAAATCAGATAGATCATCAATAGAAATGCATGCATATAGATAATAAAACTGAAATTCATCCTAATAGCATGTCATCGGAAATGAGCATCGCAAAAGACTAATAAGGCAGTGAAAGATATCATCATGCGGACCATCCTTAGCAAAAAAATAAAAAGGAGCAAAATAGAAAAAAAGAGATGCATGCAGGGAGAAAAACAGAAAATATGATGCAAAATGAGAAAAAATAAAATGGGGAGGAAAAGTGGTGAAAAAGTAAAATAAAAACTGAAATAAGGGGGAAAATGTAAAAATAAAAGTGAAAATAAAGCGGTAGCGCTCATCCCCCAAGCTAAACCTAGCAGTGTCCTCACTGATAGGAAAACGCTCGTGAGCGGGAGATGATGCTAAAGGGGTGGGGTGGGTGGAAATGATCTTAAAAGTGTGCAATAAAAGAAAAAGGAAATAAAAATAAAAACATGATGTGATGCAATGCAAAATGAGAGATGATGCATGGGTGTATCCTCACCCAAGCTGTCTAAAAATCGGGCCCCGAAAAGACAGATGGGAACAAAATAAGTGGGGGAGGCAAAAGCTGGTACAGACTACATCAAGCAGAGGCACCACCCTCTGGGGGTGGTGATGGGTCCCTCTGCTGTGGACCAGGAGCGGTGGGTGGCAGGTCAGGCTGAAATCATGAGGTGAGTCAGTACGAATGTGATGCATGAGGCTCTGGAGGAAGGGTAGGTCACGCTCATCCGACTGTTGAGTCATCTCGCCACCATATCCTGCTAGTAGGAGCATGGCGGTGAAACGGTCGGCCTGGTCATCGTCACGGAATGTAACCTCGTACTCGGCGTCGCCTATGTAAAGGGGGTCAGCGGGACGTGGGGCGGTGGGTGGTGCGGGGGCAGTGGTGGATGATTCGGTGACGGTGTTGGCTTGAATGGGAAAGCGTGTGCGACGTGTACGCCGGGTAGGCCTAAGATTTGATGTGCCGGTGTTGGCAGGTCTAGCACGACGTAGAGGCATTGTGCAGGCCAAGGAGAATAATGATGTACTATGTAAAACAAATAGGAGAATGAAATTACCGACTAGAATGATATGGCGGTGTATTTGGTGTCGTGACTTCCGCTGGATCGGAATATCCCCCAAGCTGTTCAAGGAGATGTCTTCTGACATTGGTGATTCAAACCTGAAATAGAGAACGGGAGGACGTCAGTATATTTAAGCACAGACAAGTAAATCCAATTACGAAGGGTGCTCGGTTGAATATCAAACGAGGGGTGGCGGCCTTGTGGAGAGAAGGAACGGCCTCAGGAGACGTGGCGTCGACTCAGGGGAAGGAGAGGAGATTTGGTCGAGCGAAAGAGGGATTCCTATTAGGTTACGGCATTTGAAAGAGCGAAAGCGGGTCGGTCGAGAGGCACGACCCGCAGCGAAACACGACTCGGACCGAGCAACGCAGTTGCTCGGTCGAGCAAGTTGAAGATGTGAATGACTCGGACCAAGTTATCTGGGAGCTCGGTCGAGTAAGCTGCGGATACGCCTTCAGCCAGCTCGATTGAGCTCTGAGCTGCTTGGCCGAGTTGCCTCTTGCTCGGGCCGAGCCAATAATTATCGTCCGGGTTGGCATAGTGACGTTTTCTCCTCAAATTCTAGAGCCTATACAACTCGACCGAGTAAAAGGCTGCTCGGTCGAGTCGCCAAATGCTCGGGCCGAGTCGAAAATACTCTGTCCGGGTCGATAGAGTGACGTTTTCTCCAAAATCTAGCGCCTGTAAAACTCGACCGAGTATAAAGCTACTCGGACCGAGTCGACTTCTACTCGGGCCGAGCAAAAATCTACTCGGGTCGAGCTGACATCACACTTTCTCATTCCGTTTTTCTGTGTCTGTATTGCTCGACCGAGCAGTGGGAATGCTCGGTCGAGTCGCCTACGCCTTTTCTGCCCAACTTCCTGGGCAATCTCCTGATGTACTCCATCTTCCTACTGATCTGTTCTCATATCTAACCTGCACAAACTAGGAATTCATCAATTTTCGTGCAGTTTTCAAAATTTTATTTCTAAAATATGTAAAATAAGAATAAGGAACCGAAAAATAGAAATTGGGTTGCCTCCCAATAAGCGTTTGTTTTTAGTCGTGAGCTCGACTCCCCTTAATTTATCAGTTGTCGTTGGGGAATCCCTCGAGGAAGTATGACTCCTCCGGTCCTATAGGTTCTTCGGATCTGTCACGCCCCGCTTCCCAAAAATGTGGAGGCGAGACGTGAGAAGGTCCGCACAAACTTGAAGCTGTGAAGCTTCAAGTCTGATAAGCGTAAATAAAACACTTATTACGGCAAGTCCTTGCAAAGCGAAACGAAACAACAATGATAATAAGGAAATGAGACGACATTTTATTGAATCTCCAAATGCCCATAAACAAATTACAATACCGCAGAAAAGCCACCAGGCTAAATGAAAAAGGATCTAAGGCCCAAACATGGCCAACAAAGAATAATATACATATAAGGGTGCCACGCACCAACGGCTAACAGCAAACCTAACAAAGAAGTGAACACGAGCGGTCTTCAAGACAGGCCCCCGGTGTCCACTCACCAACACGGCAAACATCAGCAACAGCAACACCATATTCCCTGCAACAAGACTCTGGCTCTGGGTCTAACATGTGGCACCCAAAAGAGAGAGGGGCACATGTCAGCAAGTCTGGAAAGACTTGTGCAAGGAAACTGGAATAAAGGTAAACTAGCAACCTAGCAGTTATAGTATGATGTATGGCATGGTAAGTATAGTATGGGAGTGACAAGTAAAGTACAAGTGGTAAGTGTGACAAGTATAGTCAAGTAACAACAAGTACAAGGGATCACCCACACATGGATGCCCTATTGCCCGCAGGCTGTGTTCAAGTGTCAAGTACAAGGGATCACTCAACGAGTGCCCTTTGCCCGCAGGCTGTGTTCAGCTCGTCTTCTGGAACACGAGCCAGAAAGTGGATTTAACAAGTATGGCGTAGGGGTGCACCTAGCCGGAACAAGTAACACTAGTATGTAGCAAAGCTACGCAATCACGATGAGTATTCAAGCATGCAATGACATGAACAGATATTTCGAGTACAGTTAATTGAATTAAACGTGACAGGCAAAATGCAATGACATGAACAGATATTCGCGTACCGTTTATTTAAATGAAACATGGCAGGCAAAATGCAATAGCAGTTAAGGATGCATGGATGACATGAACATTTAATACGCGTACCGTTTAATTGGAAAGTAAACGTGACATACAAGCATGATGAAAGTGACGGACCAAGCTTCGTTGTCAAGCTAGGTCAATGGCGTCTAAACGGCTATCCTTTCACCGTCTAGTCTCTTTTACGCTAAAGCAAGGTAAATGGCCTAAGACATGGCCCAAATCAAGAGATGCAAGTTTCACTTGCCTAACACCGAGGAAGACGATCGCGAAGGTTCGTCCCACAAGCGCTAATCTACGGGGAAAGGAATCGCTGACATGGAAACAATCATCAAACAACATCCATTATTATTAGGGTTTCACAAATCATAATGGGGGTTAAGAGAATATTAAAGGAAGAGCACTACCCGAATGGAAGCGGAAGATCAATGCCGAGCAACCACGGCAACGGATGAACGATCCGGGAGAACTACCACTCAGATCTGGAAATGAGGGAAAACCTGGAGAAATGGGTTTGGATGAGGCTTTTGGGGATTTGATGAGGGTTTGAGGTTGAGGAGAGGTAGGATATGTGAAATGAGGGTTTGGATGATGATGGATGAGCTTGGGATGAAGGAGGAAGGGTTTGGGGATGAAGGGGGATGATTCGGGGAAGGAGGAGGTTCAGGAGAAGAGAGGGAAGAGAAGAAAACGATTGGGGGTTTATATAGGAAATCGTGTGGCGGCTAGGGCAAACTAGGGTTTCCTGGGCTGATTAGTCGGTCAAAGAAGGATTGGTGACCGACTAGTTGAGCAACTAGTCGGTCGGTTGATCAACGCAGACCGACTAAGAGTAAACAGTAGCTCGCTCAGGAAAACTGGACTATGAGTTAGTCGGTCTGTGAAGGCTTGTCAACCGACTAGTTTGGGAACTAGTCGGTCGGCGAGTGTTCATTGACCGACTAAAGGCTGAATTCTGAGAGAGATCATGGAAATGAGAGTTAGTCGGTCTGTGAAGGATTCCTGACCGACTAGTTTAGCATCTAGTCGGTCGAGAGAAGTTCATAGACCGACTAAAGGTAAACAGTAACTCCTGGATTATAATCAAAGCCCACTAGTCGGTCCATTAAGGATTGCCGACCGACTAGATTGAGATCTAGTCGGTTGGTTCTCCTTCTTGAACCAACTAACGTGCACGAAAAGTGCCGATTCGAAGCGCGAAGCTTCGGGAAGATTTCTATGGCTTCTAGGATCGATTTATACTCTGAGATATGATCGATATGAAGCTCGTCACGAGTGACTTACTCCGAGTTCAATGATTCTAAGGAAGAAGCTAGAAGATCACATCAAAAGGAATGAAAACGAAAGCTAGGAAATCTCCACGAGAACTATGGAAATGGAAACCACACAAGGAGAGAACCCACCATCACAAGCAAAACACACTGATAATCCAATCATACAAAAACCAGTCGTTACATCCTACCCACCTTAGAATAAAGTCCGCCCTCGGACTTCCTAACATATATATAGTCGCTCTGGTAACTACCCTCAACCAATTTCACATCATAAATTCAACCAAGTACTTTCATTTCGAGTGCTTATATATATGCACTAGAAATCCAATATTACTACCACTACACACATATTTTCACGCACATAGTACACTCATACTTATTATAGTCAATCAATTTCATACACGTATTTCAATCACAAATATATAGTCAATATATTTATACAACAATAAACACTTATTACTTACTATAAGAAAATAACCAAGCCTCTCTTATTTGAAAATAATTTCACATTTATTTAGTCATTCAAATACATGCAATTATTTCACCATATTTTCACCTCACATATAGTCCTATAACCATATATTGGTATAGCCACCCACAATCGAGTGCGTAACACAACCAGGCACAAACAATTCAAACACCATACATACATCATCCATCACTATTCACCACCACATACAATTATACCAAGGTACATAGAGTATACCCACTCAAGCTTGAGTGAGACTCAAATCATAGCAGGACATTTATATGCGTAACACAGTATCCATACACATACCAAAACAACTCCAAGGCATACACATCCACGTATCACATATTTTCACACCATATACATCCATGTATACATCATACAAATGCCAACACCCATACCACTATATACCCCACGAAATCAACACTACGAAGACATAACCACTTAACTAATGGGCCCACCAAACCATAACAAGGTTGACACAGGCAACGACAAGCTCTATGGGTTAGACAATAGGAAAGAAATTGAAATCAAAAGCGTAACGAATAGAAGGATCGAAAAGCATGAAAACGGTCGTGTAAAGATGTAATGACGCTCCATTAGGACACATGGAAAATAGTGTAATTAACATATTCTAAAATACGAAAAGTTTGAAAACCGTTATACTTCAAAGTTGGAGTCCTTTTCCGTATAAAAATATTTAGAGGTCAACAAAACAAATTGTTTGAAATAAGTTTGAGTCGAATATACATAGTAGGAGAAAACGGTTTATTGGCTCACGTAAGGTCATTAAAAGAAAGTGAATCATTTACACGAATTTTGAGGTCGTAGCACTGATATATAAAAATTAATTGAAGTTCTACTTTAGAAATCGTTTTTAGATATATTTATGACGAATGGAAGATAATAACATCTTAGTGGTATGGAAGTAAGTGGGGGAAATATATACATATATAGGATTATTAAATTGGTAATAAACTTTAAAACCGAATTTGGAGGTCTAAATCAGGAAAGGGTTTTGAAAAGTAATTTTACAAAAATCTGAACTAGGGAAAAAGTTGAGCATAAAATCGACTCGCTAAAAGCCGAAGTCCAAAGGGACTTGAAAAGTATATAAGAAGCAAACATGATGCGGTATTCGAACAAGTTTTAATGGCATAAGTAAGAAAAGAAATTATGAATCGAGTTAGGAAAATAGAAATACGGTTCGGAATGAAATTGGCATATGAAAAGGGACAAGACATTTATATCGATACGAAAGTATCTGCTGAAAATATTATAAACTTCTAATCTAAAAATCTCAACACAAGTTTCGATATTTAAAAACATAAATAATTTAAGTCGGCGAAGGAGCATGAAACCTTACACATATCAAAAGTGTTTCGAACAAATTCAAACTTAACGAAAGAAGAAGATCAAAGATACTTTTTAGGGAAATAATGATTCGCCAAAAGAACGTGTTGGTATAAAAACTTTTGAAGTACGAGTACGACGAACCTATAATTGATACATACAAAATTTGTTGAAGTCCATTCAGTTTCGGAAAAATACCCCTAAAGGTATGTAAGATAAGTGGTTAAAATAAATTTTTGTATTTAGGAGAAAGGGACGGTATATCGAACCATCAGGATAGTAATAAAGCTTAAAAATCGAAATGCGAAAGATACATTGTTAGAAAAATAGTACAAGATAGTAATTTTAAGATTACGACCAAAAGTCTTCAAAATTCAAGAACGACTTTGAACTCCATCGAAATTTAGGGAGACATATTTAAAGAAGTTTAGAACAAAATTTAAATTGAGTGAAACTTCAAATAAGGAAAGCATTCGAAAATAACTTTGGAAGAATCAAGATTTGCAACGGAAAACATTTGAAAGATCAAGGATAATTGGAATGAGGTGGTCATGTGAATTGAGGACAAGGGAAGTGGTTACGAAAACGTAATTTTCCAAAAATTTGTAGTCGGGAAAATGTTTGAACACAACTTGGATTTGTTGAAAGCTGAAATCATCCGTGACTTGAAAAGTATATTAAGGGAGCGCAACGAGTCATTTGAATATCATAAATAAGAAGGGAAAATTCATAAATCGAATTTGGAAAATAGAATTGCGGCTCAGGATTAAATCGATTTATGAAAAGGGACAAGATATTCAAATAGGTATAAAAGGTATAGGCTGTATAACATTATAAAACAGTAATCAAAATCTCGTCAAAACTTTCGAATTTCAAAAATTAATTTAAGTCAACGAAAGAGTACGAGATATAAGTATACATATAACAATTGAAATTCCATTTAGCTTGGAAAAGATTTTAAAGTATGTATGTCATGCGATTTAAAATGGATCTCATAGTTAGAAAATGGTACATCGAATTTTTCCAAAATAGTATTGGAGTCTTTAAACCGAAATGCGAAAATATAGACAAGAAAATGGTTACGAGATAGCAATTATAATTACAACTATTAGACTCCGAAATCTACAAGGAATTTTGACTCAATCGAAAAGTGAGAAATTCAAGTATATACGTAGAGGGTTTAAAACAAAATTTAAACTTAACGAAAACTTTAATAAGGGAAATCGAAATAACTTTGAAAGAAATTAAGCCTTGCCAATGGGGACATTCGAAGGATCAATGATTATAGAAATGTGGTGGTCGGGGGAATCGAGGCAAGGGATTTGGTCGGATGATCAAAACATAAATACGCCTAGGTTATGACTTAGGAAAATCTACGGAAACTCCTATGGTCAACCAACTAAAGATTATGGAACTAAGCGCTAAGACTTTCCTAAGGGCTAGACGGCGATGAAATGAGTTCAGCTTGGTCCGAAATCGATGAACCCAAGCGAGAGACCAAAGAATTCTAGGAGTCTATCACGGCCAGAGGTAGGTGGGAACCACTAAGGTAACTCTTAAGACAATCAAACAAATCACTAACATGGAGTCTAGCTAACAATCAAGGATTCCTAACTAGCAAGCATAGACGTCTATTTAAGTGTAGCTAGGGCCCTGATCTAATGGGTTTCCTACCAAGCTGGGATAGATGCCCTAACACGCCTACTAGCCACATAAGACATAGGAACGCTAAAACCTAGACTCCGGGCTTATAACTTGGATGTTCTAATTCATTTAATGGACATTCTTTAATTATTATCGTTGTTCCGATAGTTCGCATTTGCAAATGGACCTGCATGGGCCACCACTAAAACCTGTCACGCCCCGCTTCCCAAAAATGTGGAGGCGAGACGTGAGAAGGTCCGCACAAACTTGAAGCTGTGAAGCTTCAAGTCTGATAAGCGTAAATAAAACACTTATTACGGCAAGTCCTTGCAAAGCGAAACGAAACAACAATGATAATAAGGAAATGAGACGACATTTTATTGAATCTCCAAATGCCCATAAACAAATTACAATACCGCAGAAAAGCCACCAGGCTAAATGAAAAAGGATCTAAGGCCCAAACATGGCCAACAAAGAATAATATACATATAAGGGTGCCACGCACCAACGGCTAACAGCAAACCTAACAAAGAAGTGAACACGAGCGGTCTTCAAGACAGGCCCCCGGTGTCCACTCACCAACACGGCAAACATCAGCAACAGCAACACCATATTCCCTGCAACAAGACTCTGGCTCTGGGTCTAACATGTGGCACCCAAAAGAGAGAGGGGCACATGTCAGCAAGTCTGGAAAGACTTGTGCAAGGAAACTGGAATAAAGGTAAACTAGCAACCTAGCAGTTATAGTATGATGTATGGCATGGTAAGTATAGTATGGGAGTGACAAGTAAAGTACAAGTGGTAAGTGTGACAAGTATAGTCAAGTAACAACAAGTACAAGGGATCACCCACACATGGATGCCCTATTGCCCGCAGGCTGTGTTCAAGTGTCAAGTACAAGGGATCACTCAACGAGTGCCCTTTGCCCGCAGGCTGTGTTCAGCTCGTCTTCTGGAACACGAGCCAGAAAGTGGATTTAACAAGTATGGCGTAGGGGTGCACCTAGCCGGAACAAGTAACACTAGTATGTAGCAAAGCTACGCAATCACGATGAGTATTCAAGCATGCAATGACATGAACAGATATTTCGAGTACAGTTAATTGAATTAAACGTGACAGGCAAAATGCAATGACATGAACAGATATTCGCGTACCGTTTATTTAAATGAAACATGGCAGGCAAAATGCAATAGCAGTTAAGGATGCATGGATGACATGAACATTTAATACGCGTACCGTTTAATTGGAAAGTAAACGTGACATACAAGCATGATGAAAGTGACGGACCAAGCTTCGTTGTCAAGCTAGGTCAATGGCGTCTAAACGGCTATCCTTTCACCGTCTAGTCTCTTTTACGCTAAAGCAAGGTAAATGGCCTAAGACATGGCCCAAATCAAGAGATGCAAGTTTCACTTGCCTAACACCGAGGAAGACGATCGCGAAGGTTCGTCCCACAAGCGCTAATCTACGGGGAAAGGAATCGCTGACATGGAAACAATCATCAAACAACATCCATTATTATTAGGGTTTCACAAATCATAATGGGGGTTAAGAGAATATTAAAGGAAGAGCACTACCCGAATGGAAGCGGAAGATCAATGCCGAGCAACCACGGCAACGGATGAACGATCCGGGAGAACTACCACTCAGATCTGGAAATGAGGGAAAACCTGGAGAAATGGGTTTGGATGAGGCTTTTGGGGATTTGATGAGGGTTTGAGGTTGAGGAGAGGTAGGATATGTGAAATGAGGGTTTGGATGATGATGGATGAGCTTGGGATGAAGGAGGAAGGGTTTGGGGATGAAGGGGGATGATTCGGGGAAGGAGGAGGTTCAGGAGAAGAGAGGGAAGAGAAGAAAACGATTGGGGGTTTATATAGGAAATCGCGTGTGGCGGCTAGGGCAAACTAGGGTTTCCTGGGCTGATTAGTCGGTCAAAGAAGGATTGGTGACCGACTAGTTGAGCAACTAGTCGGTCGGTTGATCAACGCAGACCGACTAAGAGTAAACAGTAGCTCGCTCAGGAAAACTGGACTATGAGTTAGTCGGTCTGTGAAGGCTTGTCAACCGACTAGTTTGGGAACTAGTCGGTCGGCGAGTGTTCATTGACCGACTAAAGACTGAATTCTGAGAGAGATCATGGAAATGAGAGTTAGTCGGTCTGTGAAGGATTCCTGACCGACTAGTTTAGCATCTAGTCGGTCGAGAGAAGTTCATAGACCGACTAAAGGTAAACAGTAACTCCTGGATTATAATCAAAGCCCACTAGTCGGTCCATTAAGGATTGCCGACCGACTAGATTGAGATCTAGTCGGTTGGTTCTCCTTCTTGAACCAACTAACGTGCACGAAAAGTGCCGATTCGAAGCGCGAAGCTTCGGGAAGATTTCTATGGCTTCTAGGATCGATTTATATTCTGAGATAGGTTCTTCGGCTCTGTAGGGTTTAATTCTTTGACCGTTGACCTTGAAGTTTCTATTTTTCCCTCGAGCTCAACGGCACCTCCTGGGGATAAGCTTACTATCTTGTAGGGGTCTTACTATCTTGTAGGAACCGGACCATCTCGATTTTAGCTTCCCGGAAAAAAGGCGTTGTCTTGAGTTATATAGAAGTACCTGGTTACCGACATCATGGCGAACAACCGTGATATTTCTATCATGATAAGCCTTGGTCCTCTCCTTGTATATCTTTGCATTTTCATAAGCATGGCGCCGAATTTCGTCCAGCTCATTGCAATGAAGGGCTCGTCGGGTGGCGGCGCTTTGATAGTCAAAATTCATTTTCTTTATCGCCCAATATGCTCTATGCTCCAATTCTACCGGAAGGTGGCAAGCTTTTCCATATACCAGCCTGTAAGGGGTTGTGCTGATGGGAGTTTTGAAGGCGGTGCGGTATGCCCAAAGGGCATCGCCCAACTTGTGCGACCAATCCTTCCTTAAGGCGCTGACTGTTTTTTCCAGGATGCTTTTTATTTCCCTATTAGATACTTCCACTTGGCCGCTGGTCTGAGGGTGGTAGGTGAGGGCGACCTTGTGATGAACTCCATATTTTTTCAGCATCGCCTCGAACTTTCTCTCAATGAAATGCTCCCTCCGTCACTTATGATTGTCCGGGGGACTCCGAAACGAGGGAAAATAGTATTCTTGAAAAACTTGGCTACTATCCTTGCATCGTTTATCGGGGTGGCTATGGCTTCCACCCATTTCGAGACATAGTCAACGACAACCAAGATGTACTTGTTACCGTTACTCGATGGGAAGGGCCCCATGAAGTCGACTCCCCAACAGTCGAATAGCTCTATCTCCAAGATGTCGTGGAGGGGCGTTTCATTCTTCTTCGTGATATTCCCCGTCTTCTGGCATCTGTCGCACTTCCTTATGTATTCATTTGCATCCCTGAATATGGTAGGCCAGTAGAAGCCACTTTGAAGAATTTTTGCTGTGGTTTTGGTGACCGCTACATTCCCACCACAAGGTTGATCGTGGCAATGCGAATATGATGGAGGTTGCTTCTTCATTTGGGATATATCGTCTGATGATCCCATCCGTGCATGTCCTGAACAAATATGGGTCGTCCCAAAAATAACTCTTGGCATCATGCAGTAACTTTCTCCTTGAATAAGGAGCCAAGCCGTGCGGAACTATCCCACTCACCAAATAATTCACTATATCGGCATACCAGGGAGCTTCAGAAGACTTTGCCGCAAGTAATTATTCACCAGTGAAAGAATCGTCAATCGGTATGCTGTTATCCCCGTGCCTCTGAATTAACCGCGACAAGTGGTCCGCCACCATGTTTTTTCTGCTCCCTTCTTGTCTTTGATATCGATGTCGAATTCTTGGAGCAGAAGGATCCATCGTATTAGACGTGGTTTAGCATCCTTCTTGCTTAGCAGATATTTCAACACCGCGTGGTCGGTGTGGATGATCACCTTAGACACAAAAGGTAGGATCTGAACTTCTCGATAGAATAGACTATGGCTAGCAGCTCTTTCTCCGTGGTAGTATAGTTCTTTTGAGCATCATCCAGGGTTTTGCTAGCGTAGTATATAACATGAAGTTTTCCCTCTTTCCTTTGACCAAGAACGACTCCTACTGCCTGGACACTAGCATCACACATAAGCTCAAATGGCAGATTCCAGTCCGGTGGATGTATAATCGGTGCTGAGACGAGAGCTTCCTTTAACCTGTTGAAAGCTAGCAAACAAGCATAGGTAAACACAAAAGGAGTGTCCTTAGCCAGGAGCTCCGTGAGAGGGCGAGCGATATTGGAAAAATCTTTTATAAAGCGTCGGTAAAAACCGGCATGCCCCAGAAAACCACGGATACCCTTGAGTTTAGTGGGTGGAGGTAAGCTTTTAATAACCTCAACTTTGGCCTTATTGACCTCAATTCTCTTAGAAGTGATGACATGCCCAAGGACAACTCCTTCTGTCACCATGAAATGACATTTTTCCCAATTCAGAGTAAGATTATTTTCTTGTCACCGTTCCAAGACCTTAGACAAATTAGCTAAGCAGCCATCAAACTCGGTGCCATAGACGGAAAAGTCGTCCATGAAGACCTCCATGATATTCTCGATGAAATCTAAGAAGATAGACGTCATGCACCTTTGAAATGTGGCTGGTGCATTACATAGCCCAAACGGCATCCTTCAATAGGCAAATGTGCCGTAAGGACATGTGAACGTCGTTTTCTCTTGGTCTTCACAATGCAACGGGATTTGGAAAAATTCGGAGTATCCGTCTAGGTAGCAGATATATTTGTGCTTAGCTAAGCGCTCGAGCTTTTGGTCTATGAAGGGCAGAGGGTAATGGTCCTTCCGGGTGGCTTTGTTAAGTTTCCTATAATCGATACACATGCACCACCCGGTGACAGTCCTAGTAGAGATTAATTCATCCTTTTCATTTTTTACGACTGTCATGCCCCCTTTTTTAGGGACAACCTGAACCGGACTAACCCATTTACTATCTGAAATGGGATAAATGATGTCAGCCTCTAAGAGCTTCAGGACTTCTTTTTTCACCACCTCGTTCATGTTGGGGTTCAATCGTATTTGAGGCTCAATGGAGGTGGCGTCCTTATCCTCTAGGTGAATCCTATGTGTACATATGGTCTCGCTGATACCCTTCAGGTCAGAGATGATGTACCTTATCACTTTTCTATAAGACCTAAGGATTTTTAGGAGACTCTCTAGCTGGGGTTCCGTGAGGGCCGCATTCACAATGACAGGATAAGTGGAATCTTCCCCCAGAAAAGCATATTTCAAATTGGCAGGGAGGGGTTTTAATTCTACCTGAGGGGGCGCTGCACCCCCGGTGCCTCTTGCTTGTGAGAATAATGCATCTTCGATCACGGGTTCAGAGGGCAAAAATTCTTCCTTCGCAGAATCATATGAGGAGCAGAGAGATAACGATGCGTCAAGACAGAGGTCCGCAGGTTCCGCTCCCGTAACACACCTGTCAATAGAAGCAAGGTTTTTAGGTATGTGTTCGCTATCAAATATAAAGGCTGGAGTACTTCCCTGGTTGATGTGGTTTTGCGACGGTGGTGGATTTGGGTACTCTTCATAGGAGTGTTCCTCATACGCTGAAATCTGTGGAGGGATGTTGTTATAGAAACGTAGTGTATCTCCCTCATGTCGTACGTAGAATCTGTCAGCTACGGCAACGCCATCCAAGGCGTCCGCATCATAGAAAGCGTTTGCAATGAAAACCGAGAGCTCTTGTGTAGCTTGGTCGTCTGTAGGGAATTCAACTGGGCCACGGGCCCATACATAGGCTACCACGCTCTCTATTATCCTAAGAATCTGAGATTTGTTCAATTACTCCAACTGATGAGTCTCCCCCAGCATGCATCAGCAGGTGGAGTCTCAATAGTCTGAAGGGGCATTGCATTTTCTTCGAAGCTTATGTGAAAATCGCCTTCAATGGTACTTGCATCAGAAACTTAGCTCATTATGTGATCTATAACCAATTGCTGATTTGCATTACCTGCAACATAGGTTCCCGAGCCAATGAATCGAAATGCATCAATCAGTTCTCTAGCCGCGCATTCAACCATGGACTCGTCCGTGCGCGAGTCTTGGAAGCTGTGTAAGTGATAGGGAGAGAGACTGAACTCCTCTAAGTCGCTATCAAACTCACAAGTCCACTGCACTTGCATCACCATCTCCATTATTTCTGATTGGTAAGGAAATATTCGCTAGCTGGAGGAGGATATTAGTAGCAAGGCAGAGAAAAATAGAAAGAGAATGAAAATGGTGGAAAGGTGAGAAATGATAAGAATGCTAGCAAACTTCACAAAATAAAAACAAACTGAGATATAACACTATTGTCGTCCCCGGCAACGGCGCCAAAAACTTGACGCACCCGTAACCTACACCTAGGTTCCACCTGGCGGTGTCACGATCGCCAGGCGTGGTATAGCCCCTAGGCTACGATTTCGGGCTCAATCCGCAAGTGGACGGTGTCGAGTTATAGTATAAAAGATTTTCGAATCCCACAGGGACGGTGATAGTGTCAATAGGTTCTCAGTCTATTTCTAAGTCTAGAAGTGAGATAGCTGTCGGAGTGGAAGATTTAGGTTGGTTGTTGTTTGTTGTAATATCAATAAAAGGGACTAGGGCTTTAGGGATCGCCACTAGGATCGTTGGGGGTTGATGTTGGGATAGGATCCTCACATTGCATTAGGGCTAGGGAATTAATCCCCCAATTCGTACCACTCTCGTGCGTTAGAATTGTGGGGTATTTCAGTGGCTCTCATTGACGCAATGGCGGTAGCCGTCAACGTAGCGGTATAGTTCATCAATAGATCCCCTCAAGGCACGAGCCGGGCATGGTCAAGCGCCTTGGTTGGATCCACCGATTTCCCTATTCGAATCCTTAGATACCCCTTCAGCACATCAATTCCACAGACCGTGGGTATGATCTCAGTACGGGTTATCTACGGATTCGGTAGGATCTACCGAAATACAACCCTAAATCCCCAATTCAACGTAGGGATCCAGATCTACATTTCCCCCCTAGAATCCTAGGGCTAACCCATCAACCCTAGAATAAATCTACTCACACATCGCAATAGCGGCAGACAAAAACATCAATTCCACAGAAGAAAACATTATAGAAATCAAGAGATTAGGGCTAAGAAACTTGCAGCGAAGTTCAATAGAAATTGCAAATCCAGAAAATAATCTCAGATTCCAAGACGCATGCACAATCCAAAATGAATGCAATAATCTCAAGTGTCAGATCCCAAAATTCTCCTTACAAAATTTTTTCTAAGAATTTCCTAAAAAATCGCACAGCGCTCCTACAAAACTCGCTCCTAAAATTGCATACTGGAAGTCTCCACGCGTCACTGCCGATCGCCAGCCTTCAGTGCCTCAGAATCGTGCGCATCGCGGCGCGTTCAAAACATCCCAAAAATGCCCCTGGAGTAGCCGACCGAGTAGGCTACTCGGTCGAGTCAACGTAGCTCGGTCAATGGCTCGGCCAGTGTAGTTGTGCTGCTCGGCTGCTTTGAGATTTTGAAATCGACCTACCCGGACCGAGTAGTCTCTGCTCGGTCCGAGTACGTCTCGACTCGGTCGGATACTCGGGCTCCACTCGGGTGCTACTTGGGCTGTGAAATCTTGGGCTACTCGACGGAGCAGATGAGATGCTCGGTCCGAGTCAGCCCGTATCCGTCGCTTCTGTAAATGGAGCTACTCGGCCTGAGCATTTTCTGGGAAATGCTGCAGAAGCTCCTGGGGCCTCTCTCTCTCTCTCTCTCTCTCTCTCTCTCTCTCTCTCTCTCTCTCCCCCTCCAATTGCTCCGAAAATGCGGCAAACTCTTCCAGAGCCCCGCCAATGAGCTCTCGAGCATGTCGGATGCGTCCATACCCCAGTGGGGGCCCAAATCGCTCCAAAATCCCAGAAAATTCATGAAATACTACGAAACTCGAAAATATCATCAGAAATGCAAAATCGAAGTAAAAAGTGGGATTTGGATGCGAAAATGATATGCGATGCGATGAAAAATGATATGAAAATGATAGAAAATATGGACACATCATATTCCTCTCCCGGGTTCACTTCTTACTAGTCTTCCTCGAGGACGAGTAAGATGTAAGCTTGGGGATTTTGATGTGTCATAATATTCCATGTTTCATCTATATGTTTCCACGTTAAAATGATTGCTTAAATCCCGATTTTGTACGCTTTTACGCTACGAGCCACACCCATTCATCATACACAAAATTCATGAACCCTTCATTACCAACATCACGTAATAAGATCCGCATAGGGCCTAAACCCATCAAATTTGAAACCCTAGCCGCATGCACATAATTACAGTAAGGGATAATAGCAATAACCCATGGAAGTAAAGATCATAGCATTCAGGAACCCATGACAGTAAAATATATTTGCAAAAGTAAACTGAGAGCTGAAGAAATTATACCTCGTTGAGACTATCGTAGAAAAAATAGAGTTAAGCTCACTGATCCTGTCGATCTCACCCTCGACTCGTCCTTCCCCGTCAATCGAGGCACACCCGAGGCAGCTCCGACACTGGCTACACAGTCGGCAACCAAGATCGACGGGAAAAAGCTCCGGCAGCATAGGGTTTTGCACAAAGCTTCGCCGGAGGGGAAAAGGCCCAAGCTTGACACACCCGCTGCAGCTCCAACCTAAGATCCGACAAAAACCTCGATAGAAACCCTCGAACAGCTGATCCGAACTCAGATCCGACGGCAATGGCAGCCGCTAGGGTTTTTTAACGCCGACGGTTGGCTCCCGCGAAGATGGATGGGGTTTTGAGGGGTGAGTAGAACGATTGTGGGGCCCAATCTCAAGGATTCCAATGAAATCCTCGCAAAAACTGTGGCTTTCACAGAGGGATTTGAGGACGGCCACGTCGGAGAAAGGAGCGAAGGAGGATTCGTGGAGAAAGTCGAGCTTTGGAACAGACATGAGAAAAGTGGGGTGAGAAAATATGGGAACAGTAGAAGAAGTGACGGGTAATAGTGCGCAAAATTCACTTTCTCAGCCCAAATCCCTCGAAAGAAACAGACCCTAAATCGCGATTACGGGGCTCTCAGCCGTAGCTTCACAATTTATTCCATGCATGCACCTCAAAACAGTGCGGTGCCAACACACGACTCAAACAAAAACTTTATAAAGGATCAGTGACCTGCCATGCGAGTGCACCTTACATTGCAAAGGCCCGAGCAACAAAGGCACATACCCGTGCACACCATGATCCCATTACTAAGCAGTTTCACTTATTCATTTATGCATTCATGGGTGAAACTTAGGGCATGTTCTTTTCGGTGAAAGTGAACAAGAAAGTTGTATTTTTACAGTATTCACGTCTCTATTCATACACCGTTCACAATTTTCTCAGTCCATAGTTTTGTGATCTGTTCTTTTGGTTGAGAAAAAAAAGTTGAAAATTTGCCTACATATCAACCTAACTTTCTCATTTCGAAATCACCAGGTTTTACGCGAAATGCAACTGAGAAAGTGGGATTTTGTTCGGACGTGGGCACCGCTCATGATTGCTGCCCATCAGAAACTGATCCAAGGATTTTTTTTTTAAATCCTTTAAAAAGGAATCAGCAGCACTGTGCAATCAGCACACTGCTCCGCACACTTCCCCGTGCGGGAAAGTAGGTGAATAAATTTTTTATTAAGTTTTATAATTTACTTTTTTACTTTATAATTAGTGTGGATCCACATATCCAACTTTCTACGTACAACTTTTCAATCCATTTTTAATAAAAAAAAACGCAATAAAGTTGTGTGTGATCTACAAAACGTTCTCAACTCTACTTTTCAACCACACTTTCCACCAAAAAAAAACACAACACTCTACTCTATCCTGTCCTATTCACAAATTTCTCAAATCTCCACGTTCACAAAAAAAGAACGGGCCTTCGGTGAAACTTACTAATTTCTGTCATCCAGAATCTACCCACAAAAACCCCGCGCCTTAACCCTAGCTCTTTCGCTGCAGCCTCCAATGGACACAACCACCAATTAGCCGGCGGCGGAGGCGACCGATGGATCATTTCACCTATTCTCCTGCCAAAAGCGCAAGAAGTTCTCATCCAAAAGCCTCGCCCCTCCTCCAAACCCGAGCCCTAGAACCATCGAGACCGACAACGGTGACTTCGACCCGAGCTCCGCGATATCATTCTCCGACCTTGGCCTCTCCAAGTGGGCCATTTCCACGTGCCGCGCCCTCGGCATCCGGCGCCCCACCGCCGTCCAGTGCCGCTGCGTCCCCCACGTACTCGCAGGCAAGGACGTCCTCGCCATCGCCCGCACCGGCTCCGGAAAGACAGCCGCATTCGCACTCCCCATTCTCCACCGCCTTGCCGAAGACCCCTTTGGGGTCTTCGTCCTCGTTGTCACGCCGTCCAGAGAGCTCGCCGTCCAGTTGATCGAGCAGTTTAGGGCTTTTGGGGCTAGCTTGAACGTGAGGTGCTGCTTGGTGATTGGGGGGATGGGGCTGGCGGCCCGGGCGAAGGGGCTGTTGGAGAGGCCACTTATCGTGGTTGCAACTCCCGGGAGGATTAGGACTCTGATGGAGGAGGATCCGGACATTGCCGCAGTGTTTGAGAAGACAAAGGTATGATTTTTAATTTCAAAATCCAATCTTTTGGTCTGATTTCTATTTTCAGTTAAATTACAACAGTTTGGTCAAGGGAAACGAAAAATGCAACTTAAATTCCTTGTGGTCAACAATTTTCTTAAGTCTCGCAAGCAAATACTAAAAGATCAGATCTTTGAGAATAACTGGTTATTCATCATTCTCTCTTTGCAAGTAAGATATCGATTTGACATGATGTTAATACGCTGCAATTGATGTATGTTGGGTTATTATTTAATTCCAAACCGAACTTTTATTGGTGCACCACTGAACATTGAAATCATTAGTTAAATAAAATGAGAAATGAAACTTACAGTTCCCCTGATTTTTTTTTTGCAACACCTAGAAGATGCCGTAAAATCTGGCTATCCAATCTGCTTGCTTAGGACATGATATTTTGGTTAACCATTCGAGATAGAACCAATGATGTTAATCTGCAGTCATTGATGTATGTTGGATTAGTTTATATATGATTGTTAGATTAGCTTACTCTAGGCTAGATTTACAATGCTTACTACACTATATCTAACAATGGGTTTTCTGATTTCTCTCAGTTTCTAGTTCTGGATGAGGCGGATATGGTCTTGGATGTCGGATTTGAGGGGGAACTGAGAGTTATATTTAAATGCTTGCCTAAAAACCGGCAAACTCTTCTATTTTCTGCAACCAAGACAAGCACCTTGCATGCGTTGCATGAGATTTCTCAAAACAGTACTTACTTTTATGAGGAATATGAAGGGGTGAGCACGGCCGAGTCTCTTAAACAACAATACATTTTGATTCCCAACATTGTGAAGGAACTCTATCTTTATCACATTTTGTCAAGAATGGAGGAGAACGGTATACGTTCAGCCATCATTTTCTTTGCTAGACGCGAGTATGTTCTACATCTCATAATAAATTTATATATTCCTTGAGGGTTTTGCATTATCATGATATCAGTCATCCTAGTTCTGCAGAGTCAACACATGCAGTGCTGCATTTTGGTTTGCTGACAAGTCTGCTGGTAGGTCTAATGATATAACTAGGATAGCTTTAGATATTACTTATGTATGTTCGTTGTGGTTTTCTGGTTTCTTCTTAATCCATATTTAAGCATTCGGTCAAAATCCAGAATGATTGAAGATTTGAGACGAAATGATGTGGATAAAGGGTCATATCATTTATGATGGACTGAAGTTAGCCTCAGTGTGTTTTCTCATATTTCATGCTTTATGCAAAATCATCTGCATTATGATGTGGCAGGAATTGTATCCCCCTCAAAGAAACCAAATATCAATTGTGATTTTTAGAACTTATTACTCTGTTAAAATACTGCATAGCTCTCAAGTTCATATGGCGCTAAGATGAATAAATCCAATAAACCTTTTGGAGGTATCACACCCATTTTGTTTATGTTCTCGATTTCTCATCTTAACATTGAAAACCAACATGACAGACATTTCAGCAACAAATAAATCCTTTAAGTTGAACCTAGTAATTGGATATATGAGTGCAACTAAATGGCATACAAATATTTTAGTCATACAATTTGAAAACTGCAGACTTAAGTTCTATTTATAAAGACCCAAACTATAACCACCTTTGTCCAAGTTCAGAACAATATTGAAAGAATTCCAAACCCTTCCAGTTTAAACCAAACTGAGTACAACTGAATGTATTTTCAAATGGATTGAGAATTCTAACCTAAACAGATGTTTTGTCTCTTCCTTCCAAACTTGCCAATTAAAAAGGTCACTTTCAATTGGACCTCAGTGAGAATACATATATCTGCCTATGGGGTGGACCACTTTGCCTCAATTTTCTGCTACCTAGAAGTTTGAGAAAGGTCTTTCTGGAGGGGTACCGCCGACAATTTGAAGGCATATCATCTAAGTTGTCGATGTGATCTTGCAGGTACTTGCTGGTCTGACATTAGATTTGGTCCTCATGAAATGGTAGAGTAGAAACACGTGGATGTATGAAAGCTGATGTGCTTTAGGGATGGCAGGCATGCCTTCACAACCTATCTTTCCACAAAATGTGCATATGAATCACCATCAAGTCTGGTAGTGGCAGTATCATCAGCCTAGTTAGTTCACAGCCAAAGAAATTGCCAGGTTCAGCCAGACTAATGCCTGTTTTTTGTTTTTTGGGGGCAATTTCTACTTCATACTATGAGTGATTTGTATGCGGATAGTTTTTATTGCCACAGAAGTCTGCCTGCACCCATCTATTTGACAACCCCTTACTTAGCTACAAGGTTAATGATTTGGATAGGAGTAGGATAGGTAGGAAATGTGGAATGATATAAGAATAGGTGGTTTTGTAGGCTTGTTTGTACAATGATCGGAGATTGTTGTGATGGTGGGAACAATATGTCAGACGGGCTTTAGGTACCAATTGCGTTAGTGGGCAAATGTAGTGTAGGAGATTGGAATATCATCATTTTCCCATTTTTAGAGATATTATGGTTGTGTTTTAGAAGATATCCTTTAGTTCTAGAAGCAAAAAAACGTGTTACTTCCACTTTCAAGCTGCATTGGCACCTCATGTTTATTGTTGCTTCTCTAAATAACCGTGCAGGAATTGTCATCTTCTGCGTTTGTTATTGGAAGAGCTTGATCAGAAAGTAGTCGCTTTGCATTCTGACAATGATCAGTCTGAAAGGTCTTCTGCAATAACTGGATTTAAATCTGGTCAGGTTCCTATTCTGCTTGCAACCGATGTAGTCGGCCGTGGATTAGATTTCCCAACAGCTGATCTTGTTATCAACTATGACCTTCCAAGGTTAAGCATATCAAATGTTAGTAACCTATTACTCACCATGGATGATCATGTGTGGCTCACCAAATTTTTTCACTTACTCAATGCAGGGATCCATCAGACTACGTCCATCGCGTGGGGCGTACTGGTAGAGCTGGCAGTGGGGGGCTTTCTATCAGCTTCGTTACACATGTGACAGGTTTTTAAATAAAGATATTATTATTTTTAGAATCATATTTAAATAATCTTTAAATATTCTGCAGAGAAGATGCGATTGAGACTTACTAGAGGTCATATATAGCGATTTGCCTAATTTAAGTAACATAATCAATCCAGTGATGTGGTTTCTTAGATAGATATGTGCTTGAAATTAAAAAGATTTAGGAAATTGCAAGTTATAGCGGGAAAAAGTGTCATCTAGACATACTTGCTTTTAATAGCAAACAAAATGCTTCATATATAAATTTATTCCACCGGTTTCTATTCAGGTTCAAAGTTCAAATGAAATGCTATCGAAATATTAACCTTTATGGATGAAAACAAACAACCTAACAAACTCATGAAAACAAACAACCTAACAATTTTATGTCCCTTATTTGTCATTATTTTTGTACAACTTGTTCTTCATGTAGATGATCAACAGCTTATTGTTTATTGTACTTGGGCATAAAGACATAAGAAGAGAATAGTGTAGAAACTACAGAAACTAGTAGGAGTTAAACATGAGCATTGTGATCAACCGGCATCGCCGTGTGGTTAAGGGAAGAAACAGGGAATGAGACCATGTAGGCCACTTAGAATCAGCTTCTTCTATTCTACATCTCAAAAGGGGGAGATGGGTTGTAATAATGAAAGTGCATATATCCGTTTCTAGTGACGTCTCTGATTAACACTTTGAGAATTTTTATTTAAGCCCTTTTATGTTTTCTTTGCACAAATGCATTCTTTTATTGGCACATGCAAATTGAGCTCAAATATAGTATAACTAGAAATAACGCGTGCACAGTGCACAAAGCCAAAACTCCCCAACGAACAGGATGTGATGCACGCGCGCAAACGAAAAGTAGTAAGAAGTGTGTGTGCATGTGTCGGTATCGTCGGGGTGTAAAAAGATAAATGCAAAAACCTTGGGGGTTATAAGGGGAAAAATCCACTAGGGCAAATATGTAAATAAATAAGCTTTGTGGGTGATTTTTTGGGATGAGGAGGGAATGTCAACCATGTAAATAAGTGAGCTTGGAGGTGATTTTTTGGGTTGTGGTTGAGGTGGATGTACCATGTGGCGCCCATGTGGCGATGTGATATTGCCACGTGGGACAAACATGCCACATGGGACAACCTCCTCATTTGTATAATACACTAGTCATAACACGTGCCCGCAGGCACGGTTCATTTAACATTTCCCCGCGAAATCTTTGTTCCCCGGAAAATTATTTACACAGCCAAAACTAACAGAATAATAAATTAGCGTAAAAATATTTAGTGGCACGGGCGTCTTCGGCGTGGAACAACAAATTCGACGTCGAACAACAAATTCGACGCTCGCGCCTTTGGCGCAGAACAACAAATCTTTGTAAAAAAATTTAGCAGGGCGCCTTAGGCGCGGGCGCCGCGCGCCGGAACAACAAACATCAGGGTATTTTTACGCTAATTTGTTGTTCCGCTAAATTGTTTTACGCTAAATTTTTTATTTTGTTTAATTTAATGGATCATGATTCTCCACAATCTTTCCCAATACACTTTTAATTTCAAAGTTTAGGTTTCCAAGGTACTTTCCCCCCAAATTTAATCTTCACACTCTTTCCCAATGCACTTTTCTCCCCAAATTTAATTTTCACACTCTTTTCCCAAGGCATTTCTAATTTCAAAATTTATGTTCCCAAGGCACTTTCCCCCAAAAAATTTCACAAAATCCAATCTCAACCATTGATTTACCAAGATCAATTCTCAGCCACTATTTATCTTGTCCTAGTCAGACCTAGAATTCAAAAATCGTTGTCAAATGCATAATAGATTATAATTTTCATCGATGTAAGCGTGGTTAATCCAAAATGCAATTACCAATACTAAGATGTGGAGGAGACGATGTGAAAATTATGCTTGGTTGGGTTGCAACCCTAACACGTGGCTTCTATCTTGACTCAATGAAAAATGGTTAAGACATGCCCAAAGCCCAAAACGGGCTAGTCTGCTTTTTTGGGGTAAGGAGCTTTGCATCTCAGTCAATCTTTTTCGGAACTAAATTTTATCATATCTTTGTATGGTTATATATGCTAATTTCTATCAACATAAATTTTGCCTGAAGTTAAAAGTAGCAAAACAAGCTCTGACATGGTTTTGGATATAATAGAGGATGTGTATCCAGTGTTCTAAAACAAGTTATATGCGGCCGCATATGCGGCCGCATATAAGGATGCGGCCTTTGACCGCATGAGAATTAAGATATGCGGTCGAATTATGCGGTCGGCCGCATAATCGACTGCATAAATGTTATGTGACCGCATATGCAAATATGCGGGCACATAATCGGCAACTAAAAAATCCCAACCCGTTAAGAAACACAACCCGTTAAACATAAAAATCAGTTTTTTAATTTTAAAATACTTATGTTTGACATGCTTTTGATTTGGACGTAAAACTAAATAGTTATGTTTTGTGTGTAGATTGCTTTAGACGTTAGATTTTAGTTATTTTATGTATTGATAGTCATAATGGCGCTGATGTTTTAGTATGAATTAATCCATATTTTTTAAAAGCTAATATGATTTTTTTCTTATTCCTATAATTCTTATCTTTTTTAATTTAATATACACAAACACATAAAATTATTGCTTATTTATATACTAAATTATTCATTTTCGCGTAAACCGCGTAAACCGCATAATCAGCCGTATAATCCGCTTATGCATTATGCGCTCATAGACCGTGCGCATAATGAAACCGCCTTTTATAACACTGTGTGTATCAATTTATCTGATGGAATGCCTAAGCTCCACTTTGTCCATATGTGACGTATTTGCATATATAGTTGGACTAAAGAGATTATGTCTTTATTTGTCCTTTTTTTTCTAGTCTACCTATATAACATGTATTACATCCAACATTGAAATTTTTTAATTTGAAGGATGTATTATCATGTACCCTACTGAATGTAGGCCTACCGCTTATTTGTTCGTCTTGCAATCTTATATTGTGGTTCTGCTTATACATTTACGCTTGGGCATGATGCTAATCTTTTTTCTGGATTACTTGCAGAATGATATAGACCTTCATCATGAAATTGAAGCTCAGATTAAGAAGAAAGTGGAAGAAATTAAATATAATGAGAAGGAGGTGGAAAAAAATATTACCAAGGTAGCTCATTTTTCCATATGATGCTTTGTTTGTTATGAAACAGCTTCGATGTAACCATAGGTTCAAGTGGATCCGAATCCTATCCGAACCTTTATAAATTAGAGTCACATATTTATAAGCTATTTTTACGGGAATCCTAATCCAATCAACATCCTAGATCCTAATCCTACCCGGTTCAATCTAAGATATTGGATCGGGTTACCATATTGTAGACCTGGCCCAACTTTTGATCAAGAAATTGGATCGGGTTACCAGATACCATTTACAGAACTGTTTAAGTGCGTGTCCAGCTAAATTAGAACAAATTGTATTCTGGCTGTTAGTAAGCATCTGATGAGTGCTTATGGCTCTCCTTGACAGCGTGACAGGACCCTGTGAACACAATGTTGTTTATTGAAAATTGTTATGATGGAATTTACGGATCTAAATTTGCTTAACCGATGAAGGGAACACATCCACAGCTGAAATTTGTGCACACCATCTTGTTTCCAAGTCTTTCAACATGAGATTTGTTTGCCCCTTGGCTTTATTTATGGCTGAGAACCTGATGCTGTCGTCTATACAAAGCATACAATTTGACTTTCTTCCCTAATCGAGGAGAATTTGGCGGATGGAGGAGTGGTCCTTCATGATTATAACAAGCCCGTCTTGCGCATACTTCCATCTTCTAGTAAATTGTCGCGTTTATTAGAGGGTTGATGTAATATTAACAGCCGGGTGTACTACTCATGGTGGAACCTAGTGCTCCAGAGCCGACCTTATTTGTTGGCAAAAAAAGCCTAGACTATGGTGGTGACCTTTTTGCTAATGTTCTGATGCAATGCATTAAATTGTTGATAACAATTTACAGGTTTTCAATGCCAAGTGGGTCGCTGGAATGAAGGCTATCCATGATGGATATGATGAAAAGGTAGAAGCCCGAAGAAAGCTCAAAAAGCGCAAAAGAGAGCACTGAAGAAACCGAAACCTAGGGCTCGAGATGGTCATGGCTTCTCTTTATCCTAAGGATCGACGAAGCAGTCCAAAGTGCAACGCCATAAAGCTTATCAGCAGCCAGCAAAGTGAAACCACAACTAATCCCTTCAAGATTGATTGAACCTACATGAGGCTTCAAATCTTACATGTTCAAATTTTTTTCCCTCCTTAATAGTTTATCATAGAAATAAGATGAAGCTCATCTAGAAACTTGCAATTCCAGACCTTACAGTTCTAGGTCATGAAATTTCAAAATTTGTGGAGATAATTATTATGTTTATTATCAATCATGTAATCGCTTGTCATGAACTTATCTATGTGCAAATATTTGTCGCTGCAGTGCGAATCTCTTGAAGTACTTGCTTGCATACATAGTAATCTACGTAGCTGATGCCCAACTCGACTGTATACCAAGCGAGCAGGTTGACAGGGTCGTTGTCATCTAGCCATTTTATTGCCAATCTCTCCAATTTTTGCTCCATCATAAAAATTTGGCAGTGCTTTTCATAGTTCATTTTTTTTTGATAAAATTTAAACATTGGGTTTCATAAAGCAGTTTATAATGAAGATCCTTTGGCACATGATGGCATGCAGAGATTGCAAGTTTAAACAGATAACATTCGCTCATCCGCTCATTAATTTTGTTTTTAAAGCCTTCAAAAAAAAAAAAAGGCAGTCTGCTGTCAGAGCCCAGAGCCGGTACAGTTGTTAGAGCATTGGAGGTTATCGGGCCGAGCTAGGCGGCTCGAATTCTTATCGGGCCGTACTCGGGCCGCTCCGGAATGGTCCAAAGTCGTATCGGGCCGTGCCGGCCCGGTCCGAATTGTCATCACTACCTGGTAGTCCACAACAATCGGATTTTAGCCCGTTTTTTCTGCCCGAGCATATTTTGTGGCATATATATGTGTGTCTGGTCTCATATTCATTGCCATCATTCAACATTAATGATGAATATTTTGCGAAGAAAAGTTGTTTTGAGCCGAAAAAAAAAGTAAAACCTCTTTCTTTAGACTATGTTTTAAAGCCTCTCAAATCTTTTAGTCAAAATTTCTTGATCTCAGAAGCCTTCAATTCACATACATTGGAGATCAATCATTATAGACATTACACATCTACAAGCTTCAAGCAATGCTATAAGTTGTAAAATCTTCTTGGAAAGAGGTGGTTAGTTTGTTTCTCTTTAACGAGATTGTAAGTTGTAAAATCCTCTTGGAAAAGGTGTTGTACTATTTGTAATAATAGTGGAATTAACCTAGTGGGACTAGAGTGGTTTGATATAGGATACCGGGTATCTAAACCAGGATACATCTTTTGTTTGCGTTGTTCTTATTTCTGTGTTGTATTTATCTCTTGTGCTCATTTTCACTGCATAATATTACTTGAAATTAATATTATTGATTATGTTTAAATTGAGTAACTTTAATTGTAAACTTAGGTAGATTATCTAGAGAAATTTTTAAACACTAATCACCCAAATCTAGTGCCTATCTGCCGTCCACAAGATCCCAACACGTGGTATCGAAGCCAAGTTGAAGGATGTCGTGAACAAACACCACCACCAGCACCACTCAAAGGCAAACTCCACCAATATTCGATAGATCCAACTACTGACATTGGAAATGAAAGATGATGGCTTAAATACGATCTAGCGACGTCAACTATTTGAAACTCGTGGAGATGCCATATTGCACCCCTACCACTCTCGAATATCAATGGACCAAAGAAGAAGAAGAATTGGAGATCAAGAACTACGGGGTAATGGAAATTATATCTAGTTTCTTGAATAAAAAATTCGTAATTATGTGTCAGGAACTACCACGGCAAACCAACTATGACACATGATAGAGAAGCAAAAGGAATCTACCTTTGAGGGTCCATCTTCCAATGAAGTGTGAGTTCAAACATGTGCTACACGTCACAGAGAGATGAGATAAACTCTACATCTAATAATGATAGTGATTTAATTTTTAAATATAATGATTTGTTCGAGCAATATGAATCATTGAAGCATGATTAGGATAAGTCAAAAATTGAGCATAATACTTTGTTGCATGATCATGGATGTTTAAAGATTGAGCATGATACTTGTCTAGATAGATTAAATGATGTTAATTTGTTGATGGAAAAAAATAAGACTTGATAATGATAGATTAGTTGTAGAAAATTCTTTGCCCATAGATGAATGCAAGAATATTAATGTTAGTGTTTACGGGTGTTTTCTCGCTGCTGGATCGTTGACCGCTGGATGATGGGTCTACGTGGTCTAGGGGGCAGGTGGGACCCCTTGGTTCCGTCAGGTGTATGATTCGCCCGACGAAGGTTGCACAAGTCCTCACTTCGGCCTTCCGAAAGGTAGCCTTGGTGGGTCACGGGCGAGCGGGCTCGTTGATGGGAGCGCTCGGCCTCGGTCGATGAGGTGCTAAGGGGTAGCCTCGGTACCGCGAAGTCTATTTAACCTGGACGGATGAAGAAGCTCGTCAGGGGGGCCGGACCTTAGTTCCGGCCAAGTCCCCTCTGATGCCTAAGTCAGAACGGATCTGAAAAGTGCACGACGGGACCGATATGGCTCACAGGGTGGCCGATACACGTATCCTCGGACCAAGCTAGTGGAGGAAATGTAGAATGGATATCAAGGTCTTTGAGAAGAATACCTCCTTCTGTTGGTATCCAGGGTAAGGTCCCTTTCTTCGTTCCCCCTCGAGTCCCTATATAGAGATTCTCACACGATCGTTTTGTCTCCACACCCTCCTTTTATGCCCCCATGATCTGCCTCCCTTAAGGCGCCTTCATGCCCCATGAAGGCGGGTTAATTGGGTCCCTTAATGGTCATTAAGGAGAAGTGTTTTGGGACGCGGTTAACTCCCGCTGTCGTGGGCTGTCCGAGCGCACGTCCGATCGTGGCCGACCCGATTCCGGGTCCTTACGAGGGTCTCGACGGTTGGCCCAAATTCCTTTTGGGGGCCTCCTCCTTCCAGCGTGGGCCTGGGTCGCTTGCTTTTGGGTTGCTCTAGGATGGTCGTACGCCTCCTGCTTCCAGCGTGGGCCTGGGTCGCTTGCTTTTGGGTTGCTCTAGGATGGTCGTATCAATTGCCCCCATCGCTCGTGCCGTTCGGATTCTGCCGGTTCGGTTCGGACGATGTGACTTGTGTGGATTTTGACAGGCGCGTCAGTCGAGACCATGCCATTCAATGGGGGCCATCATGACGCTGGCCGATTGAACTTTTCCCGACCCTGGGTGCAGGATTCAAAGCACCGTGCTTCGCAGGATGTCGACGCGTGTGCACATTCGGTCGACTCGCGACGCGATGGAAGATTCCAGGGCAGAGGGCGGTATAAAGGAAAGCCGTCGTCCATCAGACGAGGGTTTTGATTTTTCGACCTTCAGCCTCCCTTCCCATTCCTCACAGCTGTCTCGGATCCTCCTCAGGTTCTCCCCTATGTCCTCCTCCTCCTCAGCTGTTGGCTCAGGGCGCCCGACGGCCGCTACCAATCCTGTCCAGGCTCGTGGACCCATCACGGCTATTCGCCGTCACGGGGGTGAGCTCTCCGGAGTTCCCCCGAGGTGATGGGGTGGCAGTTGTCCGTCTATGCCACTTCGATTGGAGCGTTGCGTTCCAACTATCTTATCCATCCATGCTCCGCCCGGGCCCCTGAGAAGGACGAGCGAATCTGCTTCCCCGGCCCTCGCGAAGTCAGGGTGTACGAACAGAGCTTTCGGTTCTGGCTTCGATCCCCTCTCCACCCCTTCATCATCGTGTTTCTGCGGGCTTACTGGCTTGCCCTATGCCAATCTGCCACAATGCCATCGGGTCCCTTGTGGGGTTTGTCGTTCTCTGCACGCTGAAAGGGATAGAGCCGTCCCTCCGACTTTTTGCCCAATTCTTCCGCCTGAGCCATCATAAGTCGGGAGCCTGGCTTTACATCAGCGCTCGGCCAAAGAAGAGCTTGGTGCAGGGGCTGCCAAGTTCCTTGAAACACTAGAAGGGGGAGTACGTCTTCGTCGGCTTCCCATCGGAGGTGAGTTTCCCGGCCCGTTGGGGGGGGGGGGGGTGACGAGCACACTGGTCCTCGAGCTGGAGAGCCCGACCGACGTCGAGCTCAAGGCGGTTAACACATTGCTGTCGGTCCCGGCCACAGATCGGAAGATCGATGTCCTCTTCTCTGACCTTATCCTACGGAAGACCGTATAGCCCATCGGTGAGTTTTACTGAAGTCCCGAATCTGAGGGGGCTAGTGTTCGAGACCCGCCTAGGCAGTTTTGATACCTTATTCTACCCTCTTGTGCAGGTGGGTTCGTCCATGGTTCTTCCCAGCCCTCTCTTCCGGCCGTTGTCCTGGGTCCCAACCCGCGACGAAGGGACCATGTGTTGGAAGTCCGGAAGAAACCGTGAGTCGGGTTCTCCGGAGCAGGCTCTAAGAGGGTGAGGGGGCAAGACCCATCCCCTCTGGGGGAGGACGCGTGGAAAAAGGCCCGAGTCCCTGTAGCGGTGGAGGGAGTCCCTCCCCCTGAGGGTCGTGCCCAGCCCTCCCCGACGAAGGACTCTTAGCCCTGGGTCGGGCCCTCGTCTCCCCCGTCGGGGCCGCTCCCAGAAGTTTACGAGCGGTCTTTGGACGTGTTCCGTCCAGCCGAGGCTGACCTTCTGCGGTTAGGGGAAGGTTTACTCCACCCACATTTCCCGTGGGGTTGAAGAAGTCCGTTTTCTCCGGTTGCAGAGTGGCGGCTCGGTTGGCTGAAAACTGCTGCCTTCCTCTGGACCAGTCCGTGCTGGACGGGGTAAATGGTGATCGCCTGGCTGCCTTCGTAGTTCAGGCCGGTCAACATGTGAGGTCTTTCGCACATTCCGTCCCTTCTAATGGCTTTCAACTCACTCTTGTCTCATGATGCAGTTATCATCTGTCAGGCTTTCGATGAGACGCCAATTTGCGGCGCTCTCGGGGGCCAAGGCTGACCAGGCCCAGAAACCTGAGGCCAAGGAGGGCGAAGGAGAGGCGACCCAATTAGCCGAGGCACGCTCTAGGTCATTGGAAACTCAGGTGGCTGAGCTCTCCGCTGCCTTGGAGAAATCGGAGCTGGAGAAGGCTTTTGCCTTGGTCGAGAAGGCAAAGGCCGAGGATCGGATAGCCGAGCTGATGAAGGCTGCCGAGGCGGGAGGGGACGGTGGTCCAGTTATGGAAGCCGATGCTACGGAGCTCACAAGCCTCCTGGAGACTGCAGAGGAAAGAGGCGAGCTCCCGAGAGACCGAAAAGAAGCTGGCGAAGCACCAGCGCCAAGTTGCCGTCCTCGAGGGTCGGATCCAGGAGCTGGGAGCGATGAATCCTGAGCGGATTGCTAGGGACGTCGTGGACGAGCACGCCTCGTCTTTTGTGGCCGGGGTGATGTACGAGGCGTTCGAGAGGGGATTCGCCCGTTGCCGGTCTGAGATCCAGCGAAGATTCCCGCTTTTCGGGATCCGATTCGAGGAGCTCCGGCTGGATTCTGAGGGCGAGGAGGTGGCGAGGGATGTACACCCCGACAGTGCGGAGTGGCCCACCGGCGTTCCCGAAGGTGTTCCGGATCCTTGCACGGGAGGGGATGTTTAGCCCCTAGTTACACTGTTCTTTTGTAAATCCGCGGTTAGCTTTTGTGTACTACGCTCTTCTCCATTTGCAATGAAGTTCCATTTTTGTTTGTGGTTGTATACCCTCCTCCTTCAGCCCAGGACGAGGCGTTCCCGTGGGCCAGGTTGGTGGAGTCTCCTTGCCTTGCTCGGGGATCCGGTCACCGAGTTGGTTCCCCAAGATTCTCAGTTGCTTGGGTGGCTGGGGCACCGCCCTCGGTCTTAGGGGCCCGATCGCCCGGCAGGAGGGTCTTGCCCTCGGTCCTACAGGCGATCGGGTGGTCAGCCCACTGGGGGAGCTGCCCCCAGCATTTCGGCGGATTGGGTCGATCGGCCCGCTGGGGGGCTACCCCTCTGGCTTACAGTCGACCGATACACCAACATGCTGGGGGAGTTGCCCCAGCCTTACGGTCAGTTGGGTCGGTTAGTCAGCTGGGGGAGCGACCCCTATTCTTACAACAGACCGATGGGCCAGTCCACTGGGGGAGTTCCCCCCAGCATTACGGTCGGGCCATTGATCGACCCGCTGGGGGAGCTGCCCCCAGCCTTACGGTCGGTCGGTTGGCCGGCATGCTGGAGGAGCTGCCCCCAGCCTTATGGTCGATTTGAGTCGTTCAGCCAGCTGGGGGAGCTACCCCTAGTCTCACGACTGAACGACGGATCGACCTGCTGAGGGAGCTTCCCCCAGCCTAATGGTCGATCCCCTAACTGGTTAGTTGGGGGAGTTGCCCCCCAACCTCCTAGTCGATCGCGTGGCCGACCCGTTGATGTGTCCATATTTTCCACTATTTTCATATCATTATTTCATCGCATTCATGCCATTTTCACGTCCAAATCCCACATTTTACTACGATATCACATTTCTGACATTATATTCGAGTTTCATAGTGTTTTATGAGTTTTCAAGGATTTTGGAGCGATTTGGGACCCCACCTAGTTATGGACACATCCGATACGCCCGTGAGCTCATTGGTGAATCCATGTAGGAGTTTGCCATACTTTTGGAGCCATTGGAGAAGAAGAGAGAGAGCAGGAGGAGAGGAGAAAGCCTTCAGCAGCTCTTGGAGATGATTTCCCAGACTGCTCGGTCGAGCAGTACAGATGCTCGGACCGAGTAGATTCAAATGAGGAAAAGCGACTGATACAGGGAACACTCGGATCGAGCACTTCATCTGTTCGGTCGAGTAGCGTCGATTTTCAAAGCTGAAGCAATTCCAGCGCACGGCCCGAGCAGATATTCAGTGACCGAGTCAGCCTCTGCTCGGACCGAGTAGAGCTGACTCGGCCCGTGCAGGCAGAGTGAGGAAATTGAAGGATTTTGGTTTCCTGTCGTGCTCGGTCGAGCAGCACAGTTGCTCGATCCAAGCGACCGACCGAGCAACGCACTGCTCGATCGAGTCACCTACTCGGTCGAGCGTGCTAAGGCTATTTTTGGAAGTAATTTCTGAAGCCGTGAATTGTGCGATCTGGGCAGTGAAGGCTGCGAACCTGAACGACGATCAGGGAGATTCATTTTTAGAGATTTTTGAATAGTTTTGGAGAAAAAAGCTCAGGCGATTTGTTGGCGATTAGTTTTTAGATTAATTCTTGTTAAAAACTATTGGATCGAAACTATTGGATATCTTGGTTCCCAATCCAGATCGCGTATTTTGGAATTTGGAATTTTGTTGGATCTATTTGTTGTCTATCTCGTTGTAAGTTTTCGATCTTTATTCTGTCAATTGCTATGATGTCTTCGTCTTTAAAAAAGATGTTTTTATTCGTGAATATTGCCATGTGTGAGTAGATCTTTCTAGGGTTGATGGGTTAGCCCTAAGATCCTAGGGGGAAGACGTAGGTCTGAATCTTTATGTTGAATTAGGGATTTAGGGGAGTATTTCGGTCGATCCTACCGAATCACTAGATAACCCGTACTGATATCATGCCCACGGTCTGTGAAATTGATGTGCTTAAGGGGTAACTCCAGGATTCGAATAGGGAAATCGGTGGATTCAATCAAGGCTCATGACCATGCCCGGCTCGTGCCTTGAGGGGATCCATCGAAGAACTATATCGCTACGTTGACGGCTACCGCCATTGCGTCAACAAGAGCTACCGAAATACCTCACAATTCTAACCCACGAGAGTGGTATGAATTGGAAGATTAATCCCCTAACCCTAATGCAATGTGAGGATTCTATTCCAACGTCGACCCCCCGACGATCTTTGCGGTGATCCCTGAGGCCCTAGTCCCTTTTATCAGTAAAACAACAACAACACCCCAATCAACTCCGTCAACCCGATAGATATCTCACTTCGAGATTTAGAAGTAAACTGAGAACCCATACACACTATCACCGTCCCTGTGGGATTCGATATCATTTATACTACAACATGACACCGTCCGCTTGTAGATTGAGCCCGAAATTGAAACCTATGGGCCATACCACGCCTGGCGATCGTGACACCGCCAGGTGGAATCTAGGTGTAGGTTTCGGGTGCGTCAAGTTTTGGCGCCGTTGCCGGGGATGGCAATAGTGTTTATCTCAGTTTATTTTTATTTTTGAAGTTCGCTAGCACTCTAACCATTTCTCACCTTTCCACCATTTCTATTCTTTTATTTATTTCGGTGCTACTGATGGTATTTGTTTGAGTTTTGTTGGTGCATGAACACTCGTTTCGAAACACATACTAGAGAGCTATTGTTCGATCCCGAGATCGAGAAAAAAGCACGGGCTTTGAGGGCCTCCAGCAGAAATCCTTATCCCTCTGCCCAGATGGCAGACAACAACAATCCTCCTCCTCCTCCTCCTTGCACCGGGTCCATCAGGGACTATATGAAGCCGACGTTCGGGAACAACTCCTCCATCCTTAGACCGCAACTGGCGGCAGCGAGATTCGAGCTAAAAACGGGGTTGATTAATTTGATGCATCAGGATCCCTTTCACGGGCATCCACATGAAAACCCCAACCACCATATTGACACCTTCCTGGTGAAGTGTGACACGTTAAAGGCCAAGGACGTGAGCGACGATGCTGTGAAGCTGCGACTTTTCAATTCACTTTAAGGGATAAAGCCTCCTATTGGCTCCGGGCCCACCCTCCCAATCATTTCACCACCTGGGAGAAGCTGGCACTTGCCTTCGTAGATAAGTTCTATCCACCCTCGAAGACAGTGCGGATCCGTGGAGCGATCTCAAACTTCAAGCAGCTTCCCCAGGAATCACTCTATGAAGCATGGGAGAGGTTCAAGGACCTCCAACATCAATGTCCTCACCATGGGATTCAACCATGGGACTTGGTGCAGAGCTTTTATAACAGGCTCCAGCCCAGCACCAAGATGATTATAGATGATGTGGCGCAAGGCCTGAAGAGGCTATTGACTTGTTAGAGAATATGTCGGCCAACAATCAACAATGGGACGAAGAAAGAACTATTGTGGACCCCGAGGTCAAGGCTGCTAGCCACTTGGACTCTCACATCGAGACATTATACAAACAAGTGGCCAGGATCGAACAGTGCCTGGATTCCATCCCGGCATCACCCAGCACATCTTATCATCCTGCAGAGGAGTATGCAGATCAGAGCAATATTCCTAGTGAGGCACACTATGAAGGCGCCGAATCATCAGAATCGGTGCAATACGTCCAAGGAGAGGGACGAAATCAGTGGCAACATCCAGCTGCTAGGAATCACCTGGGGTTTTCTTATGGAAATCCAAGTGGAGGGCTGCAACCTCCATAATTTTAGAGGCCGCCACCCCCTCCTTAGCAGCAACATGTGCAGTAGCAGAGCCAGCAACAGGGCGGATTTAGGCTAGCTGGGCCTTACCGACCGCCGGGTTATCAATTCAACCGGCCTCCTCAGCAAAACTACGCGCCAAATCCACCTAAGTCCAATCTTGAGGCCACTTTGGAGACCTTTATGAGTGGCCAAGTTTGTTTTAATCAGGACACCTTGACCCAGTTTAAAAGTATAAATTCTTCACTTGATGAACTGAGGGGTCAAATGTCCCAGCTCTTGAAGAATCAGGGGAGATTGCCCTCACAGCCGGAGACAAACCCAAGGGACCAAGCTAACGCTGTGGTTTCAGTTACCATACGTGGAGGACGGATGACTGACCCCGTCATGGTCCCGGTGCTGAACATGGAGAAAGTTACTGTTGAAGAAGGCACTGATGACGGTGATAAAGAAGAGGCCGCTGGAGAGCCTACCATTATTGAGGAGAAGGCGGATGCACCACCCATCACGCCTACTACAGCACCTCCTCCTGTTGATGCTACAAAGAGTAAAGCTACCCTACCTCCCCCTCCATACTCACAGAGGCTGTAGGGTTTTAACAGACCCTCAGGGCTAAAATCCGTGCCCGACCTAAGTCGGACGGAACACGGAAGCAAAAAATATGTAGCGGAAAAATCATGTTAATCTAATTAATATGCAGCCCTAAGAAACTAGACCCTCTTAGCCAGGATCTCTGTCAACTCGGGGTGGATCTGACCACCCCAAGAGGGATCTTAAACTAATGCGAATAATTAAAACGAAAGCTTATAAAACACATACCCGGAATCTCAACCCTGGGGCGGGTAAGATGTTCCGCACCGTCTTCCGAGCCGCTCTCTGGCCCACGCCGAGCCACTTCTCGAACCACTCCTCGAACCGCTCCGCATCCCGAGGCGAGCAATCGTTGTGTCGCCGATCTAACCACGTGCTGAAGAAAGTTTCACGTGAGTGAAAGCCTTCGCCAAGATTTCGGATCCGAATCCGAACTCCTTCGTGGCTTTGCTAGAGCCCTTCAGGAGTAAGGCAGAAATATAGGGAGAAGAAGAATTAATTTAAGCTTTGATCCGAGCGTACTCCAATATTTACGGGAGCCGCTCAGATCTTGAGCTTAGGACAAGTTTGGAGGAAGGGGTATGCCCCTATTTATATAGGCGGCTGACTCTCCCCTTTTCCGCACATCCGATGTGGGACTATTAAATGGAGTTAATAAATTCAATTTTGTTTGTCTTTTAAAAAGACCAAACTTCCGTGAATTTTAACTCCCTCACCGTTGAGTTTCATGATTGATACAACCCATCAATTGAAGGGCGTTCAATGGTGAACGCATAGGGAAAAACGGCGAGTCAATTGGAGTCCGTTAGACCCTCCAATTGATCGCCCAAAGTTCAGCACACGGCTTGATTTTCGTCCAAAATCACCCGTCACAAAACAGCTCTCTGCCTAGGTTTCTGCACCAGGTTGTGGGGCCCAGCATGTGGGCCCCACTGCCCAAAAAAGGCTGACTGGACGCCTGGCCCAGACCTAGGCGCCCAGACGCCCAGACGCCAGGGCACCCGCCCTGGGTGCCTGGGCAGGCGCCCAGGCACCAGGGCCTGGGCGCCGGCCCATGTCCAGGCCTCCTGGTGCCTTGGGTGCCCAGGCCCAGGTCTGGCCTTAGGTTGACTAGGTGCTCAGGCCAGACCCAGTCTGGTCTGGGTCAACCTGGTCTGATCCGTTGAGCTGTTTTGTGCATAACTTGGGCATTTGGCGTCCGATTTGGATGCCGTTTGAACCTGGGTTTAGATCGGGACATTCCCGTCTTACCCGTGAACATTTCCTTGCGTTTATATCATTACATATTGTCGTAAACTATTTACGACACATTTAATCCGGTTTGCATCAAATGCAAAATAGTCCCGATCTAAGCTTAAATTATCATTTGCATCAAATTGCAATTTTCTTTTCCTTTGCATCAAGTGCAAAATTATTCTCCCTAAATAATTTCTACCTTAGACGAAGGTCGCACTCTGTGTGAGACCCTTCAGCCTGACCCTTACAACAGGTTGGGTTCGAAGCCCTAAACGACAGTGACCACGAGCAGTGATTGCCGTCCCTGCTTCAGAATCATAATTATGTGGTTGACTCATCGACATGAGTATTGTCGGGACTACCCTGACTGTGTCTGTGATGAATTCTGCAGTTTTAGTCTCTTCGTCTAAACTATGTCGTGTATATCAAGTCTAGGATACGGTCAAACTGTCAACCCCAATAACTTGACTCCGGTTAGTTTCCATCGATCTTTAGTCAACTAATGTTGGACTTCTTCCAACATACTCTAATCAGAGATTTTACTAAAGACCGAACTAACTCTACGACACTAACTCCCATTGACCGGGAGAGACGAATCCTCTCTTGGTCATTACTCTCCTCGTATGCTTTAAGTGACACCCAATCAAAGACCTTTTGACATGCCTAGCCTCGAAGCTAGGTCAGTGATCTAAGTGGCACCGTTCACGCACAGGTTCGTCAAATGACCTCAAGTCAAAAGACCAACTTGCCTATCACCACTAAGAGTTATCATTGACATATTGGTCAATATAACCATATGATAACTCTCGTGGATCGTTCAGTGAACTCATTCTCTAATGAGCACCTGTGTCTCGTCTTCGACTTCGTCAAGTCAAACGATCATGAGATCATCGCCACCGCTAAACGGTGAAGACTAAGACACAATGGTCTATCTGATGTTTCGATATCCTTGTCTCGAAACATCTACGACCACGAACCCTTTTAGACTTATGATACAGACGGTCAAACATTTCTCCATGATCGAGATACTCATCTCGATACATGTTTGACCTTGCATAAAGTCTCAGGACTTTATGTAAGTTAATATCTAATGTTTACTACATTATAATATAACTTAGATAAATTATTACCAAACAGCTTACTGTTATTTCGAACAAGACGTTTGTGCTATTCACACAGAGATAAATAGCCTCGAGGGCATCATCTCTCTACACCTCCCACTTGCACTCATGCCCATTTATCCCCGTATCTTATATCATTTTTACACATAAGTTTTCTAGACTTTATGTTGTAGAGCCTTTGTGAGTGGATCTGCTACAACCGTCTACAGTATAGACTTAAGGGGTTTCTATGTTCATGTTAGACCAACCATTTGAATCTCATTAAATAATTCACTTGGTCTTTCGGAATTCATAATATTTTATTTCCTTGGAACTTATCCAGTTCATCATACTTTACGATAATCATTTTAAATTAGTTACTGGTCATTTCAAATGGCTCATTTCTATTTCTGCTAACATGTCAAACCTTTTGATAACTTTGTCAAAATACATGTTCCATCCCTTTGATGTCTCGCATGTAATTTGTACGCTCCCACTGACCTTGAAAACTTTATGGCTAATTCATATAAGTCGGTTCGTCTAAATCATATTTAGAAAAACGAACTTATAAGTGAATGCTCCCATTTTCATAGTCAACATGAGCATTTATATCGAGTTTGGTCCGAGCAGATCTGTACACACCTGTTGGAGAAAACGATTCCATCATAACCCGTTTTATAGGAATTAGGATGAAAACCGTCTTCGACCAACATGATTGCACTTTACTATTTTCTTTCTGCACCAATCTTTTAACTTAAAGATTTACTTGCAGAAAATGAGGAAACATTTTCCTTAGGCACGTAAACTAAATTCCAAAATTTATTTACGCACACGGACCTATTCTGATTGCATCAAATTTTAAATCGGAGTTACTACTCCGAATTTCATTCCGGAAGTTGACTAAGTCATCATCAGTTATGATGTCTAACTCGACAATTCGTCTCACGAGATTCGAGTAATTATACAACTTCCTTACGATTGATTTAATGAATATCTCATTGATAATGTCCTTATAGAACATTATCAAAACATAGGCATTAATTTCTGGGTCTTAACCCAGCGGGAGGACTTAACTCAGAGTCACTTGCTATGGATCACACCAAGTCCAACTAAGTGTGATTCATATCTTTTAACACACCGATGTGTTAACAGACTTGACCTGAGAGAAAATCACATTTTCTTTTAATTATGCAAGATTTTATGTAGCTAAGTATTTGTCCATTCGATCTAATCGAACCAGTTTAAATACTTTTGTCATTTCGTTCTTTATTTTATCAGACTTGTGTTTCATCAAGAACATGTGTCATAATAAAATATAAGAATAACTTATTTTGGTTAATCTAGACTCGGGTACATCAGTATGTACGAGACTGAGTTCGACAACTCATTCTCCCACTGTCTTACAGATGTGTTTCTGCCATTATATCTAAGAGGAAAAGATTCACAAGTGTCCGTAGACTTCATAATACGAGAGGTCAGACCCCTCTTTATGTGTCTTGTGAAGTTTAGTCTCTCGATACGGCTATGTCTATTTTTCCATATAAGTTTGCCACTATCTTGTGTATTTATATATTAACATTTAATATATATATTATCGTTATACATATTACTCATTGCTTCAGAAGCAATGCGACGAAATTCGTCAAAATGTGTTAACCTTTTGTATAACAATAATTATGAAATCGTGATATCAAAATATGTCACATTTTCATTTCATCCTCCTTATGCATTTACTAATGATAAATGTAACTAACTTTTTCAATTGACTTTCCGGAGTGCCTTCTTCCTTTTCCAAATCACATTTAGATATTAAATAGCCCAACATAAATGAATAGCTTTGCAAGCATCTCATGTATCCAAACGCCTGAGCTTTGCTACCTTGAGTGTAGCTCAACAAGTTGCTTGTCTCAAATCCGGTTGGGATACATAGCCTTGCACCATTCATGCACTCGTATTCGACTCAAACAGTTTGATCGAATTCTCGAACTTTGCGGATCAAAATTGTTTTTACATACAACTTTGAGTGTATCTCAACAAGTTGTAGGGAGAAACATAATTCGAATATCCTATATGTTCAAGCTGCCCCATATAGAGGCGAGTGACATGTAGCGTGCATTTATTTGTTGGACTCAAAACTTAATGAAATCATATTTCTTAAGTCTATTCTTTAGAAGGTCGTTTTAATGTCAACGAGAATATAGTTTAATTCTGTCAATTAGAATTTAACTTGATATTCAATTAATCAACCTATTTGACCAGTTAACTTATTCCATTAAAATATTATATTTTGATTCCAGTTGTAAACCTAAAACTTACCCTACTTTAGTATATGTTCAATATTAAATATAGGTAGATTGGCTTTTCTATATCTATATCCTCCCACTATTTTTACGATCATTCTTAAGCCTTAATAATGAACAATTTAATCGAATTAAATAAATGGGTAAGAGATCCAATCACCCTGAGCCTAACAACCTTGAGTAAGCTCAACAAGTTGCTTGACTCTATAATTGGAAGATGACTCTTCATCGATCATATCAGATATGACCCTCTTATCGGTTTTTACCCCTAGCCATTTGTGATCATGAGTGTGCTCATCCAAATCACAATGTCTAGTCTAGTCGGACCCTTGTTTTTGTGTCTAGCCTGACTTGTCCCGGTGATCGGTGTATTCACGACACGTCGGTTTGGGTCAGGTCGTAGACTACATCTAGCCAGACTACATCTTTGACTTAACTTACGCCAGCGCTCGGTGTATTCACGACACGCCGGTTTGGGTCAAGTTAAGATTTGATCTTATGTATTTAAGGATTTGGTTTCTACAAGATTGCCATGTCACAGCTTGAGTGTAGCTCAACAACTGGAACACGGGTCCTATAGTTACCAACCCCTAAAATAAGGAGGGCTACGGTTAATCTTGAAGAAGATTATTAACGTATTTGACTTAGATATAGTCCACGGTGATATATAGTCATGATTCGCGTCATTGCGGTCCAACGGAACACAGCCAGGGAATTGACTAAGCCAGGATCATTTATCCCTTAGACTAGCTAGGGTGATCCAACAAACTTAGCCAAGCACATTGACTGGATCATGGTCCATTGAATGAAGCTTGTCATTTTTATATGCGTGCCATAGACTAAAAGGCTTTTATTAACAACTAATTAATCCTATCAACTAGTTGAATCCTTAAATTCAAAATTTTAGGATTTGTTTAATAACTTTTATTAAATCCTTATCAGCTATAAGGTTCACGTGCTATCCTAATCGTTATTAGGATTTTAATAAATTTATTAACAACGCTAAAAGCGAAGTCCTTTAATGAGAATTAATCATAATAATTAAAATAAAATTTTCATTAAAGGGACTACCTTAATCAGGAATTAGGTCTTAAAGGGTTGTTAAATGTTTTATTAAAACATAGCATGTCATTAAAATTCAATTAATAAATTTTAATGATTTCTTAATGGCTAACCTAAAGGGTTGTCTTGTGTTATCAAATAAGTGACAACATTTGCATAGCCATAAAGTTACACTAATTTTATCGCATAAAAGAAAAGTGTACAACTATTTAACAATTAAATAGAATAATGTTTATCAAATAAACAAGTTTAGCATGCATACTTAAATTTAACATTTAAATTTAAAAATATGATTTTTAGAACATTTTATTTTATCTCATAAAAATAAAAAACTTGTTTTAAAAGATCACAAAATTTGCATGGTACATAAAATATTTGTCATGCCCTATTTTGAACTATACGAGTATTCTACTGTATACACATGATACTATGTTCCTTCCGACTTAGGACGGGCATAGAATTTTTGTGCCCTAAGGGTCCCAGAAAACCCTACAATATTTCTACATACGATGCATACGTACATATGAAATAAACGTAGATATTGATGTATGTAATATAGTGAAAGGGGTATTGGACCGTAATGCGTGGCTAAGAGACGAGAAAGCGAGATTGAGTGCTGGAGAAGAGCGAATGACGTCGTGGGTGTAAAAGATCAGGAATGTGTTAGACGTTTATGTATGAAGCATGTAAGCATGCATAGATGTACGTGGATGTGCGTACGAAGAGCCATGTAAGTGTGAAAGGGGTTAGGGGTCAATGGCAACCCCCGTAAATTTTTGGAAAGGCTAGGGGCAAAACAGTCGTTTGGACTAAAACTGCTGTGCGTACATCCTAAGGTGGTGCGTGCATAAAGTAATGGAAAACTTGTAAATACCTAGAACATGGAGGGGTATTTTGGTCATTTAACTTGTTGCATGCTTATCCAAAAGTGGCTTCTAGGTGGAGATTTTTTTAAGAGAAGTTTCTTTTAAAATCTTTAAGTTTCTTTACTTTTCTATCTTATCTTTTCTTCTTTTCCCTTTCCTTTCTCCACCTACCAAGGCCGGCCACTCTCTCCCTCCTTTTCCCCTTATTTTCCAAATGAGAAACCCTAATTTAGCTCACCAAAAATTAAGAAGCACAAGGGGTTTCAAGTGGGAAGAAGATGGAGAAGAAAGGAGGAGGAAAGGAGAAGGAAATCAAACATTTGAGGTAGGAATCCTCTTGGATTTGGAATTCTATTAAATTGAATCTTGTTATTATATTTTTATAGCATTTTTTACTTGATATGAATTAGGGATGGTGAAATTTCATGAGCCATGGTTCAATTTTACAAAGTATCCCTTGAAATTCTTAACAAAGCTATCTCCTTTAAAATCCTGAAACTTGGTTGTGTGTTATTTCTGTAATATTGGTTACTGTAACTTGACTTAGATTTCGAAAAAAATATGAGCTTTTAGATCTTGAAGTTCTATCCTAAAATAATATAAAATTTGACATATTTTCAATTTAGAAATTAGGAGCAATAAATCCATCTTTACAACATGTCTGTTTGATTTTCAGTGTTAACACAGTTTAGTAAAATTGGCCTAGATACCTGCACACATCATGGAATTTTATGATCTTGGTCTTGTTGGAAAGTTAACAAGTGTTTGTAAAAATTCATCAGAGTGCTTATATGTCAAATATCTGCCTCCAACATGCCCAAAATTGGCTTTTAATGCAGACCCTGAAATTTGTCTGAAAAACAGATTTGACACACTTCACTAATTAATTCACCATAAATCATATAGTTCATGTTTTTACATGAAATGTTATCTGTAAATCCATAACTGCCATATCGTCAACTTTAATTTATAAAGTTTTGTCAAATTCCCAAGAGAAATAAATGGAATGTATTGATCTTTATGGTTGTTCTTGCAATTTCAGCAAGCTGAATCCATTAAGTGCTATTCTTATTCATTAATTGTGGTTAATTGGCCATCATTATTCTTGCTTAATATGGTTGTATGGTGAAATGAATGTTCATGACCTTGGCACATGTAAATGTTATTGTGTTTCTGTGTTATGAATGACGCCCGTCAGGTGTTCGATGAAATGCCTCAATGAAGGCAATATCCAATAAGTTGGGTAACGTGCACGTGTTAGTATTGGCCTGGAGCCACAGTGATAATTAGTGAATTTAGGGGCTTGAATGACATGGATATATTGTAATTGTGAATGGGTGATGTGTTGTGATAGAGGGCATGTCACGTGAGTGCATGACCCTATGTTTAATGATGGACAGCTTGTTGGATATGGATGACGTTTGTACACCCTTGTGGGGGATGTACGAGGGAATACGGACCTCGAACGTCGCGTACACGAAGTTGTGTGCAAAGGGAATCTGTTCCCTTGCGGAGAGGATCTCTAGATTAATGGGAAAGTCGCATTATATGTGCATAAGTGCATGCGACATATGGCTAATAAAGGGGTAATATCTTAAGCTTATGTTGTACCATGCATATGGTACAACTTAAGCTTATAATGTGCCATGTATGATGGTACACTTTAGTTAAATTGTTCCAAAAGAACAATTACTCCTAAAATAACTACCTTGGGGGCTATAAATAAGACCCAAGGCTTAGCCATTTCCTTACACTTTTGCATGGTATTCTTGCCTTGCATTTCATTCTAGCGAAGCTCTGCCGAAATCCTTCCTCTCTCTTTATCCAAGTTCTTAATCTAAAAGTAGAGATTTAGATTGTAGATTTAGTAGCCTTACTCCGTTCGTGAGAAGACTCGATCCGTCGTGGCGAATCCGAAGGCGAAGTTCCGAGACTACCGTGCCGCATACGCAAGCGTAAGTCTCAACTTCATTTATCGATCCTAACGCTGTTTTGACAGGTTCCTTCATTGGTATAAGAGCCATACGGGTTCGCCCCGGTCAAACCGCTGCCCCGTCGAACCGGTGAATGAGTCGTTGTCTTTTTCACGAATGGGTATCCTACCATTACGGATATGGTAGGAACGCTTCGTGACGGAGAGAACGCAGCGGTTGTTCTTTTCACGTTAGGGTCTTCTGTCATTACGGATATGGCAGGAACTCTCCGTGACGGGAAGAACCGACCGTTCATATCGTCAAACTCGCTCTCTTCATGGATGCTGAGTCTCCATTCATAGGGAATGGGCGCTCTCTTCATGTGGAGCGCGTAGTTTACGAATTTTTGAAGTGGCTTATTTTTTTTGGCACACGGCCATTGGAGGATAACTACTTCCTCGACGAACGGGTGCTTCACCGGAGAAGAAGATGGTGGTTATTCCCATCGGGGAAGATGAATTTTGGTGCATGAAATCTATAGCCAAATGGGCAATGGAGGCAATGCATTCCCCCTCCCCATGCGGAGGGGGTTGGCTACGGCCAATGAGGCCCGCTTCTGGACCACGAGCCAGGAAGTGTTTAAACAAGTATGGCGTAGGGGTGCACCTAGCCGGACAAGTAGTACGAGGACAAGTATTGTAGCGTGTGCTACGATGCAACAATCAATGCATGGATGACATGGCATGACAAGTAGTAAAGCGTACAAGTAAGAAAAGTAAACGTGACAGTTTAGCATGCATGAATGACAAGTTTAAGGGTTGGGTCTAGCTTCGTTGTCAAGCTAGATCATTTAGGTGACGGATCTAGTTTCGTTGTCAAACTAGATCAAGTAGGCGTCTAGCCAGCTATCATTTCACTGACTAGTCTCTTTTACGCTAAAAGAAAGGAAGTGGCCTAAAAACATGGCCCTACACAAGAGTTGGCAAGTTTCACTTGCCTGCAACTATCACGTCAAGAAAACACAGTCCAACGAGTCCAAAGTCACGATTCCTACGTGCACAAGTCCACCGGCCTACATCCGTTTTATTAATCTTGATTAGTGATGGCTAAAACATTTAAAATACTTTAAAATACTGATTTTTAGTCTTGCTTAGCATGCAATTGGGTTGGGGGTCCTAGGGGTGCAAAACGTTACCTCAACACGACGCGAAAGCTACACCGGCGTCGGGTAGCGACACCGGGGGTTGGAATAAAAGATCGCGCTCCAAGTCCAGATTCCAATTAGATTCCTCGCTGGAAATTTCAGAGCAATCAACCCGGGCGACGATTCCAGATTCCAAGGCTCGCACGTGCGACGACGGGCTACGACGTGCGACGACGTCGTACGCGACGGATCCTCGAAGAGCAAGCACATAGGTGGGGCCCACAGTAGTCCTAGGGGCCTTTGGGGGACCCACAATAACTCTGGAGAACTTGGGGGGGGGGGCCCACGGTGGCAAGCGATGCGACGGATGCGGGGTTGCGACGAGTGGCTCTCGGTCGTACACAGCCAATGCGGGGAGATTTCTCGGTCGTGCGCTCAAAATGCGGGGGCTGCGACGTTGGGGTGTGCAGCGGCTGCGGGGCGAGGCTTGGTGCGGGGTTTCTTCTCGGTCAGATCGATGGGAAGCCTCGGTCAGGCGCTTGGATGCGGGGCGGGGCAGCGTTGCAACGTTGCAACGCTTGGGCGCTCGGTCACAGCGGGCGGGAGCGAGGGAATCTGTCGGTCGTGCGGGGTGCGGAGCGGGGCGACAAGCGGAGCGCTGTGCGGAGCGGGGCGACAATGCGGATGCGGGGAAGTGCTTCGGTCAGGTCGATGGAACGGAGCGGGGCTGCTGCAGCGGTGCGGAGCGGCTTGGGTGCGGGCGGGGCGACCGGTCAGAGCGGGGGAACAGCGGTGTTTCCTTCGGTCGTGCGGCAGCTGAACGTCGCAACGTTGCGACTATTCGTCGCAACGTCCAAAATGAGTTTGGAAGAGGCTAGGGCTAATTTCTTGCGAAAATAGGTCTTCCTAGGGGTTGCTTATATAGTATAGATGGGTTGACTTGGTCTAGGGCTAAATCTAATAGGATTATAATATTAAAATAATTTAAAATTTGAATTCCAACTACTCCAACTCACCCAAGGGTTTGACCTGGTCCAAATGAGCTGGAAATTGGCTCAAAAATTCTTTAAAACGTTTAAAAACTTAAATAAATTTTATTTGGCCGAAAATAATTTATAAATTAATTATTAAAAATATTTTAAAGCTTGTTAAAAATATAAAAGTGGTCAAATAAACTCCAAAAATTATAAAATAAATATCGTGGTGATCGTGATGATGAATGTGAGCTAACTAAGAAGACGGAACTCAATTTTGACGTCGGACGACGAAACTAAAAATAGAAACGTCTCCCGTCAAGAGTGAGAATCGTCACGTCTCATCGAGTAAGTTTAAATTGTGGGAAAACGACTCGAGAAACGTCGTTCCAAAATAGTGCCACTATTTAATACTCTCAGGGACGTTCACAACGGCATATCACACGAAAGTGTTCACAACAAACAAAGTCTAAAACAAACACGTGCACGGTCAAAAGCACGTGCACGAACAACGTACAACGAAAAGCGGTCGTTACATCCTCCCCACCTTAGAATAAAGTCCATCCTCGGACTTTCTAATATAGCTAGTCACTCTAGTAACTACCCCAATCAAGTCATATAATAATTCAACCAGGTATAGTCATTACAAGTGCTTATATATGCACTAAGTAGTCAAACATTAATATTACCAACACGTATATACATTCACGTACGTATACACTTATACTTATTATAGTCAGTCAAATTCATACATGTATTTCAATCATATATATAAACATACATCCCTTATATAACTACTACTCGCAAAACAACAGTTCAGATACTTATATAAGGATAGTCTCACACTTAGCCAATACAATCATTGCTCTACATATATATAGCTACCTATGCACAAACATCAAGGGTATACTACCCTCTAATATTTCCTAGTATACATCCAATACTAAGCACATCCACATAAGCAGTCACACCATACCATTTTAAGTCAAATTTTACTATATCTAATATATATTCACTACTACCATATTTCATAATATATATAGTCATTCAAATGCATTCCAATATTTCACCATACATTCACATTACGTACGGTCCTATAACTGTATTTACGACACGCCACATATATCATAGTCATCAAGCCTATAACTAAGCACATACCTACCCGTGCATGGTGCACACCCATACACGCTAACATTTCATTTACGCATACCATTCATACCATTATATTACTAGCACATCTATGCACCTAGTTTTAGCTAGCACACAAGCAAGTCCTTAGTAAATAACTATACCACAAGACCAACACCTATAACTATATACTGGTGTAGCGACCCACAATCATGTGCGTAACACAACCAGGCACAAACACTTCTATCACTATGCATACTTCAAGCATTGATACATTCAAACTTCAGACATTCATTCAATACACTTAGAGTATACCCACTCAAGCTTGAGTGAGACTCAATACACATATCAGAATATTCTATATACGTAACACGACATTCATACCCATACCAATATCACTCCAATATATATACATCTACCAATACAACCATATACATTCCATAGATCAACCACACTTAATATTTAGTCAGGTAATACTTACATAGTTAAATCAATTTTTATACCATAATAATAACATTACGGACATCAGCACCCACATATTTATAATACCCTCCCTAGTACAAACATTCACCGCATAGTCACACATAAATAATGTATATATTCACACCATGGCCTACTACCTATAATTAGTATACTAACACATCCACACATACATAATTAAGATGTGCAACAGTCGTGTATACCTCACGGTATGCACGCATGCAACATCCCGAAGAGCAAGCAATACCAATCAAAATTATACTCCTACTACCATATGTATATCACCCATATACTCAGGCAACAAAACATAACTACTTACGTCTAAACACAATACATACCCACATACGAGCACACACTCATACGTGCTAACATATAGGTCACATAATAGGCCTACCCTCTTAACCATACGTACTCTTATTATTATCACTACTAACATACCCATAGCTTTACCAATCATTTTATTTCAACCATTATAAGTATCTCTTACTACATACACAACTTAGATATTTCAACGCTGACTCTTATATACACAAGCATCCCTAGTATAGTATAACTATCCACACAACAATCCATAACTACTAACACGCAACAACTTCATACCATCACGAATAACTCCGAGTATATATATATACCACACAATAGGCAAGCATCAATATACTATGGGGGCACACTCATTCAAGCCCACGTACACAACTTAGGTACGTGCACCACGACTACCTCACAAGGTCCAAGGGCCTACTAACAATTAAGGGTTGACACAGACATTGACGGACCCTAAGGCCTAAGCAATGAAGAGAGGTCGAGGTCGTGACGAGGGAAGGATCGATAAGCACGAGTTCAGATAGGACGAATACAAGGAGACGGCTTGGTTAGGGAAAGCATTGACTCGATGGTGATGTTTAGGTTGAGGGAAAAGGGAGATGTAGTGATGCTTATATAGGAGGTGAAAAGAAAATAGGGTAAATAGCATGAGCTAAAATACACAAAATTGAAAACTGTTGTACTTCAAAAAAAAGTTGGAATTCCTCATCTGTATAAAATATTTGAAGATCGATAAAGCGCGTTGAAATAAGTTTGAGTCGAATATTCATAATAAGAGAAAATGTTTTATTGGTTTATATAAAATCAATGTAAAAGGAAGTAAAATTATTTACACGAATATTAAGGACATGGTTTAGAAAATTCTATCCGTTAGTAATTCAATATAGTTTTGTCAAAAAGTTTTGGAAAGTCGAAGAATGAAATCAAGTAACGGAAAAATTTAAACTCAGGTTAAATGCTTTCAAAACTTTTAGGCTATGGAAAAATCAATATTGAAACTTCTTTTAGAGAAATCAGGATTTGCCAAAAATGAGGAACTGATTTACATAGAGTTCTTAATATACGAGCACAACAAGTCTGGCACGGATATAAAAATAGTTGAAAGCATGTATGATGCAAGGAAAAATAATATTAACTTAGTAGTAGAATTATCGAAATCGAATAGCAAGTCTTTAAAATCGAATCATGGAGGGTCTAAATCAGAAAGTGGTTATGAAAATAGTAATTTTGCAAAAATTCTGAAATAGCGAGAACGACGAGTAAAAACCAACTTGCTGAAAGCTGAAATTCCATGTGTCTTGAAAAGTATATGAATGGCACAAATCAGGAGGGAAAATTACAAGTTGAATAAAGGTACGATTAATATATGAAGGGACGACGCATTTGCATAAGTACGAAAAACATAGGCTGGGAAAAATACTATAAGCTAGTATTCAAAAATTCCGACAAACGTTTTTTTTAAAAAAATTAAATCAATGAAGGAGTATGAAGTATATTAAAATTTTGAACAAAGTTAAAATTAGTGGAAGAGAAGATTGAAAAATTCTTTCAGAAGGTTCAAGTTTTGCAATGGAGATGTTTGAAAATTGACGACGATCGTCATGAGGCGATCTCGTGAATCGAGGCAAGGAAATTAGTCGGATGATCAGAACATACATACGCCTAGGACATGAATCAGGAAAGTCTACGGAAACCCCTACGGTGGACCAACTAAAGATTAAAAACTAAGCGCTAAGACTTCTAAAGGTTAGACGGTAAAGAAATGCGTTCAGCTTGGTCCGAAATCGATGAACCCAAACGAACGACTGAAGGAAATTCTAGAAGCCTAATATGGTCAGGGGTAAACAAGGACCACTAAAGTAACTCCTACGACGATTAAATCAATTGCTAAAAGGGAGTCTAACTACAATCAGAGGCCTCTAACTAGCAAGCACAGACGTCTAACTAAGCCTTCTTACCACCTAGTGTCGTAAGAAAACGACTGGATGTTGCAATTTACTTAATGGACATTCCGTTATTATCGTTGTTCCGTTAATTCGCAATTGCAAGACCGGACCTGCATGGGCCACCAACAAAACCTGTCACGCCCCGCTTCCCAAGAACGTGGAGGCGGAGCGTGAGAAGGTCCGCTCAGACTTGAAGCTACAAAGCTGCAAGTCCGATAAGCGTCAATCAAATTAAAACTGCAGGTCCTTGCAACGCGAAACGAAACAAAGATAATAATAACGAAAGAGGCAAAAGAAACATCTCAGAATATCCATAGCAATAAATCTCAACATCACAGAAAAGCCACCAGGCTAAAAGAAAAAGTCTAAAAGAGGCCGAGCATGGCCAACAAAAGTACAAAGTACAACAACAAAGTAATGGTGCAAGCACCGACATCTAACAGCAACCTAAAGCAAAAGCAACGCCAACAGTCTCTAAAACTGGTCTCCGGTGTCCACGAACTCCTCGACGAATGTAGGCTCAGTGTCAGCAACTACCTCGTCCGCTACAACTACCTCTGGCTCAGGGTCTAACATGTGACACCCAAAGAGAAAGGGGCACATGTCAGCAAGTCTAGAAGACTTGTGCAAGTGAAACTGAAAGTACAAGTAAAAGCAACCTAAAAGTTCTAGCATGATGCAATGACATGGCAGTTAAAGTAATGAGTGCAACAGGTAAAGTAAAGTAAAGTACGAGCATGAGCATTTAAACATGGCATGGATGACAAGTATTGCATGAATCATTCACAAGACAAGTACAAGACAAGAAAAGTAAGCACCTCGTGCACAGAGATTCCGTCTTTTGGCTAGAGGGCGGATCAGGCCACTCCTAAGCTCAAGTAACCGTTTATCCCTACCCCTCCACGTGTATCGGGCATTGGTTTCTAGCCAACACATGAGGCCCGCTTCTGGACCACGAGCCAGGAAGTGTTTAAACAAGTATGGCGTAGGGGTGCACCTAGCCGGACAAGTAGTACGAGGACAAGTATTGTAGCGTGTGCTACGATGCAACAATCAATGCATGGATGACATGGCATGACAAGTAGTAAAGCGTACAAGTAAGAAAAGTAAACGTGACAGTTTAGCATGCATGAATGACAAGTTTAAGGGTTGGGTCTAGCTTCGTTGTCAAGCTAGATCATTTAGGTGACGGATCTAGTTTCGTTGTCAAACTAGATCAAGTAGGCGTCTAGCCAGCTATCATTTCACTGACTAGTCTCTTTTACGCTAAAAGCAAGGAAGTGGCCTAAAAACATGGCCCTACACAAGAGTTGGCAAGTTTCACTTGCCTGCAACTATCACGTCAAGAAAACACCGTCCAACGAGTCCAAAGTCACGATTCATACGTGCACAAGTCCACCGGCCTACATCCGTTTTATTAATCTTGATTAGTGATGGCTAAAACATTTAAAATACTTTAAAATACTGATTTTTAGTCTTGCTTAGCATGCAATTGGGTTGGGGGTCCTAGGGGTGCAAAACGTTACCTCAACACGACGCGAAAGCTACACCGGCGTCGGGTAGCGACACCGGGGGTTGGAATAAAAGATCGCGCTCCAAGTCCAGATTCCAATTAGATTCCTCGCTGGAAATTTCAGAGCAATCAACCCGGGCGACGATTCCAGATTCCAAGGCTCGCACGTGCGACGACGGGCTACGACGTGCGACGACGTCGTACGCGACGGATCCTCGAAGAGCAAGCACATAGGTGGGGCCCACAGTAGTCCTAGGGGCCTTTGAGGGACCCACAATAACTCTGGAGAACTTGGGGGGGGGCCCACGGTGGCAAGCGATGCGACGGATGCGGGGTTGCGACGAGTGGCTCTCGGTCGTACACAGCCAATGCGGGGAGATTTCTCGGTCGTGCGCTCAAAATGCGGGGGCTGCGACGTTGGGGTGTGCAGCGGCTGCGGGGCGAGGCTTGGTGCGGGGTTTCTTCTCGGTCAGATCGATGGGAAGCCTCGGTCAGGCGCTTGGATGCGGGGCGGGGCAGCGTTGCAACGTTGCAATGCTTGGGCACTCGGTCACAGCGGGCGGGAGCGAGGGAATCTGTCGGTCGTGCGGGGTGCGGAGCGGGGCGACAAGCGGAGCGCTGTGCGGAGCGGGGCGACAAGGCGGATGCGGGGAAGTGCTTCGGTCAGGTCGATGGAACGGAGCGGGGCTGCTGCAGCGGTGCGGAGCGGCTTGGGTGCGGGCGGGGCGACCGGTCAGAGCGGGGGAACGGCGGTGTTTCCTTCGGTCGTGCGGCAGCTGAACGTCGCAACGTTGCGACGATTCGTCGCAACGTCCAAAATGAGTTTGGAAGAGGCTAGGGCTAATTTCTTGCGAAAATAGGTCTTCCTAGGGGTTGCTTATATAGTATAGATGGGTTGACTTGGTCTAGGGCTAAATCTAATAGGATTAGAATATTAAAATAATTTAAAATTTGAATTCCAACTACTCCAACTCACCCAAGGGTTTGACCTGGTCCAAATGAGCTGGAAATTGGCTCAAAAATTCTTTAAAACGTTTAAAACTTAAATAAATTTTATTTGGCCGAAAATAATTTATAAATTAATTATTAAAAATATTTTAAATCTTGTTAAAAATATAAAAGTGGTCAAATAAACTCCAAAAATTATAAAATAAATATCGTGATGATCGTGATGATGAATGTGAGCTAACTAAGAAGACGGAACTCAATTTTGACGTCGGACGACGAAACTAAAAATAGAAACGTCTCCCGTCAAGAGTGAGAATCGTCACGTCTCATCGAATAAGTTTAAATTGTGGGAAAACGACTCGAGAAACGTCGTTCCAATTTAGTGCCACTATTTAATACTCTCAGAGACGTTCACAACGGTATATCACACAAAAGTGTTCACAACAAACAAAGTCTAAAACAAACACGTGCACGGTCAAAAGCACGTGCACGAACAACGTACAACGAAAAGCGGTCGTTACAAAGATGCGCTTGAAACACTCCAAAACGTAATGGAAGAACCTGAGTTGGGCAATTCGGCCCAACACAAGAGGGACTGAGAAGCTTATGAGACTTGGACTCGAAAGAACAAAATAGCACGTATTGCGTTATTGTCCGCAATGGACAATGACATAATGCGTCTATTTCGGGAATTCGACCTAGCCAAAGACATATGGTCTGGGCTAGAAATAAAGTTTGGTGGAACTTCGGTCACCAAACTCCGTTCCTTAAATATTCAATTTGATTCGTACAAAATGCGGCGAGATCAATCTATGAAAAAGCATCTCCACCACATGGCGAATCTCATAGCTGAATTGAAGGATGCGGGTCTTACGCTGTCTGACGAACAGCAGATCCAAGCAGTCATTTGTTCACTCCCAGATAGCTGGGATAACATGAAAATGCACCTTACTCATAATGAGTGCATTAAAACTTTAAGCGATGTATCCAAACACCTCGAACTCGACGAAGAGCGGATTCAAGCCGCAAAACCTAGTGCCGAAGTGCACATGGCCGCTAGTTCCTCACATAGAGGAAAGAAGCAGAAGGATAAACGCTTAAGGTTTATGAACGAACGAAAGCAAGAACCGAAAACCTCAAAGAAGACTAAGAACAAAAAGTGGCAAAAGAATGTGCACTCAAAGAAGAAAAACTTGAAGAAGATCAAGTGCTTTAAGTGCAACAAGTACGGTCACTTCGTCCGTACATGTACGGATGAAAGTGATAAGGTAACTTGTAGGGCTAGTTACATATGTGTTTCTAGTTCCATGTTTCTTGCTGAATCTAACTATTTTTGGTTGATTGATTCAGGGGCCACAGACCACGTAGCGAAGGACAGAAGGTTCTTCGTAGAGTATCGAAGGATAACTCAAGGAACAAAGTGGATATACGTCGGCAACAACACTCATGTTGAAGTCAAGGGCGTCGGAACATGCAAGCTAGTTCTCGACAACGGCCGGACTCTATTATTGCACGACGTCCTCTTTGCTCCAGATATTCGAAGGAATATCATATCCGTGGTCATGTTAATGTCTTTAGGTTATGAATGGAGGTTCTATGAACCAAATGTTGACCTTGTTTGTAATAGTTCTTTAGTTAGGTCGGGTAATGTTTGTAATGGATTGATTGTTTTAAACACTATGTATGATGATTCTTCTTCTATTAATGAAAGTTTCCATTTGACAAATGCTTCTAATTCTGAATCTGAGATCATTTGTTGGCATGCAAGACTTGGTCACATTGGACCAACTAGAATGGATAGACTTGCCAAAAGTGGCTTGCTATCTAATGTTTCAAAAGTTGAAATGTCAACTTGCGAACATTGTCTTGTAGGGAAAACTTGTCGCAAGCCGTTTGGAACTGGCACAAGGGCCGAAGTTCCATTACAGCTTATCCATTCGGACATTTGCGGTCCAATGAATGTTAAGACAAGACGCGGGAAGTCCTATTTCATCACCTTTATTGATGACTTCACCCGTTTCGGTCACATTTATTTGATTTTCCACAAACATGAAGCTTTATCTTGCTTCAAAAACTATATGAGTTTAGTGGAAAATCAACTAGATCACAAGATAAAGGTCTTGCGAACTGATCGGGGTGGAGAATATCAATCAACGAGTTTTAAGGAACTCTGTGATGAAAAAGGCATAGTTCATCAAATAACTATGCCTTATACTCCGCAACAAAACGGTGTTGCGGAAAGAAGAAATAGGACATTGATGGAAATGGTCCGATCAATGATGTCTCAGGCAAATTTGCCCATCACCTTTTGGGGTGATGCATTATTGACGGCAGCATTCATCTTAAACCGTGTACCCTCGAAGTCGGTAAGTTCTACTCCTTATGAGTTGTGGAACAATAGAACTCCAGACTTAAGCATTCTAAAACCTTGGGGTTGTGCCTCTTACGCACATTTATCCTCTCACAAATATGGCAAACTTGGGCCACGTGGGAGGAAGTGTATCTTCATCCGATACGCTGAAAACTCCAAAGGATATGTTTTCGTCGGTCAAGAGGACAATGGGGGTCTAATAGAATTCGAATCGAGGAATGTTGTCTTCTTGGAAAACGAGTTTCCAAGACAGGGTGAGATAAGTCAAGACTTATCCTTGTTTGAGACTTGGGATCAAGAAGGATCGGAACGTTCGAGTGGGAGAATTCTTGGTGAAGAGGAAAATGACCCTCATACTTCACCTATGGATGATACGAACGATACCAATCCTATTCCGAGTGGGAGTGATGTTATTCCAAGTGGGAGTGATGTCATTCCAAGTGGGAGTGATCAAACTCAAGCAAGACGTAGTAATCGAACGAGGCTAACACCTCTGAGATTTGAGGATGAATTTTCTCAAACATTCATGACATTACTACAAGATGATGACGAACCTGCAAATTTCAAACATGCCATCACATGCCCTGATAAAGATAAATGGATAGCGACGATGGAAGAATAACTTCAATCCATGAAAACAAACCAAGTCTGGGACTTGGTTGATTTACCTAAGGGACGTAGAGCCATTGGGAACAAGTGGGTTCTCAAAATCAAGCATAAGGCTGATGGCTCCATCGAGAAATATAAAGCTCGCCTTGTTGCTCCAATAAGCAAAGGCGAGGGTCTATGTTTGGAAATGTGTCCCAAAGATCCAAAAGAAAAGAAAGCTATGGAAAAGGTTCCATACTCCAGTGCTGTCGGGAGTCTGATGTACGCCATGCTGTGTACCCGACCGGACATTTGCTATGCTGTTGGTATGGTAGGCCGTTACCAATCCAACCCAGGACAGACACACTGGAAAGCGGTGAAGAGGATATTAAGGTACCTCAAAGGGACTGCGGACTATGCGTTGTGCTATCAAGGCAATACCTTGAGACTCGAAGGCTATACCAATGCTGATTGGGCAGGTGATCTCGACGTGTGAAGATCTACCTCATGCTTTGTTTTCTTGCTCAGGAATGGTGCAATATCCTGGAGTAGCAAGAAGCAAACCTGCATCGCCCTATCAACCATGGAAGCCGAATTTGTAGCATTCAGCATGGCGGTCCAAGAAGCTGTTTGGCTTAGGAAATTCTTAGACAGGCTGACGGATGCCACTGACTCGAGCACTGTTCCTATATACAGTGATAATCAAGCTTCGATTGCCTATGTCAAAGATCCTAAATTTCATTGTAAGACCAAACACATTAATATTCGATTCAAGTTTGTGAAGGACTATGACAAATGGAAGGAAGTAGACATAGGATACATATCCACGCATAAGATGATAGCGGATCCCCTTACTAAGGCGATCCCCAGAGATGTGTTCTTCAAACACTTATCATCTATGGGAATGCGTAGGTGCTGAGCTGTATCATGTAATATTTCCCATGTCTATAGAAGATCAAAGTTTAAGTTTTGCATACAAGTTTCTTACAAATGATTTTATACATTTGTGTTTAAGTCTCAGCTATTTTATTGTGTGTATGTCGGACAGATTAAGGTTGGCTCTCTCACATGAGCAACCGCCTTATCTTATCAGATGGATAAGATAGAGAGGAGACTAGTTTAAAGTCAAAATCATTAGACAAATGATTTAGAGTCATGACTTAAACAAGATAGTCGAATGAAAGATCTGCATCATATGGATGCTTACAAAAGATCTGAGATCTGTATCACAAGGATATTTAAAAGAGATCTCATAGGATTTTTTTAAATCCTATCTGTCTTATGCAGGATGAGAGTCCGTGAATATTTCATGGGTAGTAAGGGGACTCAAAAGATAGGCACTGTGGTGTCTGATCTTTCATCCGTACAACATCATTAAGACATACTCTCCCTGGGAAAGGAGTGATGTTGTAATACGTGTTCATACCACGTATGCATTTCGACCACTGAGTTAGTAGCAATAGTGTTTGCTATTATGTGAGACTCAAAGGCCATATGGGTCTTAACTCTTACCCTCAAGGACTCCAATTGGTTCCTTTAGATTTGACGAGATGATCGCTATCTTAGCGTGTTGCTAATGGGCTATGATAATTCAGCTCGGCGGGGCACGTTAGAAAAGCGAATCAAGTCAAGATCAGAAGGTTTGCAAGAAGAGGAAGATTGATTTCATATTCGCATTTGGACTTTAATGATTCAAAGCTGGCCAGCCAATTGTGATCCAGATGGGATTCAATTGTTGAATATAAAGTATAAGAAATGTGAAGAAATAATCTAGGGTAAAGCATACGTTGAACTACTCAACTTTGCACCTTCGAGGTCGTTGTGTATCTCTAACAAGTGCACAACAACAGACTCTACGCGCATGACGGTCGCACGGTCTATTTCTCGGTATGATAGATGAAAGAACTAAGAGAAAGACGTTCTCTTACAATCCCCTCAAGTGTGAGTGGGAGATGTTGGATATGGATGACGTTTGTACACCCTTGTGGGGGATGTACGAGGGAATACGGACCTCGAACGTCGCGTACACGAAGTCGTGTGCAAAGGAAATCTGTTCCCTTGCGGAGAGGATCTATAGATTAATGGGAAAGTCGCATTATATGTGCATAAGTGCATGCGACATATGGCTAATAAAGGGGTAATATCTTAAGCTTATGTTGTACCATGCATATGGTACAACTTAAGCTTATAACGTGCAATGTATGATGGTACACTTTAGTTAAATTGTTCCAAAGGAACAATTACTCCTAAAATAACTACCTTGGGGGCTATAAATAAGACCCAAGGCTTAGCCATTTCCTTACACTTTTGCATGGTATTCTTGCCTTGCATTTCATTCTAGCGAAGCTCTGCCGAAATCCTTCCTCTCTCTTTATCCAAGTTCTTAATCTAAAAGTAGAGATTTAGATTGTGGATTTAGTAGCCTTACTCCGTTCGTGAGAAGACTCGATCCGTCGTGGCGAATCCGAAGGCGAAGTTCCGAGACTACCGTGCCGCATACGCAAGCGTAAGTCTCAACTTCATTTATCGATCCTAACGCTGTTTTGACAGGTTCCTTCACAGCTGAGGTGACATGTGCACACCCATGCCATCAGGACCCTAACGTGTCACTTATGATGTTACCTTATAAAACTGAATAAATCTCAATCCTCTCTAATGAGGGTGAGTTAGCGAAACCCGGGTTTTAGGTGGGATTTGAGTAAATTGTGGATATGAGACATGGACTGTGAGGTTGGGAGATAATTATGTGATCTGTGGAGTTTATACCCACTCACCTTTACCAGGAGTAGAGGGGATTTTTATACCCACTCGCCTTTACCGGGAGTGGAGGGGTAAGGAGGTGGAGAGCCTCACTCCTGCCAGGGACGGGGGAGCTGAGAGGCCCGCCGTACAGTGCCCGTGTCCACTGCGTCGTGTGCTATATTCACCCCAAATTTGGGATGAAGTCCAGGTCCTGGTATCACACAGTTTACCCAAGTTCCAATTAATTCAACTATGAAATAATAAAATAAGAATTTACGTGTTACTTCTACTGCTGGCAGCACTTCCCCTTCCCTTTGCCTATTTTTGTGTGCCTCTGTGTCATGCTTCAAGCACTTGCACTTATTTTATTAGATGATGGTTGCTTGAACACTTGTGTTATTATTATTATTATTATTATTATTCGTGCTAACCTCTTTTCTTGCAGTAACTCGACAATGGACCGCAGGTATTATTCTTTTGTTTAGCTATTTAATTTTCATTATTGTACTAGCACATGCTCTATTTCTCTTGCATTACCTTATGGAATTGATAACCTTAAAATAGCGTTTCAAATCCAAGTTGGTTCATACTGGGAAACACATTGACGTGCTCCTCCCCCCATTTTTCCAGGTAACAGGGTCAGCTTGGTCAGAGGTGACTTGGAGTTGGGTTCAGGGGTAGCACTTGGTGTGAGCCGTCTTGTGGTGTGATATGGTTGTCTTGGGAGGTGGAGAATGATGGTGTATATGTAGTGGTGTACCTGGGTTATGTATATAAATGGAATTTGTTATATATATATATATATGTTATGTTGTTGCTGTTCTATATTATTCATGAGGTTGTTTAATATTATTGTGGAGCTTCATTTGTACTATAACAGCATATGCGCAGTGGCCTGCTTGTTCAGTTTTTCCTTTCTCTTTCTGTTCCTCTCTCATCACCCTCACTCTTCAGGATACTTGGAAAGAAAACAATTTTAAATGTCGGGTATTCTGGAGAATTGGACATGATAGTTTTTGGCGGCCCATGCATGTCACCGCACTGCGATGTGCGTAAGGATAGTACATGTGATGCTTCAGTAGGTGATAGGGATACATTAGCCCTAAGATGGGTGGAGACCTTAGAACCTTAAGTGATCCATCCTTAAACCTCTAACTTAGGAAGTCGGAAGATGAACTTCCTACAGTATAGTATACTATATATGTATATTAGTTGGTATCAATGTATATATACTAATGAGAATTCGTGTGTATAAATGCAGTTGTTGTACTTGGATATTTGAATTACATGCGTCGCATGTATACTTCTATTTAGTATATATGCATATTTGTATTTGAATAGCATGAAAGCTGCATGTATGGATAGACGTGTGAGTATATACTAGGTGGGTGAATACTTGAGTGTATGTATACTACGTCTCTATAAAAGTACATGATACAGATATATGAGATTGGTATGTGGTATACCTGTGTGACTCCGAGACATTGGTGATGTATACATGTTTGTTCGTGGATGTATATCGGTGGGTATCTATAAGCTAGTGGGAGTATGCCTTGTAGGTGTGTGAGTGAAGATGTGTCTGTGTGAGATATGAGCGCATGTAAGCATTTTCCCATCTATTACCTTATGGTTGTGCCCCTTGTGTGGATCGTGCCAAGGTGTGTATATCTATCCTTGTGTGGATAGATTAGCGTAGTGTCCATATTGTCTTGTGGATATATAGGGAGAAAGTGTATGTGAGTGAATATACGTGTATTTGTATGGGCATGTGGTATAGTTATAGGTATGGAGTACTGGTACATATATATCGCTAGTGTTGCATTGCTAGTGTATGAATTCCGCATGCGTTAGATTTGAATAACTGCGAGTATGTGTATATGTTGCCTATATGCCTATATGAACCGACATATTGTCTTACTTTGGTATATGGTTGTGGGTTGTTTTATTGCCTGGAGGTCCTTCTAATGGAAATGTAGAGGTTACTAATGGTGATGCAGCGGAGGTACGTGTGATTCCAAACTCTGCGGAAGCTGGAGGCCCTTCTGGTAATGACCGTGTTGATGACCCTGATAATGTTGGTGATGGAAATGCTGAAGAGGATGAATATGAGGAAGAATGGGTGGAAGAATTTGATGGAGATGCTACAATGATAAACCAAGAGTGGGAAGATGAAATGCGCCGCTTAGTTCCAAAATTAAAGACACTCAAAAAGACTTATTTGGATCCTCCTCGACGGAAAAGCTCAAGGGAAACTCGGAATCCTAAATATCGCTAGGATTCCTTGCTTTATCAGAGTTGTAGGTTTATGTATGGCTTTGTTTATCTTGCGTTTTGACCACGTTGACCGGGCAGTCCACGGTCAACGACACTGTAGTGAGAAAACACTCTGAAACAATTGTAATTTGTTGAGTTATATGACTAAAATTGCTTACCTTTCAATATATATATATATATATATATATATATATATATATATATATATATATATATATATATATATATAGGTTGACTAGGATCCATTCGGATGGATCAAACATGCGGATCCATCCAAGTGGAATTTAAAGCTAGACAATGTAAATAGAAAATCCGACCGTTGGATGTCATCTAACATGTCTAAACTACCTCCAAACAAAATTTCAACTAATTTGGAAATGTTTTGCCCATGCATCAAGTGGTTGCAAAATTAGCCGTTTTTATAACTATTCAAAAACATCGATTTTGCAACCACTTGATGCATGGGCAAAACATGTCCAAATTAGTTGAAATTTTGTTTGGAGGTAGTTTAGACATGTTAGATGACATCCAATGGTCGGATTTTCTATTTACATTGTCTAGCTTTAAATTCCACTTGGATGGATCCGCATGTTTGATCCATCCGAATGGATCCTAGTCAACATATATATATATATATATATATATATATATATATATATATATATATATATATATATATATATGCCCACGAGAGGGTGTCCTAGTGGTAAGTCATTCCGCTCCAAAGCCAAGGGGTGCGGGGTTCGAGGCCTATGGCAGCCGTGACTTGGTAATTGTTGTGGAATTTGTTGTGGAATTATTTACCCTGGGGTTATATCTCCCCTCTCGGACGAACCCGGGGGCCGTTGGGGGCACGACGGTCACCCCCCAGTTTGCATAGTCTCGACCGGGCTCTCGCCTTACCCTCCTAAAAAAAGCCAAAGGCAGGGGGAGGGGGTTGGGGATTTTTCTGGGTTTTCAAATATATATATATATATATATATATATATATATATATATATATATATATATATATATATATATATATATATAAGAGGGATGTTATCAAGAGAAATTGGATAAGAGAATTTGGACATGAGAAATTGAATAGGAGAATTTGGACATCTATTATCTAAAAGAGGGATGTTATCAAGAGATATTGGATAAGAGAATTTGGACATGAGAAATTGGATAAGAGCATTTGAATATCTATTATATAAAAGAGGGATATTATCAAGAGAGATTGGATAAGAGAATTTGGACATGTGAAATTGGATAAGAGAATTTAGATATCTATTATTTAAAAGAGGGAAATTGGATAAGAGAAAATATAAGAGATGGGATTTTGAGAGATTAGAGAGGTGGTTGGGAATTTTGCACATACAACCCCGGTTTTTGCATTTTTGCCCCTAGACCCTTCCCACACACCCACCCACACTTTTTGGTCATGGGCAATTGGATAAGAGAAATTGGACATGAGAAATTCAATAAGAGAAATTGGATATCTATTATATAAAAGAGGGAAATTGGATAAGTGAAAATATAAGAGATGAGATTTTGAGAGATAAGAGAGGAGGTGGGGAATTTTGCACATACAACCCCGGTTTTCGCATTTTTGCCCCTGGACCCTCCCTACACACCCACCCACGATTTTTATTCTCCCCCCTTCCGACCATATTTTTTTCCAGTCCTTTGAATATTTTGAATCTTATCCTACTAGGACAATGGTTTGTCCTACTGGCAAGTTGTCCTACGTAGCTGTTACGACCTAAAGATCGTAGGGGTCCCACCCGAATCCGCCCACATGACCCATGGACTCTCCGCTTCATGAAAGGGCCGCCACCCCGAAAATCCGGAGCTATATGGAAACGGGCGCGCCTCGGAGCGTCCCCCGACCCGGCCGAGGCGAACAACCGCAGCCGCTCGACCCACCGGGGGTAGCGCGCTTGGGGACGCCTGGGTAGCGCCGCCGGGCCTACTGACATAGGCACGGACGTATCCTTCCGTACCGGCGAACCATAGCCCGTGACCGATCGGGGGGCGCGGCCGGGCCGGACAACCCCCGATCCGAACGACCCGCCCGATTCCCATGAACCGCGGCGCCTAGGGAGATACAGCCCGACCTTTAGTCCGTCGCCAACGACAAACAACCTAGAATAAGGACACGACTGACACATACGTCACCCGACCGACTGACAAAGCGTCCCCTGACGGTTGAGCCGACTGACGGTTAGCGCTTTCGGCCCTGACATCCCGACAAAAGCACCCCCTGGCCGTTGTGCCGCCTAACAAAAGCAGGTCAGGAACTCCTATTCCCGACATCCTTGTCCGAAGCTTCCGCTGACAACCGAGCCAGCTCAGCACGTCTAGTCAGCACGCCAGATCAGCCCCGCCTAGTCATCTCCCGACAGGTATAAATACCCCCTCTCCCCCTCCGGAGAGGGGGTTGGAAAATTCTCTCTTAATCTATCATTCACACACGAGAACAAAGGTCGTCCATATCTTTGTTCTCCCACTTATAGCTCGCCACGTACGGTCGACACACCGTTAGTCCGACCGGCGTGTCTAGCCCCCGTTTTAAGTCCTATTACTGACTTAGGCATCGGAGGGGCTAAGGGTTGAACCCCAACCCTGCCCTTCTGACGAGTTGTTCGTGCTACAGGAAAGCTCGTCCCTTGACCAACGTCAACTTCGGCCTCCTGCCATCCAACCTGCCTCCGCCGAATCCGGTGAGATTCGTCCCCGTGATCACCACCGGCGACGGGTACAACCTCTTCATCCCACCAATCACTTGTAAAACGGCCTACCTAAACCCTCTCCTCCATATAACCACCGTGCCCAAAAAACAAATTCATTGTACGCGAGTTCCACCTCGTAACAATTGGCGCCGTCTGTGGGAACGAAGGGTCACACCCATGTTAGACTCCATGCCGATCTCTCGGAATCCTGACCACGGCAAAGATCCCATGGGTCAGGAACCGTTTTCTCTACTAATCACCCCGGCGCCCGACCCCCTTCTAGGGATGGGCACCGAAACTGAACATACTTCGGCCCACGCCGTCCTGAAGAGCTTCGAGGCCGTCACTCAGGCCAGGGGAGGCTATCCGACGGCGGGAACAGAGCCTCCGCCCGGCCCCTCGGAGCCCCAGAACGTGAGGCGAAATCTCCACCCTCAGTTCGAGGAGGAGGGGGAGAACAGGGGGCTCGCCGAGGAGATTGCGGCCCAGCAAAGGCTCCTGGAAGAGGAGATGGAAGTTGCGCGGCGGTGGAGGCGCCTGGGGGAGGCGGCCGCCGCGCAAAGGCGTTTGGACGAAGCGGCCGAGACCGCCCGAAGGGCCTTCCAGGACGAAGAGACCGCTCGTCGCCAACTCCGCCTCATCGTCGCGGAGCGCGAGAGGCTAAGGAGAGAGAACAGGAGCAACCGAGAAATCCTGGACGAGACGGCGATGGGTCGGCGGCTCGGGGATGGGCGGGACCCGTTGCTGACCAGGTCCCCACCAGGAGGAGGCAGCCCGCAACGCCTGCACCACCCCTCCGATTCCCTGCACGAGGAAGCCGTTTATCGACAACTACGCTTCCTCACCGCCGAGCGTGAAAGGCTTCTTCGGGAAAATCAAGAACGGATGGAGGCTCGAGGAGAGCTGGCCGGGAGGCGCTGGCGCTGGGAGAACCGTAGCCCGCAACCCGCCGAGTCCTCGACCCAGGGGAGGAGCCCCGCCAGACGACCGTCGGGCTACTCCCCGGGGCCGGAGGACCGTCGGCGGCCGAGGCGCGACCGAAGCCAGACCCCCGAGTGGCGGAGAGGGGATGCGCCAGATCGCCCTACCTATCCGGAGGAGGCCACGCCGCTTGCACGATGGATCACGTCCGCCCCAAGGCCCATAAGGTTCAAACCCCCTCACTTGGCCATGTACAATGGGAGAGGCGACCCCCTCACGCACGTGCAGCAATACCGGGGGGCGATGGAGGCGCAGGACGTGGATGAGGCGTTCCTATGCCGACATTTCTCCCAAAGCATGAGGGACACCGCGTTGGACTGGTACTTTGGCTTGCCCGCGAGATCCGTTGGGAGCTTTGGCGAGCTATCCCACAAGTTCTGCCAAGAGTTCCGGGCCGGGCGGACGAAGAAGAAGCCCTTAGACTATCTCAGCACGATAGTCCAAGGGGAGGGAGAGACAACGGGTAGATACCTCCGCCGCTTTCAGGAGGAGAGACGGGCGGTGGTGACATGCGGCGATGAGATGCTTATGCTGGCCTTCAAAACGGGGTTGCGGACTCGGAGCCTCCACAAATCCCTGCTCCGGGATCCGCCGACCGACTATGAGGCGTTGGTCGCTATGGCGGAGAGGCACGCGTTGGCCGAAGAGACTCTCGGTTCAAAGGCCTTATTCCCCCCGGCGAAACTGTCCCAAGGCGAGCCCCGGTCACACCCTCGGCCGAGGCAAGAAGAGGGGCACCGAGGTCGCGACCAGCTGGCCCGACCAAGGCGGGAACCGCCCGGGCCTCGCCCACAAGATCGCCCTGGCCCGGCGCGCGAGTTTGCTCCGGCACAAGGGCTCCCTCGAGTCGTCCCGAGACAAGAAGGCCCCCTACGGGCGCATTACACGCAACTCATTGCTCCCCTGATCGAGGTGATGGCCGCGGCTACAAGAGCCGGACTGCTGCCGGAGCCACTCCGAGAAATGAAGTCGGACCCAGCCCGGAGAGATTTTAAAAAATACTGTCGGTACCACCGAGACCATGGTCACGACACCGACGACTGCTTCACGCTCAAAAGGGAAATCGAGCGGCTGATCCAGGCGGGCCACCTGGGGGGCTTCGTCGGAGGCCGGAGACCGGACCGGGAAGAGGGAAACCACCGAAGGGCACGGAGGGCAGACCCTCCTGCAAACGGCGAGCGGGAAGAGCTTCACCCCCCGAAACCCGTCATGCGCATAAACACGATATGCAGCGGGCCATCTTCCGGAGGGGCATCGTCGTCAAGCAAAAAGGCGTATGCGAGACAAGTGATGACGGCGGGTCTTGGAGGGGACCAGAGAGGGAGAAGGATGGCCTACCCCCCCATTACTTTCAGCGACGAGGATCTAGAGGGGGTCGAGCAGCCCCACGACGACGCCATCGTCATCGAGGCCCAGATTGGGACGGCCATCGTCAGCCGCCTCCTGATCGACACAGGGAGCTCCTGCGACATCCTGTTCATGTCCACAATCGAAAAGATGGGGTTAAGGCCGACGGACCTGAGACCCTGTACCGGACCCCTCGTCGGCTTCACCGGTCACTCGACCCCCATCATGGGAGTGATCACCTTGCCGATAACCCTAGGAGAAGAGCCACAGGTCGTCACTCGAATGACGCTGTTCGTTGTGGTTGACATTACGTCGGCGTACAACGGGATCATAGGACGACCTTACATGGCGGCCATCGGAGCGCTCCCCAGCCTTCTCCACCAGATGGTCAAGTTCCAAACCCCCCGAGGGGTAGGGATCGTACGAGGAAGCCAGAAGCTGTCTAGAAGCTGCTACGTGGGGGTCGACCAAGCACAAGGGACCAGAGATGAACCTGAAGATCGACTCACCCGGGCGGAGTTGTGACCCCTACCATCCAGAGTTAGCTCCAGCCGATGCCACAGCAAAGAGGAACAGGACCGACCGCGCCCCCCAGAGCCCCCCCTGAGAAGGACGGGCTAATCACTCTAAAGGACGTGGAGCGCCGGTCGTGGTATAGCCGAAAACTGTAAGTCATGAATGAAATATCTTGTTCCCTTTCTTATCTTCGAATTTCGCCTCTTCTGCATGAAAATTTCAGTTCAAACCTCTCAAAAGACTCTGGGGCAGGACCAATCCTCGCCACCCAAACCGGAGAGGGGCACGGGCCGAGCTGCGTACTCGCTCCCCCCCAAAGAAGACCTCCGAGGCAAGTTCACTGAGCTTGGCCACCCAAACCGGAGCGCCATATGCGGGGTAAGCGACGGCCCAATACCCGTCCGACTATAGAGGCCGCGGGGAGGCGACGGCCCAATACCCGCCTTATCAAAGACTCCAGGGCAGGACCAATCCTCGCCACCCAAACCGGAGAGGGGCACGGGCCGAGCTGCGTACTCGCTCCCCCCCGAAGAAGACCTCCGGGGCAAGTTCACTGAGCTTGGCCACCCAAACCGGAGCGCCATATGTGGGATAGGCGACGGCTCAATACCCGTCCGACTATAGAGGCCGCGGGGAGGCGACGGCCCAATACCCGCCCTCTCAAAGACTCCGGGGCAGGACCAATCCTCGCCACCCAAATCGGAGAGGGGCACGGGCCGAGCTGCGTAATCGCTCCCCCCCAAAGAAGACCTCCGGGGCAAGTTCACTGAGCTTGGCCACCCAAACCGGAGCGCCATATGCGGGGTAGGCGACGGCCCAATACCCGTCCGACTATAGAGGCTGCGGGGAGGCGACGGCCCAATACCCGACCTCTCAAAGACTCCGGGGCAGGACCAATCCTCGCCACCCAAACCGGAGAGGGGCACGGGCCAAGCTGCGTACTCGCTCCCCCCCAAAGAAGACCTCCGGGGCAAGTTCACTGAGCTTGGCCACCCAAACCGGAGCGCCATATGCGGGGTAGGCGACGGCCCAATACCCGTCCGACTATAGAGGCTGCGGGGAGGTGACGGCCCAATACCCACCCTCTCAAAGACTCCGGGGCAGGACCAATCCTTGCCACCCAAACCGGAGAGGGGCACGGGCCGAGCTGCGTACTCGCTCCCCCCCAAAGAAGACCTCCGGGGCAAGTTCACTGAGCTTGGCCACCCAAACCGGAGCGCCATATGCGGGGTAGGCGACGGCCCAATACCCGTCCGACTATAGAGGCTGCGGAGAGGCGACGGCCCAATACCCGCCCTCTCAAAGACTCCGGGGCAGGACCAATCCTCGCCACCCAAACCGGAGAGGGGCACGGGCCGAGCTGCGTACTCGCTCCCCCCCAAAGAAGACCTCCGGGGCAAGTTCACTGAGCTTGGCCACCCAAACCGGAGCGCCATATGCGGGGTAGGCGACGGCCCAATACCCGTCCGACTATAGAGGCCGCGGGGGAGGCGACGGCCCAATACCCGCCCTCTCAAAGACTCCGGGGCAGGACCAATCCTCGCCACCCAAACCGGAGAGGGGCACGGGCCGAGCTGCGTACTCGATCCCCCCCGAAGAAGACCTCCGGGGCAAGTTCACTGAGCTTGGCCACCCAAACCGGAGCGCCATATGCGGGGTAGGCGACGGCCCAATACCCGTCCGACTATAGAGGCCGCGGGGAGGCGACGGCCCAATACCCGCCCTCTCAAAGACTCCGGGGCAGGACCAATCCTCGCCACCCAAACCGGAGAGGGGCACGGGCCGAGCTGCGTACTCGCTCCCCCCAAAGAAGACCTCCGGGGCAAGCTCACCGAGCTTGGCCACCCAAACCGGAGCGCCATATGCGGGGTAGGCGACGGCCCAATACCCGTCCGACTATAGAGGCTGCGGGGAGGCGACGGACCAATACCCGCACTCTCAAAGACTCCAGGGCAGGACCGATCCTCGCCACCCAAACCGGAGAGGGGCACGGGCCGAGCTGCGTACTCGCTCCCCCCCAAAGAAGACCTCCGGGGCAAGCTCACTGAGCTTGGCCACCTAAACCGGAGCTCCATGTGCGGGGTACGCGACGGACCAATACCCGCCCTCCCCAGAAAGGGCCTGCGACCCCCCTCCTCAAACCTCGGGAAACGAATCAGGGTCCGCGAATCAAGGCGACCCCAACGCGGAGCCATCCCTGAGGAGTAACGCCTGACACCCATAAAGCCGACGCCTGAAATGACTTGTCCAACCCAAAAGGACACTCGGGACGAACGCCACTGATAAACGGCACGCCTGCCGAAAAACGGGGGCTGAGGAGTCACATCATACGTCGCCCATCGGGAACGCTCCCTAAAGAACGAAATTCCAAGATGCCCCCAACTCTCCATGAAGAGGAAATGGAGGCAAAAATACACCATTATAAATCCCCCCCTCAGCTTCCTTGGGGGGGAGGAAGGCGAGAGAGAGGATGTGGAGAAAGACTAGTCTTTTCGCCACTCTCTCCCCCTAAAAATGCGCGGAAAATACGAGTATCGCCGACCGCCAAAGTAAACGATCCCCCAACAGGATATTCCTCTTACACGACGGTCGCCCGGCCTGCTGCTCCCCTCCTTCCTTTAGACAACTTAAGGCACGGGAACCGGTGCTCCGATGGCATACCACGCCTCTTCACGGACGCCCCACAGACGCAGGCGCGGCTGGTAGACAACCCGATGGAGGGGACAGACCTACCAAATCACCCCATCGGACACTCCGGCAGTCGCCAGAGTCACCCCAACTGAAGGGGACTTGCCCCTGAGCGCCGACGTACACTAACAGGCTACTCCGCTTACACCGGTAGCACCCCTCCTTCCACTCATCGACTCCCCTTGGACCGCACACGCCAGGAAGACGCACAGGTTGGCTGCGGACCACGTCCCTTCGCGCCTATCACACGGAGACTCCAGTCGATGGGAGCGACAAGGCCACGCGGGATAGAGCAACCACCAAGGACTCCCTCTCCCCCCAATTCTGGGAACGAGGGCCAAAGCCACCGCCCGGCTTCGGCGCGGCCGTCCACCCCTACCCCGAGTGGGTACCCTCTGAATCAACTGCACACCCCTTTTCAGGGGCGCGACGCCGGAAAGAGGCGAATCAAATACAATGAGAATATCAACCTACCTAGAGCTATTCAACGCTACGCCTACGGGCCGATCCTGTTTTAGTAAACTATCAATAATAGCCGATGAAAAGACTACTCCCGGTTGACCACTAGTTATAGATCGGGCACACCTAGACACAGGAGCAACCCCCGAAAAGGGAGGCTAACCCGTTGTAAAGTTTCTCGGGCGCGCTACGTGAAATAAAGGGAGTTAACACGATTCCCCCAACGCCAGGATAGAAACAGTCGCACCAAGGCGTAACTCTAAGAAGGGAATTTATGCACACACACAGGCAGAAGATCCCAGAAAAATGCAGATATCAACCCCGCGTATCTTCACTTTCTTTCGTTTTAATAAAAAAAGGGGGGGGAGCCTATACAAAACTACTTGGCGCTTCCGCCAGTCACGACGCCCTCTCCCTCAGTGGAATCTCCCACCGCCCCGCCGGCCTATGGCTCGTCGCCCGCCCCTCCGTCTCCATCCCCCTCCTCGTCGCTGCATGCGGCGAGCCCGTCAAGGTCGAGCTCAACCGGCGGGACCAGGCTCGCCACCTTCTCCTTCATCCGAGCCAAGCAGGCTTCCCATCCCTCCGCGCGGCCCTTCTCCATGCCCTGGGACATCGAATCTGCGAGGGCGGGAATGACGGTTTTCTCCTGATACGTCCGAAATTCCTCGACCCTACGAGCCAACTCCTCCTCGGCGGCCTTGGCACGCCCCGCTAGATCCTCCACACGAGCCTCCTCCCTCCTAAGGGCCTCCTCCAGCTCATTCGCTCTCTCTCCAGCCTCGGCCGCCCGCTGCTCATGATCGGACACGACCGTCTTCAGGCGCTCTACCTCCGCCTCATATCGGCCGCCCCTCTCCCTCTCCTTCGCCAGGTCCTCGCCAGCGCTCTTACGAAAGGCAGCGAGCTCGGCGACCACTCTAGCCACGGCGCCCTCGGCCTTATGTATGGCTGGCACATGCCTCATCATTCCAAGCATCAAGTTGATGATCTGAGTAAAGAAACGCAGAAAAGTGAACCCATTTAGGGTGTTCAATAAAACCCGCTGAAAAACGTCGCCCATCTTACAAAACATACCTGGACGTCGTGCATCACCGCGGTCCCACACAGACCCTCAGGCTCCACCGCTTCCAGCGCCACCCTATCGCGGGGCAGGAAAATGTTCTCCGCCAGCCTCGCCGCCACACCTCCGTCCTCAAACACAGATTCATCACTCGCTACTTTGTACGGCGCCCGATGAAGCGCCGCGTCGGGATAGCCCTCGACATCGGTCCTCTTGGCCTTAAACTTAACCAATGAGGCCTCACAACGGGGATCGGCGGCCCTCTCCAGACCGAACATGGGACAACCATAAGGCCAAGGGTCCTATCCTCCGGACCCGGTTGGGCCACTCGACGCTTCGGCCCTCCCCGACTGACCGCTAGCATCCGCCCCCTCCCCTCCTGCAGGTGCCAGGGGGCTAGATGGCCTCGTTCGGGGCATTTCCACCCCTCCCCCTATCGACCCTTCGTCCCCGCCCTCCAAGTCGATGACAGGATTCGCCATCCCCTCCCCGGCTCCACCGTCCGGCTGACCGGTTTCCCCCCGCCCCGGCGCATCAGGCTCGGACGACCTCGTCGGCCTCTTCCTCCTCTTCGTGGATGTTGGCACCCCAGTCGAGCTCCCCGCCCCTCCTTCCGCTCGCGACCTCTTGGGGCCAACTCTTGTCGACGATCGCCCCGCCTGCTCCGAGGCTCGCCGCATCATTTCCTCGAGGGACAGACTCATTGTGCCACCTGTCAAAGAGAGAAAGTTCAGCGTAAGCACATCAGATGCATGAACACCAAAATCTTTTGTACATTCGGGCCAGATGTACGCCGTTATCATCTCAACCCGAGCGAGCATCCGATAATCTCGGCCCTCCACTGGTATGGCCATTAAAATCTGGGCCACCACTTTCTCCTCATCCCCCAATTCCACCCCCTCTTTCGCCTCGGGATTCAGCTCCGCCCAATCAGACCTAATCAGCACATCCTCCGGCACCTTCACAAACACATACTGCTGGCGCCACAACTTAATTTTCCCGGGCAACCCCCTAATGAGCGGATGCTTCTTCTTCGCGGAGAGATAGTAGCATGACCCCAACCTCTTGACCGAGAAGAAGTGGCGAAATAAGGACAGGGATGGGCGAACTTGGTTGCTCACGCACAGCACTAGGAACCCCACAATGGCACTGATGGCATTGGGCATCAGGCGATACAGGGGCAGTTCCAGGAAGTTCAACACTTCCAGCAAGAACGGATGGGGGGGGCAGCGCAAACCTTGCTCAAACGAAGAGACATATACTCCCACCTCCCGGTCGCCCGCAAAACACACCCTTTCTTGCGGCTCCGGTTCACGAACCGAATACGGCGGCCTGACATACATCGTGAAGATCTCCGCAACGGATTTCTTCAGCACCGACTTCACGCCCGCAATCTCGATGGGCACCCTTCCTGTCTCCGCGGCGGAGCTCCCTTCCCCAACTACCCCCGACCCCTGACCACGAAACAGAGACATCGAGGAAGACATCTATAAGACGGGCGTCTTACCTAATGGGTGCCGACGACTCGGGCGCTTGCGCTACTTCGCCAACCGCTCCCACGAGGACAACTCTGGAAAGGATAATGAAATCTCCTACGAGCTCTAACTGCTTGCCAAAAATCTTCGACCGACAATCAGCTTTGCTTCCCTCCCCTCCCTGAGATCTCTTTAAAGCGACTGCGCAAAGCATCATGACCGTCGACCCCGAGACACGCGTCACCAATCCGGGCCCTGTCCAGCACCAACCCACGTGTTCTGACGCTTCGCGTACTGTCAAAACCGTCAATTCCGCCACGCGTCAACACTACAGTGGTCGGGCCGCCTCGGTTCCCGCCCGCCGTCGAATCGCCAGGATGACGTCTAGTCATGCGACCGCCAACAATTCCCGCCCAAATCCCGGCGAAATGATTACCCCCATTCGAAATTACTCTATGCGTCGCGCGGTCCGAGATTTAGTCCGACCTCCGTCATGGCGGCCATAACAAGAAGGCAGCGCTCGTTCCAAGATTGAGTCCGACCTCCGTCAGTGCGGCCAAAACACAAAAGTTTCGCTCGTACCAATGAAGGGTCCGACCTCCATCGGGTCGGCCGGAACAGGAATCCGCCGCCCAACTTATTGGGATCTCGGTTCCAACGCTTGGCAAAATTTCATACGAACCAAGCAACATCGCCACCTCGCCCCGCCCCTGCGCCGCCGGGACTCGTGCTGGGCTACCTAGCAAACCGCCGGAGAACGCGACTAATCTCAACTCCCCTCTCCCGAAGACCTCGGCAGAGCGAAGTTGGGGGCAGTTACGTCCCTCACAAAGCTGACGTTCTACGAGCAAACCAAGTAAGAATACAGTTCGACACAAGACAATCACAATGTATTTACCCAAGTACCTAAACCATACATTGAACTTTCCAGACACTACAACAACACATTGTTTATAACCCTCTCACAAGAAGGTACGGACCTCCCCAAACCCACGTTTCTAGCGGCGCCACTTCTCAACCGACCGATCTCTCACATCCTTAACCACTTGCCGAATCGCCGCATCCTTAGCTTCTTGCAGCATCGGCACAACATGCTCGTCATGATAGCGGCGGATAGCGGCTTCGATCAGTTTGCCTTCAGCGTCCTGTTTTTCCTCCAATCGCCGCATTGCTAGACCCTTCTCCCTCTTCTCGGTCTCCAGGGCGTCCTTTAGGTCCTCTATTTGCCGCCTCTGTACCCCGATCACCGCTTCCTTGCTAACAACTTCTGAGGTATGCTTCGACCGGATGTCATCCCTCTCTCGCGTTACTTCTTGGAGCTGCTTCTCGACCATTGCTTTGGACGAATCGAAATACGCAGCCCGCCCCTTCTCCACCCCATAGGCCTTCCTAACCCTCTCCAGCTCCGCCTCCGTGTCCCTCAGCTTCGCCTTGACCTCGCCAAGGTTCACCTTCGCTACATCCAGAGCCGCCCTGGTGACGGCCGCGGAGGTACGGCCCCGCAGGGCTAACACGTTCGTGACCATCTACATAAACCTCGAATCAACGAGACGCGGTCAAATAAAGCCTGCGGGCGAGGAAAGAAAACCGGCTTACCTGCACGACGTGCCATATAGCCGAGCCACACAACCGCTCCGCCCCCACACGAGTCAACGACTCACGGTCGCGCGGCAACACGCAATACTCGGCGAGACGCGCCGCCACTCCCGCGTCCTCGAATACCGACTCATCGCAGCTAACTCGGAAAGGAAACTTATGGAGACGGTCATCTGGATACGCCTCGACCTCTTCTCGGGTCTTCTTAAAACGAATAAGGGCGCCCTCACAAGCTGGACCCGACGACTCCCCCATTTCCCACGGAGGGATCCCGTATGGCCACTTTTGAACCACAGGCGCTCGGCGAGGCACGACCACCTCCGGTACCCGCGTAGGAACGGAGGGTCTGGCCCCCCGCGTGGGCGCGTCCTCATGAAGATCTCCGCCGGGCCCACCGGCGGAGATACCTTGCCCGATTGCCCTCCGTCCCGGGTGCGACCTCTCCCCACGGGGAGCCCCGCCTCCACGTTCCGGGGATCCTGCCTCGCTAGCCACCCCCTTGCCTTTCCCACGGGGATCAGTGTCCTCCGAGATCGGGGCTCCGGCCGAACCTGACACCTCCTCCGGCTCACTCATCGCGTCTCCGCCTACAAAAGGAAAAGGGAGACAATCAGGGCAAGCCTAGCCCAGAGTTTACAAAACATCAAAGATACCTAGGGTCCAAAAGTCCTGGGCGAGCCGACTGCTCAGCGTTAGACTCGCCAACTGACGGCACGCCTCGGGCAGTTCCATCAAAATCTGAGCTTTAGCAATATCCTCCCCGGTCAGCTCCACCCTTTCATTTACTAAGGGATTCCGCGCCCCCCAGTTCGACATCAGCGCCACGTCGCTTGGCATCGTCACGAAGACGAACTCCCTCATCCAATCGCCGACGTCGTCGGGCACCCCGAGGATGAGTCCTCGCCCTCTCCTAGCGCAAACGCAATGATACATCCCCCTCTTCCGAATCACGAAGAAATACTGGAACAGCGCCAAGGAGGGACTCAAGGAGCAAGCAAGGCACAAGACGACAAACCCCACTAACAAGCCCCAAGAACGGGGCGCTAGGGCAAATATCGGCAGCTTCAGGAAATTCAACAAATGAAACAAATACGGATGGATCGGAAAGCGGAGCCCCAACTCGAAGGACCGAACATAGACCCCGACCTCATTATCCCCCGGTGAACTCACCGCTTCCTCCGACCCGGGAACCCGAACCTCATAGGGTTGTCGCACAAACCGCACGCGAATCTCCCTGATGTTGATCCTATCCAACCTACATCGGAGGGACTCAATGGCTCTCGGTACAACGGATCGCCATGACCCTCTTTCCCTGGGCTGTCGCACCCCCGGCTGCGACGCCCCCTCGCCCACCAACTCCTCCTCCCCCACTCGGCTACTTCCTCCAACCTCGAAACGAGAAGCCATTGATCGGAAAGGAAGGAAATTAACTGTTATTACCTGTTGATCCCTTAAATCCGGAAGGCGATTGGAAGAAGATGACCGGCGACGGAAGTAACAAATTAGCCAGCAAGCTCCAAACAGAAGTATCGAACGCCGGAGGAGAATCGGAGAGAGACAAAAACTCCCGCCGACCGCCTCCCAGACCCTTTTAGCTGTAAAGGTGGCCCCCGGGCCATCTCGACCGTCGAAATTTCGCCACGCGGCGCCCATCGAGATGTCCTCGACGCCTCGACTGGCGTGAGGGTCACTTCAGCCACGCGTCGCAAACCCAATCGCAGAGGCCCTTCGTTTTCCTCTGCCCCCCCTTTCAAATCGTAATAATGACCACTAAGGCGGGAGTTCCGAAGCCGCCGCCGTCACTACCCGGTGGGGGCCAAGGCCCGTACTAGTGGTCCGGAATATCGAAGGGGGTTCGCCCTCCGAGCCGAGCCAGGCTACCGCCTCAGACTCGAAGGCCGGGGGCAAATGTTACGACCTAAAGATCGTAGGGGTCCCACCCGAATCCGCCCACATGACCCATGGACTCTCCGCTTCATGAAAGGGCCGCCACCCCGAAAATCCGGAGCTATACGGAAACGGGCGCGCCTCGGAGCGTCCCCCGACCCGACCGAGGCGAACAACCGCAGCCGCTCGACCCACCGGGGGGTAGCGCGCTTGGGACGCCTGGGTAGCGCCGCCGGGCCTACTGACATAGGCACGGACGTATCCTTCCGTACCGGCGAACCATAGCCCGTGACCGATCGGGGGGCGCGGCCGGGCCGGACAACCCCCGATCCGAACGACCCGCCCGATTCCCATGAACCGCGGCGCCTAGGGAGATACAGCCTGACCTTTAGTCCGTTGCCAACGACAAACAACCTAGAATAAGGACACGACTGACACATACGTCACCCGACCGACTGACAAAGCGTCCCCTGACGGTTGAGCCGACTGACGGTTAGCGCTTTCGGCCCTGACATCCCGACAAAATCACCCCCTGGCCGTTGTGCCGCCTGACAAAAGCAGGTCAGGAACTCCTATTCCCGACATCCTTGTCCGAAGCTTCCGCTGACAACCGAGCCAGCTCAGCACGTCTAGTCAGCACGCCAGATCAGCCCCGCCTAGTCATCTCCCGACAGGTATAAATACCACCTCTCCCCCTCCGGAGAGGGGGTTGGAAAATTCTCTCTTAATCTATCATTCACACACGAGAACAAAGGTCGTCCATATCTTTGTTCTCCCACTTATAGCTCGCCACGTACGGTCGACACACCGTTAGTCCGACCGGCGTGTCTAGCCCCCGTTTTAAGTCCTATTACTGACTTAGGCATCGGAGGGGCTAAGGGTTGAACCCCAACCCTGCCCTTCTGACGAGTTGTTCGTGCTGTAGGAAAGCTCGCCCCTTGACCAACGTTAACTTCGGCCTCCTGCCATCCAACCTGCCTCCGCCGCATCCGGTGAGATTCGTCCCCGTGATCACCACCGGCGACGGGTACAACCTTTTCATCCCAACAATCACTTGTAAAACAGCCTACCTAAACCCTCTCCTCCATATAACCACCGTGCCCTTGGTTCCCCAAAAAACAAATTCATTGTACGCGAGTTCCACCTCGTAACAGTAGCAATAACAATTTTGGGGGGAAACTTGAAATTTTGTGGAAAAACTGGAAATTTGGGGGAAACTTGAAATTTGGGGGGGGGGGGGGGGGGTGAAACTATGCCATTAAATAAACCGTGCCATATGGGCACGGGTAATGACTAGTACATACACATATAACCACTTATAAGACATGCACCAATACACGTTCAATGACACATATACACAATCCATCACACTTGATACAAAACACCTACATACATACAAGTATCTCATATACCAATACACAGTCATCCCTCATGCCACCATATGTAGAAGAATACATACACTACATATACATCCAAATGATCTTACAAACACTATTCTACGATAACGTATACACAGACATATATGTATATATACTATAAATCCACTTAACCGTGCAAACTCATAGCCATCCCATATATATATTGTGAATGATCCCTATTTTGATATACATGTATCAGTATGTGGATGAGTACGAATAGTGGACGTGGCCATCTAACGAATGTATATGAATATTGAAATACATATATTTGTGTGTATACTAGTATAATAGTAAAAGTATGGACATATTGGATGTTATGTATATAGTGGTATGGGTATCTACCGACTACCTGCTAATATAGTTGAGTAGCTTGACTGTATAGGTGTAAAGGCAGAATATGTATAGTAGGTGTGTAGGTGTGTGTGTGTGTGCCCATACATGGTAATGTATGTGCATGATGCATGGATCCTAATAGGTGTGTGTATATACACACACACACACACATGTCTGTATGCATACCTACTATTAGAATAAGAATCTGGTGTGTATGAGCGAACGTGTATATGGCTATGTGTAGGCCTAGAGAGAGAGAGAGAGAGAGAGAGAGAGAGAGAGAGAGAGAGAGAGAGAGAGAGAGAGAGAGATATATATATATATATATATATATATATATATATATATATATATATATATATATATGAAAAGTAAGTGAATGTGTATATAAATATAAACAAGGGACTACATCAAGGTACGGCCAACAAGCAGGACGGGTAAAGGAGAGGCTGTGGGGCAGTCACCTTATGCCAGTACTACCAGGCCAATACCAAGAAAGAAAAAAGAGAGCTGAGGAGGCGCACAAAAACCGGCCTAAGAAAGCCCCCAATTATCAAAAATAGGACTATCCACAGTCTTAACCCCGTCAAGATCACTAGAGGACATCGCATCACGGACGTCAGAGGAGAGACTCGCAAGGACGGCGTCCCTGGGAGCCGCCCTGGAGCGGAAAATCCGGGAGTTGCGCTCCCGCCAGATGTGCCAGACTGCCGCAGAGAACACCAACATGGAGAGCTTGCCCCCGGGGGGAGGACTTCCCACGAGTACCAAACCGACGCCTCAGCATGTGAGCGTCAACAGTAATGGACTTGGAGCAAGAAGGAAGGCCAAGCCGGAGCTTGCAAACCGCCCAAACAAAAGCACTATAGTCGCACCGAAAGAAGAGATGCCTAGTCGTCTCCAGATGAGCGCCGCAAAGGACGCAGGGAGACTGCGCATGGATACCACGACGGGCAAGCTGGTGAGAAGTAGGGAGACGATCCGAAAGGGCCCTCAACAGTGCGAGAGAGAACTTAGGGACGTGCCCAGGAAACCAACACAAGCCAACTAGTTGAGCAGGAGAGGCCGCACGGCGGATGGAGGACCAGGCATAGCGGAGGGAGCAACCCCCCTCCACCGTCCACTCCCAGGAGTCGGGGCCCTCCCGTATGGGAGAGGAGACAAGCTGAGGCAGGAGATGAGCGATGCAATCAGGAAGGCACCAGGACTTCCCTTCCCAAAAATCAGCCACACATCTAAACTGCAAGGAGGGAGGGGGAACCACACGGGAGCCAGGGGTCAAACTAAAAGGACGTGGGTGCGCCCATCTCCAACGACCCTACGGAAGCAGGAGGCAGCAGAGTCACGACAACAAAGAATATGCTTCCAAGAACCCGAATCCAATACAGATGCCTCACAAAGGAAGAGCGAAGTATGCTTCAGATAGACAGCACGCATGTAGGAGGCCCAAGGAGAGGGCGAGTGGAGCATTCTCCATAGAAGCTTGGTACCAGCAGCCACACCAACCTCACGAAGAGAGCGGAGACCAATCCCACCCTCGCCCTTGGGGAGACACATGTCCTCCCACCGCCAAAGGTGAAGCTTGGAGCCCCAAATGAATTCACGGCACAATCGATCAATCTCCGAAAGGATGGAGGAGGGGATCCGAAAAGACTGAATCCAGTAGGAGACGAAACCATGAATAACAGTGCGCACAAGCTCAATACGCCCTGAAGTAGAAAGAAGCCTAGACGACCAACCAGCAATCTTGGACCTGCATTTGTCAATGAGGCAAGAGAAAAGCTTCGGGGCAGGGTAGGTGGAGGAGAGAGGAAGCCCAAGATACCTGACGGGGGGGGGGGGGGGGGGGGGGGGGATGGCAATAGGGATACCAAGAAGGAGTGAAAGCGCTTCGCCAATAGCACACCCATTGCTAAGGATCAATTTGCTTTTGGCCTTATATATATATATATATATATATATATATATATATATATATATATATATATATATATATATATATATATATATATATATATATATATATTGAAAGGTAAGCGTGAATCTTTATTGAGTAACTATACATAACAAATACAAGGTAGATGGAAATAGGGATTAATAGAGAGAGGAGAGGGCACAAGTGCCGTCACTTTCAACTAAGATTCCCATATCCATCAGGGTAAGAATCTATACATATGTCAAAGCACTCCTTAACCATTGTCTCAAAACACCCAGTTTGCAAGAACATCAGAAACCTCCCCCTTTCCCCCCAGGTCCTTAAGATCTTTAAGTGCGATCCTGACATCCGCCATAATATCCTCAAATAAAAGTGTATTCGGCCTCTTTATATTTTCAAAAATTCTGCGATTCCTTTCTTTCCATATATGCCAAACGATTGCTGCGAGAGCAGTGCTCGAAATTCGATTGACCGGAGCTTTGGCGCTATATGTTGATAGTAGAAGGGTTCCTACATCATGGAGGGATGTAGCTGCATGGTTGGTTACGCCCAGCATTAGAAGGCCCATTCACAGGATGTACTCGCTGTAAACGCAATCAAAGAACAAGTGCTTGGAATCTTCCGCAGCACCTGCATTACATAGAACACATTCAGTTGGCAAGTCCAGGCCCCATTTTTGAAGCCAGTCCCTTGTTAGGAGCTTCCCTTGCACAGCTCTAAGCAATGTTAAAGCCATCTTCGGGATACAGTGGGGGTACCAAATGAATTTGTGAAGGGGAAAAGCCATTCCCGGTTGCCTAACTACCTCCCAGGCACGCCTGAAGGAGAATTTTGTAGCATCATCATTCCAGATCCATAGGTCCGGCCCCATACTTAAGGTATTTGGCAGAAGATGTTTAACAGGCAAGATTTCTGGTTCGGCGAGCCAGTCAGATCCTCCCCAGTACTCGATAATTCTTTTGTTCCTTGCATATGTAGGAATATCATAAAGATTTTTCAGAGGCCCACACGGTAGCCAATCATCAAGCCAAAAAAATGTCGTCGCACCGTCTCTAACCTTTTTAGAAATTATTTTCTGGGAGATGTTTCTGCAGTGAAGCATGAATTTCCAAGTCCCCGACTGAGTGCTCGAACCAGCCGCTGCAAAGAAGTCCCCAGGATAACCATAATGTTCCTGCATGAATTTAGCCCAAAGCTCTGAAGTGGAGAGATACCTCCAGGTTAATTTGATACCGGCCGCAAGGTTCATGTCAGATATCAATCGAAGTCCAACCCCCCCTTCTTTCTTTGGGGTGCAAACATCCTTCCACGCCCAGGTGCGGGACTTTCCCCATATGAATTTCCGACAAAGAGTAGTAATGGTGCAGATGATGGAGCGGGGTATTCGGAAAGCCTGTATCCAAAATTGGACAATTCCGTAAATAACCGTGCAGACCAATTCGATGCGACCCGAAATGGAGAGCATGGAGGAGGAATATCCCAGTAGCCTCTTTTTACACATGTCGATTAATCTACCATACATACGGGCCTTGGGGTATCTCGAAGACAGGGGAGGCCAAGGTAAGTGGTGATAGTGGATGCTAGTTTAATCCCCATGAAATTAGCTAAATCAGAAGGGCACTTAGTACCTTTGCTGAAGATGGCCGCACTTTTGTCCCAGTTGATGTGGAGACCTGTGAGATTGGTGAACTCCTCCAGCATGAACTTGAGGCCTTGGAATGAGTGTCGATTAGCACGACAGAATATAAGTAGGTCGTCCGCAAATAAGAGGTGGGAGATAGATCCTGTCCTTCTCATTGCATGAACTGAACGTGAGGCAATGGCCTTATAAATGAGCAGCGAGAACACTTCCATGGCAATTACAAATAAGTAGGGTGAGAGAGGATCCCCTTGCATGAGGCCTCTATTCCCCCCAAAATACCCCGCTGGAGACCCATTTATCATGACTGAAAAGGTCGGGGTCAAGATGCATTCCGCAATCCACCCGATGAAAGTACCCCCAAACCCGAGCTGATGCAAGATGTAGTATAAGAATTCCCTGTTGACACTGTCAAACGCCTTTCTCAAATCAAGCTTAAGGCATGCTCTCGCCCCCATAGGTTTGTTAAAATCTCGGATTTGTTCATGAGCTAGGAGGGTGCACTCTGAAAGAAGTCAGCCTTGGAGGAAAGCAGCTTGGTTGGGGGAGATGAGTTCATGTATTACCGTCCGTAGCCTATTGCATATAACCTTGCTAATGAATTTGTAAATGACATTGCAGCAGGCGATTGGCCTGTAGTCCCCAAGTCCAGTTGCATTTGAGTTCTTAGGCACAAGAGTGAGGAAAGTGTGGTTTAGCTGCCGGAGAAGAGTGCCCGATATGAAGAAGGAATGTACTGCCGAGGTTACATCGTCACCAACCACATCCTAATTATTTTGGAAAAAGAATCAATTGTATCCATCAGGTCCTGGTTCCTTCTCAGCACCAATCAGGAAAACCGCGTCCTTGATTTCCTCCTTGGATATCCTCCTTTCAATCCAGGCTGCCGCACTTGGTGTAATTTTCCGCTTTGGGGTGAGTTTTGGGAACACTCTCCAGTATTCAAACTGATTGTAAAGCTTCTCATAGAACTTTGGAGCTTCCACCTTTAGCTGATCATAGGTTTTGTCTTGGTGGCCATTTGCATCTACTAGATGGTTAAGGTTGTTGTACCCCTGCCTGGATTTCATTGCATTGTAAAAGAACTTAATGTTTTTATCCCCTAGTGTCATCCAATATTGACGACTTTCTGACGGAGCATTTCCTCTTCAAGATCTATAAGAGTGGCAAGCTTGGTAGAGAGGAGTCTTTCATCACGCTGAAGTAGGGGATCTGAATTGATTTTTGGGGATGCTCTGATATCTTCCAGTTGTTTACGACAGGAGGCCATGTCGTTGTTTGCTGCATTGGCACGGGCCCAGGAGCGCACTGAAAGTTTGAAATTCTGTAGCTTTTTGACCAATCGGTACATAGGGGTGCCGGATATGCAATGTTTCCAATTCTCCTCAAGCAGCTCTCTAAAACCAGGCAATTTGATCCAATGGTTAAAGAATTTAAATGGTTTGAGATCCGGATGTACCTGAGTATGTAGACAGACCAACATCGGAGCATGGTCACTCGTGTGGGGGTCAAGAAACTCAGCAAACGTTTCAGATAGGAGCCCAATCCAAGAAGCATTGCAGAGTACTCTATCTAGCTGGGCAGAGATGCGTCCGCTGCCAAGTCTTTTGTTGCACCAGCTCTGGTTATTACCGATACTTTTGATTTCATGTAGCGCACAATCCGTGATACAATCGCTGAATTCTTCCACCATGTTGGAGTTTAATGGCCGTCCACCAATTTTGTCGTTAGTGTAAAGAACACAATTAAAGTCGCCCCCCCACGAGCCAAGGGACGTTGTTTGATATGGCACTATCCATTCTTAGTTGCTTCCAAAGAACCTTTCTCTCATCACTAGAGTTAGAGCCATACACAGCAGTCAAATACATAGAGAGGCCTCCCGTATTATTGTATTTAATAGTGATGTGTTGCCTAGAGCTGGTGACCGATTTTGCCACCCAGGTCGATGCTTAGGCCAAAAGCAAATTGATCCTTAGCAATGGGTGTGCTATTGGCGAAGCGCTTTCACTCCTTCTTGGATATATATATATATATATATATATATATATATATATATATATATATATATATATATATATATATATATATGGTGTTGATGTGAATACATCTGTGGGTATATAAGGAGTGTGTATACAATTAGATGTGAGATATTTATGTGAAGTATTGTTTGTTACCTATATGTGAATATGTATTATACTTGCATGAATGTGAAGTGTTGGGATGTGTTCATGCAGGTGTAATGTGCAGTAGGAGTATATGTAATGGTGTGTATATTGGATGAATGAACATATATATATGTATATATACTTATACATATCTTATTTGTTCACTTGCTGATCTATCCTATAGGGTTGTTCATCCAGGTGTATCTCGGTATGCCCTGGATAAATGTATTTCTACTTGTATGCATGTTTATATACATATAGGTCTGTACCAAAGCATGTATGTACGTATATACATGTGCAATGTAAATGTAAAGGTGATAAGACATGTAACGTAGGTGTACATATATGTTTGATAAATGTAAGTGAATGAAACTGTTTGACATGTGGGTATTGGAATGTGTGTGTTTGGTTGCAAATTTATATGCATACGCGTGTGTAGAGTGTATATGAATATTTATAATTATTTGACTGTCATGGTAGTATGCGCGTGTGATGTGCAAAGGATAGTCATTTATGTAGCATTTGGCGGGGAACGTATTATGTTTGTGCACTCATATGTGTGATATATGTGCCTATCTGTGTGAGGCTGTAGGTGCATCGCTATGAATTTGAGATCATGTGTATATTTATCTATAGTTATGATTGCAGATCTACGTAACTTGATTATACATGTGTTAGTGTGTGCTCGTTGATGTATGTTGGATGTGACTAAATATTGTGAGCATGTAAGTATTTATGTGTATTTAATTGTGGATGGACTTATATGACTAAGTATTGAGTGTATAAAGTTCTGGTGTACATATGGTGTGACACCATTGTTGGATCCTGTGGATGGCAAACAACACTAGAAGGGGGGGGGGGGGGTTGAATAGCGTTGTATAAAGATAAAACTTTTTCGTTCTTTAATCAATCAACACAAAGCATAACCTTCTAATGTTGCCTAAGAAACCAAGTAGAGTGATCTACGCTTGGTTCTTAATCAACTTAATTAATCTTATAGAAATATAAAAGATAAACAATTATGATTACAAAGAGATCTTTACACACAGATAGATCTTTACACAGCGGAATTAAATGTACAATCTTTGTAATATGCAAATGAACAAAGAATTACAAAGATATAATAATAACAAAGTAAATAAGAATTGCTTGCAGAGATAAATAATCAAACACAGAAAATGCAAACGCAAAGACAAGGATTTTTATCCTGGTTCCCCACAACCCTGGGTACGTCCAGTCCCCGACCAATCCGGTACGAGATTTCCACTATCTGCCTTGGCAAATACAAGCACCTAACTTCACTCGTTAGGATTTCCAACGACCTAGCCTTGACCAGGATTTCCGAACACAACACCTAGACTTGTCTAGGGTTTACCCTTGCCTCACAAACCGAGGACTTTCCAACTGGCAACAACTAGACTTGTCTAGTGTTCCAACAATCAACACAATAAGAGATTTTGTCCAATACTCTACAATAAATGATAGAGATTGGTAAATACACCCGATTCTATATCCAATCAAAAGATAGACAATTTGTGTAGTGGCTTAATAGAATGATAGTCTAGATCACACAAAGATACGAGATAAGTTCTTTGTGATCTAGAGCTTTTTTCAAAAATCCTTCAAATAAAATTAAAGAGAAATAATAGAGAGGATTTTGAAAAACAATTTAGCCAATAAAATAATAATATGATCTTCAAAAAGAATTGGGAAAATATTTGCAAGATCAAAAAACTGAAATTAAACTGGCTAGAGAGAAAAAATGAGAGAGCTTTGATTCACGAGAGCTTTTACGAATTTTGATTTTCAATGATGTTATTTTCACAAAAGAATTAAGCTCTATTTATAGGGAAAAAATTGAGATTTGAATTTCAAATTTCGTTTGACTTTTGTCCCAAAAATTTCGGAGTAAATTGCTCAAAAGATTTTAAAATTCAAATTCAAAACGTCTGAAAATTTCCAGCAGGTAGTCGACTCCCAGAGGAATCTAGGAAATTTTCATCCCTGAGAAGTAGTCGACTCCCTACTTTTGGTAGTCGACTCCCAGAGGAGTTTTTCCTGTTGTTCTAGTCAAAAGGGTAGTTAACTCCAGGGTGCGTGGAGTTTCACTACGAGAATTATGAAGTGACTAGAAAAGCTCTTGAAAACTATTTTGAAGATAGTTAAAAATTATTGTGAAATCATTTGTGTGTGTGTGTTGTCTATTTGATATGGCTTTGACAAATACCCTAAAAGACACGACACACTCACACTAGACTCTGAACATGTCTTCGGCAGTTTAGTCAACTTGATGAAGTGAAGGTGAGCTTCTCTTTGAGCTTCTTGTTCTGTTTGAGCTTGAGCTTCATCACTTGAGTTTAGCCATGTTCGTCTTTGTCGTGGAGCGTTGATGCGTGCTTCTTGGAGTATTAGTAGAGCTTCACGAAATCTGTATACTTAAAGTGTAGTGTAGTTAGTACACTAAGCATTCATTTGGTGTGCTCATCATCAAAATTACTTGGGGGTGGAATTCAATTTCCATCAACCATGAGGGTGACCCTGTTTGTCAAGTTACATGTGTAGATTAATGTGTATAGTGGCGTGTCTGTGCATGGATATAGATGGATGGATGGATGGATGGATGGATGGATGGATGTATGTATATATATAAGCAGGTAGAATATAAGTCGGTATACTTGAAGGTATCACGATGTGGATACGATGTGATGTCGTATGCACATGGATGTGAGTAGTGATCTAAATGCGTGTAACAATACGTATAGAGACTTAATTGTGTCGTGTGATGTATATGTTAACGTGTGAATATGTGTGCCAAGATGTTCATGTGAAGAACATATACGTATGTGTATGTAATGATGCATACAGTGATATGGATGTGCTACTAGATGAGTAATAGGATGTATCTGTGACATGTGTGCGATACGGATGTGTATGGAAGGTAGTGAAGCATATAGAGTATATAAATGTGGTGTAGATACGTATTCTTGTTTGTACTTCATGAGTAGTAAGACCATCATACCTAGCTGACCTCGGCAAGGATCACACCCTAGAAATTTCTAGACGAGCTTTATTTTAAGGTGTATAGGATGTGATGCCCTATTTTGAACTATATGAGTATTCTACTGTATACACGTGATATTTCTACATACGATGCATACGTAAGTATGAAATAAACATAGATATTGATGTATGTAACGTAGTGAAAAGGGGATTGGGCCGTAATGCGTGGCTAAGAGACGAGAAAGCGAGATTGAGTGCGGGAGAAGAGCGAATGACGTCGTGGGTGTAAAAGAACAGGAATGTGTTAGACGTTTGTGTGTGAAGCATGTATGCATGCATGGATGTACGTCGATGTGTGTACGAAGAGCCATGTAAGTGTGAAAGGGGTTAGGGGTCAAAGGCAACCCCCGTAAATTTTTGGAAAGGCTATGGGCTAAACGGTCATTTGGACTAAAACTGCTGTGCGTACATCCTAAGGTGGTGTGTGCATAAAGTAATGGCAAACTTGTAAATACCTAGAACATGGAGGGGTATTTTGGTCATTTAACTTGTTGCATGCTTATCCAAAAGTGGCTTCTAGGTGGAGATTTTTTTAAGAGAAGTTTCTTTTAAAATCTTTAAGTTTCTTTACTTTCTATCTTATCTTTTCATCTTTTCCCTTTCCTTTCTCCACCTACCAAGGCCGGCCACTCTCTCCCTCCTTTTTCCCTTATTTTCCAAATGAGAAACCCTAATTTAGCTCACCAAAAATTAAGAAGCACAAGGGGTTTCAAGTGGGAAGAAGATGGAGAAGAAAGGAGGAGGAAAGGAGGAGGAAATCAAACATTTGAGGTAGGAATCCTCTTGGATTTGGAATTCTATTAAATTGAATCTTGTTATTATGTTTTTATAGCATGTTTTACTTGATATGAATTAGGGATGGTGAAATTTCATGAGCCATGGTTCAATTTTACAAAGTATCCCTTGAAATTCTTAACAAAGCTATCTCCTTTAAAATCCTGAAACTTGGTTGTGTGTTATTTCTGTAATATTGGTTACTGTAGCTCGATTAGATTTCGAAACAAATATGAGCTTGTAGATCTTGAAGTTCTACCTCAAAATCATATAAATTTTGACATAGTTTCGATTCAGAAATTAGGAGCAATAAATCCATCTTTACAACATGTCTGTTTGATTTTCAGTGTTGACACAATTTAGTAAAATTGGCCTAGATACCTAGACACATCATGGAATTTTATGATCTTGGTCTTGTTGGAAAGTTAACAAGTGTTTCTAAAAATTCATCAGAGTGCTTATATGTCAAATTTCTGCCTCCAACATGCCCAAAATTGGCTTTCAATACAGACCCTGAAATCTGTCTGAAAAACAGATTTGACACACTTCACTAATTAATTCACCATAAATCATATAGTTCATGTTTTTGCATGAAATCTTATCTGTAAATCCATAACTGCCATATCGTCAACTTTCATTTATAAAGTTTTGTCAAATTCCCAAGAGAAATAAATGGAATGTATTGATCTTTATGGTTGTTCTTGCAATTTCAGCAAGCTGAATTCATTAAGTGCTATTCTTATTCATTAATTGTGGTTAATTGGCCATCATTATTCTTGCTTAATGTGGTTGTATGTTGAAATGAATGTTCATGCCCTTGGCACATGTAAATATTATTGTGTTGCTGTGTTATGAATGACGCCCGTCAGGTGTTCGATGAAATGCCTCAATGAAGGCAATATCCAATAAGTTGGGTAATGTGCATGTGTTAGTATTGGCCTGGAGCCACAGTGATAATTAGTGAAGTTAGGGGCTTGAATGGCATGGATATATTGTAATTATGAATGGGTGATGTGTTGTGATAGAGGGCATGTCACGTGAGTGCATGACCCTATGTTTAATGATGGACAGCTGAGATGACATGTGCACACCCATGCCATCAAGACCCTAACGTGTCACTTATGATGTTACCTTATAAAACTGAATAAATCTCAATCCTCTCTAATGAGGGTGAGTTAGCGAAACCCGGGTTTTAGGTGGGATTTGAGTAAATTGTGGATATGAGGCCTGGACTGTGAAGTTGGGAGATGATTATGTGATGTGTGGAGTTTATACCCACTCACCTTTACCGGGAGTGGAGGGGATTTTTTATACCCACTCGCCTTTACCGGGAGTGGAGGGGTAAGGAGGTGGAGAGCCTCACTCCTGCCAGGGACGGGGGAGCTGAGAGGCCCGGCGTACAGTGCCCGTGTCCACTGCGTCGTGTACTATATTCACCCCAAATTTGGGGTGAAGTCCATGTCCTGGTATCACACAGTTTACCCAAGTTCCAATTAATTCAACTATGAAATAATAAAATAAGAATTTGTGTGTTACTTCTACTGCTGGCAGCACTTCCCCTTCCCTTTGCCTATTTATGTGTGCCTCTGTGTCATGCCTCAAGCACTTGCACTTATTTTATTAGATGATGGTTGCTTGAACACTTGTGTTATTATTATTATTCGTGCTAACCTCTTTTATTGCAGTAACTCGACATTGGACCGCATGTATGATTCTTTTGTTTAGCTATTTAATTTTCATTATTGTACTAGCATATACTCTATTTCTCTTGCATTACCTTATGGAATTGATAACCTTAAAATAGCGTTCCAAATCCAAGTTGGTTCCTACTGGAAAACGCATTGACGTGCTCCTCCCCCCATTTTTCCAGGTAACAGGGTCAGCTTGGTCAGAGGTGACTTGGAGTTGGGTTCAGGGGTAGCACTTGGTGTGAGCCGTCTTGTGGTGTGATATGGTTGTCTTGGGAGGTGGAGAATGACGGTGTATATGTAGTGGTGTACCTAGGTTATGTATATAAATGGAAGTTGATATATATATATATATATATATATATATATATATATATATATATATATATATATATATATATATATATATATATATATATATATATATGGGTAAAGTGTTCCTAGGGTGACTCCTTAGATTCAATCTAAGGAGTCGCCCCCATTTTCCCCATATCCCACATTTTTTTCGGAATTTTTTTTCATGGGGTTGTTGTTCACCTCATGGATGATGAACATACCAAAAATCAATTCATTCCAATACTTTTAGAGCCACCACCTACCCCTTGCAACTTCATGGGTTTTCAGCACGTTTTCAGACCGTTGAAGTTGTAAAGGGTAGATGGTGGCTCTAAAAGTATTGGAATGACTTGATTTTTGGTATGTTGATCATCCATGAGGTGAATAACAACCCAATGAAAAATAAAATCCAAAAAAATTGTGGGATATGAGGGAAAATGGGGGCGACTCCTTAGATTTAATCTAAGGAGTCACCCTAGGAACACTTTACCCTATATATATATATATATATATATATATATATATATATATATATATATATATATATATATATATATATATATATATATATATATATATATATATATATATAGGTTGACTAGGATCCATTCGGATGGATCAAACATGCGGATCCATCCAAGTGGAATTTAAAGCTAGACAATGTAAATAGAAAATCCGACCGTTGGATGTCATCTAACAATTCTAAACTAGCTCCAAACAAAATTTCAACTACTTTGGACATGTTTTGCCCATGCATCATGTGGTTGCAAAATCGATGTTTTTGAATAGTTACAAAATCGGCTAATTTTGCAACCACATGATGCATGGGCAAAACATGTCCAAAGTAGTTGAAATTTTGTTTGGAGCTAGTTTAGACATGTTAGATGACATCCAACGGTCGGATTTTCTATTTACATTGTCTAGCTTTAAATTCCACTTGGATGGATCCGCATGTTTGATCCATCCGAATGGATCCTAGTCAACATATATATATATATATATATATATATATATATGTTATGTTATGTTATGTTGTTGCTGTTCTATATTATTCATGAGGTTGTTTAATATTATTGTGGAGCTTCATTTGTACTATCCCAGCATATGCGCAGTGGCCTGCTTGTTCAGTTTATCATTTCTCTTTCTTTTCCTCTCTCATCACCTTCACTCTTCAGGATACTTGGAAAGAAAAATTTTTAAATGTCGGGTATTCTAGAGCACGGGGCGTGACAATATTTTTCGCATAAAATTTTAAACTTTTAAAATCAGTTTTAAAAATATCACATAAGTTTAAAACATCATTTTAATAAATTTCATGCTTAAAAATTTATCATATAAAATTTTTAAACATCTAAACTCATTTTAAACTTATTGCATAAATTTTTAAAGTTTTAAAATCAGTTTTAAAAATATCATATAAATTTAAAACGTCATTTTAAAATTTCCATGCTTAAAAATTTATCATATAAAATTTTTAAACATCTAAAATCATTTTAAACTTATCGCATAAATTTAAAGAAAACATTTTTCTGTATTTAAAAGCGTTCAATTAATTAATCGCAATCCTAGATCAGCATACAGAGATGGCTCCTATACCACTGTAGGGTTTAACGGACACTGAGGGCTAAAATCCGTGCCCGACCTAAGTCGGACGGAACATGGAAGCAAAAAATATGCAGCGGAAAAATTATGTTAATCTAATTAACATGCAGCCCTAAGGAACTAGACCCGCTTAGCCAGGATCTCTGTCAACTCGGGGTGGATCTGACCACCCCAAGAGGGATCTTAAACTACTGCGAATAATTAAAACGAAAGCTTATAATCGGCCCTCTGGGGGAGTTACCCCCAGCCTTAATGCCGATTGAATGATCGACGCGCTGGGGAAGCTGCCCCCAGCTTTGTGGCCGATTTGAATGATCGACCCTCTGAGGGAGTTGCCCCCAGTCTTGTGGCCGATTTGAATGATAGGCTAGATAGGGAGTTGCCCCTAGCCTTACGGCCGATTTGAATGATCGGCCCACTGAGGGAGTTGCCCCCAGCCTTACGGTCGACTGAATGATCGGCCCGCTGGGGGAGTTGTCCCTAGCCTTAGGACGACTAAATGATCGGGCCCACTGGGGGAGTTGCCCCCAGCCTTACAGTCGACTGAATGATTGGCCCGCTGGGGGAGCTGCCCCCAGCCTTACGGCCGATTTGAATGATCAGCCCGCTAGGGAGTTGCCCTCAGCCTTAAGGCCGATTGAATGATCGGCCAGCTGGGGGAGTTGCCCCAGCCTTACGACCATTCTGAATGATCGGTCTGCTGGGGGAGGTCCCCCAGCCTTATGACCATTTTTAGGAGGTTCGGCACGGCAAAGTATTGAGTCAAATCTCGAGAGGCATATAGTTGTTGGCGTGAACTCAGTGCTTCATTTTTGAAAATTAAAACTGTGGATACATTCGGAAATAAATACAGAAGAGCAGGGAAGATAAGGTTAGGCGTGCAAAGATCGCCCGGGGGGAGGAGTCATTGATTAGCCCACCTCCTCACTCGATTATGCGCAGGGGGGGTCTGGACGACGTTCACCTTCTTCCCATTGTCCATTTGATTGGATGTCCCTTCCCTGGGGGTCGCCTTTGAAGCCTCGACGAAATTCTTCAGGTGTCCTCGACTGATCACCTGGTCGATGTCTTTCTTCAGGTGCCAGCAGTCGTCGGTGTCGTGATCATTGTCCTTGTGTACATGTAGTATTTTTCTTCGTCCATTCGACCGCCCTTCATCTTAGCGGGGTGGCTTGTTGATGTGGCCCTCTTTCTGAGCCAACGTTAGGACGACGTCCTGGGTCGCGTTCAGCTTGGTGGGCGGCACGTCCCCTCTGCGCTGCTTCCACTTGGCTTCTTTCCTACCTGTGGTCTTCCAGCTCGTGACGTTCGCCTTCGTCGTGCTTGGAGTTCCGCTTGGTTCCCGTAGGGGGACCTCCTTCTTCTACAGCCATGGCCTCCTCAGTCAGCATGAACAGTTCCGTCCGAGCTATGACCTCGGCGAGATTATTTGGGGGTCATTGTGTAGGTTCTTCTTTGGGCCCCAATGTCGGAGCCCCTGCTTCAGGGCCGTTGTTACGACCAATTCGGGGCAGCTCTCGACGTTCAGCTTCTGGGCGTGAAGCGCTTCATGTAGGCTCTCAGAGTATCGCCTAGCCTCTGTATTACGTTAAATAGGATGTCCGAGCATAGCTTTCTCTGTCGTCCGGCCATAAATTGTTGGCAGAACATTTGGGACAGGTCCTGGAAGTTGTTGATGGACTGATCAGGGAGGCTGTTATACCAATCCATGTCGAACTTCTTGAGGGTGGTGTAGAAACCACGGTAGAGCAGAGTGTCGCCAGCCCCCTGGAACCTCATGATCCCTTTGTAGTCCAGAACGTGTTCCTCAGGGTCCCCCGTGCCGTCGTATTTCTTCAGGGCCGGCACTTTGAATCTGGAGGGCACCTGTGCTTTGGTGATGCTTCTCGCTAACGGACAATAGTCGTCTGCCAGAGGCCCCAAGTTAGCCTGGCCGGTCGGCGCCTCGCCATGGCACTTGAGTTGCCTAGACAGGTTGGAGGAGACGCAGGGAGGACTCCCACGGCGGCCATCCCGACTGGGGATCGGCGTTGATCGCCGAGTGTGTTCCCTGCGGCGGCGATCTTCGCTGCTTCTTGGCCTCTTTCGTCGCGGGCTTCTGCTTCACCCCCGGCGCCCCTCGGTGGCCGTGCGGCTGGACGATTGACGCCCGGCCGAGCAGGACGGTTTGGACGAAGCCGCCGTCGATTCGTCCCTGGTCCAGCTAGTTCTCCCCCCTTCCCCCTGGTCGAAGAGATGTAGGAGTGTCAATCGCTCCCAGCTCGTGCCTTCGTCCTCGCGGTCTGGAATCCCCGCCTGGTTTCCCCCGAAGGGGTGTCGCGGGCCTGTGAGTTGTTGAATGGCCGCTGCCAGGGTCTGGAAGGTGGGACTCATCTCTTAGGTGAGATGATCTAGTATATCGCGGGTTACCGAGCACGAGTCGTCAGTTCCTTCCGCGGAGCGGCTGTGCCGGCTTCGTGCGGGGTGTAGCCGCCATTCTCAGGGATGGTCGGCATGCGTGCTGACCCGTTGTTGTGTTGCTCCATGTTGTTTGTTGTAGATGACATGGGTGAAGATTTCGTTCCCACAGACGGCGCCAGATGTTTCAAGGTGTTTTCTCACCACAGTTTGATAGTCTGTAGGGTCAGAGGTTGAAGCAGTCACGTGAGACATGTGTGGCCTCCGAGATTGGGTAGCTGCGTGTTCGCTCGAGCAGGAATGCGTGGACCCCTGCGTCGGTATCCCGAAGGGTAGCTTCGGGGAGTGACGACCTCTTGGTGTGGGAAGACGAACGGGCTCGGGATCGAGAACGCTCGGCTTCGGTGGATGAAGCGCCAAAGGATATCTTCGGCGAGGTGAAGTCTCATTGACCTACACAGACGAGAAAGCTCATCAGGGGGGTCGGACCTCGGTTTCGACCAAGTTCCCTCCAATGCTTAAGTCAAATCTGATCTGAAAGATGCTCGGTAGGATCAAGTATGGTTCACGGAGAGACCGATACGCGAATCCTCAGGCCAAGCTATGGAGGAGAAATGTAAGGTGGAAGACAAGGTCATAGGATGAAGAATACCTGAGTGTAGAGTATTCAGAATTCCATCCTTCAGCATATAGTTCTTCGGGTTTCTTATATGAGTCTTTTTGGCCACGTCCCCTTGACGTCCCCCCTTCTCGCCCCAGGTATCCGCCGCTTTGATGGTCCCTTGATGGGCCATGAAGATGGGCGTGGTGGGGCTCTTGAATGGTGATCAAGGTGGACGCAATTCTGGGGAGCGGTTACCTCAACCGACGAAGGTCAGCGGTTCCTTTCACATCAGTACGAGGCTGGCATGACTCGAGGCGTTCGCGTGGCTTTTAGGCTGGGGCCTAATTCTGTCCAGGCCCATGGGCTTGGATCATGGGCTCGACCCGTTCCATCTTAGCCCGTTTTGGGAGGGTTGTATCAGTTCCGATCTTCCAACAAAAAATATAGAAGGATGGAGTTTTCGAGACCGCATATGATGCTTAATCTCATATATTGTGTTTTGAAGTTGTATAAAAAAAGGCATGAGGAGTCTCGATTTAGCCAGGTGAAGGAAGAGGAGAAAGGTCTGAAGACACAAGGACTCAGCTTGCAACTAGAAAGAGTAATACGATTGCGAAATTTTCTATTTTATCTCTGATTACCGTTTGATAACCTATTGTCATAAAGCCAGACGTTTTGGGCAGAAAATTTCAGATGTAACCCGTGGAGTTATTCTCAGTTTCTGTAGTTTGTTCCCTTTTATGTATAGACTAGTCATAACCCGTGCCCGCGGGCACGGTTCATTTAAGATTTTCCCATGCGAAATCTTTGTTCCCCGAAATTTTTTTTTCAAAGCCAAAATTTAAAAGAAAAACAAATTAGTTTACAATATTTAGCGGTACAGGTGCCTTCGGCGCGGAACAACAAATTCAGAGAATGCGCCTTCGACACAGAACACCAAATTCGATGTGGGTGCTTTTGACGCAGAGCAACAAATTCGACGTAAAACAATAATTTCGATGCGGGTGCCTTAGGCGCGAAACAACAAATCAGCGTTAAAAATGGCGCGAGCGCCTTCAGCGCGGAACAACAAATTCAGCGCATGCACCTTCGACACAGAACACCAAATTCGAAGTGGATGCCTTCGGCGCAGACCAACTCATTCGATGTAAAACAACAATTTTGACGCGGGTGCCTTAGGCGCGGAACAACAAATTAGCGTTAAAAAATTTAGCTGGCGCCTTCGACGATGGCTTCATATACATATAACCAGTGCCCTTGGGACACTGTTCATTTAAAAATCTTGGGCCCGCTAATTTTAAACAAACATCAATAATTATTAGTTTCCCCTGAAATATCAGCAGATGATATCGAAATTTTACAGGGTTTTGCAACGCTGATCAATGAGTTGGCAGCATCTCCCGCGTTCATTCTTTCACAGCTCGCGTTCATTCCCAAGATGAGATTGTGTGTATGCACAACATTTTTTCATAACTAATATTAAAAGGCTATTCCTAATTTCAATGCTTTTGTGTATTCCCAACAAATTTTTCTTTAACCCAAAAATTTCCCTCCAAAACTTGATGTGACATTGCCACATAGGACAAATTCAATATCTGCCCTCATTTGTAATATAGATTAACTGCATTGTGTACCCTTGGGCCTCAAAAGCACAAGACCGTAACTAAGTTATTTGACATTAAAACGGTGTTAAAAATTCCACACAGCAGGACTATCTGAATGCATATTGAAGCAATAATTCGCTTAGAATTGAGAAATTTAATTACAGTGCTGAAGAAAGAACAGCATGAGCAAACAACCTTACCAAAATTTACACCCAAGTTACCAGTCACAACTCTCAAGAGTGCATGTCTTCGTTAAAAATTTGTTGGTCTCATCTCCAAGCTCCCCGTTTCAGATCATCACCTTCCTCTTTATGTGCCCGCAGTGGACTCCTTCGGGTGCCTAAAGGACTCGTGGGAGCCATGTATGCATTTTGGGGCAATCGGTGTTCCTGCAGTTGATGATTGTTATCGGTTCATTCCATTGCTGAAATTTTTAGAGACCAAACAGTAATATACATGTAAGATCTACTCAAGAAAGGAAAAAAACACAAACCGAATTAATTTTGAGAGCTTTCTTAAAACAGGTTCTCTAATGGCCACAACTAGGTTGATCGTGTGAAGAATGGTACATGATCAGGGCACTTGTTCAATTGAGAATGCTATAGGGAACAAAAATATATAGATTGCAATGCATCTTGAATTGCAACAAATTAAGGTAGTCAGGAGAACATAGATTCTAACAAAAGATAAACATAAACAGAGGTGAACGGTAGATGGACTGAATCACTAGAACTCTGTGATGAGGATTGCACGACTACCCTGACGACGATATTATACATGTTGCTAGTTTCTATAATCCTACTTGCTTCAGTTTCACACTATGAATCATTAATATCTCACTTGTGCTGTGCATTAGAAAAAAGTTTATTCAGAACATTGATGAATGAAAAGGGTCTTCACATCTTTTATAAACAAATGGTCTTTCTTGCAAGCTTGCTCATTGTGGAAAGCACCTTTCATCCCCGGTTCCTTTACCACGTTGTTCTAGCATATTGGCCCGCTGCAAGATCATGCAAGTAATGCAACACAATTCCAAATAAAACTAGTCATTATCTACGGTGAAGACAACCCTTTGATGAGAAAGATATGTTAGCCTACCGCACGAAAAGGAAAATCATCTCCCTCAAGCATGTGTGCAATATGCCCCATCTTCGGTCGTTCATAAGCATCAGAATCTAGACATCGAAGACAAACTAGCAATACTCGTTTCAAAGATCTTGGTGATGGCTGATAATCAATCCGTGGGTCGACCACTTCTTCTCCACGTTTACCGACCATCCTTTTGAACCACTCTACCAAGTTTACCTACAGTAAATTAGTACTAACTATGTGAGGTTTAAGCTTATGTTATTAAAATTGACAAATATAATTTTGAATCACCTCCCCCGACGGTCTGCTGTAGTCAACTGGACTCCTCCCTGAAATTAGTTCCATCAACAGGACTCCAAAACTATAGATGTCACTTCCTTCATTAAGCATGCCAGTGCATGCATAATCGGGAGCTACATACCTGCACCACAAGATAGAGAGATCTTAAATACCCAAATGACAAACTTAATGTCAAGATGAATTTTATATTTGATACAGTGTTTCAACTAAAGTAATCGTAGCGACATCTGACACCTGATAAAATATCTATTATACATATGAAGTATGACCTCTGTAGATTTTCTATTGGAAATAATATGGGAGTGGTTATTAGCAAACATATATCAAAGTAGAATAGTAGTAGGAGTTGAACGAACCCAAATGTTCCCATTACACGTGTAGCCACAAAGCTTGAATCAGGGCCCATAAGCTTGGCTAGCCCAAAGTCCGACACCTTGGGATTCCAATGCTTGTCCAGAAGAATGTTGCTAGACTTGACATCTCGGTGCACAACCTTAGGCTCTAAACCTTCATGCAAGTATGCCAATCTGAAACCAGATTTCCGTCAAGAACATTGCTATGTGCGAGCGTACGTGCACGTGTAATTGTAGCAGATGTGCGTGCAGAATCCGAAGTAGCATTAAAAGCCGCAATACAGCCAAATTTTTTTTATTAAATTCTAAACATCAAAAAAGCTTAAATGACATTACACATTCATTGAGAATTTGTAAGAAATATTTATTACATAACCAGGCTTCAAGAGAAATGACAACAACAAGAAGTACTGAAGGTTACTGACCCCTTTGCTGTTCCTATGGCAATTTTCATCCTAATGTCCCATGTCAGTGGGCTGACTGGCCCAACATCCCTATGCAACCATTGCTCCAAATTTCCATTATCTATATACTCATACACAAGCATCCTCCTGAATTGGAAATAACATATATTAATACATTAGAAATAACCCGTGCACATAGTGCAAGTGCACCCACCCCCCCCCCCCCCCCCCCCCCCCCCAACAAAACAAAAACAAAAAAACAAAAAAAAAACAAAAAAACAAAAAAAAACACACCCACAGAATGCAGGGCCCACACACAGTGGTCAAGGAGAGAGAAGATTAGGTGTGAGTGTGGGTATTGTATCGGGGTTAAAGATGGAAAACTTTCAATGGCAAACCTATAAATAGGGGGGTTATACTCGGAAACGGTCAATGGCAAACCTGTAAACTGGGGGGTTAATTAAGGGGGGAAAAAGTTTGGGGCGGGGGGCTGATGGGATATTGCCACGTAGGACAAAGCCCATCAATCAGCCCTCAAATGTATAATAGATGATTGACTTTAAAATATTACGGAACATGTCCAAGGTGTTACTCATGACCCTGCAGGAAGGAGGCATTTAACATTAAGAATGTCAAAGTGAAACAAACGGAAAATTAATGTTTACCTTTTAGGCCCCTCTGCACAGTAGCCAATAAGGCCCACAAGGTTCTTGTGCCTCACTTTGCCAATGGCTTCAACCTCTGCTTTAAACTCTTTATCTGCCTGACCCCTATACAAGGCATTCCATGTTAAGAAACAACAAACAAATCGAAGAGGAAATCTTAAAAGGCCCATTACATCCTTATGAATTAATTATAAGGCTCCTCATCATGTAGTTGCTTCCTTCAATAGGCATCTATCCATTATAATGAAAATTTTCAAACATGTCCAACAGTTCCTAGGTCAAGCCTACAACTATAAGAACCAATGTGAACCATTTACATCATAAGTTGTTCTTGTCATAGCTCAAATCAGAACGTTAAAGGATTATTAAGTTGCCAGGAAAGCTGCTCATAATTCAAATGCCCGAAGAACTTCTCCAGAGTAGAAGCACAAAAGATGGATATAAACAAATGAACTGGGTTGGCAGAAAATCCATTGTAACAGGTTTGAAAATTAAATACTTTTGGATAGAGTTGATTTTGTCCTGTAATAACTCCCACGCTTGTATCTTAAATCAAATTATGTTCCACAAAAAATCACATAAAAGCTAACACTCCAGGGAAAACAAAGTGAAGGGCACATTCGTTCCCTTGAGACTTTATATATATAATCAGCACAAAAAATCAGTTTCCTTGTTAACATGTGAAAGGTCCCGAATAAACACAAGAAAGTAAATTAATTACCCAAGGGCAAGTCAATTTAATCCATTAAAACACCCAACGTAGAAGGCAATGCAGAAGATAAAGGCAATCCATCCTTCACTCAAAACAGAGGAAGGTGGCCAGCTGTTAAATAAAATAACCCCGAACAATAATTTAAGGAACATCCGAATTTGAAGCAAAGGGAACCATCAAACATCTCATTATTTTCTACTTGTAGCCAACTAACCCACAGATTACATTACTGATTTTCCTTTTGTATTAATACGAAAACCACAAGGCTACGGTCAACTGTTACAACAGAAGCTCCAAGAACCGTAAATGCTAATTGTTCAAGCTTAAGTCTAATTTCAAGTAGAAAGTTTTCAACTTTTTCCAATTAGTGAGACAAACCATTAAACATTTAAAGCTAAATTAAGGCCTCGTTTCTCTAATAAAGTTGTAATCAATTTGGCTGTTCTACTCCAATCGATTCACACAAAATATTCAATAATCTAAGAAACCGTGTATCAAGTATCAACTCATAACCATCCAACATTAAAATTCAATGCCATTCACCAACAAATGGAGCATCTTTCTTTAAGTATTAAGAATTTTAGGAGACAAAACCTAGGTTGAAGCCACAGAAACCCCCCATAATTAAGACATTAAACCAAATAACCACCAATTGAATTTTGATTATAGAATAATTTATACTACGATTCAACAACCGCAATTATGGGGAAAAACTTTTTTGGATGATGCAACAAGAAGTGAAACTAAATATTACTAACTTGTTATTGAGCAGATTCTTGACGGCGACCGTAGAATGATCAGCCAGAACACCTCTGTAGACGATCCCGTACCCGCCCTCCCCAATCACATTCTCCTCGCTGAACCCCGCCGTGGCCTCCTCCAGCTCCCCTAATGTGTACCGGCGGCCCCACCCCATGTTTCCCATGCTCTTCTCCACCGTCGTATCGCTCCCCCTCACCGACCGCCCGGGCGCCGCCGCGGCGGTCCCGTCAAAGTCCCGACTCTCCTCGTCCGCGGTCCGATCACCGCCCTCGGCCGCCTCCTCCTCATTCTTCTTCTTAATCTCGAAGGCGATCTCCCCGATCTCCCCGATCTCTTTGGTGATGAAGCCGGAGGAGAGGTGATCCACCCGCATTGAGTGCTGACGTGTCCTCCTCAATCGGAGGATGATGATGACGATGATAACGGCGGCAGTGAGCAGGACGGCGGCGGAGATCGAGATCAGGAGGTAGAGCTTGAGTCCGATCACCGGCAGCTTCTCCGTTAAGATGTTAACGGAGCCCATCGAAGTCTCCGTTAGCGAGAGACAGAGAGACTGAACTCTCTCTCTCTAATTTTTGGAACGTTGCAGTTGAAGAGAGGTTGTCTAAAGAGCGCGAAGCTTTTACTGTAAGCATGCCCGCGGCGGCAAGAAAACTTGTAGAAATGGATTTCCTTTAAGTAACAATAACGTAAATGCCACGGGCGGATGAGGGAGCTTTATTTAGGCAGTTGGATGATGAATTGACTGGAGTGGCCCTGGGATTGGTTCGTGTCGGTGGTTCCAGGTTCCATGCGGTATGGTTACCCATGGGTGCCGCCAATAAGCCAACGCAGTGGGGCGATTACTCGGCAAGAAGGTAGATTGTGTTGAAGGATTTTAGAGAAGAGAGTAAAGAATCTCTCATCAGGAGTAGTCATGGCACAAGCCATGGCTCTCTATATATTCAATTTAGAGAAAATAGGAGTCCAAGGGACTCCCCACTAACTTAGTGGGGAGTAATGGTGAGATGTTGAGGGGAGTACAAGTTTCACTCATCTAGCGGCTATAGTAAAGCAGTGGTGTTCTGGAGTGGAAAGCTCTTCGAAGTTTGGTAGATGCCGCCACTAAAGTATTCATTGAATCAGTCTTCAGTGTGTCTGCGAGGTACTGCTGGACCTGGCTGAGCGTTTCCAATACTTGCTTCTTGGATGATGAGCTTCTCAGAAGATGTAGACATTGGAGGATGATGTGTAGATATTTAGGAGGTGGCCGGCCTATTGTGTTTTAGTCATTGCGATGATCTTTAAACCTGCATATGCGATATATATTCCTTGACCATTGGAAGTTACGCAGAAGCAGCTTATCCTTGGTCTAGTGGTGCTCTCCAGGGCAACACTTTATCTGGTTAACAACTTTACTGCAGACGTTCCATCAAAGACACGTGCAGTTGGCCAGATAAAGAAGTGTAACAAGTACACTAAAGCTAGGCTCTTCGGGACCTAGGATGTCCTCCCCCTCTTCCAGCTACTGGAAGGTGTCATAAATAAGCATACATTTTTAATTGGATGCAAGTGGACATCATTCTTCATATACTCCAGGTGTATGAAGGATATTAAAGGATTCCACCATGAAGGTGTTAAATATATAAGCCGAGATAATACCTTGTTATACCAAGGTTTTTCATTTACAAGATATGCTTAAAGCTATCAGATTTCTAAATGGTCTCTGCAGGAGATCCTATTAGCTTTAAGTCGACCACATATACGGCGAATATCATAAATCTTGTCAACGATCTTTCGAAAAAGATACACATGCAGAATATTGTTTAAGATCAACTAATGATCTTTGTAGCCTTTATGGAGAAGACGTTTCTACGTCTCTCTTTTATCTCTGGGGGTAGAGTATACCTTTCTGGAAGTTTTATATAGATCTCTATATCTATATTGCCGTATATATATGCAGTCACAACGTCCATGAGCTGCATGTATTGGCTTTTTCAGAGAAGTTTAGACTTAGTAGGAAAATGATCACATTTCCTTCATTTCAATTTCTTATGAAATCCAACTTATATTCCACAGGTTTTACACATTTAGGTGTATGGACTACTGGTCCAAAGACTTTGCTTTTCAAGAGTGAGTCCAGCTCTACTCTTATTGCCTCGTCCCACTTTGGCCAATCTATGCGTTTACGCTATAGAAAAGTGGGTAGACGTCATCGTCGTATTCAGCGACGTGAACGGCAATAGCGAAAGCAAAACCGTCGACGACGACTGTGCTATATCTGTCTAGTACCTCTCCAGTACGTACGTAATATGATGATGTTTCTCCTGTTGTTTCCTCTGCAAGGGAAATTAGGAGGGGAGAGGTTGCTGGTCTGAGCTCAGCATCCTGTGGTTGGATCATTTTGATATATCCATGAATCTTCCTATTTTGAGGAGTTTTATATTTTGAACCTGGCAGGCGTCCTCTTTTCAATTGAGGTACGGCCAATTCTGCTGCCGGTGGATTGCATCCATCTTTGGGAATGTCAATCCCAGCTGGCGTATTGGCAGCGGGGACGTGTGAACGAACAATCTTCTGGTTGTCCGTAATTTTATTTGGCAATTGATGTACTTTAGTCTTAATGTGAAGGATCTTCTGGATCTCAACTTCACACAGAAAAAGTATGCGGATCATAACGAGATGAGGACTTTTGTGTCCCATGATATGGTCTCAGAAGCTTCAGGCTTCTTTAGACTGCGTGCCTATTTCAATGAGATTATGCTCATCAAATTCACATTTATCAAGACTTGGTGGTAAACCATAAGCAAACAGCATCAGCAATAAGATATGGCAACAAACGGGCCGTATCGTGATAAGTGATGCGGAATGAAGTGTGATGGTCCCTAAACATCAACATGCAACTGCGATTTTATAATGGACGTGAAATCCATTGGAGTCTCTTTACCAGAGACTCTGCTAACCCGTTATGAGTTTGAACATGCTGCAGGATGTTCAATTTTAATGTCAGTTGCTTGGCAGAAGTCTTGAATGATATGTGTAGTAAATTCACCCACATTATAAGCTTTTGAGAAAGCTAGGTTGCGAGTGAATTAAAGGCACACATAAGACCATCTAGTAGATGCATATATCAGTACAGTAATGAAGTACCGAAAATGGGCCATTTGCGGGGTGAATAGGCCCGCAAAAGGTCACCATGTATTCTCTCAATGAAGCCAGGAGACTCTAAACCCACTTTCAGGAGGGAAGGCCTCTCTATTAGTTTTCCCTTATGCCAAAGGGGGACAAGAAAACTCAACCTTTTGAAGAATCTTCAGGTTCTCCAATGGATTCATTTGATGATGCGTCCATCATTGCTGATCCAGGATGACCAAGTCCATTTTGCCAGAGGCTAAGAAAGGCACTTCTGGTGCTCAGTCGAGTTGGCTTTCTATAGGATGAATATCTGTAATTATAGGGGCCCGACGGGGGTCCAATGAAATCGTAAGTAGATGGTCTTCTGGCCATTCTCTTGACGAGTTACATATTGATATTCAATATATATTATCCACAATTTTCAAGTTATTTTCTTTAAAAGAAATATCCTTGAAAATTGGAGATTTCCTATATGTTTAAGAGGAGAATTTGCATCTTATAGTCTTGTTGTATGTGGGAGCAATATCAATGCTACACCAGTGCACCGAGGCACTGTCCATAATATTCCATATTTCATCTATAAGTAAAACGAAATTTTATTTAAGTCAATGAAAAAGACATTCAAAATAAAAGTTCATACTTAAGCAAATTAAAGATGAAGCAACATTGAATTTTAAATGTATAGATAAAAGATGAAGCTTAATCGAGCAGGTCGTCGTTCTCGAAGTCATTTGCAGTGAACATCATTGGTGGCTGAACAGCCACCAAGTTTGTTTCAGGCAGAGACTTCTGGCTCGCTTGATATAGTTCCTGGAGGTGGCGAGGAGTGCGGCAGATTCTGGACCAATGGCCAGTCATGCCGCATCTATGGCATTTATCCTCCCAGTTCTTCTTAGGAAGTGACACTTGGTCAGTGTTCTTTTGCTTCCATATGAAGTTACTTTCATGTATTGTTGTTGTTGGACGAGGGTGCTGCTCCTCGTCCATTCTTCATCACAACTTTCCCTTTGTTATTATTAGCCTTCTTCTTATTTTTCCACTTCTGGGGAGAAACGTGGTGGGCTTCAAGGATAGGGGCAGTGCCGTCTGGACGTAAATTATGAGTGGCTAGCAGTAAGTCTCGATTCTGCTCTGTCCTAAGTAGGCATGAGATCAAATCAGAGAATTGCGTGAAGTTGCGTTCACGATACTGCTGCATGAGAATTGCATCTTTCTCGTGAAACGAGGTAAATGTCTTTTCCAACATGCGCTGTTCTGTCACTTCTTCACCGCTCAACTCCAGGCGTGAGGTGATGTTATGAAGTGCAGAATTATACTCAGTGACAGACTTATAGTCCTGAAGTCTGAGGTTTTCCCACTCATAACTGGCACGCGATAATATAACATCAATTTGATGTTTATACAGTGCCTCCAGCGCTGTCCACAGGTCCTTTGGGTCCTCAACCATTAAGTATTCGGCCTTTAAGGTCCGATCTATATGTTTCCTAATGTAGATTATGGATTTAGCATTATCTACATCGGATAAAGTGGTTGAAGTGCCGCTGCTGGATGCATCAGAAGCTTCGGCCACTGCTGGGGCCGAGGAAGGAGCCAAAATGGACCCAAGGAGGGCCATCGAACGCAAGTGGAACTTCAGGTCCACTCGCCAACTCAGGTAATTCTTCACTGCAGAGTCAAGGACTTCGAAATCGACGCTTAACAATTTTGCCATTTTATCTAAGCAATTTAAAATAAGCATGAATTAATTAAAATTGAAATTCACGCATAACAAATAAAGTAAGCAAAATGTGGGGATCGGCCAGATACCCAAAAATGTACAAAGTCCAAAGTCCGAATATACAATCCATAAAGAAAAGAAAAATACAACTTGGAAACCCAGAATGGATCCCTATATTTTCAAATTTACGACGCCGTCTTCATTTTGTCGGTACACCGGTCTTTGGCAAAAATACATATAATCCTCACTTACAAATTCTCTCAAAAAAGAAAATTAAATTGCAAGGAATTTAAAGGGTATCAAATTGGCCGATCCTAAAAATCACATTTTAGCTTACATAAACATCCACGCAGTTTATAAATGCTACATGCACAAAATAAACAACCACGCATGTATATAACACAGACATATAAAATATGGAAAAATAGAGTATAAAATATAATAATCTCTCGGACCACGGGGAGACGTCATACACCGTTAGGTTAGTTTACTAACAGCAGAGCGGTCGCAGGATCCTTAAGATAATTATATTTTGAAAAAATCCTAATATTCCATAATTTAATAATAATGCAATAGTGTTATTATTTTAGCAATATGAAAGACTGGGCGACAGGCCCATGACAAGGAATTAAAATAAATTAATAGTTTGAATTGGGCAGTAGGCCCAAAAATATTAATCATTGTAATGTTTCATTTATATTTGGGCTGCAGGCCCATTTGCCCAAAGTTAACAAATTAATTATTGCAATATGATTTAATGGGCTTCTTGCACTAAGTAGTCAAATTAAAATTTTGAATTAACTTGGCTTCAGGCCGAATTAGTCAAATTAAAATATCATTAATACTTGAGCTTCAGGCCCATTGGCAAAATTTTAATTGACAAAATACGTTGGCAATTGGATTTACTGGGCTTCTGGCCCAATTGGGAAAACCCGAATAATAATTAAGCTGAATGAGGATGCAGGCCCATAAAACTTATTTTCATGTATAATATGGGCTTCAGGCCCAAATAAACAGCTAAACTACTGTAATAATCAAAATTTTAATTAACACAATGAAGATTGCGATAGGAATTTCTGGGCTTCGGGCCCATTTTTGGTAGGCAAAACCAATTATTAATAAAATTGGGCTGCAGGCCCATAGAAATTATTAACCAGGTTACAAATGAGCTGCAGGCCCAACAATGAAGATATTTAATTTATTTAAAATAAACAGAATAGTGCCCTTCAGCCCATTTTGGGCTGAGGAATTCCAAAAATCCCAAACCCTAAGTCTGTCCCTAAAATTCCTTTTACAGAGAGATTAGCAAAATTCCCCCTCCACCCTGCCTATTACTGTGTTCGGCCAAAACCCCGCCCGCCGATGGCGTAATATGGCAGGCGCCCCTTCGGGGGGGGGGGGGGGGGAAGCGGTCTACCCGTCCAAACAATATACTTGATTGGCTTGGGAAAAGATGATGTAAATTCTTATCCTGTGGGAATTTAAATGGATATTGTGTTCTGTTACATAAATGATGGTTCCAGAGCTTACATCCAAATCAAGTTATATATTAGGTTTGCAGAGTTTAATAAGATTGCCAATACAGCATGGCACACACAGCATGGCACACGAGTGTAACATTTCAGGCGATCAAATTGGATCCCTACAGAACATGCTAATGAATACGAATGAAGGGAGCCAGACAAGCGCAAGTGTGATGGCTACACACCACCAAACTCGCTCACGCCATCACGAAAAGACTCATCAAATTTTATTTTATTTTTTCGTTTCCCTTAGAACGCGTCGGGAGGGGAGGCACTACGCTATCTGAGAGGAGCAGAACTTCGATGCGGATAGAACTCCGGCGATCTGGATGGAAACCCCCCACGAGGGGGGGTGATTCCCATGCTCCCGATGAGGCCGGAGTCCCCCCGACAGGGGGCGGCGCTACCGGCGATGTTATAGCAAACATTAAAATAACACCAAAGCAAAAAAACCATGAGAATATATTTCAGGGATCCAACATGTCAACCTAGTACAGTGAATTGATTCACAGAATTGGCTGGAAAGGCACTAGGAAACATAAAACTTTGATAGATGCTGATAACTAAAAACTTTGCTAAAAATGTTGCTATAGGTTTCATAGAAAAACATAATAATAGAATTATCATGCGCATGTTTAAAAAATTTGATCGAGGAGTTTCCATTGTTTACCTCTAGATCCGGTAGATCTAGGGACGATCGTCGAAAAAAAAATTAAATCCGTAGAATGAATCCCCGCTTTCGATGCACCGTGGAAATCGCCATAACGATTCGCTGCAACAAAAGATTCCAACGCGCGACAAGGATAATTTGAGGGGAATATTAGGAGAAGCTCAAGAAAATTGAGCTAACGTGCTGATAACGTGTTGAAGGATTTTAGAGAAGAGAGTAAACAATCTCTCATCAGGAGTAGTCATGGCACAAGCCATGGCTCTCTATATATTCAATTTAGAGAAAATAGGAGTCCAAGGGACTCCCCACTAACTTAGTGGGGAGTAATGGTGAGATGTTGAGGGGGGATGCCAAAGGCCTCCCTCAACTCACAACAGATTGAATATTTATTTATTGTTGTGAAGGGAAAAGTAGGGAAATAGATACCCTCATATTTATAGCTTTTAACAGTGGGCTGGATACCCAATGGGCCTCATGGGCCTATTCATAACACTTTCCCTTATCCAACCAACATTGAATAAGAGGTGGATTCTTCAGGATCCGAGTTAGGATAACTGACTTGTTAAATAAAGAACAGTTAATCCATAACTTCCCCTGTTTTAGGGATGTGCCTAGGGGGTGGATACTTCAGGATCCAGAGTCAACGAGATTGCCTCGTCAAAACCTTGACTACGGAAAACCCTGTGGGAAAAAACCAGTAGCCAAGAGTACAACTCTGCGGTTGACTCCCCCTCATCTGCCAAGCTTCAGGCTTGCAGATTTCCTATGAATCTATACATCAGTCTCATATGTATCTATGAGTTCATAGTCCTCTCATCCTGGACCAGTTTACATTTACTCACTCTCCTCATCCCAATCCCATATACAAGTTTCTCAAAGATACTAGTAGGCAGGAATTTGGTAAGCAAATCCGCCAAGTTATTACATGATTGGATCTTCTGTACCTCAATCTGCTTCTGCTTCTGAAGGTCGTGCGTCCAGAAGAACTTGGGGGAGATATGCTTCGTCTTGTCGTCTTTGATGTAGCCGTCCTGTAGCTGGGCTATACATGCTGCATTGTCTTCATGAAGTGGAGTAGGCACAAGAACGCCGGTCATCAGGCCGGTGGAGGTGAGGATGTGCTGGATCACAGAGCGTAGCCAGAAACTTTCCGTGCTTGCTTCATGGATCGCTAGGAGCTCTGAGTGAGTGGATGAGACGGTCGTCATGGTCTGCTTTACAGATCTCCAGGATATGGCTGTGCCGCCATAAGTAAACATGTATCCTGTCTGAGACTTCTCTGTATGAGGATCAGACCTGTATCCTGCATCAGCATAACCAACTAAACCAGTTGATGCCCCTTTCCTGTAGAATAGACCTGAGTCTATGGACCCTTGGAGGTAGCGCAGAAGATGCTTAACTCCGGCCCAGTGCCGCTGTGTAGGTGCATCACTATATCTGGCTAGTAAGTTGACTGCAAATGCTATGTCAGGGCGAGTGCAGTTAGCCAGGTAAAGGAGTGCACCGATAGCACTTCGGGGCCTAGTGCTTCCTCCACCTCTTCCAGCGGCCGGAAGGGGTCTTTATGTACATCCAATGATCTGACGACCATTGGACTGCTGAGGGGTGGCATTTATCCATCTGAAACTTTTTCAGTAAGTTCGATGTGTAAGTTGACTGATGTAACAGGATCCCATCGTTAAGGTGCTCTATTTGAAGACCTAAACAGAATTTTGATTTTTCGAGGTCTTTCATCTCGAAGGTTTCTGTCAAGCTTCTAGAAATCTCTGCGATCTCTTCAGAAGATCCGATGAGGTTCAAGTCGTCCACATAGACGGATATGATTACAAATCCTGTTGCCTTTGCTCTTATAAAGATGCAAGAACAGACTGGGTCGTTTGTGAATCCTTGTTTTACAAGGAAATCTCTCAGTCTGTTATACCACATCCTTCCAGATTGATCTTTGTAGTTTCACTGAGTAGATGTCACGTTCTCTCTCTTTTAGTGCTGCAGGCAAAGAATAACCGTTAGGCAATCTCATATAGATGTCTCGGTTTAGATTTCCATATAGGTATGCAGTAACTACGTCCATAAGTTGCATATCTAAACCCTCTTGGGCTGTTAAGCCAATGAGGAATCGGAAGGTGATCGCATCCATGACCGGGGAGTATGTGGCTTCAAAATCCACCCCTGGACGTTAGGTAAAACCCTGCGCTACAAGCCTTGCTTTGTAGCGAACGATCTCATTCTGTTTATTTCATTTTCTAACAAATACCTATTTATAACCCACAGGTTTTACACCTTTTGGTGTCTGGACTATGGGTCCGAAGACCTTGCGTTTGGTGAGTGAATCCAACTCCACTCCTATTGCCGCTTTCCACTTTGGCCAATCATCTCTGCTTTGACATTCTGTCAGAGAGCGTGGTTCAATATCATCGTCGCAGTACGCGACGTTGATAGCAATATTACACGCAAATGTGTCATCTATGGTTGTGCCCTTTCTGTCCCAATACTCCCCAGTTCGTACATAGTGTATCGAAACTTCATTTTCTCCCGGTTTTTTTCTCTTCATGAGAGTTTGGGAGAGATAGGGTGGCAGGGCTTATAGTAGCATCCTGTGGTGGTATTTGTTTACCATTGCCAAGGGTCCTACTCTTTCGAGGGACTTGGTCCTTGGATCCCGGTGGTCGCCCTCTCTTTTTGAGAGGTCCAACCATTTCTGCTGCAGGCGGATTGCATCCATTTTGCGGTATGTCAATCCTAGCTGGAGTGTTAGCAGCAGGGACGTGTGATTTGACAATCTTCTGGTTGTCAGTAAATTTGTCCGGCAAGAGATGGACAGTGTTTTGGATGTGGAGAATCTTCATGACCTCCTCCTCACACTGGCTTGTGGGCGGATCAAAGTGACATAATGTCTTTGTATCCCAAGTGATACATTCTGAAGCTTCGGGCTTCTTTGTCTGTGAGCCTGGTCTTGGAAACGATGTTTCATCGAATTCACAGTCTTCTAGACGTGCCTTGAAAACGTCTCCCGTAAGGGGTTCTAGGAATCTAATTATGGAGGGGGTGTCAAACCCAACATAAATGCCTAGGCGACGTTGTGGACCCATCTTTGTCCTTTGTGGTGGTGCTATGGGGACGTATACTGCACAACCAAATATTCTCAAGTGTGAGACAATTGGTGGGGCTCCAAGTGCTAGTTGCATTGGAGAAGATGACTGACCTCCAGAAGGTCTTAATTTTATTAAAGATGCAGCATGCAAAATTACATGACCCTACACATTCACTGACATCTGGGATTGAAGTAATAATGGACGAGCAATCCATTGCAGTTTCTTAATTAGAGATTCTGCTAACCCATTTTGGGTGTGAACTGTGCTACATGATGTTCGACTTCAATTCCCTGAGCTTGCAATAGTCTAGAAAGACTTGTGACGTAAACTCCCCCGCATTGTCCAGACGAAGTTTCTTTATCTGGTAGTCGGGGAAGTGGGCCTGTAACTTGATTATCTGAGCTAAAAGCTTAGACAGTGCTAGGTTACGGGTGGACAGTAGACACACATGTGACCACTTAGTAGATGCGTCCATCAGGACCATAAAATACCTGAACGGACCACTTGATGGGTGTATCGGCCCACAAATGTCTCCGTGGATTCTTTCCAGAAAGCTTGGAGACTCCACGTCCACTTTCAGTGGAGAGGGTCTTGTAATCAGTTTACCCTTGTAACAGGGTGGACATGAGAATTTGCCTTTTTGAAGAATCTTCAGGTTCTTCAAGTCTATACCCCTGGAGCTTTTTATGATGTAGTACATCATAACAGATACAGGGTGTCCCAGTCTACTGTGCCAGATTTGGAATTCTGGTGTTTGGGGGCACTGCAGGTGCTCCGCCATGGATGTTTCCGGAGTTTGTATACTTGTTTGGTAGAGTCCCGAGGGGAGTCCCTTGAAACGTTCCACAATGGTTTTTGAACCATTTGTAAGAGACGTTACAAGCAAGTATTCCCTTTTATCTTCCTCGACCGTCTCTAAGTGATATCCGTTTAAACGGATATCTTTAAATCTTAGGAGGTTTCGGATAGATTTAGGGGAGTATAACGCATTTTTAAGTGTGATTTGTGTGTTACCGGGGAGCAATATGATTGCTTCCCCTGATCCTTCGATTATGTTAGCTGGTCCTGAGATTGTTCTCAGTGGACCAGAATAGCTACTTATGCTCGTGAAGTAGTCTATGTTTTGAAGGATCGAGTGCGTCGATGCACTGTCCACTCGGCAGATTAATTCCATATCTATATAAAGAAAGACACTCAAGCAATAAATAATATGAAAAGAAAAGATCTACTTTCATAAAAATGCTCAAATATTGTTTGGCATGGAATAAAAATTAGATACGATGCATGAAAAGAAGATACATTGCTAGTACATTGAAGTGGTCCAAAACTAGAGAGTGTCATCTCCCATGAAGTCTTCAGTGTTGGATCCTGCCAAAACAGAGTTAGGATCGATAAATGAAGTTGAGACTTACGCTTGCGTATGCGGCACGGTAGTCTACGAACTTCGCCTTCGGATTCGCCACGACGGATCGAGTCTTCTCACGAACGGAGTAAGGCTACTAAATCCACAATCTAAATCTCTACTTTTAGATTAAGAACTTGGATGAAGGGAGAGGAAGTATTTCGGCAGAGCTTCGCTAGAATGAAAATGCATGCAAGAATGCCATGCAAAAGTGTAAGGAAATGGCTAACCCTTGGGTCTTATTTATAGCCCCCAAGGTAGTTATTTTAGGAGTAATTGTTCCTTTGGAACAATTTAACTAAGGTGTACCATCGTACATGGCATATTATAAGCTTAAGTTGTACCATATGCATGGTACAATATAAGCTTAAGATATTACCCCTTTATTAGCCATATGTCGCATGCACTTATGCACATATAATGCGACTTTCCCATCAATCTAGAGATCCTCTCCGCAAGGGAACATATTCCCTTTGCACACGACTTCGTGTACGCGACGTTCGAGGTCCGTATTCCCTCATACATCCCCTACAAGGGTGTACTAACGTCTTCCATATCCAACATCTCCCACTCACACTTGAGGGGATTGTAAGAGAATGTCTTTCTCTTAGTTCTTTCATCTATCATACCGAGAAATAGACCGTGCGACCGTCATGCGCGTAGAGTCTGTTGTTGTGCACTTGTTAGAGATACACAACGACCTCGAAGGTGCAAAGTTGAGTAGTTCAACGCATGCTTTACCCTAGATTATTTCTTCACATTTCTTATACTTTATATTCAACAATTGAATCCCATCTGGATCACAATTGGCTGGCCAGCTTTGAATCATTAAAGTCCAAATGCGAATATGAAATCAATCTTCCTCTTCTTGCGAACCTTCTGATCTTGACTTGATTCGCTTTTCTAACGTGCCCCGCCGAGCCGAATTATCATAGCCCATAAGTAACACGCTAAGATAGCGATCATCTCGTCAAATCTAAAGGAACCAATTGGAGGCCTTGAGGGTAAGAGTTAAGGCCCATATGGCCTTTGAGTCTCACATAATAGCAAACACTATTGCTACTAACTCAGTGGTCGAAAATGCATACGTGGTATGAACACGTATTACAACATCGCTCCTTTCCCAGGGAGTGTATGTCTCAATGATGTTGTAAGGATGATGATCAGACACCACAATGTCTGACTTTGAGTCCCTTATTCTACTCAAATAGTCCTTTGGACTCACATCCCGCATTTAGACAGATAGGATTTCCAAAAAATCCTCTTAGATCTTTTGTAAGCATCCATATGATGCAGATCTTTCATGCGACCATTTTGTTTAAGTCATGACTCTTAAATCATCCGTCTGATGATTTTGACTTCAAACAGGTCTCATCTCTATTCCATCCGTCTGATAGAATAAGGCGGTTGCTCATGTGAGAGAGCCAACCTCAATCTGTCCGACATACTAGAATTCAGCTGAGATTTCAAAAATGTACACAAACATTTCTTAAGAAATTCATATGCAATGTTTGAAAAAGAACTTATTCTTTTATTAATTTTGATCATTTACAGACATGGGAATTTACATTGGTACAACTCAGCTCTTACGCAATCCTTGAGATGATAAGTGTTTGTAAAACACATTTCTGGGGATCGCTTTCGTAAGCTGATCCTCTATCATCTCATGCGTAGATATGTACCTTATGTCTACCTTCTTGGTTTTATCATAGTCTTTTGCAAATCTGCAGTTCCTTTAAGATACTGCATTATGCTCTTAACCGCTTTCCAGTGTTCTTGCCCTGGGTTGGATTGGTAACGACTTACCATTCCAACGGAAAAACAGATGTTTGGTCTTGTATGCATCATAGCGTACATAAGACTAACAACTGCACTGGAATATGGAACTTTTTCCATAATTTCCCTTTCCTTTTGGTTCTTTGGACATGATTTCAGATATAAATTATCGCATCTGCTTATAGGAGTATCAATTTGACTTGTAGTCCTACATATTAAACCGTTCTAGAACCTTCTTTATATAAGTCTCTTGTGAAAGAGAAAGAAGTTTCTTCGAACGATTCCTTGAAATCTTAATTCCAAGGATATATGTGACTTCCCCATGTCTTTCATCTCAAAACTGATGAAAGTCAAGCCTTGATATCCATCACAAAGCCCTTGTCATTTCTGGTTATTAAAATGTCATCTACATATAGAGACATAATAACATGATTGCTTTTAATCCTCTTGATATATACGCAGTTATCTTCATCAATCATGGAAAATCCATTTGATAAGACAACTTCTTGAAATCGTATATACCATTGCCTCGAGGATTATTTAAGACCATATATGGACTTACGAAGTTTACAAACCTTATGTTCGTTTCCTTCTTTTACAAATCCTGTTGGTTGTTCCATATAGATCTCCTCGTCCAATTCTCCATTGAGAAAGACAGTCTTTACATCCATCTGATGTAATTCGAGGTTTAAGCAAGCTACCATTGCCAGAATCAGGCGAATCGAGGTAAAACGCACAACAGGTGAGAAGGTCTCTTCGTAGTCTATCCCTTCCTGTTGCGTAAAACCTTTCGCGACAAGGCGAGCTTTATATCTATTTATAGAGCCATCAGCCTTATGCTTGATCTTGAGAACCCATTTGTTCTCAATTGCTCTATATCCTCTGGGTAAGTTAACTAAGTCCCAGACTTGGTTAACTTTCATGGATTTCAATTCCTCCTTCATCGCTTCCATCCATTTGTCTTTTCAAGGGCATGATACGGCCTGTTTGAAAGTAGCAGGCTCGTCATCATCTTGTAGTAAAGTCATAAAGGTTTGCGGAAATTCATCCTCAAATCTTAGAGGAGCCAACCTTGTACGACTACTACGTCGTATTTGAGATTCTTCAAGTCCTTGTTGACTCGAATTTAGATCAATTCTAATAGCACTCCCACTTGGAATGTCGTTAGAATTGCTCCCACTTGGATCATTATTCCCGTATGGAATAGGATAATCGTCATTCGTATAATCCATTGGTGAAGGTTGAAACGTATTTTCGTTTTCACCAAGAATTCTCCCACTCGAATGAGGTAATCCTTCTTGATCATAAATCTCAAATAGAGATAAGTCCTGACATATCTCGCCCTGTCTTGGAAACTCGTTTTCCAAGAAAGTGACATCCCTCGACTTAAACTCAATTAGCCCACCATTGTCTTCCTGACTAACAAAAAACATAACCTTTGGAGTTTTCTGCGTATCGTATAAAGATACATTTCCTTCCCCTTGGCCCAAGTTTGCCATACTTATGGGAGGAAATATGTGCGTAGAATGCACAACCCCAAGGTTTCAAAATGTTTTAAGTCAGGGAACCTTTGGTTCCACAACTAACAAGGAGTGGAGTCTAACTGATTTCGAGGGAACGCGGTTTAAAATGAAAGCGGCCGTTAATAATGCATCACCCCAAAAGGTGATTGACAAGTTAGCTTGCGCCATCATTGAACGGACCATTTCCATTAAAGTCCTATTTCTCCTTTCTGCAACACCGTTTTGTTGAGGAGTATAAGGCATAGTTACCTGATGTACTATGCCTTTTTCATCATAAAGTTCCTTAAAACTTGTTGATTGATATTCACCGCCCCTATCGGTTCGCAAGATCTTAACCTTGCGATCTAATTGATTCTCCACTAAACTCATATAGTTTTTAAAGCAAGCCAAAGCTTCACTTTTGTGGGATATCAAATAGATATGTCCGAATCGGGTGAAATCATCAATAAAAGTGATGAAATAGGACTTTCCGCGTCTTGTCTTGACATTCATCGGACCTCATATGTCCGAATGGATAAGCTGTAATGGAACCTCGGCCCTTGTGCCGGTTCCAAACGGCTAGCGACAAGATTTCCCCACAAGGCAATGTACGCAGGTCGACATTTCAACCTTTGAAACATTTGATAGAAGGCCACGTTTGGCAAATCTATCTATACGCGTTGGTCCAATATGACCAAGCCTTGTGTGCCAACAAATTATATTAGACTCCTTAGTCAAAGAATTTGTCACAAGGAAATATTCATTACATGAGGAATCATACATTGTACTTATTACAATAAATCCTTTGAAATACAAACCCAGTACCAATAAAGGAATTATTACAAAATAGGTCCATATTACAATCATGAAGGAACCAACTATAACCAAGACCCATTAAATTGACCACAGTTTTAATATTCCTTTGAATATATGGAATGAAGAGAACATCATGAAGTAGGAGAGTGCGGCCGTTGTCCAAGACTAGCTTGCGAGTCCCAACGCCTTTCACTTCAACACGTGTGTTGTTTCCTACATTGATCCACTTCATTCCTTGGGGTATCCGTTGATACTCCACGAAGGACCGTCTGTCCTTTGCTATGTGGTCGGTGGCACCTGAATCAATTATCCCAAAATGGATTAGATTCCACAAGAAATATTGAACTAGAAACACATATGTAACTAGTATTACAAGTTATCTCGTCACTTCCACTCGTACACGAACGAGCATAGTGACCGAGCTTGTTGCATTTGAAGCACTTGATCCTTTTCAAGTCTTTCTTCTTGTGCCATTTCTTGTGCCCACCCTTATGTTTGGGTTCCTTGGTAGACTCAGGTTGCTTATTACGTTCATTAGAAGACTTCGAACGATCTTTACGTTTCTTTCCCCCGTGTGAGGAACTAGCAACCATGTGCACTTCTGCACTTGGCTTGGCAGCCGCAAGCCGCTCTTCCTCTAATTGGAGGTGCTTGGAAACATCGTTGAAGGTCTTGATGCTCTCATTATGAGTGAGATGCATCTTCATCTGATCCCACCCATTTGGTAGGGAACGTATGACTGCTTGGATTTGTTGCTCATCTGTGAGCACATGACCTGAATCCTTTAACTCCGAGATAAGGTTCGCCATATGTCGTAGATGTTTCCCCATGGAATGATCTGGACGTTTCTTATATGAATCGAACCTTATAGTTAAGGAGCAAAGTTTGGACACCGATGTGCCACCGAAATTCTCCTCTAGCTTGGACCATATGTCCATGGCTAGGTCATGTTCTCGGAAGATGCGCATTATGTCATCAGCCATACTGTTTAATAACGTAATGCGCGCTATCTTGTTCTTCCGAGACCAAGCATCAAAAGCTTCCTTGTCTCGTCGGTGTTGGGCCGTAGTGCCCAACTCGGGTTCAATCATAACGTTCTTTAGAGTTTCGAGCACTTCTTGCTCCTCTAGAAAGTATTGTATCTTGATGGACCAAAGTTTGTAATTATCGCCGTTGAGTTTTTCACCTCTGTTTAACTCAGCGACGATATTCTTTGAAGCGGAAGACATTTTACTTTTAAAATGCTACAAAAGACACAAAACCGAAAGTTTGATCAAAACATTGCATAAAAATTCTTAAAATATAACTCCCACTTGAAATGATAATAGAATATCCCATTTGGATAGTTCTAAAAATTCAAATCCCACTTGGAATTATATTATATTTGATAAGTTACTTTCGAAAAATATTGAAGATGTTGTTCTAGAATCGAAAAGGTCTCTATGATTCCAATCACCATCTAGAACAACCTTCAATATTCCCCCATCACTTATCAAACAATCGTACTCTTATAGTACTTCGCAGCGGAAAATTACTTTTGAAAAACATATCTTTCAAAATGGAATAGGTGAGAGTTTGCGCAAAGAATTTTAGCGCAACAATTGCCAAGCCACGAGACCTGTTCTACACACCCATGGGTTAGATAACCATGGCCGGATCGTGGTAGGACTTGGAATTCTAAATTGCGCTATCCCGATTAAGGACGATACATAACCTATTTGAAAACATCTTTTTCAAAAAAAAATTTAAAATACATTGGCTAATCTCCGTAGAGTAGAGCACAACGTCATAAGTACATTGGCTAATCTCCGTAGAGTAGAGCACAATGACATGGCTAATCTCGCATGAAGTAGAGCACTATGGCTAATCTTCAAGGAGTAGAGCCCAAGGAAAAACTTCATTAAAATGTTAGCCCCGTATGGGCTAGTCGGCACTGTGGTTAGCCCCGTATAGGCTAATCGGCACATTCGAGTTTGACCAAGGCCTTTTGTCACCCCGTATGGGTCAGTCGGCAAGTTTGCGATCGACCAAGACCTTCTGCCGGATTGGTCGACCAAAACAACCAAATTGGTCGACCAATTATTTGGTCTGCAACTTCTCCCGGCCAGGGCCTCTGCCCTGGCCGAGGCTTGGCCAAGGGCCGGCCAGGGCCTCTGCCCTGGCCGGCCAGGGGCCCTGGCCCCCTCGGCCAGGGCCGGCCAGGCCCTGGCCGAGGCCAGGGCACCGGCCCTGGCCACTGCCAGGGCCGGCCAGGCCGGCCCCTGGCCATGGCCGGGGCCGGCCACTGCCGGCCTGGCCATGGCCGGCCATGGCCGGTCATGGCCAAGGCCATTTTTGCCTTGGCCGGCCATGGCCCTTTGGCCATGGTCGGCCTCCCCTTGTGTGGGGTGGCCGCACACCCCCGCCGGTGGGGGTTGCCGCGGTGGTTATTGGCCGTAGCCAACCCCCTCCGCATGGGGAGGGGGGTGCATGGCTTTCATAGCCCATTTGGCCATGGTGCACATGCACTAAAATTCATCTTCCCCGATGGGAATAACCACCACCTTCTTCCTCGATGAAGCACCCGTTCGTCGATGAAGCACCCGTTCGTCGAGAAAGTGGTTATTTTCTAATGGCCGTGTGCCAAAAATGAAAAATAACATACTACGTGAACGGTCGGTTCTTCCCGTCACGGAGAGTTCCTACCATATCCGTAATGATAGGAGACCCTAACGTGAAAAGAACAACCGCTGCGTTCTCTCCGTCACGAAGCGTTCCTACCATATCCGTAATGGTAGGATACCCATTCGTGAAAAAGACAACGACTCGTTCATAGTTTCGACGGGGCGGCGGTTTGACCGGGGCGAACCCGTATGGCTCTGATACCAATGTTGGATCCTGCCAAAACAGAGTTAGGATCGATAAATGAAGTTGAGACTTACGCTTGCGTATGCGGCACAGTAGTCTACGAACTTCGCCTTCGGATTCGCCACGACGGATCGAGTCTTCTCACGAACGGAGTAAGGCTACTAAATCCATAATCTAAATCTCTACTTTTAGATTAAGAACTTGGATGAAGGGAGAGGAAGTATTTCGGCAGAGCTTCGCTAGAATGAAAATGCATGCAAGAATGCCATGCAAAAGTGTAAGGAAATGGCTAACCCTTGGGTCTTATTTATAGCCCCCAAGGTAGTTATTTTAGGAGTAATTGTTCCTTTGGAACAATTTAACTAAGGTGTACCATCGTACATGGCATATTATAAGCTTAAGTTGTACCATATGCATGGTACAATATAAGCTTAAGATATTACCCCTTTATTAGCCATATGTCGCATGCACTTATGCACATATAATGCGACTTTCCCATCAATCTAGAGATCCTCTCCGCAAGGGAACATATTCCCTTTGCACACGACTTCGTGTACACGACGTTCGAGGTCCGTATTCCCTCATACATCCCCTACAAGGGTGTACTAACATCTTCCATATCCAACATTCAGGAGTCCATGTAGTCTCTAGCAACGCTGCGCTCTCAATCAGGTTTGTCTCAGCTCAAGGCTTGAGGCTTGCCTGGTAGAGGTCCTGGAGGTGTTTCGGGGTGCGGCAGATTCTGGACCAGTGGCCCGTCATTCCGCATTTGGAGCACTTATCCTCCCAGTCTTTCTTGGGAGTGCCACCTTTGTTGGACATCCTCTTTTGCTTCTTTTCCGCGAACTTCTGGTTCTGAGGAGGAGCTGGGGGAGTGGCCTTCTTCCGCTGCTTTTGTTCTTTCCATTTCTGGAATTTTGCCTTTTTGTCCATCTTCTTCTTCTGGGAAGACTGGAAGTGTGCCTCTGCAGGAGGTGGCAGTGGAGCGGAGCCAGGAGGGCGCAGGTTGTGAGTGGCAACCAACAGGTCTCTGTTCTATTCAGCCATAAGCAGGCATGAAAGCAGAACAGAGTACTTCGAGAACTTCCTCTCGTGGTATTGTTGCATAAGGATCATGTCCTTCTCGTGGAAAGACGTGAACGTCTTTTCCAGCAACATTTTCTCTGTCACCGTTTCACCGCACAACTTCAGGCGTGAGGTGATACGGAAGAGTGCTGAGTTGTACTCCGCTACGGATTTGTAATCCTGTATGCGGAGATGAGTCCACTCGTACTGCGCACGGGGGAATATGACATCTCTCTGATGCATGTACCTCTCCTCGAGTGCGTCCCACATCTCGTAAGGATCCTCTACAGTATGGTACTTGTCCTTCAGGGTCGAGTCTAAATGTTTCCTGATATAGATAATGGCTTTCGCCTTTAGTATATTGGAAACTTCCTCTGTATGATGTGCTTCTTTTGAAGCATCCTTGTCGGCTGAGGCAGTACTTGTTGTTGCATTCTCAATCGTTGTCAGACTGAAACCATGAGAGCGCAGATGGAACTTCAGGTCCAACTGCCAACTCAGGTAGTTTGACCCATCGGCCTTCAGGACCGAAAAGTCGACATTCGCAAGTCTGGCCATTGAATGATCTAGCAATATATAAAAACAGCATGGATCATTAAACTGAGTAAAAAATAGACATCCAAGCATGTATTTTAAACATTTGTCATAACATGGATCTATTAAAGGAAATTTAACATACAAGCTTTTTGACGGTTTCATAATGTTAATAATTAACAAAAATTAACATTCACGCATGCTTTTTGACAGTTTCATTGTAACATTAACATGGTATGAAAAATAATTAACATCCACGCAATTAATGTATAAGCAATGAAAAAAGAAAATGACTTAGGACAATGGGGATCAGCCAGCCGACACCGAAATAAAAAGAAATACAGTCCGAAGTTACATCAAAAATTGCATGAAAGAATAAAATACAACTCGGAAACTTCAGAGAGAAGCCCCTATCTTCTTTGTGCATACGCCTTCAGCTCCTTTTTGGTGTCTTTCGGTCTTCTTTTTACATTTATATCCTCACTTACAAATTTCTCTCAAAAAAAGAAAAATTGCAGGAAATTAAAAGTGTCGGAAACCTGGCTGATCCCTAAAAACATAGCCTAATCGCACATCCACACAGATAATATATGGAAAACATACAACCACGCAGATAATCATATCACATGCATGTAAAGATTAATTAAATAATCTAAATAGTGTGTGACGTGCTAAGAAATTATTTTTGAAAAACTTTTTACCTTTGATCCATATTTTTAATGTTTTGTTTACCGCTTTAAACCCTTTTTATAAAGTTTCTTTAATTATTTTGGCCTTTTAGGGCCAAAAATAAAAAAGAAAAATTATTTGTGTAAATGAGCTAATTTTCAGGCTTTTTGGGACATGAAAACAACCCATTAGGGTTTATTGGGCCTCCCCCGGAAAATTTGGCCCGTTTAGGGTTAGGGTTTCCGAAAACCCTAGGGGGGCCGCGGCGTGCCGCCGCGACGGCTGGTCGCGCAAGTCGCGGCCTGCAGTCCTCGGCCTGAGGCCGCGGCCGCTGGCCGCGACGATTTTGCCGCCGGCGGCGCTTGCGAAGCGCCGCCGTTTCGCCCTTCGGGCGTGCGGAGTTTTGGATCAAGGTCGGGGGTAAAAACGGATTTTCCAAGCATTTAGATCGCTAAAAACCTGATTTTTATTGTTTTTAGACATGCGGATCTAAATAAAAATGTGATTTTACCGTGTTTTAAATTTTTTGATCCTAACACATGCAGTTCTAACGTGAAAAGCAAGTTTAGATCTAAAAAGTTTTGATTTTTACCTCTAGATTCGACAAGGGAATCTAGTCGACGGTTGGTGAAGGATGCCCTTTTCGCTCTCCGTTGAGAAGATTACGATCTTCTTGAATCTGAGCGATTGATGGATCTCCTTCCTCGCGAGCCGCCGTCTCCTCCAATGAGCGTGATCGTGCTGATAACGTGTTGTGAAGGGAAATGTAGGGAAATAGGTGTAGAGGTTTAAGAGCACCCTACCCTCATATTTATAGCTTTCAATAGTGGGCTAGATACCCAATGGGCCTCATGGGCCTATTCATAACATTTATACAATTGTTTCTTAAAAAAACAAGCATATATGGACGGAAACTTGACCAGTCATTGATTGCAGAAGTTTTAGTTCAACCCAGAAAGCAACAGGGTTGTGTTTGATCCGAAGGAAAAGGAAAAAATGGAAAGAAAGTTAGAAGGAAAATTATTTCGATTTTTTGGTAGGAAAGAAAAAACAAAGAAAAATGAATATGAAAAAAACAAAGGAAAATTTTTATTAAAACTTTTCTTTGAGATTTTCCTTCTTTTGACCCAAGGAAAATGAGGGAAAAGAGAGGTAAATTAATTTCTCACACTTTCAAGTATTTATATTTTTTAGAAAACATAATTAGTTGTTATTTTTAATGAATCCACGAATTATTCATAAGTTTGTATCAAAAAATCATGAATAATTCGTGAATTTTTCAAAAAATTAAGAATTTTAGTAACTTTCTATTCGCGAATTACTCGAAAAATCCACAAATTATTCAAGAATTTTCAAATAAGTCGCGCGAATAATTGACTAATTTTTCAAAAAAACACCTTCAATATATATTCATTCGTGAATTGTTCGAAATAGAGAATAATTTATGAATTTTAAAAAATTTGCGAATAATTGCAATCTTTTAAAAATTCTTGAATTATTCATGAATTTTTTATATAGCTCGCGAATAATTCTCTATTCTCCAAATAAATTCCGAATTTTTAATTTATTTTCATGCATGCATGAATTGTGCGAATAATTCACGAATTTTTTAAAAAATCAGAGTTGCTTGAAAAATCCACACATTATGCACAAATTTTTCAAATAGTTTGCGAATTATTTCAAACTTTTTAACAAAATTTGTAAATTATTCGTATACTATTAAATAACATATTATCTATGAATCGTAATATTTATAGTGTTAACGAATTATTCGTTACAATTCGCAAATTATTTGCTAAATTAATAAATTTTTTCAAAATAACCAATAAGTTTTTAATTTAGAAAAAAATTTTAATTTGTTATGCTGGTAGAATGATTTGAATTCACAACATAAACAATTAAATTATTTTTTATTCATATTCAATGAGCTACTTAATAAAATTAATTTCTATATTTTCCATTCAACGTTCTTCCCAGTTTTCCTTGGTAACCAAACATGAGAAAGAATCTCATTTCATTTTCCTTTTCTTTCTTTTTCTTTTTCCTTTTCGTTTCATTTTTCTTTCTTTCCTTTTCCTTCAAACCAAAACACACCATGTGTTTTCACCACTAGTTATACCTTTGCTTAACTGACTCACATAACAAGTCATGGTGAAAATAAAAAAATAACAAAGTTTAAAATTGCTACCGTTGATGCTTAACATACATAACTTTTAATAAAAATAGACTAACACGATAATAATAGATCGAACTTGCTTAGATATTCTACGTTCAAACATGATAATTTTTAAAAATACATTTTTTTTCTAATATACAACTTTGAGTAATTGAAATCATTTATAATTGTACTTTGCAAAACAGCCTTTTTTTTTAAAAGAACCCATAAATACTCTCTTATAAATAAGATACTAATGTGTATCATATGACAATGTAGACATCTAGGGGCTGACGCATGCAGAAGGTGCCCCTCCCCCAATTTTTTAATTTCATAAAAAATCTACCTTCATTTTCTCTTGGCCCATCGGCTAAAAGCCTAAATAATTAATCCTTAGGGCATGGCCCAGGCTGCAACTGCAAATCAAACTAGCAAAGCGCATTAAAACGACAGTCAAGGTCACGCAGGCGCAACATCTAATTGCAAAAAAAATCCACGAAGAGAAATTAGGCAAAAGCTTTGTCGCCGTCGCCTGTCAAGGTCTAAAACTCGAGCCAGCTGCTCCACACGCGTTCCAGCAAGAGCTGGAGTAGCCAGTTCCACTGCGCCTTCTGGTAAGAGCTCGACATCCTCCTCTCTGCCCGCAAAATTTCTACCTTCAATTAAAGTCGTCGCCTTTTCTTCATCTATCGTCTCTTCTTCTGTATTCTGATGGACGTCTTCATCTATCTCAAATAGTTCGTCATTGCGATGCGTTTGCTGCTCGGCGGCGAACAAGCCGTCCTCCTCCATCGAGATTAGACAAGTCTTTCTATCATCAAATTTTACATTTAGCCAATTTTAATCTATATTGGGGTTTAATTGAGTGTGTCGAGTGATTGTAGACTGATGATGCAATTCATCAACTGTAATTTCGATGCAATCAGGGCTAATTAAATTAGGAATGTGGTTTTGTTTTTCATAAGTACAAATTGGGAATTAGGAATTGGGAAAAGAGTGTGATGTCTTTAAGTAACAGCCTTGTTAAAATGCCTTGTTAAAATAATGTCTTTAAGTAACAGAATTGGGCAAGGAATTGGGAATTTGTTTTTCATAAGTACAAATTGGGAATTGGGAATTGGGAATTAGGAAGAGGCGAGTTACTTCTTGATATAATGCCTTGTTAAAATAAGATAGAGGCAAAGGATGCCCTTGAGATTGGTTATGTGATCTCTTTTGTCCTCAATTTCGAATTGAGTGAAGTCAAGGGTGCCTTTAGGTCACATTAAAACGTTACAGGCTTCCAGCATAAAAGCAAGTTGCTTGGAGTTGGAGAGGCAAGATAAATAGGATTAAGCTTACATCAACGGGTTACGGGACGCTGCACGACTTCCTGCATCGCGTCAGGCTTCAGATATTCTCATCTCTTTGAAATTTTGGTGAGCAATTTTCTGATTACTCATTGTGTTTCTGATTTTTCCTTTTGTTTACTTTCGGTGATTAATCTCGTTCAAATTCCCTCTTTGAACTTAGATTGAAAATTAGGGCACGTTATTGCCGCGACACGCTCTCGTTCCTCTGTTGATTCTGTCTTTGGATTATCTGCTTGACTGCTACCTTTAGAGATCCCATCTCTCTATAATTCGATGAGCATTTTTTTGATTTTGCTTTTTATTTCTGATGAGTAAACCAACTACTCATGATTTATGTTCAAAGTTTTGTGTACCTTTCATGTTTAAATAACAATGTCAAATTGTCAATGGCATCAAAATCTGTTGTTTTTGTAGAAAAAAATAGAAGTGTGTTTGCAATAAGTTTCAAAATAGAAAATGCAACTTCCATGAATTCTCTTGGCCTTTACATGGTTGGATTTTATACTTTACATGTCAACCTAGTTTTTTTGTATGTATTTGATTTGTATTGATTTACATGAATGGTGTCGTTGTTAGAGTTAGCAATTATGTAGGAATCTAGAATTGTGAGCTATCGTAAATCTTGGACGAAAATATTTAAGACCAAGTATTGTTGTCATTTGACTATGATATTGATTATTTATTGTTGTTTCAGATCGACTTATCCATATTTTATCCTATTTTTAGTTGAAAAAATCAACAAAATCGATTCATTCTTCAAAAGAAAAAGTATTGAAACTCCATCGATAGAGAGTCATGTGCATTTTAAGGATCATGCTCCAAAAGTTCAAAGAGTTGAAATCGATAACGAGTTTGATATCAACGCATTAGAATGTGATCCGGGATTACTGCCACAAATATGGAAGTATACAATTGAGAAGCACGAGTTTGAAGAGCTTATATTAAAGCTGGTCCTTATCAGTGTACACTTTCTAAGTGTCCAACATCAGGTGAAAAACACTCATGAAGTTTTCAAGCATCATGGTTTAAGCTTTTTCCTTCTTGGTTAGAATATTCTCCTACAGCAGATGCTATATTTTATCTACCATGCTTTCTATTTCATAAACAAAATGGACCTTCTGGATCCGATGCATTCATTGTTAATGGATTTCGATTATGGAAAAAGGTGAAGGATGGAAAAAATTGTGCACTTTGGGCTCATATTGGAAAAGATCGCAATTCACCTCGTAGAAATGCTAAGAAAGCATGTGCAGACCTTATGAATCAATCATCTCATATCGCGAGAAGGTTTAAGAAATTCACATCACAGGAAATCATGGAAAATAGTCTTCGTTTGAAAGCTGCAATTGAGACGGTTAGGTGGCTTGCATTTCAATATTGCTCTTTTAGGGGTCACGATAAGTCTAAATCATCAAGTAATCGTGGAAACTTTTTAGAATTGTTGAGTTTCATCGCCTCTTATAATGATCAAGTAGCAGCAGTTTTGGATAAAGCTCCACGAAATGCATTATATACATCACCAACAACGCAAAAACAAATTTTGCATGTCTTGGTAGCTACAGTGAGGAAGTACATTCGTGAAGATATTAGCGATTCAAAGTATTGTTTAATTGTTGATAAAGCTCGGGATGAATCAAAAAAATAGCAAATGTCAATTGTCTTGAGATTTGTCGACAAAAATGGCTACATACAAGAGCGCTTTTTTGGGCTTATTCATGTCAAAGACACTGCAGCATTAATTTTGAAAGAAGGGATTTTTTCGATGCTCTCTCAGTACAATCTTGATGTTCAATCTATTCGCGGCCAATGTTATGATGAAGCAAGTAACATGCGTGGAGAATGGAATGGTCTGCAAGCTTTGGTTTCAAATGAATGCCCACATGCTTATTATGTTCATTGTTTTATGTTCATTGTTTTGCTCATCATTTGCATTGGCATTAGTTGCTGCATCCAAGAAAATTGTTCATGTCCATCAGTTTTTTACCAAGTTAAATTCCATTATCATTATTATTGGTGCATCATGTAAGCGTAATGACCAACTAAAAGCTGCTCATGCTTCAAATATTACTCATTTACCTGAGATTGATGAACTTCAAACTGGAAAAGGATTAATCAAATAGGTTCTTTGCAAAGATGTCACGCCCCGCTTCCCTAAAATGGAAGACGAGATGTGAGGAGGTCCGCTCAGACGTGGAGCTGTGATGCTGCAGTCTGATAAGCGTCTACAAAAATTCAAATGGCAGGTCCTTGCAACCACGAATCGAAACAAAGCTAATAATAATTTAAAGCAGAAATAAAACTCCACCAATAACATCCAGATTATTCCAACATTCAGAGGCAAGTCGTAAAGGAAAGTACAAGAGTCTGAAAAGAGGCCTAAATCATGGCCGACTATATACAGGACATCAACATAAAAGAGAGGTGCTACGCACTGACAACCTAACAGCGACTAAGAAGAAAGCAACAACAACAAGAAAGAGCTCTAGGACTAGTCTCCAATGTCCTCGAACTCAACTCCTGCAACCTGTTCGTCCTTGACGACCAACTCTGGCTAACAATCTAACATGTGACACCCAAAAGAGAAAAGGGGCACATGTCAGCAAGTCTACTAGAGATTTGTGCAAGGAAACTAAAAGAAAGTTGATCGCGCCCGGGCGTACACCCTAAAGAGCTACCATGTAGTTTTACCGCAAGCGCACGGTGTAGCGGCGAGCGGGTATCGAACATAGGGAGGACGTATGATAGTGCCTTCTCCGAACAACCTGGCTATAGGGACAGAAAAGTAGGAAATTGCCTTTCGGTGATGTTGCCACAATCGTCAAACAATGTAGAGAGATATAAAATCAAATAAAGACGCCTAGGGAATAGGGAATCCCCGCTACTCCCCGTATCTCGTCATTGTGATTCATCGGTTTCACAATTGCTAGGGTAGAATGTCGGGTGAACTAGTTGCAACTGAATGTAAAACCTAGCTCACGCTCTCGCGCTGTTGCCGGTCTATAGCAAACCTAGGCTTGGGTCCAATCTCTTGCAAACCCTAGCCTAGGCAAGCTAGCATTAGGATCAACGTCATCGTTCAATCGCATCCCGAGCCCACTCTCATGCAAACTCAGGCTACGACCTAGGTTAGGATAGTTTCTACCCGTCCAATCTCTTGCAAACGGGTATCGGTATAGAATTACAACCGAGGATCCTAGTATCGGTCCAATCTCTTGCAAACCGATACTTCGGAAACTAAATTTCAACCCAATTTGGATTTCTAGGGTTTCCTATCGAATTGGGATCCAATCTCTTGCAAATCCCAAACGATATGAACACCTAGCTATCCGTATTATATCAATCCCAAACTAACCCTAATAGCAATTCTAGCAATAGTTCTACCAAATCATCACAAACCGGAAATTGGTCTCGTAGGGTTCATCCCCACGCCCTAAGACGTTACGACTACTCACAATTCATATCGTAAATGGAAGAACAATCAATTGAAATAGCAATAGAATTCATGGCAATATTCAAAATAGCAATAAAAATAGGATTTTTAATAGAGAGGGAGACAAACCAACGTAGCTTTCCAAGAATCCAACAAAATAACCCTTTCTTCTCCTCTCCAATCACAAGAATTAAACTCTAAAAAGTCTAATCTAAAAAGGCTGCCAAAAGCAATCCAAAAGCTCTCTAAACTAGGTTAGAATCTGGGGTTAAATACCCCCCAAAACTGCCCAAAAATTCGTGACCAAATTGTCCCTGCGTAGCTCCAAAATCGTGATTTCCGCTACAGGCAGCGCTGCTCACTCGGCCGAGTGACAAATGTCGCTCGGCCGAGTGAGAAACCCTGACGGATTCCAGTAAGTCTGGGGTCTTGGGGGTCGTCACTTCGGGCGTCACTCGGCCGAGTGAGTTGTCGTCACTCGGCCGATGGGCTATCTTCACTCGGGCGGACGGGATACTCCACTCGGGCGGACGGCAATTGCCACTCGGCCGAGTGGGGCTTCTGCTGCTCAGACTGACGAAAAACAGTAAGTCGGGAGTTTTTGATGGGCGTCGTCTGAGTGCCACTCGGGCGGACGGGATACGTCACTCGGCCGAGGCGACTTCTGATGCTCGGTCGAGTGCACACTTGGAGCGTGTCCGATCTGGCCGGCTGAGCGGGGACTCGCTGGTCGGTCGAGTGACTCCTTCACTCGGCCGAGTGAGACACTGAAAATGCCCATTCTGAGTGGTTTTGCCTCCTCGTCGCTCCTACGACGTTCTTTCTTCTTCCGCTCCTCTCCAATCTCAAAATACCCCTCAGGGAAGTCTTCGGTGACACTCCGGAGTGGGTGCATCTCGGAATCACTCCAACTCGCTCCAAATCTCCTGAAATACGACAAAAACAACAAATCGTGAAAAGTATCGCAATATTGTCGATAAATCGTGAAAAACATGATTTGAGCGATCTAAATGGTATGCAAACATGCGGGAAAAAAGGTGTAAAATACGGAGTGATCAAAATCCCCCAAGCTTACCTCTTACTCGTCCTCGAGGAAGATAAGTAAAAGGCGAACCCGGTGAATTTAGAAAATGAAAACGATGGAAAAACGGAAAACGAAAAACGAAGAAGAAAGAAGAAAGCAAAGAGGGAAGCTGCTAGATCATTTTTCTCAGGACGTGGGTTTTGCTTACTCATATAGCATGCACCGAATGTAAAACTCATGTCAACGAATTTTATTTCGATATCATAGTATAATAATGCAAATAGAGAAAGAAAACCCAAGAATATTGATATAGCATGAAAAATGGAATAATTCTAAGATTAACATCGTCTGAATCATTTAAAGCGGTATACAATATCGCTGATCACACACTTTTCAATTGAATGCTTTCTATGAGGAGTATAAGAATATCACGCAATAGAATAGAAAGAATAGAAAAGCATGGATTTCATGAAATGAATGCTAGGCGTAGATTTCTGGATTTCGTGAAGCTAAAACAATCTCACCGAGTATAGAATATTACTTAGCCTAGGTTGTCATGCACCGTCAGGTAGTCACTCTCTCACACATCATTGGATTCTCTCCCCCAAGTTTATCTATAAGCGTGGTGGCATATACAAAACTGTATTTACATTCCCCATTTCTTTAGAAGCTCCAAATGCAAAAGAAAATAAAAATAAAAACAAAAAGAGGGAGGAAAGAGAGAGTGTATGAGATGGGATCGATTATTGAGATTCTTTTCTCTTTTCTTTTCTTTTTCTCAAATCTTTTTCTTTTCTTTTCTTTCTCTTCTCTCTTTTTTTAATAGCATATATACTCAATGATCCCAAATCAAAAGAGAGAGAAGGATATATAAGAATTTTTCTTTATCTTTTTTGGTTTTGGGAAATTTGGGGCATGGAATTTAATAACGGGGGAAATGCCAAATACTAGAATCGCTAAGGGGAGATTCACCAATGATTTTAAAATAGAGAATTGATGTTCAAGATATGTGGAGAAAGAAATAAATATGTCTCTCAGTTCACTCTATAAGACGTGCACGACAACTTCAGCAGGGTAATCTAATCTACTCGGTTTCGATCACAAAAAAGCAAACTAATCCAGATTTATCATAGCTAACATCATTCAATCATCCTGAAGTGAAGTGTACAAGTCATGCAAATAGAAGTGATATAGGAAAAGAAAACGGTACTCCAGATATAAGCATTCAATGCGTGAATCTTGGTGTGTTTTCTATGATAGCATACATATGAATATTCAGACTCAGCTAATAATAGAATTTCATCCATTTTCATACGGAAAAAATGTGGGTTACTATCTCTAAATGCAAGGCAAATCATAACATATGATATCAGAAATAAAAGCTAAGACATGACAAATATAGCATGCATATAGAGAAAGCTAACTCCACGTCATCATCATCACAGAAAAGTCATCTCTAGCATGAGATGAAAGAAATAAAGATAAAAAGGGAAAATAAAACTATTTACAATGCGGCACACGAAGAAAATAAGAAAAACGTGATGCATGGTAAAAAAAGAAAAAAGTGATGAAAGTGAGTGCGAATGCGGAAAATGGCGTGAAAAAACTAAAAATAAAGGTGGTAAATCGAAAAAACGTGAGAACTTACTCCCCCAAGCTAAAGTGCACAGTGTCCTCAATGTGCAAAGTGTGGCACACCGAGAGACGTGTAATGGTAGGGGTATGTGAGGATGCATGCATGATGAAAAAGAAAAAGTAAATAAAAACAACAAAAAGAAAATATGATGCGGACATGATGCATGCAGATATAAGAGTGAATCAGATATAAGAGTGTCACACCAAAAAGACTCTCCCTCTCTCCCAAAAATGATATAGAAAGATGTGATCAAAATGTGGGCCCAAAACAGTGAGGGGAGGGGGGGGGCAAAAATCATCAGGACCAAGCAGAGACGGGCAGCATGACGGCAAAAAAGATCAATGGCATCAAGGGTGCCTAAGAGGGTGGTGCTGCGTCGTCTCCGTCCTGAGGCGGAGGTGGAGGTGGAGGTGGTGGTGGCTGGGGGACAGTCTGCTGGGTGGGTGGGGGTGTGGGTGTGGGTGTAGGAGCAGGCTGGGTGGGTGTGGGAGTGGGTGTGGGTACCTGTTGGGTGGGTGTGGGTACGGTCGATACGCGAGGAAGCCGCTCGAGAATCTGAGTGAGGCAATAGTGAATGCCCGGAAGTAGGTCGAAGCGGCTGGCCATAGCGGTGACGGTGGCAGACATGGTCCTGAGGTCATCTCTGAGGGCACTCACCGCCCCCTCAAGAGCACGAATGCTCTGAAGTACAGTGTCGGGGGGAGGTGGTGCAGAGGGACGCACGTGTCTGTGCTGTGCAGGACGAGGCTGGCGGACTCGGGTGGTGTAGTGGATGGGCTCAGCAGGCATGTGGAGGCAGGGTGATGTGCTCACAAGTGGGGGCCCAACCTCAGTGCGAGGCTGGGGCGCAGGCTGGTGTGAGGTGGAAGCAGCAGCAGCGGAAGTGGAATATAAAAGTGGCGACGAGGCGGCAAGAGAGGTCAGTGACACAGACGTGGGAACAGACGTCACGACACTCTCAGAAAGTACGGCTGCGGTGGAGACAGAAGTGACGACCGCTAGGGAGGCAGTGTGGGGTCCAAAAGGCGAAATCCCAGCGGAGATCATACTGGCCATGGTCTCCACGACGGCAACGAAAGAGGGCTCTCCGCTCTCAACAAAAGTAGGTGGGCGTTCGGGTAGTGCGGAGCAAAGGGGCTCAACGGACAGAGGGCCTGTTGGAAACAACATCCTAACCTATGTTTGATGATAAGAAACCCTGCTGAACTGTTCTAATCTGTTTGTTGAGTGTGTCACAGGTCCCTATAGCCATGATTGCTCAGGTTACACATGTACGTACTCAAGTACGTAGAAATACAAGTCTGAAACTACATTTGGAATTATGCAAGCTGCTCAAACAAGAGAGTATAGCTATGAAACTCTACCCTAGAGTTAAACATAGGCTATAAACATCATGGGAATTTTCTCAGGAATTATGGAAATTGTTTGAAGCCAAAATACGGGGAAATACGAGGAAATACAGAGTATACAAAGAAGAAACTTTTTCTACAAGCAGTGAAATGAGGTGAAACAATTCTAACATGTATATATTGAGCTCTAGGATTTTTGAGAATTTTTCAAGAATTTTTGGGATTTATCTGATGCCAAAATACGGTGGAATACGTCAGAAATACACTGAAAAATCGACATACGGTACTGTTCATACGACGGCTGCCGACATGCCGGCTTTGCGGACAGCAAATTTAAAACGGGTTTGACCCGCGAGCCGCCTCGTGGCGGATCCCTTGGAACAGTAACCAAACCAGTTAAGCTCAATCCTATATAAACCCATGTACACTCTTCACATTTTCATCAATAACTTGAGTTCTAGAGATCCAAATTGAGCACCGTTTGCGGCGTTGCGACCGTGACTTCATCCCCGACGCAGTGACACTAAGTTCAGCAGCTAGTTCTTCCTGTGCAGCAAATGAGAACATTTTGAGTGAGGAACTTCTACCGACTACTTCCACGGGGACATCGACTATTTTTTCTACAGACATCCGATCATCATTCCGTAAGAAGCGTTGCGAAGCTACTGATGTGCTGAAAGACGACAACCAGAGAGATCTTCACAAATGAGCTTTCTAAACTCTTGATCTTATTTATTTGTGAATACGTTGTATTATTTGTCGTTGAGATTTTGGTTTACACTTTCTTCCACTATATTGTTTTGGGAAATCCGAGTTGTTGGGGCATATCGGATTAGGAGAGCATCATTATATTGTTATTCTTTTTGGGCTTTGGTGAGCTAGGGTTAGTCAGTGTGGTTAGAGTTGGGGCTCTAATCTTGTGTGACTGTAATTGCTTAAAGAATCAATTTTAGTGATGTTGTTCTGAGGTGGATGTAGGTCTTGGGAGACCGAACCACGTAAATCTTCTGAGTCATCTGCTTGATCTGGTTGTGATCTTATCTGCTCTACTATTGCTTCTTCATATTTGTTTTAATTAGACTTAATAATTTTTATCTTGCAATAATTTGGTCAACGGCCTATTCACCCCCCCTCTAGGACTTATTTAGATCCTACAATTGGTATCAGAGCACCAGGATTGACCATTTAAGTCTAGCTTACAATGAGTTTATATGATTCAGCATTTTCTGAAGGTCAGTCTACTGTCAGGCCCCCAAAATTTAATGGAACTGATTTTGCATATTGGAAAGCTAGGATGAAAATATACTTAGTATCTACTGATTATGATGTATGGAAAATTGTTGATCATGGATATACATCATCTGTGTTAATTATTGAGAATACTGAAATCCCAAAACCTGAGGATAAATGGGATGATATTGATAAAAAACTATTTTCATTAAATGAAAAAGCAATGAATGCTATAATTTGTGCACTTGATAAAACAGAATTTAACCGTGTTTCACATTGTTTAACTGCACAGGAAATTTGGCGTACTTTGGAAGTTACACACGAGGGAACTTCTCAAGTCAAAGAATCCAGATTAGCGCTTCTCAGCACGGAATAGGATGGCTTCCACATGAAACCTGCAGAGACGATCAAAGACATGTATGCAAGATTTACGGACATCGTCTACAACTCAAGGGCACTTGGAAAAACGTATCCAAGTGTGGAACTGGTAAGGAAAATTCATCGAGCCTTGCCAAGTACTTTTTGTCCCAAGGTTACCGCAATCCAAGAAGCTCGAGATCTCTACAAATTGAGCTTGGATGATTTGATTGGGAACTTGATGTCCCATGAGCTTGAACTGAAAACCATCGAGTCAAGAGAAAAGGGAGAAGCCAAGGCTACAAAGTCAATAGCTTTCAAAGCTGAAGATAGTGACGATGATCTTGATGATGAGCAAGCGCTGATGGTCAGAGGCTTCAGGAGATACATCAAGACACCGCAAGGCAAATCTGAAATGTCAAAAAGGTTCAATCGCTTCAATAAATTTAATCCTTCAAACTGTTCTTCTGAACAGAATACTAATAAGTCAGTTCAGTGTTTTAAATGCAGGAAACAAGGACACTTCATGAAGAATTGTCCAACTTTGAAGGATGCCTCGACAGAATCAAAAGGAAGATCCCTTGCTGTGACATGGGATGACGATGACGAGGATGAACCAGAAGAGGAAGTTGCTCACTCATCTTTATGTCTGGTTGGAGACATTGACTCGATGAAATCCAAGGTACATGAATTCTCTCTCTCAGAATTAATGAACATTTGTGAAAATATGAACATAGAGATCACTAATCTAGAATCATCTGTAGAATCTTTAAAAGAAACCAACTTTGAATTACAGCAGGATAATTATCATATTTCACAAAATGAAGAAAAAATGAAATCTGAGATTGAAGATCTTAAAGCTATAATTGCCAAACTTAAAGGAAAAACTAGTTTGCATGAAACTCTTAAATGTGAATCTTGTACCATGCTGAAACTAGAAGAAAACAAGTCCAAAGAAAAGATTGTGAGCCTTGAAAAGAAAGTTGAAAACTTTAAGAAAAATGAAGATGGAAATAAAAAGGCCTTTATTAGTAAAAGTACCATGCTTGTGAATGAAAACTTCTATCTAAAATCCAATATCTCTGATTTAGAATTGAGTATTAAGAAATTTGGTGTAGGAAAGAAATCTCTCGACATCATTCTTGGTTATCAATCACATGGAAACAATAGACAAGGACTTGGATATGGAAATCATTACGATGAAAAGAAGATTGTTCACAATAAAGTTGTTAAAAGGAAACCTGCTTATGCTAAATGTTATACATGTGGTTCTATTGATCATTCATATAGGAACTGTTTGTATGGAAACAAGAAAATCAAGTTTAAACAAGTATGGGTTCCTAAAGGCACTTTCACTAACCATCGTGGACCTATTTGGTTGCCTAGGTCACACATGTCCTGTTTTTCTTATGTATAGGTGCATAGCTTGGCTAAAGAACAAAAGTGTGAGTGGTATTTGGATTCTGGCTGCTCAAGACACATGACTGGAAGTTACGACAAGTTCCTTAGCCTCGTAAAGCAAGAAGGAGGAAGTGTTACACTTGGGGACACCGGTAAATGCAAGGTAATTGGGAAGGGTGTTGTAGGTAACGACACTTTTCAACTGAAGGATGTCCTATGGGTTGAAAATCTTAAACACAACCTCATCTCTATTAGCCAGCTCTGTGACAAAGGTATGAACGTGGTATTTGATGCAAAATTTTGTAAACTCATTGATACGGTCACAAGTAATATTTTGATTACAGCTAACAGGAAGAATAATGTTTATACACTTTTTATTGAAGAACTAACAATAGCTAAATGTTTGATTGGCAGGGAAGACGAGGCAACACTGTGGCACAGGAGATTAGCACATGCTGGAATAAAATTGTTGCAGAAACTGGAGAACAGAAATCTAGTAAGAGGACTGCCACATCAGAAATACGAGAACAGTAAGTTGTGCGTAGCATGCACGAAAGGTAAGCAAACTCGATCTACCTTTAATGGAATGAGAGAAATAGCAACTACACGCATTCTAGAATTAATTCACATGGATTTATTTGGACCAACAGATGTTGCTAGTTTAAATGGAAAGAGATTTTGCTTAGTTTTGGTTGATGATTTTTCAAGATTTACATGGGTTTATTTCTTAGACAAAAAGTCAGACTCTTTTGAAAACTTTCAAAACTTTTGCAATCAAGTTTCAAATGAGAAAAATCTTTCAATTATAAAAATCAGAAGTGATCATGGAGGAGAATTTGAAAATAAAATCTTTGAAAATTTTTGTTTAGAAAAAGGAATTATGCATGAATTTTCTTCTCCTAGAACACCGCAACAAAATGGAGTAGTTGAAAGAAAGAATAGGACTCTAAAAGAAATGGCTAGAACTATGCTGAATGAGTATGAATAGCCTATGTCTTTTTGGGCTGAGGCAATAAATACTGCTTGTTATGTTTGCAATATAGTCATGCTATGACCAATAATAAAGAAAACTGCTTATGAACTTTGGAATGGAAAGACTCCTAATATTTCATACTTTAGAGTATTTGGATGCAGATGTTTCATATTAAACACTGGAGATCAACTTGGTACATTTGAATCCAAATCAGATGAAGGAGTGCTTGTAGGATATTCGTCAAGGAGCAAAGCTTATAGGATTTATAATAAACGCACTTTGACTATTGTTGAATCAATTAATGTTAAATTTGATGAAAATGAAAATAATTCTTTGAATTGCAGGGAAACTGAAGGTGATGCAATTGCAGAGAATGATAGCGGTGCAAGGGAAATTGCTGAACCAAGTCAAGCACAAGAACCTACTGAAAAAGAAGAGAACCAAGAGGAAGAACCACTGAACAGAGGAGTGCCGAGATATAATCCAAATCATCCACCAGAACTGATCATTGGAGCACCCACGGCAGGTATAAGAACTCATTCATCTTTTAGCAATCTTTGTTCTTTATGCATTCATGGGGATTTTATATCTGAAATTGAGCCAAAGACTATTGAATCTGCTTTGATTGAGGAAAGTTGGGTAATGGCTATGCATGATGAAGTGAATGAATTTGATAGAAATAATGTTTGGACTTTAGTGCCACGACCCAAAGATTATCCTATTGTAGGTACCAAATGGATTTATAAAAACAAGCTTGATGAATCAGGAAGAGTAATGAGGAATAAGGCTAGATTGGTTGCTAAAGGTTATAATCAAATTGAAGGCATAGATGTTGATGAAACTTTTGCACCAGTTGCTAGATTGGAAGCTATAAGAATTTTGCTAGCCTTTGCAAGTTATAAGAAACTCAAGCTTAAACAGATAGATGTTAAAAGTGCATTCTTGAATGGGTACCTGAAAGAAGATGTGTTTGTTGAACAACCCCCTGGTTTTGAAAGTCATGATTTTCCACACCATGTTTTTAAACTTCAAAAAGCATTATATGGTTTAAAGCAAGCTCCTAGAGCTTGGTATGATCGCCTTAGTGCTTATCTTTTGGAAAATGATTTTAAAAAGGGTAGTGCAGACAACACACTTTTTATTTTGCATGATCATAATCAGTTTCTCATCGTACAAATATAGGTTGATGATATTATTTATGGTGCTACTGATGATCTTTTATGTCAAAAGTTTGAGAAGGTCATGCATGATCAATTTGAGATGAGCCTTATTGGAGAACTGAAGTATTTTTTGGGATTCCAAGTAAAGCAAACTGCAGAAGGCATCTTCCTATCGCAAACCAAGTACATCAGAGAACTATTGAAAAAGTTTGGGATGGAAAAGGCAAAAGGAATTGGAACTCCCATGAGTCCCACGACGAAGTTGGAAAAAGATGAAAAAGGAATCGACGTGGATCAAAAGCTTTATAGAGGTATGATTGGCTCTCTCCTTTACTTAACAGCGTCTAGGCCCGATATAATGTTTGCTGTTTGTTTGTGTGCATGTTTTCAAGCTTGTCCAAAAGAGTCACACTTAATTGCCATAAAAAGGATCTTTAGGTATTTGATTCACACACCATCTTTAGGCCTTTGGTATCCTTCATGTGGTTTATTTGATTTAATTGGATTTGCTGATGCTGATTATGCTGGTAGTATGATTGATAGAAAGAGCACTAGTGGAACATGTTTTATGCTAGGACATTCATTGGTTTCTTGGTCTAGTCGTAAGTAGAACAGTGTTGCTTTGTCCACTACTGAAGCTGAGTATATTGCCCTTGGCATTTGCTGTGCCCAAGTACTTTGGATGATGCAAACCCTGTCTGACTACGGCTTGGATCTTAGAAAAGTTCCATTACGATGTGATAGTAAGAGTGCTATAGATCTTTCTAACAATCCTGTTCATCACTCTCGGACAAAACACATAGACGTAAGACATCATTTTCTTAGAGATCATTTGGCAAAAGAGGATGTATCCATTGAATATATTTCTACTGATTCTCAGTTGGCAGATATCTTTACAAAACCTTTGCCAGAAGATCGCTTTTGTCGTCTACGTCTAGAACTGGGCATTATTGATCATATTTAGAGTGAAAATATTATTTGGTGTGCTTTTATTGTTTTTGAGTGGTGTGCTACAAAAATAAAAATAAAAAAAATGAAAAAGAAAAATATAAAAAGAAAGGGAAAGTGAATTGTCTATCTCCTCATTTTGCACTTTTCATCAGAAACAGCTTTAAATGCAAAACATATGTCTTATGGATTTTGAATATTATATTCTTACCAATGCTTGCATTCAAAGACTACATGCTTAATTAGGTCATATTCATTAATGAGTAACTAACGTTTTTCATCTTCCAATCAAAATTACAGATCAAAATGTTTTTGATATGGATTTGAAATATTAAATAAGAAAAGTGGTTGTTGGTGGACTAATTTATGTTTTAATGGGATATGATGTTTCAAGGCATGGGTAAAAAGAAAAGCTCTCATCAAAATATACGTGTATAAAAAGAATAGCAAGACGAGTGTCTTCAAAATATATACACAGAGCTTCGTATGAAAAATGGATACGATCCATGTCCTTGATACTACCCTTGGACATCCAACTTATGCTATAAATGTCATTTTTTAGCGTTGGTGTTAAGTCCGTCAAGCACTGCCATTTCACATTTAAAAATCCTTCTCGGTCATGTTTGGAATTGGTAACTTGAACTCATATTATATGAGAAGGGGAAACTCAATCTTTGATGTTCATATATTCAGTTGAAAAGATGGTTATGACAGGCTGTATTCCTTATTACCTCTCCATATGTACTAAACATTTGATCATCACACTTGAGCACGGAGATGAATTATGGTAGTTATGACTTAGTGCTTATTGCTTATTTATTCATTGTGGTCATCGATGTATTGCCTTTTTGTTTTGCTTTATAATGTTGAATTTTTCATTCATCATATGCTATTTCATCCATTTTTTTGATGAAAACAAAGGGGGAGAGAAATATTAAGATTGAGCATGTCAGAGATAGGGGGAGCATGTCAATAAGGGGAGCATATCATTTTTCCATTCATGCTCATATTCATGCTTCACACACTCACACATTTAACACATTTTTTTTCACAATAATCTTAATGTCTGGTTTGTTCTCATCAAAAGGGGGAGATTGTTGGAAACAGCATCCTAACCTATGTTTGATGATAACAAACCCTGCTGAACTGTTCTAATCTGTTTGTTGAGTGTGTCACAGGTCCCTATAGCCATGATTGCTCAGGTTACACATGTACGTACTCAAGTACGTAGAGATACAAGGCTGAAACTACATTTGGAATTATGCAAGCTGCTCAAACAAGAGAGTATAGCTATGAAACTCTACCCTAGAGTTAAACATAGGCTATAAACATCATGGGAATTTTCTCAGGAATTATGGAAATTGTTTGAAGCCAAAATACGGGGAAATACGAGGAAATACAGAGTATACAAAGAAGAAACTTTTTCTACAAGTTGTGAAATGAGGGGAAACAATTCTAACATGTATATATTGGGCTCTGGGATTTTTGAGAATGTTTTCAGAATTTTTGGGATTTATCTGATGCCAAAATACGGTGGAATACGTCAGAAATACACTGAAAAATCGACATACGGTACTGTTCATACGACGGCTGCCGACATGCCGACTTTGCGGACAGCAAATTTAACACGGGTTTGACCCGCGAGCCGCCTCGTGGCGGATCCCTTGGAACAGTAACCAAACCAGTTAAGCTCAATCCTATATAAACCCATGTACACTCTTCACATTTTCATCAATAACTTGAGTTCTAGAGATCCAAATTGAGCACCGTTTGCGGCGTTGCGACCGTGACTTCATCCCCGACGCAGTGACACCAAGTTCAGCAGCTAGTTCCTTCTGTGCATCAAATGAGATCATTTTGAGTGAGGAACTTCTACCGACTACTTCCACGGGGACAGCGACTACTTCTTCTACAGACATCCGATCATCATTCCGTAAGAAGCGTTGCGAAGCTACTGATGTACTGAAAGACGAAAACCAGAGAGATATTCACAAATGAGCTTTCTAAACTCTTGATCTTATTTATTTGTGAATACGTTGTATTATTTGTCGTTGAGATTTTGGTTTACACTTTCTTCCACTATATTGTTTTGGGAAATCCGAGTTATTGGGGCATATCGGATTAAGAGAGCATCATTATATTGTTATTCTTTTTGGGCTTTGGTGAGCTAAGGTTAGTCAGTGTGGTTAGAGTTGGGGCTCTAATCTTGTGTGACTGTAACGGCTTAAAGAATCAATTTTAGTGATGTTGTTCTGGGGTGGATGTAGGTCTTGGGAGACCGAACCACGTAAATCTTCTGAGTCATCTGCTTGATCTGGTTGTGATCTTATCTGCTCTACTATTGCTTCTTCATATTTGTTTTAATTAGACTTAATAATTTTTATCTTGCAATAATTTGGTCAACGGCCTATTCACCCCCCTCTAGGCCCTATTTAGATCCTACAGGGCCAGCTGTGGTGGGAGTGGTGGTGGGCTCAGCAAGTGTACTCCCGACACCGACAGAAGTGTGGACAGAGGTGTTGGGAGTAGCAGAAATATCAGGCACAGGCTGAGGGGCCACGGGGTCAACAGGTGCAGCGTGTGCAGCGTGGGCCTGCTCAGCCTGCTCAGCCGCCTTGGCCTCAAGCACGTAGGCGGCGGGGATCAGGAGATCCATCGCCGGAAGCCAGTCCACCTGTGCTGGTGCTATCTGTGTCCGAGCTGGGCTCGGAAGGATCATGTAGTCAGCACCGTATGGACCGTGCAACCAGATCCAGTGCCGCTGGCCGTGCGGACGAAGCATCTTCATCCGGGCCATGACGTCTATAGACAGTGAAGTGGGGCCCGAAGAACGACGCAAATCGGCCGGTAGGTCCTCGTCGGTCATCAGGGCGAGCTGGGTGATCAGACCGCCTCAACATATCGGTGAACGAGCGTCCACCGATACGATGATGCGGTCCAAAAACCAGCTCGCGATATCAATCACGACGACGGGGACCAACTCGTCACTCCCCCTAGCTAGAACTCTGGGGCGCGTCATCGCATAGAGCATATAAAGCTCCGGCGTGGACATCGTCCCAGGCTCATACCTCGCCAAAAAGGTAGTCGCCATAAGGCGCTGAGCCTTGCGGAGGCAGGGGTGGACGATGGCAGAGGCCTTGGCCCTACTAGGGTCAAAGGCAGCTGGTAAACCCGTGATCCGGGCCTAGAAAGCGTGGGAATCGAAGGAAGGTGGGGGGATGTGAGTGGGGGCGTAACCACGGTCGGCCCCGGGGATATCGGGCCACGAAAAGAATGCTCTCATCATACCGAGAGTGACCTGGCACTCTTGGTCCATAAACCTAAACGAGCATCCCTCGTCGGTCCGGGCTATAGAACTCAGCACCTCAAGTGTCGGGCGGACGAAGGTATCAGCCGACACTTGGAAAAAATCTCGCCAACCCACGTTGTCATACAACGTGAGCATCCCCTCAAGTACCCCCAGGCGTCCTAGGTCTGCAAGATGAGCGAACCTGGAGGGTACAATCGAGCGCTGGGAAATACGCTCAAAAACGATGCGGTGTGCGTTGTCTCGAAAAGTAATCCCCAGCGGCCCGACAAGTGGAGCCGGTGGTGGCAGTGGGTCGGCAGGGAGTGGCTGTGCAGGGTGAACGGGGACTGCAGGTTGTGGCTGTGCGGGGTGAACGGGGTCTGTAGGCTGTGGCTGTACGGGGTGAGGTGGTGTAGGCGGGGAGAGTCCTCCATCTCGTGGGAGGGGCCGGGCTCTTCCGGCCGCTTCCGCTTGGCGGAAGCTCTCCTAGACTGTGGCCGTGTCCGGGGCGGCATGTGAGCCCTGGGTGCTCACCAAAAATAGAAAAAACGCGGCGTGCAAAAATAAGTGGAACGAGTATACCGTAACACGCCGCTAGGGAAAAATAGTGGATGCGTGCGAAGACGCCGCCTCCACAAAGCCAAAAATGCTCCCCGGAAGCTCCCCTAGGCTCCCCTAAGCTCCCCAATATAGCCTGCACATCAAACGAAGATATCAGCGAGTAATATTCAAAATGTATGGGGGGTTAGGGGTATAATAGATAGATTTTGAAGTTAATTTGGTGTAGGGGTTCGATTTGCACATGGATCGTCGAAAAATACAAGAAAAAGGAGAAAATGGGCAAAATTGGGTATACCGGAGCTCGGCCGGCGGCGAGGGAGTCGCCGGTGACTCGGGCGGTGCGACGGCGTCGTCGGCCGGCGGTGGTCGGCCGAGCGCGACGACAGGCAAGGCGGTCGGGCGAGTGGAAGCGAGTCGGGTCGTAGGGAGCTGATCGGGCCCGGGCTCGGGCGTGAAAACGAAAAAGTGACGCTTCGAATTTTGCGCCGAGCCCACGGCTCTTATAAAGGAAAAGTTACGACTCGGTCGAGTGACAGTGTCACTCGGCCGAGTGATCGTAACGGAAATATTTTTGAAAATTCATCCCCGCTTACGACTCGGCCGAGTGGCTTTACCACCCTTGGCCGAGTGGAATAAGTCCATTCGGCCGAGTGGCTCAAGCTACTCGGCAGTTCTCGCCCTAGGAGCGTATCAGTTTCACTCGGCCGAGTGAAGATATATACTCGGCCGAGTGGCAATTATACTGAAATCAAGAAAAGAAACAGAGAGTTGGGTACAGCAGACTTCCCTCGTTCGTGTGCCGCTCGGGCAGACGAACTTATGTGCTCGGCCGAGTGGCGAGTGTACTCGGCTGAGTGAATCTTGTTTTTTGCTGTTTGGCTCCGTTTGGGCTCTAATCTCTGTTTTTCTTCCTCCAGTCGATTTCATCCTTCTCCTAAGCATCGAGCGCATTCCTGGAGCGCTCCTCGTCGCCTTGTTCATCCTCCTAATGGTAGGTATCCCTTTCTCCTCTCCTGTCAAAGAAAAATAGGACCCGTTAGCACGAATATTTTTCTTCAGGCAAACGACTCAAAACACTAATAATTTCTAAAACAAAAATAAAGAACAAAGTAAAAATAAAGCGATAACCATCGGGTTGCCTCCCGACAAGCGCTCGTTTAAGGTCTTGAGCTCGACCCCCTTGAATTTTCAAACTAATGCGGGATATTGGGTGCATATGAGATGCACACGTCGAATTTATCGGGAAGAACGCTCGGATTTGGATGTTGTGGCGGCGCGTTCTTACTCAGTGCTCCTTCGTCTCGGGTAGTGTTGGGGGGTGGCTCCTCCAAGCTAGTGCTTGCTCCGGGCCTTGGCTTCACCGGTGACACCGATTTTCGTATCGGTGGGGCTTTCTTCGGAGTCCTCATCCTTGAGAGCTTGCAGAGCTCTCGTATTCTCGCGACATCAGCGTCGCCTTCATCAATTTCCATGGAGAGATCGGGGGAGTCATTCATCTTTTCTTCTTGGCCCAAGTCCGGCCCTTCCTCAAAATCATCCTTGAATAGTGCGCCGATGGAATGGGGGATCGCTTCCTCAATGACCTCGTCAAGGAGGTCCATATAGTCCAGCTCCTCATGATAAGGCATGTGTTTCATTGCCTTGGGTATATGAAGCTCCAACTCGATGTTGCCGACGTTCAACGTTAGAGTCCCTTCTCGTATGTCGACAATGACACCGGCGGTGGCGAGGAACGGGCGTCCAAGTATTAGCGACGTATCTCCCTCCTCCTTGACATCCATGATCACAAAGTCGCATGGCAAACATATGCCTCCCTGGACTTGTAACAGGATGTCCTCTGTGATCCCTACCGGCCTTGTGATCCGACCATCTGCTAGTTGTATCCGCATGTCGGTAGGCTTCAATTCTGTGCCGATGTTTAGTCTTCGGAACATAGAGAGAGGCATGATGCTAACACTAGCCCCTAAGTCTACTAACGCCTTTTGTAGAGGGACGCCGCCTAAGGTGCAAGGAATTCGGAAACTCCCCGGGTCTTTGAATTTGGCGGGCTCCTTCTCTCTCTTGGTGAACCAAGTCCCCTCCTCAGCGAGCATGATTTTCTCCTTCCTCTTTCTTCCCGTAATCAAATCTTTTAAGAACTTGGCGTATGTCTGGATTTCCACGATAGCGTCGATGAAGGGGATATTGAGGCTTACCCCCCTCAAATATTCGAGAAACTTGGCTAGCCGTTTCTCCATCTTTGCTCTAGCAAGCCTCTGAGGGAATGGGATCGGTGGCATAAAACGCCTCTCTTCAATCAGCTGCTCCGCTCTGGACTTTTCTTCCCATTGCGGCTCTTTCTCTCTCTCAACTTCAATGACCGGCTCACTTGGCTCTACTCTCTCCACCATGGGCTCCTTGGTTGGAATCATGACTGGGGTGGTATCCTTCCCGCCTCTCGTAGTAACTGCAACCACGACGTTGATATGTCCGGTGGTGCCCCATGGATTTTGCTCGGGTTGAGCTGGCAACTGTTGACTATTTCGATTGAGCAATGCAAGTTGCTCTGAGATTTGGCCTACAACGGTTGCAAGGGAATCTTGGCTCGCCTTCAAGGAAGCATTAGTCTTCTTCTGCTCGACCATAAACTCCTCCACTCTAGCTTCAAAGTCGGAACGTTGTTGAGCTTGTGGAGGGTTTGGATTTCTCCACCCTTGATTGTATCCGTGCGGCCTATAGGGCCCCACTTGTTGCTTTGGTGGGAAATTTTGTTGCGGAGGCCCCCTCGGTGGATAATGTTGTTGTTGTTGTTGTTGTGGTCGAGCTTGGTGAGGTGGTTGTTGCGGGGGGTTCAATGCTCCATCATTGTTTGCATAGGAGAAACCGGGATGGTTTCTAGCGGCCGGATTGGCCCAATATCCTTGGTTCCCCGCGACGTATTGAACTTGCTCCAAAGATCCCTCTCCTTGTTCTCCTCCCAAATACATAGCTTGGGATTGGTCTTACCAATCGCACATTTGACTTGTTGGTGTGGATGTGGAAGGGGCTCCTTGGGGCTCCGTGATATATTTCTCCAGTCTCTCCACCACCTTGTGGAGAGAATCGAACTTGTTGGTCAGCTCCGCCACGGCCTTGGCCTCATAGATGCTAGATGGCTTCAAGGAGGACGAAGAGTGTCCTCGCTCTTCGCCCCATTGTTGATTGTTCAAGGCCATCTCCTCAATTAAGGCCGTAGCTTCGTCGGGAGTCTTCGATAAGATGGCCCCATTTGCCACGGCATCAATAATCTGCTTGGTCCCCGGTTGGAGACCATTGTAGAAGCTATGGACTAGCTCCCAATCTTCAATGCTATGGTGGGGGCACTGATGCTGCAGGTCTTTGAAGCGCTCCCATGCCTCGTAGAGTGTCTCTTGAGGTCCTTGCTTGAAGGACATGAGAGCACTCCTAATCTTTACCGTCTTGGAAGGCGGATAGAACTTGTCAATGAACGCGCTCGTCAACTCGTCCCATGTGGTAAAGACTCCTTCAGCTTGCGTCCTCAACCAATAAAGAGCTTTATCCTTTAGTGTGAAGGGGAAAAGGCGCAGTCTGATGGCATCTAGGGTGACGCCCAGCATCTGGAAGGTGGCGCACTTTGATAGGAAGAGCTGGATGTGGTAGTGGGGATTTTCATGGGCGTTCCCATGAAATGGATCCTGCTGCATCAGAACCACAAGTCCGGTCTTCAACTCAAAATTCTTGTCGGCCGCCAACTCCGGCATGGCTATGGACGAGGTTGTGGAGGAAGTCTTAGGCCGGAGCCTATCTCGAATGGAAATAATCCTCGCCATTCTTGCCGCTAACTCTTCAGGCGTCTCCCGAACGTTCATAAACCTCCCTTCCGTATCGGGTCTCCTCTCCGCTCTGATTCTCCGCAATGTACGCTCGATCTCAGGATCAAACAATATATCTATAGGGTCTGCTGTGGATCTCGTGTACATGCACGGGAAAACAAAGTTTCAAAAAAGTGATTAGCACAATGGAAGGGTTAGATAAAAAATGAAGAAATAAAACAAAAAGAAAGAAATAGCTAGGGTGGTAGGATCAAACACAATCGCCTCCCCGGCAACGGCGCCAAAAACTTGATCGCGCCCGGGCGTACACCCTAAAGAGCGACCGTGTAGTTTTACCGCAAGCGCACGGTGTAGCGGCGAGCGGGTATCGAACACAGGGAGGACGTATGATAGTGCCTTCTCCGAACAACCTGGCTATAGGGACAGAAAAGTAGGAAATTGCCTTTCGACGATGTTGTCACAATCGTCAAACAATGTAGAGAGATATAAAATCAAATAAAGATGCCTAGGGAATAGGGAATCCCCGCTACTCTCCGTATCTCGTCATTGTGATTCATCGGTTTCACAATTGCTAGGGTAGAATGTCGGGTGAACTAGTTGCAACTGAATGTAAAACCTAGCTCACGCTCTCGCGCTGTTGCCGGTCTATAGCAAACCTAGGCTCGGGTCCAATCTCTTGCAAACCCTAGCCTAGGCAAGCTAGCATTAGGATCAACGTCATCGTTCAATCGCATCCCGAGCCCACTCTCGTGCAAACTCGGGTTACGACCTAGGTTAGGATAGTTCCTACCCGTCCAATCTCTTGCAAATGGGTATCGGTATAGAATTGCAACCGAGGATCCTAGTATCGGTCCAATCTCTTGCAAACCGATACTTCAGAAACTAAATTTCAACCCAATTCGGATTTCTAGGGTTTCCTATCGAATTGGGATCTAATCTCTTGCAAATCCCAATCGATATGAACACCTAGCTATCCGTATTATATCAATCCCAAACTAACCCTAATAGCAATTCTAGCAATAGTTCTACCAAATCATCACAAATCGGAAATTGGGCTCGTAGGGTTCATCCCCACGCCCTAAGACGTTACGACTACTCACAATTCATATCGCAAATGGAAGAACAATCAATTGAAATAGCAATAGAATTCATGGCAATATTCAAAATAGCAATAAAAATAGGATTTTTAATAGAGAGGGAGACAAACCAACGTAACTTTCCAAGAATCCAACAAAATAACCCTTTCTTCTCCTCTCCAATCACAAGAATTAAACTCTAAAAAGTCTAATCTAAAAAGGCTGCCAAAAGCAATCCAAAAGCTCTCTAAACTAGGTTAGAATCTGGGGTTAAATACCCCCCAAAACTGCCCAAAAATTCGTGACCAAACTGCCCCTGTGTAGCTCCAAAATCGTGATTTCCGCTACAGGCAGCGCTGCTCACTCGGCCGAGTGACAAATGTCGCTCGGCCGAGTGAGAAACCCTGACGGATTCTAGTAAGTCTGGGGTCTTGGGGGTAGTCACTTCGGGCATCACTCGGCCGAGTGAGTTGTCGTCACTCGGCCGATGGGCTATCTTCACTCGGGCGGACGGGATACTCCACTCGGGCGGACGGCAATTGCCAGTCGGCCGAGTGGGGCTTCTGCTGCTCAGACTGACGAAAAACAGTAAGTCGGGAGTTTTTGATGGGCGTCGTCAGAGTGCCACTCGGGCGGACGGGATACGTCACTCGGCCGAGGTGGCTTCTTATGCTCGGCCGAGTGCACACTTGGAGCGTGTCCGATCTGGCCGGCCGAGCGGGGTCTCGCTGGTCGGCCGAGTGACTCCTTCACTCGGCCGAGTGAGACACTGAAAATGCCCATTCTGAGTGTTTTTGCCTCCTCGTCGCTCCTACGACGTTCTTTCTTCTTCTGCTCCTCTCCAATCTCAAAATACCCCTCAGGGAAGTTTTCGGTGACACTCCGGAGTGGGTGCATCTCAGAATCACTCCAAATCGCTCCAAATCTCCTGAAATACGACAAAAACAACAAATCGTGAAAAGTATCACAATATTGTCGATAAATCGTGAAAAACATGATTTGAGCGATCTAAATGGCATGCAAACATGCGGGAAAAAAGGTGTAAAATACGGAGTGATCAAAAGGAAAGCAACCTAGCAGTTCTAAAATATGCGATGACATGGTAGTTTAAGGTATGAATGCAACAAGTAAGAAAGTGCATCAAGTGTGACATGGCAACACGTATAACATGGCAACAAGTATAACATGGCAAGGGTAGCAAAGCTACGAAAACATTCACATGGATTTTACAAGTCAAGTAAACATGTTGTGCACAGAGTTTACACCTTACAGCTGAAGTGGCTGTACGGGCACACTTCTACGCTGCGTGGTCGCTTAACCTTACCCCTCCACGTGTAATCGGGCATTGGCTTTTGACCAACACATGTAGCCCGCTTCTGGATCACGAGCCAGGAAGTGTATTTGGCATAGGGTTGTGCCTGTAATGCAGGTGCCTAGCCTCACAAGGAAGTACAAGTAGTGTGTGCTACGCAAGCAAACATTCAAGCATGAAATGACATATATGATGCATGGCATGACAAGGGTACAAATAAAGTGTGTACAGTTATGGAATTTAAACGTGGCAGGCATGGCAGAGTACAAATAAAGTGCATACAGATATGGAATTTAAACATGACAGGAAAAATGCATGATGACATGGCAGGATGTCGGATCTAGCTTCGTTGTCAAGCTAGATCCTGAAATTGCGTCTAGGCAATTTATCATTTCGTCGCCTAGTCTCTTTTACGCTAAAAATAAGAGATGTCCTAAAACATGGCCTAAAACACAAGTTGGCAAGTTTCACTTGCCTGAACAACGTCTGTAGTCTCAGTCCAACAATAGTCCAGATTTCCCTATGTGCTCCAAATCAATCACCACAGCCTACAGTCCAATCTTATTAATCTTTGATTAGTGAGTTACAAAAATAAGCAGAAGCTACCAATTTGTAGTTGATTAACAGGCGAGTGGTGATTCCTACGGGGCAGATCTTACCTCAACACGACGCGAGAGCTACTCTGACGTCGGGTAGCGACGTCAGGGGTTGGATTCGGGTATCGTGTAAGGTAACGGCGTCGACTCAGAAACGGTAACGGGTCGCAAAGGAAACGTATCATATCTGTGTTAACAGATTTGATATAAAGCTAAGTTAAACTAAATAAAATATTATTGGACTAACTTGTCTAATTAATATTTATACACTAACATACATATCAATAATAATCTAATTTAAATGACCCATATGATATAACCCTATTATAGAGATTATAATATGATGTTATTAGATGATCATAATGTTCATATATAGAAGTCTACACATCAAGTAAGTTATAGCTTACTGCTCATTATAAACACATATAAACCTGAATAATTTCTTTTAGCCAATGCATGCTGAATAGCAAAAGAGTTGTATTATAAAACTTATACATACATCAATGTCATTATAGGATTATAATAATATTAGAGTTCAATTACTGATGAACTTACCCCCGAGTTGTATCACTGCTGCGTCAACGTCGATTGCCGCGTAGAGGGGAAGCCGCGGCTGCCGCTGTCAGTGCTCGGGCTGTGCTGATGCTCGCTGGGGATTACGGCGCCTGAAGACGCTGTCGTGCCCCTGGGAGGAGACAACGCCTGCGAGCGCTACTGCTGCTACCTGGAGAAGATCCTGGCGGCTACAATGGTGGGGTCATGGCGTGGGGAGGTCAGAGGGGGCGAGCTGATGCGGGGTGGTGCCGTGCTGCGCTGGGCAATGCTGCAGCTTCTGTGGCTGTGCTGACAGAGCCCAGATCGGGTCTCCGACGGCCTCAATGGTAGCGGAGCGGCTGTTAACGGAGGATGATGCAGCGGGAGAGGGTCGGAGGTCGGAGAGAAAAGCGCTGCGGTGCTTGGAGCCTTGCCCGATCGGAGGGCAGCCGCGCGCTTGGAAGGAAGAGGCCGGATGGGTGTGTGCAGCGCTTGGGGTTGTTGTTGCGCACAAAAATTGTAACGGCCACTTCCGGTCACATGTACTTCGTGCGTATGTTGTTTGTGGTGCGTATATTCGTATTTGTTTATATTATTATGTTCCATAGTTCAAACACGCGTCCGAACCCCGTGTTCACGATCCTCTCGGAGGCGCGAACGCTCCGGTACCTTCGTTGTGATTTTTGGATGTCGAGCGGCCAACCTGTAAGAAAACTCCTTTAAAATTTATTTTTTTAAAAAACAAATGTTATATATATATATATATATATGAGTAATGCTATTATGAGATGGTGAGCTCAAATCCTTATCGTGAGCTAGCAAAATCGGCACCACCAATTAACGATCGACACCGTTCATCTTCAAGAGCATGTCGATAGATGTATACCCTAAAAAAATTAGAGATTATAAACCCCAAAATCCTATGGATCAACCCGTTCTAATTTTGTTACATTTACAGGCAGCTTGTAAACCGTTCATCTTGCAAACACTTGATGGATCTGATAGAAATGTCCAAATGACACAAAAAATTATACATAAAGATCACTTGATAGATAGAAGAAGATGGACGGTTCCGATTGATGATTTGGCAAATAGTTTTGGCTAGTTCGAGATATGAATATCTCATCTCACCATCTCACCATCTCATATTAGCATCTTTCTATATATATATATATATATATATATATATATATATATATATATATATATATATATATATATATATATATATATATATATATATAAGTTTATAAGTGGGAAACTGTTTCAAAGTGAAACCGTAACAATTTAAAAAAACGAAATAAATCAAATCCTTTTGAATTTCAGACCGTTAGACACTAATCCCATTAGGGAACGAATCAAATCTCTTTAAAAAAGAATATCAAATCCTAACCCCCTTACCCAAACCCCCACATTGCCAGCGTCCCCCACAACCGTACTCTCTCTCCTACGTCGTTCCCCTCCCTCCACGTTGCCCTCTAGATCCCTAGAAAGATAATAGGAATTATCCCCAGGGTTTCACTTTGAGAGTTGCTAAATACACCGGGTTCACGGTGTAGTGAAGAGACATACTTCCAAATTTGACAAAAATTAATCAAATAAAAAATCACATCATACCCTCTCACTTCCCTTTGCTTTCTTTTTTAAGTAAAATGTCACCTCCCTGCACCGAAGGCTTCGGTGCATGGAGTCGTTCTCTTCACTTTTCCTTGCATGCCTTGAAAACACAACCAAGAAAAAGAAACCCCCAAGTTTTCTTTTCGTTTCTCCCAGCCAGCCTGAGGACATTGCAGCCTACCTCTACCCCTACTCTCACAACGCCCTATCAGTCTTTTCTCCACGTGAAAAACCAACTCACGGTAACCTGCTCTCTCCTCTTCCATGAACAGTTTCCCTCCACGCGTCAGCGCCCAGCGAACCGAGCCCTTCTCCTTCCCACGCGACACAACATCCGTGCTCAACTCTGGTCACCCCCAGCTACGCCCTCTTGCTCCCCTCACCGTCGTCTTCTCCGATGGGACACGCAACCGTCGGAATCCCTAGAGCCTCGACCGCGCCTCTCCACCGCCCTCCGACAGCCCTCTCCGAACCCAGGTCCACCTCCTCTCTCGGTCGACCTGTCCGCCCATCCCGTCGCTGCTGACAACCGATGTGCGGCTGCCTTCCTCCCGACACCAGAGCACCCCAGCAGTGCTGCACGTCCGCCTGCAAGCCAAACATGTGAGTCTTGTTATTTTCAACATGTCAGCAATATTAGTGTAGTAGTTAGCTTATATTATCAAATTATCTTGAGAACAACATTATAGTATTAGTTCGAAGTGTAGGTTATAGTAGACATTAAACACAGATGTTAAAATCTTAACTTCTATATATATGGTTGCCTGGAGCTAACTGTAGCTTGATGTGTATACATATTTAGAACACGATGTTAGTTAATCTTTATAAACTATTGGTTAGTGGAGGTATCAAGGTTAACCTGTTAATTTTTATTACATATTAGCTAAATTTTTTAAACATTATAAAGTTTTATAATAAGTTAATGGTGTTAATTTGTTAATATCAGTCAGTGATTTTATAACATGAGTTAGTATACCTCGGTTCAATCATCGGTAGCAGATGTGTGTGTGTATGTTATTACAAATTATTTGTTTGGTGGCACTAGTAAAACTATGTAAAATAGGCGGCAGTAATTATTATATTAGTCATATCTGGTGTAAGTTAGCAGTAAGAAATTTTTATATAATGTTAGTATATTATAGCATAGTGTTAGTTAGTAGATTACATTCATAGCATGTTATGCACATCACCCTAGGATAGCGAACCTAATAGAAACAGATCATTATTTAATATTGTAATTTATGCCGGGACGAATCTAATTCAGATGCATGTTTAATCAAAACAGAGAACCAGTTGTTCCATAGAGTAACACTTGTCGAGACGAACCCACGACAACCGATATCACCGGAGACAAGCAAGTGATACTTGCCAGCTTTCTGTTTAGGCCACGTCTTAGGCCATTTTGTACAGTAGTGTAAAAGAGAATAGGCAGTGAAATGATAGCTGCCTAGACGACACTTTTAGATCTGGCTTGACAACGAAGCCAGATCCAACACCTTCATCATGCTTGCATTCATACTACCATGCCATGTTTAAGTTCAATTAACGGTACGCAAATTATCTGTTCATTGCCATGTCATTGCATGCATCAAATGTTTCAGCATGATTGCGTAGCACACACTACACTTATTGTAATGATTGAGGCTAGGCACCTGCTTTTGCAGGCACAACCCTATGCCAAAACACTTCCTGGCTCGTGATCCAGAATCGAGCTCATGTACTTAGGAAACCCTGGCTCGATACACGTGGAGGGGTAGGGTTAAGCTACCACGCAGCATAGAAGGATGCCTGATCCGCTCCTTCAGCTGTAAGGGGAAAACCCTGTGCACAATGTGATAGGATAGTGATCGTGATCGTGAATTAATGTTCTCGTAATGCATGTCATCATGTCATCTTTAATTGTTGCATTCTTAAATGTCATTTCAAGTCATTGCATTATTTTAGAACTGCTAGTCGTCTTTTGTTATTTGTATCCTTGCACAAAAGTCCTCCGCTTTCTTTGGGAGACTTTTGCTGACATGTGCCCTTTTCTCTTTGGGTGTCACATGTCAGGTTCTGAGTTAGAGTTACCCGCTGAGGACGAGCAGTTCGTGGACACTGAGTTCGAGGTGCCCTCAGAGACCGAGGTCGAGGACACTGGTGACCAGTCCTAGGCTCATCCGGAGTCTTCTTAGTTCTCTTTACTTTTAGTAGCTGCAGTTAGTTTTCGGTGCATAGCAGCTATCTCTTTTAGCTTTCATTTCGGCCATGCTTTAGGCCTATTGTTCAGACTTATACTTTTGTGACTCTTCTGCGATGTTGAAATAATTTGCTGGATGTTTTGTTGGTGGATGTTTCTTTATCTGCTTTATTATTGTTGTTGTTGTTTTGTCGCAATGCAAAGGACCTGCAATGTTTTGAAATTTTTACAGACGCTTATCAGACTGCAGCTTCACAGCTCCACGTCTGAGCGGACCTCCTCGCGTCTCGCCTTCCATATTAGGGAAGCGGGGCGTGACAAAAATATTAGCGGCGGCTGCGTTTGTTGGCTGGGAGAAAAGAATAAGCCCTATGGTTTATTGAAATATAGGGGGTTTGGCATCACGTGGGGAGTCTGGGGTCTATTGGTCTTAGGACTAGGTTATAAAATATGTTATCTTGCTTAGGGTGCAGCACATGGGCATATTAGGTTGTTGTTTTATTCCTTTTTTTGTTTTAAAGTCCCAATCAAAAGTGCTGTGTGGGGTTTGCAAAGATGGGGTGCGTGCATATTTGTGATGGGTTAGGGTAAGACGTGGGCTAGGTCGACTTTTCAAGGTGATAATTATAATTAAATAATTATTGGGGGAGAAATCCCAGGTAACATAGGGTTAACCAATTATTAAACTGGGGAAAGAGTGAAAGTAGGTCAAACGAAGCCCAAAAATTGTGAAATAAATACTGGGGCGACCGTAACGACGAGAGAAAGAAAACTAAGAAGACGGATCATAAGTTCGACGACGAGAAATGAAACTAAAAAAATAAAAAGGCCTCAAGACAAAAGTGAAAATCGCGACGTCTCATCAAACAAAGTCAAACCGTGGGGGAAAGACCCGTGAAATGACGTTCCAAAATAATTCCACAATTTAATACTCTTCGAGAGGGTCACAACGGCATATTACACCAAAGGGTTCGGATACAAACAAAGTCTAAAATAAATAAGTGCACGAACAAGACTACGTGCACGAAAAGCGTTCGATCGAGAACAGACCATGACATCCTACCCACCTTAGAATAAAGTTCGTCCTCGGACTTTCTAACTATAAATATATCTAGTCACTCTAGTAGCTACCCCAAATCATATCACATTATAATTCAAACCAGATATAGTCACTACAAGTGCTTATATATGCACTAGGTAGTCAAGTAGTAACACTACCAACATGTATATATTTACGCCCATTATAAACTTACACCTATCATAGTCAGTCAAATTCATACGCGTACTTCAATCATTCATATAATCACTTACATCCCTATATAACTATTAAACACTTATTACATACCATGGTGCATATACTCACAAACAATTAAATAGTTCACACCAGTAAATACCATCGTAATACTCCACGTTTAGATAACTACCTATGAACAAAACAATAAGGATGCTCTACTCCCTATATCTCCTAGTGTACATCCAATGCCAACATATCAACACAAGTAACCACACCACTCAATATTAAATCATGTTATTATATCTAAGATACATTTACCACTACTATAATTTCACGATTATATAGTCATTCAATGCATGCAAATATTTCACCATATATTCACATCACATACGGTCCTATAACTATATTCACGACACGCCACACATACCATAGTCACCAAAACCTATAACTAAGCACATACTTACCCGTGCATGGTGCGTGCGCACACACACACACGCTAACATTTCATTCATATATTCCAATCATACCACTATATACTCAGCACATCTACACACCTCGTTTAGCTAGCACACATACGTTCACACAGGCAGGCCCTTAGTAAATAACTATACCACAAGACCAACACCTATAACTATATACTGGTATGCGACCCACAATCATGTGTGTAACACAACCAGGCACAAACAATCCTATGACTATACATACATCATCCATCGCTATATTCATGGTACTACACGCAAACCACAGACATATGTAACAATATACTTAGAGTATACACACTCAAGCTTGAGTGAGACTCAAAACACATATCAGAATACTCTTATATACGTAACACGGTATCTATACCTATACCAATACCACTCCAATGTATACACATCTACCAACATAACCATATACATACCATAATGTCAATTACACTTAATATTTAGTCAGGTAACACCCACATAGTTCAATCACTTTATATATCATAATAATATTACAGACATCAGCACACGTATAATTTTAATACCCTCCCTAATACATGCATTCATCGTATAGTCACACACATGTAACATATATATTCACACCATATCCATCTACCTATAATTAGTATATCAACACATCTACTTATCCATACATAGTTAAGATATGCAATAATCGTGTATACCTCATGTTATACACGCACACAACATCCCGTAAAAGCAAGAAATACCAATCAAAATTATAATCATACTACCATACGTATATCACATATATACTCATGCAGCAAATACATAACTACTTACGTCTAAGCACACTACATATCTATGTACGAGCACACACTCACACGTACTAACATATAGGTCATATAATAGGCCTACTCACCTAACTATAAGTTCACATATTATCATTATACCTAACATTTACCTGACTTACTAATACACACACACACACACTTACCTGACTTACTAACACACACACACACACACACACACACACACACACACACACACACACACACACACACACATCAAGCATTCACAAGTATCTTCAAACTACATATACTACTAGTCTATACTCCAATACAATTTCCAATATATATACAGACATTCCTAAAGTGTTAAAGCTACCCACACATATATAACTAATATCATCCATACAACTTCATATACATCATGAATAACACTGAGTACGTATATATCACACAATAGGCAAACATTAACTCACTATAGGGGAGTAAACTCATACATGAGTGATACGCCGGGGTTCACACACACGGGTCCGCACACTCTACCTATACATAACACAAGAGTCAATTATTAATATTCTGATAGCAACACACTCACACAGGTCCACACACTTTACCTAAATGCATGCACCACAACGACATCACAACTTATACCAATGTGCCCACCAAACTATAATAAGGTTAACGTATGCAACGGTAAGCACTAATGTGATAACCAAACAATAGTGAGGAAACCTAAATCGAAATTGAATGAAACTAGATCGGGATGAACGGGTTCAGATGAGGCGACATATAAGGGAAAAGCTTGGTTGGGTGGAACAAAATATAGTTCAGAATAGTCAAGTAGGAAAGAAGGATATAAAATACGAAATAAGGATAAAATAAAATGTAGGTTAAAAATATAATAATATCCTTATAAAACGTAGAAGAGTAGCATGAAAGTTAAATCACGAAATAAGATTAGACGCAAAATAATGAGTACGGAGGTGAATGAATTGTTTTGCAATTGGAAATAAATTTAAACGGAAATAGTATTTTACAAAAAAAATTTGAAGTAGGGATATGATGAGTATAAAATCGACACGCTGAATGCAGAAGTCCCATGTAAATTAGAAAAGTATATTTTAAGGTAAGCGCGAAGAGTTATTCGAATAAGTTTTAATGGCATAAGTAAGCAAGAAAATTAAAAATCGAATTAGGGAAAATAGAAGTACGGTTCAGAATAAAATTAGTATATGAAAAGGGACAAGGTATTTATATAGGTATGAAAAGTATAGTCTAGAAAAATATTATAAAATAGTAATCAAGAATCTCGACAAAAGTTTCGAAATTAAAAAAAAAATGGATTTAAGTCAACGATAGAGTATGAAGTCTAAGGGTATATATTAAAAGTTTTCGAACTAATTTAAACTTAGCGAATATCGAAAAAAAATACTTTCAGAAGATTCAAGATTTGTAATGAAGAGGTTCAAAGATTAACGAAAATCGTCATGAGGCAATTTCGTGAATCGAGGGTGAGGAAAATGGTCGCACGATCGAAACTTAGATACGCCTAGGATACGAGTCATGAAAATCTACGGGGAACTCCTACGGTCGACCAACTAAAGATTAGGAACTTAGCTTTCTAATGAACTAGACTGTAATGAACTGCGTTCGGCTTGGCCCGTAATCGATGAACCCAAGCGAACGACTAAAGAAATTTTTGAAGTCTAATATGGTAAGAGCTAGGCAAGAACCACTAAGGTAACTCCTAAGACGATTATATCAATTTCTAGCATGGAGTCTAAATAACAATCAGGGACCTCTAACTAGCAAGCACAGACGCCTAACTAAGTCTTACTATAGTCGTGATCTAATGGATTTCCCTACTAAGCTGTGACAGATGCTCGGCAACACGTCTTCTAGCCACCTAAGACATGGAAAATGCTCTTATTAGACTCAGATTTTACGACTTGAATGTTTCGAATAATTAATGAATGTTTTTATTATTATCGTTGTCTCGATATTTCACAGTTGCAAAAGGACCTGCTTGGGCCACCAACAAAACCTGTCACGCCCCGCTTCCCTAAAATGGAAGACGATACGTAAGGAGGTCCGCTCAGACGTGGAGCTGTGAAGCTGCAGTTTGATAAACGTCTATAAAAATTCAAATGGCAGGTCCTTGCAACCACGAATCGAAATAAAGCTAATAATAATTTAAAGCAGAAATAAAACTCCACCAATAACATCCAGATTATTTCAACATTCAGAGGCAAGTCGTAAAGGAAAGTACAAGAGTCTGAAAAGAGGCCTAAAGCATGGCCGACTATATACATGACATCAACATAAAAGAGAGGTGATACGCACCGACAACCAAACAGCGACTAAGAAGAAAGCAACAACAACAAGAAAGAGCTCTAGGACTGGTCTCCAATGTCCTCGAACTCAACACCTGCAACCTGTTCGTCCTCGACGACCAACTCTGGCTCACAATCTAACATGTGACACCTAAAAGAGAAAAGGGGCACATGTCAGCAAGTCTACTAGAGACTTGTGCAAGGAACTAAAAGAAAGGAAAGCAACCTAGCAGTTCTAAAATATGCGATGACATGGCAGTTTAAGGTATGAATGCAACAAGTAAGAAAGTGCATCAAGTATGACATGGCAACAAGTATAACATGGCAAGGGTAGCAAAGCTACTAAAATATTCACATGGATTTTACAAGTCAAGTAAACACGTCGTGCACAGAGTTTACGCCTTACAGCTGAAGTGGCTGTACGGGCACACTTCTACACTGAGTGGTCACTTAACCCTACCCCTCCACGTGTAATCGGGCATTGGCTTTTGACCAACACATGTAGCCCGCTTCTGGATCACGAGCCAGGAAATGTATTTGGCATAGGGTTGTGCCTGCAATGCAGGTGCCTAGCCTCACAAGGAACTACAAGTAGCGTGTGCTACGCAAGCAAACATTCAAGCATGAAATGACATATATGATGCATGGCATGGCAAGGGTACAAATAAAGTGCGTACAGTTATGAAATTTAAACGTGGCAGGCATGGCAGAGTACAAATAAAGTGCATACAGATATGGAATTTAAACATGACAGGAAAAATGCATGATGACATGGCAGGATGTCGGATCTAGCTTCGTTGTCAAGCTAGATCCTGAAATTACGTCTAGGCGATTTATCATTTCGTCGCCTAGTCTCTTTTACGCTAAAAACAAGAGATGGCCTAAAACATGGCCTAAAACACAAGTTAGCAAGTTTCACTTGCCTGAACAACGTCTGTAGTCTCAGTTCAACAATAGTCCAGATTTCCCTATGTGCTCCAAATCAATCACCCCAGCCTACAGTCTCATATTATTAATCTTTGATTAGTGAGTTACAAAAATAATCAGAAGCTACCAATTTTAGTTGATTAACAGGCGAGTGGTGATTCCTACGGGGCAGATCTTACCTCAACACGACGCGAGAGCTACTCTAACGTCGGGTAGCGACGTCAAGGGTTGGATTCGGGTATCGTGTAAGGTAACGGCGTCGACTCGGAAACGGTAACGGGTCGCAAAGGAAACGTACCATATCTGCGTTAACTGATTTGATATAAAGCTAAGTTAAACTAAATAAAATATTATTGGACTAACTTGTCTAATTACTATTTATACACTAACATACATATCAATAATAATCTAATTTAGATGACCCATATGATATAACCCTATTATAGAGATTATAATATGATGTTATTAGATGATCACACTATTCATATATAGAAGTCTACATATCAAGTAAGTTATAGCTTACTGCTCATTATAAACACATATAAACATGAATATTTACTTTTAGCCAATGCATGCTGAATAGCAAAAGAGTTGTATTATAAAACCTATACATACAGCAACATCATTATAGGATTATAATAATATTAGAGTTCAATTACTGACGAACTTACCCCCGAGTTGTGTCGCTGATGCGTCAATGTCGATTGCCGCATGGAGGGGAAGCCGCGGCTGCCGCTGTCACTGCTTGGGCTGTGCTGATGCTCGCTGGGGGTTGCGGCACCTGAAGACGCTGTCCTGTGCCTGGGAGGAGACAGCGCCTGCGAGCGTTGCTGTTGCTACCTGGAGAAGATCCCGGTGGCTACAATGGCGGGGTCACGGTTTGGGGAGGTCAGAGGGGCGAGCTGATGCGGGGCGGCACCGTGCTATGCGGGGCGATGCTGCAGCTGCTGTGGCTGTGCTGACAGAGCCTAGATCGGGTCTTCGACGGCCTCAATGGCGGAGGAGCGACGGTTAACGGAGGGTGATGCAACGGGAGAGGGTCGGAGGTCGGAGAGAAAAGCGTTGCGGTGCTTGGAGCCTTGCCCGATCGGAGGGAAGCCGCGCGCTTGGAAGGAAGATGCCGGAGGGGTGTGTGCAGCGCTTGGGGTTGTTGTTGCGCACAAAAATATTAGCGGCGGCTGCGTTTGTTGGCTTGGAGAAAAGAATAAGCCCTAGGGTTTATTGAAATATAGGGGGCTTGGCATCACGTGAGGAGTCTGGGGTCAATTGGTCTTAGGACTAGGTTATAAAATATGTTATCTTGCTTAGGGTGCAGCACACGTGCATATTAGGTTGTTGTTTTATTCCTTTTTTTGTTTTAAAGTCCCAATCAAAAGTGCTGTGTGGGGTGCAAAGATGGGGTGCATGCGTAGTTGTGATGGGTTCGGCCAAGGGTAAGACATGGGCTAGGTCAACTTTTCAAGGTGATAATTATTATTAAATAATTATTGGGGGAGAAATCCCATGTAACATAGGGTTAACCAATTATTAAACTGGGGAAAGAGTGAAAGTAGGTCAAACGAAGCCAAAAAATTGTGAAATAAATACTGGGACGACCATGACGACGAGAGAAAGAAAACTAAGAAGACGGATCATAAGTTCGACGACAATAAACGAAACTAAAAAAATAAAAAGGCCTCAAGACAAAAGTGAAAATCGCGACGTCTCATCAAACAAAGTCAAACCGTGGGGGAACGACCAGTGAAATGACATTCCAAAATAATTCCACAACTTAATACTCTTCGAGAGGGTTACAACGGCATATTACACCAAAGGGTTCGGATACAAACAGTCTAAAATAAATACGTGCACGAACAAGACTACGTGCACGAAAAGCGTATGATCGAGAACAGACTGTGACAAAAGAGCTGGTGATACCCGTTGCAATTCTCACTTGAAATCAATTTCTAGTTTGTTGAAGATGTTTAGTGCAACATGTGAAGTTTTATTGAATATTATTGCGGATATAGCTACTTCTGCTCAGCGCGGTGATGCAGATTCAGCTTATGAGGCAATGACTACTTTTGAATTTGTTTTCATTTTGCATCTTATGAGAGAAGTTTTAGAGATTTCTAATATACTTTGTTAAGCTTTGCAACTCCAATCTCAAAATATCTTAAATATAATGCATCTTGTTTCATCTGCTAAGATGCTCATTCAAAAGTTAAGAGATGATGGCTGGGACAATTTGGTTACAACTGTGAGATCTTTTTGTGAAACAGTCAATATACATGTACCAGATGTTAGTGCTCGTCATATTGCAAGAAGAGGAAGAGCTCGACATCAACAAAATAAAATTACAGCGGAACATTATTATAAAGATGATGTTTTCAGTGCAGTGATAGACTCTCAGTTGCAATAATTGAACAACAAATTCAATGATAACACAGTGGAATTGATCATTCTCAGTTCAGCTTTAGATCCAAGACATTGAATATTGGACTTCTCCCTACTTGGTGTTAATGATGAGAAAACATAAATACTTGTGACTAATCCCCTATTTTGCAGTTAATCCATTGCCTAAGCATTATATGAAGATCTACTTGCAATGGATGACTCTCAAAGATTATTGAAGGCAAATGACCTGGATTGGATGATCATAGATGATGATTGAAGCTCCATAAAGACTTCAAGCTCATACGATGGATAGAAGAGAGAATTCATCAATGTAAATTTCTTATATCTCTTCTAGTATGTAGCTTAGAAGTAGAACATTGATGGAGCACTCACACACATCTTCAATTCAGTCTTATGACATCATTAGATCATTCGTCCTTAGACTCCAACCCATTTCCTTAGTGATTGTGCTTGGATTGTTTATAACAGTCGACTGCTAAACGCTTTACAGTAGTCTGTCTCAAAAACAGTCGACTGTATTGTGTTCTACAGTCGCATGTTATGCACAAACTTTTACAATTTAGTTTTGGGCTTCTCTGTCGTATTTCACACAGGCAACTAATGAACGATTCACAGGCGCCTGTCCAAGTGACAGTCGACTGTGTTTTGTAAATCAGTCGCATGTCTATCTTCTGCCCAAACTTTGTTGATCTGACTTTTACGGCCAGTCGACTAATGCTGAATATACAGTTGACTGTCCCTTGGATCAGTCGACTGTCTATGCTGCAACAGTCGTCTGTCTGTGAGCCAATTCATTGACTCAGCTCTCTGGAATTTCTTAGGGTATTTGACAGTCGTCTGTATAAGGATTTACAGTCGCCTGTTCTGATTAACAGTCGACTGTTTTATTCGCATCAGTCGTCTGCCCTGTTATCTTACGAGATTCCCAGATTTCATCAACTTACCCATCTTCCGGCCAGTCGCCTGTAGAAGGATTTACAGTCGCCTGTTGGTTCAACAGTCGACTGTCTATGCTGTAGGAGAATATATGCCCATAAGGCAATTTATCCGAAAGTATACGTCGTGTTCATACTGTATATGGTACCTATTATTCATAGTATAAATCGTTCGTATTAATATACTTAGATAATATCCATAGACTTATAGTTAGGTCCTTACATATCTAGATGAGATCTCGAATATGAGTAAGTAAGCGACCGAATATAAACGTAAGTCTTAAACGGTTCGTGGTCATAGATGTGTCGAGAACTGGATATCGACACATCGGACAGACCACTGTGTCTTAGTCTTACCTTAGGGTAATGATGATCTCATAGTCATTCGACTTGGTGAAGTCGGAGACGAGACACAGGTGCTCATTGGAGAATGAGTTCACTGAACGACCAAATTAGAGTTATTAAATGGTTAACTTTAACTGAACTGTCTTTAATAACTCCAGGGTGATGATAGGTTAGCTGGTCCTTAAGACCTGAAGTCATTTGTACAAACCTGTGAGTGAACGGTGTAGCTTAGACCTATGATCTAGCTTCGAGGCTAGGCCTGCTGAAAAATCTTAGGTTGAGTTGCACCTGAAGCTCTCGAGGTGAGTAGATGACTAAGATGGGATTTGTCACTTCCGTTAAAGGAAAGTTAGTGTTACAGGCTCAGTACGGTCTTTATGTTAATCCTCGGCCGGGGTGCGTTGTAAGAAGTACAACGTGTATACAATAAAGACCGCCGTATACTGACCAATGTTGTCTAATAGGGTTGACAGTAAACCATACCCTAGGCCAACAAGAACACAGTCTTGACGAAGGGACTACGGCTAACGGAGTTCATCACTGACACAGCCAATGTACACCAAATGATGCTTTTGTCAAAGGGTCGATCACGTTATGATAATTCTGAAACAGGGACGACAGCTACTGCTCGTAGTGACCGTCGTCTAGGGGTTCCGAGCCCCAACCTGTAGTAAGGTCAGGCTGTAGGGTCTCACACCGAGTAGTGTTCGTGTCTTAGTAATAGGAAGATAGAATAGAGAGAGATATCATTTGATGATATTCACAAAGCTTGTTATGAAAGTTAGTCGCAATAGCAATAGGGACAAATGTTGCATTTGATGCAAGCTATAATTAAACGTGTCGTAAATTGGTTACGAAAAATTTAGTAGGAACAAATATATTGGAAGGGGTTACCTGGATGACGGGATCATCCCGGTCTAAACACAGGTTCAAACCGTGTCCAAATCGGAGCTCAAACGAGCCCGGAAACATGAAAATAGTCCAAGGCGAAGTGGGTTAGACCCACTGGGCTAATAAGCCCATAGGCAAAGGCAAACGGGCGCAGCCCGCTGGCTGCAGTGGGTGCACGCCCGCTAGCGGCAGCGGGCGGGCGTGCGTGCGGCCCGCCTTTGCCCCCTTGGGCGGGCGCGCCCGCTAAGCTTAGCGGACGCGGCCACAACTTAAGTCATTTGGGGTTTTTTGAAACCCCAAATGACGTCTACGAAAATCGATTGTTTGCCCAACTTTGGGCAATTGTTTGAGGGGTCAAACAAAGTCAAAATTCGTCGCCGTCGGTTCCTACGCGTTCACCATTCGAAGCTCTTCGGATTGATAGCTTGTTTGGTGTCTAAGGTTCAATGTGCAAAGAGAATTAATTAGTTAAAGTCTGCTTTTATGAAAAGCTCACTTAAACTAGAAATTAAGCCAAATTGGCTTAATTGATTTTTCTCCCATTTTGCGAATGTCCCACATTGCTCGCAACGAAGGAGTGAGTACCGACTCCCTATATAAATAGGGGTGCACTCTCTTCGTTGAAAACACACCAAGTCATCGATCGAGTAGCTCCAGACTTTTAGAGCAAGCTCAATCGGCGACTAAATTATTCTCTCTCTCTCTTCCTGTTCTCCGGAGTAGTCCTAGCAAGACTACGAAGGGGGTTTGGATTTTGATCCGGACGTCTAAGACGCGGGTTCTTCTCAAGTGAAACTTTCTACCGCGTGTGATCGGCTCGGAGGCGAAAGTCGGCTCGGGCGGATCGGTGCGAGGGTGCGAGGCGGCTCAGGCGGATTAAGTCAAAGCGGCTCGGCTACGAGGTGCTTCTGAAGACGGTGCGGTACATCTTGCCTGCTCCAGGGCCAAGATTCCGGGTATGTGATTAAGTAGTTTTTAGTGTAGATTTAATTAGTCGCTTTAGAGTAGATCCCTCTTGGGGTGGTCAGATCCACCCCAAGTTGGCATAGATCGGGCTAGGTTCTGGCTCCCTCAGAGCCTAGCTAAATAGTTTAGCTAGTATAGAAAATTTTGATTTTCGATTTCCGCTGCGTTTTTGTGCCCTGTGGTTCGTCCGACTTAGGACGGACACAGATCCGTGCTCTGGGGGTCCGCCAAAACCCCAACAGTGGTATCAGAGCCACGGTTATGCTATAGATCTACTATAGCGACTTTTTAAATCTTTAAAAATTGCTTATTTTAAACATACGGAATATTTTAGCTTTATGCTAAAATTAGTTTTAAAAATGTTGTGTTTTAAAAATTGTTTTTACAACACGGAAATTTTTTTGAGAGGATTTAATTTTATGAGATAATTTTAAATAAATCTCAAACGTTCAAATGCTTTATAAATTTTTTTTATGAGATATAAAGTTTTTAAGAGCATTTAAATGTTTATGTAATTTTAAGAAATATTTTATTTATGAAATTTAATTTTTTTTCTTAAGTTACATAAAGATTAGAAATTTTAAAAACTTTATTTGAAAGCTTTTAAATCTATTTCTAATGATTTTAAAAGTGTTTTAAAGGATATGTAAATTATAGAAATACTTTATTTTCATGAGATGAAAGATAAATTAGTTTCTTTTAAATTACATATAAGTTTCTAAAATTATTTATGCGATATTTCAATTTTAGAAATAATTGATTAAAATTTTAAAGCCTAGGTTTTAGAATTATTTGATAATTTTATACCTAGTTTTATGTGATAAAATGTTTTTGGAGCTTTAAAATTTTTATCTTCGAATTTAATTGTTAAATTTTAGATTTACGTGTTTTATTATGTAGATAATTTTAAACTTGCAAATACTCGTTATATGTCACAAATATGAAACTTTCATTTATGCGGATAAATTAGTTGTTTCAATTTTGATGGACATATTGAATTATGTATTCATAAACCTTATTAGGTTAGCCATTAAATGTTTAAAATTTTATGAGATGAAATTTTATTAACTAGTGACATGTTATGTTTGATAAAACAAAACAACATCAAAATCTAATACCAGATTAGGTTAGTCCCTTTGTTTGTAAATCATTTCATTAAAACGTTTAATTTATGATTTTCATAAAAGACAAATGTTGAATTGTTTTATAAAATCCTAATTAGATTGGGGTAGCACGTTGAACGAATAGACCTTATAGTTGATAAGGACTTAATAAAAATTGTTCAACCAATCCATAAAATTTCGAATTTTAGGATTCACTAGTTGATAAGGATTCACTAGTTTTCTTAATTAAAAGCCATTTAGTTGTTTGGAAAACATAGAATTGATGAAAACTCCTTCAATGGATCATGATGTCGGTCAATGTGCTTTGCTAAGTTTGCTGGACTAACCTAGCTAGACTGGGTAACAAGTGGTCCTGGCTTAGTCAATTCCCTGGTCGCGTCCGCTGGACCGCAAGGAGTCGATTCATGATTATGTAAGTCCATCGATTATACCTAAGTCAATACGATAATAATCTTGTTCAAGCTAAATCGTAGCCTTCCTTGTTTTAGGAGTTGGCAACTGTAAGAAACATGTTACGGTTGTTGAGCTACACTCAAGCCGTGATATGTCAATCTTATAGAAACCGATTTCTTGATTGAAATCTTGACCTGACTGAAACCGTTGTCTCATCCTTCGAGCATCGGCATAAGTCTAACCAAGAATGTAGTCTAAGTCCTGACCCAAATCGACGTGTCGTGCATACACCGAGCGGCGGGGCAAGTCAGGCTTGACACGAAAACAAGGGTCCGACTAGGCTAGCCATTGTGATCCGGTTGAGCACACTCATGATCACAAATGACTCGGGGTAAAAATCGATAGGGAATCATAGTTAATATGATTGACGACGAGTTCATCTACCGACTGCAGAGTCGGACAACTTGTTGAGATACACTCAAGGTTGTCAGACTCGGGGTAGTCGGATCCCTCTCTCACAAATGTTATTTTATAATAAATTGTTTATTATTATGGCTTTAATAAATTGAGTGGGAGCATATAGTTTTATAAAAACCATTAAAACTATACTACGAACTAATAGTAACTAAAGTATCTATAAAATGCAGAATGAATTCGGGTCATAGATATATGGTTGAGAAGAACGTGTTCGATGGAACGAACTACAAAGACTGGCTTAGGAACATCAAGTTGGTCCTTTTCCTAGCCGGGATAGGATACGTACTGTTTGAGGACGCTCCGGATAGGCCCGATGAAGATTCGACCTTCGAGGAAAAGGAAGCCTACAAATTGTACCAGAGGGATGCAGAGAAGGCCAGGTGCCTTACTCTGGCTTCGATGAGTAACGAGCTGCAGAGGAAGCATGAACATATGGATGTTTAAAGTATGCTTCTCAATGCACAAGAGTTATACGGCAAGCGTGTAGGATCCTGTCAAAACAACGACGTTAGGATCGAATAATAACATAGACTTACGTTAGCGTATGTTGCGCCGTAGTCTCTGAACTTCACCCTCGGATTCGCCACAACGGTCGGTACTTCATCACGGAGGATCGAAGCAGCGTTTCACAGCCTAAATCTCTATTTAGAAGAGGATTTTAATGGAAGGGAGAAGAAGAACACAAGTTGCCTTATGCAAACTTATGGCATGGTTAGATTAGTGTAATGCCTTACCCTTGGGTCCTATTTATAGGCTTTAGTGGTAGTTATTGTAGGAAATAACTAAATATAAGCTTATTAGCCTATATTAGCACATTTACTTATCCTCTTCTTCATTCACTTATCAAGTGCCTTTATGCACTTATAAAGTGACTTTTTCCACTTATCGAGTGGTCCTTTTCACACGAGAAAAGGTTCCCTTCGCGCACGCTTTCGTGCCTGCGACATCTGCGGTCCATAGGTCCTCATACATCCCCTCACGGGTGTATATATGTCGTCCATATCCGACATCTCCCACTCACACTTGAGGGGATTGTAAGGAAACATATCTTCCTTTAGCTCTTCTGTTTATCATACCGAGAAATAGACCGTGTGACCGTCATGAGCATAGAGTCTGCTGTTGTGCACTTGTTAGAGATACACAACTCTTCTCGAGGTGCAAAGTTGAGTAGATCAATGCATGCTTTACCCTACATTATTTCTTCACATTTCTTATACTTTATATTCAACAATTGAATCCCATCTGGATTACAATTGGCTGGCCAGCTTTGAATCTGTAACGGCCTGTTTTCGGACCAAATTGAATTTTGTGTGTGTGCACAGCAATTAGGTCTGTACGTAAAGTGATTTGGTCTGTGTGCATAGCAGATGTCGTGTGTGCACGCAGTAGGACCCTAGAACCTTGCTTGAACCTATAGATAGCCTCCGTGACTCGTGTCCGACTTGGGAACACGTGTCAACCCAAGCCAACACCTTGTTCACACTGGAATTGCTTTATGCACCGACCATTTGAACAACACGCTATATACACGCAAATCGACGGGCGATTCTGGGACGAACCACACGTACATGACCGTACTTATGCCAGGAACCTGTAGGCGACCCCCGTAGACCTGTGAGACCCCGCAGGCGCGAACAGAACGCGTATCTCGACAGTATCACGCGTATTGATCTGATACGGCGTTTTCCGCTGTATCAGCGTAACCGGACCCAACCAACCCCGCACGCATGTGCACTTGGGTGTCTCGGAGCTCTGCGCATGCCCCGGACCCATGCCTCGATGCACGTGCACGTAGCGCACATGCACACCCTAGCTCCTACACCCCTAGGCCGAACCATTCACACGGCACACCTCACAACTTAATTCATAATAAACTTTAGTCTAAGTAAATAAAAGCCTAAGGCTAACCCGTAGCATCAGTAGCCTAGCCACAAATGATATAGGGCCGGACCCATCACACACAGATTTCCTTGGGCCTTCAAATCATTTTTTAGTTGTAACAACTTTTTCCTATGACCTAGACACTAGCCCATCAACCCTCTTTTTTTTAACAAACAACCTAGGACACCTATCTCATGAGACCCTTCACCCAAAATTATAATAACCTTGACCTTGCCTAGCTTCCCTTGTGATCAGCCCAGGCCCACGTCTCGCACACATCCCACTTTCTCTACATGAACCCTAGGCTCTAGTAACTGCCCACAGCAATTCCACACTCCTATAAATATTATAAAAAAAACCCTAGGGGTATTCCTATTCTTCACCCTAAAACAAACGCAGCCTCCCTCACTTGCGATGAAACCGAGCTCCCCTCCTCCTTACGGCAACACAACCCTCTCTATCTCCGACGTAGCTCCCTCCGACGACCATACACCGGCTTCCGGCGCTATCCCCCGCAATTCTAGGCGCTGGAACCCCTCGCCCAGGCCGCGGGACGGCTGCTGCACTTCGCACGGAGTGCGGCACCGAGCAGCAGCGCCGAACGGCGGCGCCACCCTGTCAGCCGACCCCCCCCGATGCTGCTGCGACAACTCCCCATCGAGTGCGGCCTGTAGCAACCCCTGCACTGGAGAAGCCCCCGCCAGCCCCGAATGCTCGGCCTCTTTCAGCCGCTGCCTGCGCCACCCTTGCCGCCCTCAACACCTACGGAACCTGTCTCCTTCGTTCATCGCCACCACAACCCACCTCCGGCCACGAATCCGACCCCACGCCGCCTCAGATCCGGTTCCCCCACACCAGCAATCCCTTCGCCGCAGAAGCTTCCTGCCTCCTGCACTCTCTCCCCGCTGCAACCTTTGTTCGGAAGGCCGCAACCCGCAACCGCTAGCCTTCGACTCTGCTTCCAGTGGATGCCCGCCCATTTGCGCCGCCCAACAAGCCGTAGAACCGCCGCCGCCTGGCTAGAAAACCGCCGAGATCGCAGGGCCGTCCATCCCCCTCCTCCGTGCACAGGTGAGGCCTTTCCCTTTGCCGGAGTGCGTGAGTTCCCTTCGGCTTGCTGCAGCGAATGAAAACAAAATAAAAATGAAACAAAAACAATTGATGAAAGGAGAGAAGAGACAGAAGGCAAGAGAGGGGCAGGTCTATTAAAGAATAAAGAAAGAGTGACAGCTAGGCGAAAAGGATAACATGTTAAAGGTTAAAGAACGAGACAGAGAGAGATTTTTGAGTATTAAAATAATGTATAGGAGTAAGTGCCTTCAGTACCACATGCAAGTAGAGGACATTTTAAATGTGTTAGCAGTATGTTAAGGGTTATATATAATTATATATGAGGTTATAAAGTGGCAGTATATCATAAGAATCAATGTACTAGGGGATGCAAAGCAGAGTGTGTAAAGAGTAATGATCAGTATCCCAATGAACACTTAATAATCATTGTTAGTCTTAAATACCGAAAGTTATGTAATAGGATAAATATGTTAGTACATAAAATACACCAGTAAGCTAGTAATGTTAATTTGCATGTGTACACAGTTAGTGGCGAATTATACAACGTAGGACCAGTTCGTTAATTATAATATTACCTACATGCTTATTAATTTTTATGTTAGCCTTATAATATAAGTTAGCAATACATCATTTCAATCAGCAGTGTCATTAAATAACATACTAATATTAGTGGTAGGTTATGTTTATGTCATATTATGAACGATCATCATAGGATAGAGAACCTAATAAAACGGACCATTATTTAGTTTCGTCGTAACGAACCTAATTCGAACACGTGTTTTATCAACAGAGAATCGTTTGTTCCATACCATACGCGCTATTGGAATCCAACCCCTGACGTCGCTACCCGACGTCAGAGTAGTTTTCGCGCCGTGTTGAAGTTCCGTAGATCCGTTGGTTGACCCAGACCCTGCTGGATTACATACTTGCCGGAATCTTTCAGGCAAGGAATGAGACTTTAGTTACTGCTTTTATACTTTTCTAGAATTGATGTTAGAACTGCTAGATTTATTTTTGCAAAATACTTGAAAATGATCGCATGTTACTTTCTGCTCGAACCCACTTTTAAGATGCAACTTGAACCTCGCATGCTAATTAATAAGCCAGGCATTTTAATTGTGTGGATCTTTGTAGAAGATCACAGGCGTGGGCCTCTCCTATACGGAGGTTGGCACTACTCTTGTGGAGCGTCTGCTGGCTAGCCCAGAGACGACTCGCTTACGGTTAGTTAATCGATGACGGGGGTGACCATTGAGAACTGGTGCTCCCCAGCTTTGGCTCACCCGTGACTGGTGCGCTCCGGTATGATACGTAGTATCATTCATGATTAATGATTTGTTTCGGATCGACGACGGGGTGACCATTGAGAACTGGTGCTCCCCAGCTTTGGCTCACCCGTGACTGGTGCGCTCCGGTATGATATGCTATATCATTCGTGATCCTTGTCTTGTCTCGTGTCTAGATGGAGCGTTTGTTGGCTCGTGTCCATAACACAAACGACTCGCGGGTGGGGTAGGACAAAAGAGTCTAGCTGGGCCTGGGGGGTAGCTCCCCTCCGCCTACGCAGCTTGAGTCCTTAGGCTTTATCTTCGTGTCACAGTTGGTGCACTCCTGTTTGCTTCGCAGGGAGGCACTCCGGTCGTTTGACCTTTTTCTAGACTTGGACAATCTGACCAGATGGACACCCCTGGCAGATTGACAGAACTACATGAACAACTCTTAGACGATCTGACTAGATGGACACCCCTAGCAGATCGATTAGAATAACCATTACTTGTTTCCTGCTTTCTAGAACTGCATGTGTAGTTGTCTTTTAAATTCCATTTAGAACTGCTAGAATTGTATAAATGCATTAACTTATGGTCTCATTAGTTCGTTGCTGACATGTGTTTTGCACATGTCTCAGACTTGACAGAGCTGCCACAACCTGAGGATCCCCCGCAGTTTCTCACCCCTTTAGTTGCCTCCGGTACGTGCAGTTTTAGCTTTTATGTTAAACTCTTTGTTGGTTACCTTCTGCGTTTGAATAGTATTCTTTTGCTGCTATATCTGTTGTTTCATGCTAAATTGTTCGATCGGACCTTCACCTCCGCATCATAACTTGCCTAGACGCTTATTGGACACCGAAGCCTCAACGGCTCGAGTCCATGCGGGCTGGCCATGTCTCGTTTCCCAAATCTTTTTGGAAGCGGGGCGTGACAGTTTTTGTGGTGGCCCATGCAGGTCATGATCGAATGATTTATCGAAACAATAGTGTTGCAGTAACTATTCAAACAACCAACAATATTCGAGTCTAACATAAGTTAGTTAGGTTAAGACTAGTTCCTTGGCCCCCTCTAGTTTGGATTTGAGTGAGAATACAGGAATAAGTTGAAGTTTAAGTGATGTATTTCTAACACATTGGATAGTTATAAGGTTGGATTCTCGACTTGACAAGGAACCATGGAAGTGAGAACATTGAATCGAGGGAATGAGATCGACTCTTTGTATGCTGCTCGTGATAGAAGTGTGGTGATTAGAAGTCTTGTCTTAATGACTAAATGCGTAGACCTACATCGATCAAGTGAAATGTTATGCAACGGATGTTATGAGCATATTTATATATAAGCCGAGTAGCAACCGTATAACCTGGGTTTTGAAGTAACGTGGTTGAAGTAAATAATATGATCATTAGATATGAACAGAAGAGATTCAGAGTGATAATGTGATGACGAGATTGATTTATGATGGATTGTATAAGACCGACAACATGATCTGTTTCGGACACAGTGATTTAAAGGAATTAAGGATCTTGGGAATGTCATGGGAGTTTCAAGTCGACTGTTCGGACACGCATTGAGTACGTACTGATCACTGGATTCCAGTTACAGTTTACGAAATGATGAAAGGCGATGACTTCTCCAGATCATGTGGATGGATCATAGTCAATAGTGACTAGCAGTTTAAGTGTCAATAAAAATTCTGAATCAAGTCAAGTGAGCATGTTTGGTTTTACGAGTGCTCAATGATCAGGAAATATGGGAAAAGAGTTAGTAGATTGCCTTGGTTGTTTGGATTGAAAAGGAATTCGTAAGTAAGTCTGACGCCCGAAAATCTAGAATTGGTTGGTAGTTTCACTTTAGAGATTCCTAGAGACAGCTGAGCCAAGAACCAATGGAAGCGGAGAAAACCAGGATCATTATAACAGGTTCTCGTGAAAGGGCTTTTGAGTTGGAAAATTTATTGGTGTTTAAAATGATTGGGATTAGCCAATTAGGGCTGATTAGTTAGAGGTTGTTTAACCACCCTAGATGTCAAAATTGGAAGTGTCTGCACATTAGAGCCTTGTGTTTGTTCTGCCTTCCCCGTAGATCCATGAGGAGGATTACCCGGCTCGTGTGAATATATATCATTGTCGGGCATGCTTGGTATTAATATGTAGGTATATGTGAGCTTATGGATGAATAATGGAAAATGTGTATTGCGATGAATGTAATGATCATGTGTATATAGTACATGAATAAGTATAGATACTTATGTAAGATAATAAGTGTGATTATAATGCCTGTGAACACATATAAGTCTTAGTGTTCCCTTGAGTACGAGTGGACATGCTTATAAATACTAGAATAAGAATGTGTTGCGTGAATGTATATACGTATATGGGATAAGTATGAATTACATGTTCTGATGTGTGAATGATTGTATAGTGATGTCTGGCTATTTACTAAGGCTACATATGATGAGTCGTGTCATATAGATATATAAGACTGTGTGTATAAGTACATAGATTGTATATTGTTTGGTATGTATCTTGGAGTCTCACTCGAGGGCGAGTGAGTTTGCTCTGTAATTATTTTATAATGTGGTTGTGGTTTGCGGATGTGATTATAGTGTTATATGTATCCGTGCATGATAGGATATGGTGAATGTAATTATATATGTGTTTGTGCTAGGTTACGCTACGCACCCGGACGTGCGTAGCTACACCATATATAGATACAGGTTTATTCTAAAGTTATGAATGAAGGGTTTACATGTTTGAATGAGTGTGTGTTAGTTAAACTAGGAGTGAAATGTGCTATATGCATAGTTATTAGGCTGGATGTATTGTGTTTGTAGGAATGGATTAACATGTCGGCGTGATTATGTATTGCATGTAATATGAAATTGTTTGTCATTTGGTGTTGTGGTGAATAGTTATAATATTGCTAAGTATTATTGTTACGATTGATGTGTTGAATGTATACTAGGGGATATTTTTTTAAGGTTATATTGAGTGGATATATGTATTTTCGGTTTTAAATTCGTGATGAATTTAAATACCCTGGATAGTATAGGTGTACTAAATGTATAATACAATGGTTGTATATGATGGGGTTATTATTGAATGTTGGAATATGATTGTGCGTAGGTATGGATGTGAGAAGGCACTTCCATGAGTTAGAAATGTATGCGTGAATGATGTTAACCTAGTTATAAGTACAAGATATAATGGTTGAGAAATAATTGATGTATCTTATTACTGAGCATGTATATAGATAGATGTATTAGGTTATATGTTGGTGGAAGTACTGTGCTAGAAATGATCGGGGTAGTTACTATAGTTAACTAGAAGAGTCTAGCCATTCCTGAAATTAAGAAAGTCCGAGGGCGGACTTTATTTTAAGTTGGGGAGGATGAAACGGCCTGTTTTCGGACCAAATTGAATTTTGTGTGTGTGCACAGCAATTAGGTCTGTACGTAAAGTGATTTGGTCTGTGTGCATAGCAGATGTCGTGTGTGCACGCAGTAGGACCCTAGAACCTTGCTTGAACCTATAGATAGCCTCCGTGACTCGTGTCCGACTTGGGAACACGTGTCAACCCAAGCCAACACCTTGTTCACACTGGAATTGCTTTATGCACCGACCATTTGAACAACACGCTATATACACGCAAATCGACGGGCGATTCTGGGACGAACCACACGTACATGACCGTACTTATGCCAGGAACCTGTAGGCGACCCCCGTAGACCTGTGAGACCCCGCAGGCGCGAACAGAACGCGTATCTCGACAGTATCACGCGTATTGATCTGATACGGCGTTTTCCGCTGTATCAGCGTAACCGGACCCAACCAACCCCGCACGCATGTGCACTTGGGTGCCTCGGAGCTCTGCGCATGCCCCGGACCCATGCCTCGATGCACGTGCACGTAGCGCACATGCACACCCTAGCTCCTACACCCCTAGGCCGAACCATTCACACGGCACACCTCACAACTTAATTCATAATAAACTTTAGTCTAAGTAAATAAAAGCCTAAGGCTAACCCGTAGCATCAGTAGCCTAGCCACAAATGATATAGGGCCGGACCCATCACACACAGATTTCCTTGGGCCTTCAAATCATTTTTTAGTTGTAACAACTTTTTCCTATGACCTAGACACTAGCCCAGCAACCCTCTTTTTTTTAACAAACAACCTAGGACACCTATCTCATGAGACCCTTCACCCAAAATTATAATAACCTTGACCTTGCCTAGCTTCCCTTGTGATCAGCCCAGGCCCACGTCTCGCACACATCCCACTTTCTCTACATGAACCCTAGGCTCTAGTAACTGCCCACAGCAATTCCACACTCCTATAAATATTATAAAAAAAACCCTAGGGGTATTCCTATTCTTCACCCTAAAACAAACGCAGCCTCCCTCACTTGCGATGAAACCGAGCTCCCCTCCTCCTTACGGCAACACAACCCTCTCTATCTCCGACGTAGCTCCCTCCGACGACCATACACCGGCTTCCGGCGCTGTCCCCCGCAATTCTAGGCGCTGGAACCCCTCGCCCAGGCCGCGGGACGGCTGCTGCACTTCGCACGGAGTGCGGCACCGAGCAGCAGCGCCGAACGGCGGCGCCACCCTGTCAGCCGACCCCCCCCCGATGCTGCTGCGACAACTCCCCATCGAGTGCGGCCTGTAGCAACCCCTGCACTGGAGAAGCCCCCGCCAGCCCCGAATGCTCGGCCTCTTTCAGCCGCTGCCTGCGCCACCCTTGCCGCCCTCAACACCTACGGAACCTGTCTCCTTCGTTCATCGCCACCACAACCCACCTCCGGCCACGAATCCGACCCCACGCCGCCTCAGATCCGGTTCCCCCACACCAGTAATCCCTTCGCCGCAGAAGCTTCCTGCCTCCTGCACTCTCTCCCCGCTGCAACCTTTGTTCGGAAGGCCGCAACCCGCAACCGCTAGCCTCCGACTCTGCTTCCAGTGGATGCCCGCCCATTTGCGCCGCCCAACAAGCCATAGAACCGCCGCCGCCTGGCTAGAAAACCGCCGAGATCGCAGGGCCGTCCATCCCCCTCCTCCGTGCACAGGTGAGGCCTTTCCCTTTGCCGGAGTGCGTGAGTTCCCTTCGGCTTGCTGCAGCGAATGAAAACAAAATAAAAATGAAACAAAAACAATTGATGAAAGGAGAGAAGAGACAGAAGGCAAGAGAGGGGCAGGTCTATTAAAGAATAAAGAAAGAGTGACAGCTAGGCGAAAAGGATAACATGTTAAAGGTTAAAGAACGAGACAGAGAGAGATTTTTGAGTATTAAAATAATGTATAGGAGTAAGTGCCTTCAGTACCACATGCAAGTAGAGGACATTTTAAATGTGTTAGCAGTATGTTAAGGGTTATATATAATTATATATGAGGTTATAAAGTGGCAGTATATCATAAGAATCAATGTACTAGGGGATGCAAAGCAGAGTGTGTAAAGAGTAATGATCAGTATCCCAATGAACACTTAATAATCATTGTTAGTCTTAAATACCGAAAGTTATGTAATAGGATAAATATGTTAGTACATAAAATACACCAGTAAGCTAGTAATGTTAATTTGCATGTGTACACAGTTAGTGGCGAATTATACAACGTAGGACCAGTTCGTTAATTATAATATTACCTACATGCTTATTAATTTTTATGTTAGCCTTATAATATAAGTTAGCAATACATCATTTCAATCAGCAGTGTCATTAAATAACATACTAATATTAGTGGTAGGTTATGTTTATGTCATATTATGAACGATCATCATAGGATAGAGAACCTAATAAAACGGACCATTATTTAGTTCCGTCGTAACGAACCTAATTCGAACACGTGTTTTATCAACAGAGAATCGTTTGTTCCATACCATACGCGCTATTGGAATCCAACCCCTGACGTCGCTACCCGACGTCAGAGTAGTTTTCGCGCCGTGTTGAAGTTCCGTAGATCCGTTGGTTGACCCAGACCCTGCTGGATTACATACTTGCCGGAATCTTTCAGGCAAGGAATGAGACTTTAGTTACTGCTTTTATACTTTTCTAGAATTGATGTTAGAACTGCTAGATTTATTTCTGCAAAATACTTGAAAATGATCGCATGTTACTTTCTGCTCGAACCCACTTTTAAGATGCAACTTGAACCTCGCATGCTAATTAATAAGCCAGGCATTTTAATTGTGTGGATCTTTGTAGAAGATCACAGGCGTGGGCCTCTCCTATACGGAGGTTGGCACTACTCTTGTGGAGCGTCTGCTGGCTAGCCCAGAGACGACTCGCTTACGGTTAGTTAATCGATGACGGGGGTGACCATTGAGAATTGGTGCTCCCCAGCTTTGGCTCACCCGTGACTGGTGCGCTCCGGTATGATACGTAGTATCATTCATGATTAATGATTTGTTTCGGATCGACGACGGGGGTGACCATTGAGAACTGGTGCTCCCCAGCTTTGGCTCACCCGTGACTGGTGCGCTCCGGTATGATATGCTATATCATTCGTGATCCTTGTCTTGTCTCGTGTCTAGATGGAGCGTTTGTTGGCTCGTGTCCATAACACAAACGACTCGCGGGTGGGGTAGGACAAAAGAGTCTAGCTAGGCCTGGGGGGTAGCTCCCCTCCGCCTACGCAGCTTGAGTCCTTAGGCTTTATCTTCGTGTCACAGTTGGTGCACTCCTGTTTGCTTCGCAGGGAGGCACTCCGGTCGTTTGACCTTTTTCTAGACTTGGACAATCTGACCAGATGGACACCCCTGGCAGATTGACAGAACTACATGAACAACTCTTAGACGATCTGACTAGATGGACACCCCTAGCAGATCGATTAGAATAACCATTACTTGTTTCCTGCTTTCTAGAACTGCATGTGTAGTTGTCTTTTAAATTCCATTTAGAACTGCTAGAATTGTATAAATGCATTAACTTATGGTCTCATTAGTTCGTTGCTGACATGTGTTTTGCACATGTCTCAGACTTGACAGAGCTGCCACAACCTGAGGATCCCCCGCAGTTTCTCACCCCTTTAGTTGCCTCCGGTACGTGCAGTTTTAGCTTTTATGTTAAACTCTTTGTTGGTTACCTTCTGCGTTTGAATAGTATTCTTTTGCTGCTATATCTGTTGTTTCATGCTAAATTGTTCGATCGGACCTTCACCTCCGCATCATAACTTGCCTAGACGCTTATTGGACACCGAAGCCTCAACGGCTCGAGTCCATGCGGGCTGGCCATGTCTCGTTTCCCAAATCTTTTTGGAAGCGGGGCGTGACAGAATCTCTAAAGTCCAAATGTGAATATGAAATTAATCTTCCTCTTCTTGTGATCCTTTCGATCTTGATTTGACTTGCTTTTCTAACATGCCCCGCCGGACCGAATTGACCATAGTCCATAAGCAACATACTAAGATAGCAATCACCCAGTCAAATCTAAAGGAACCAATTAGAGTCCATAAGGGTAACGAGTTAAGACCCATGTGGTCTTTGGGTCTCACATAATAGTAAACACAATTACTATTCTAACCCAATGGTCAAATGCATACGTAGTATGAATACGTATTACAACATCACTCCTTTCCCAGGGAGCGTATGTCTTAATGATGTTGTAAGGATGATGATCAGACACCACAATGTCTGATTTTGAGTCCCTTTTACTACTCAAATAATCTTCTGGACCCACATCCCGCATAAGACAGATATGATTTAAGAATCCTCTTAGATCTTTTGTAAGCATCCATATGATGCAGATCTTTCATACGACCATTTTGTTTAAGTCATGACTCTAAATCATCCGTCTGATGATTTTGACTTTAAACAAGTCTCATCTTTAGTTTATCTGTCTGATATAATAAAGGCGGTTGCTCATGTGAGAGAGCCAACCTCAATCTGTCCGACATACTAGAAAATATAGCTGAGATTTTAAAATGTACACAAACATTTTCTAGAAACTCATATGCAATGTTGAAAAGAACTTATTCTTTTATTAAATTTGATCTTTTACAGACATGGGAATTTACATTGGTACAACTCCGCTCTTACGCAATCCTTGAGATGATAAGTGTTTGTAAAACACATATCTGGGGATCGCCTTCATAAGTGGATCCGCTATCATCTCATGCGTAGATATGTACCTTATGTCTACCTTCTTGGTCTTATCATAGTCTTTTGCAAATTTGTAGCGGATATCAATGTGTTTGGTCTTACAATGGAATTTTGGATCTTTGACATAGGCTATAGATGCTTGACTGTCACTGTGTATTGGTACAGTACCTGAGTCACTTGCATCAATTAGCCTGTCTAAGAATTTCCTAAGCCAAACATCCTCTTGGACTACCATGCTAAATGCTACAAACTCGGCTTCCATAGTTGAAAGTGCGATGCAGGATTGTTTCTTGCTACTCCAGGATATTGCACCAGATCCGAGTAGAAAAACATATCCTGAGGTCGATCGTCGCTCATCGAGATCACCCGCCCAATCAGCATCAGTGTAGCCTTCGAGCCTCAAGGCATCTCCTTGATAGCATAAAGCATAGCCCGCAGTTCCTTTAAGTTACCGCATTATCCTCTTAACCGCTTTCCAGTGTACTTGCCATGGATTGGATTGGTAACGACTTACCATTCCAACGGCAAAACAGATGTCCGGTCTTGTACACATCATAGCGTAAATAAGACTACCAACTGCACTGGAATATGGAACTTTTTCCAGAATTTCTTTTTCCTTTTGGTTCTTTGGACACGATTTCAGACATAAATTATCACATTTGCTTATAGGAGTATCAATGGACTTGCAGTCCTGCATATTAAAACGTTCTAGAACCTTCTTTATATAAGTCTCTTGTGAAAGAGAAAGAAGTTTCTTCGAACGATTCCTTGAAATCTTAACTCCAAGGATATATGCGGCTTCTCCCATGTCTTTCATCTCAAAAACTGATGAAATCCAAGCCTTGATATCCATCACAAAGCCCTTGTCATTTCCGGCTATTAAAATGTCATCTACGTATAGAGACATAATAACATACTTGCTTTTAATCCTCTTGATTTATACACAGTTATCTTCATCAAGCATGGTAAAACACGAGCTTGCAAGTCCCAACGCCTTTCACTTCAACACGTGTGTTGTTTCCTACATATATCCACTTTGTTCCTTGGGGTATCCAGTGATACTCCACGAAGGACCGTCTGTCCCTTGCTATGTGGCCGGTGGCACCTGAATCAATTAACCAAAATGGATTAGATTCTACAAGAAATATTGAACTAGAAACACATATGTAACTAGTATTACAAGTTACCTTGTCACCTCCATCCGTACAAGAATGGGCATAGTGACCTAACTTATTGCACTTGAAGCACTTGATCCTCTTCAAGTCTTTCTTCTTGTGCCATTTCTTGTTCCCACCCTTATGTTTGGGTTTCTTGGTAGACTCAGGTTGCTTATTACGTTCATTAGTAAACTTCGAAAAAAATTTCCGTTTCTTTCCCCCGTGTGAGGAACTAGCAACCATGTGCACTTCTGCACTTGGCTTGGCAGCCGTAAGCCGCTCTTCCTCTAACTCGAGGTGCTTAGAAACATCGCTGAAGTTCTTGATGCTCTCATTATGAGTGAGATGCATCTTCATTTGGTCCCACCCATTTGGTAGGGAACGTATGACTGCTTGGATTTGTTGCTCATCAGTGAGCACATGACCTGCATCCTTTAACTCTGAGATTAGATTCGCCATATGTCGCAGATGTTTCCCCATGGAATGATCTGGACGTTTCTTGTATGAATCAAATCTTATAGTTAAAGAACGAAGTTTGGACACCGAGGTGCCACCAAACTTCTCCTCAAGCTTGGACCATATGTCCATGGCTAGGTCATGCTCTCGGAAGATGCGCATTATGTCATCGGCCATACTGGACAATAACGTAATACGAGCTATCTTGTTCTTCCGAGACCAAGCATCAAAAGCTTCCTTGTCTCGTCTGTGTTGGGCCGTGGTGCCCAACTTGGGTTCAATCATTACGTTCTTTAGAGTTTCGAGCACTTCTTGCTCCTCTAGAACATACTATATTTTAATGGACCATAATTTGTAATTATCGCCGTTGAGTTTTTCACCTTTGTTCAACTCAGCGACGATGTTCTTAGCGGCAGAAGACATTTTAGCTTTAAGATGCTGCAAAAGACATGAAAAGTAGGTTCGATCAAAAACATTGCATTAATTTCATAAACATAGTCATCATATTGTTACATTTTCATGATTCATTAGTCTCGGCCAGCGGACTGACCAGTGAAATGGCTAGTCATTGGTTCACTACCCCTAGACTTAGCTGAGGTGTCCCACAAACTAGTCCAAAAGACCACTGGTCGAATCATGATCCATTGAGATACTGAATCAATCGAATGTGAAATTTCAGACTAGTTTAATATCACTCCCACTTGGAAAAAATCCCACTTGGAATGATATTATTATATTTGATAAGTTACTTTTGAAAAATATTGAAGATGTTGCTCTAGAATCGGAAAGGTCTCTACGATTCCAATCACCATCTAGAACAACTTTCAATATTTCCCCCTAACCTATCAAACATAAGTACCCTTATAGTACTTTGCAGCGGAAAAGTGTTTTTGTATAAAAAACGCATTTTGAAAACGTATTTTTCAAACGTATTTTGCAGTATTTTGAAAACGTATTTTTCAAATGTATTTTGCAAACGTATTTTGCAGTGTCTACACCCCATTACAGAGTGACATAGCCGAAATATTTCGACAATTCCCCGGCCATTGCCGGGGTCGTGTCGTGGCCATGCCAAGGCCGAATTCTTCTCCCTTCCGAAGAGAGTGTTGCCATCGCAACTTGCCCAAGGCCGAACTCTCCTTGAGGGGAGTTTTCTGCAAGCCACCGCCGCCGGCTCCCGTATGGATCCAAGCGCTTCCCCCTACAGGAGAGGTTTGCCGCAGACAACTGCCACCGGCTCCGTAGAGACCGGCCATGCAAGCCACCCCCTCCCGGTCATGCAAGCCCCCTCTTCCCCCATCAAAATACAGGGCCAACCGGAGCTTGGCCAGGGCCGAGGCCAGGGCCGACAGTGACCGTGGCCCTGGCCTCGGCCAGGGCCGGCCGAGCCCTGGCCTGAGGCCAGGGCGCCGGCCCTGGCCCCGGCCAGGGCGGGCCAGACCCTGGCCTGAGGCCAGGGCACCGGCCCTGGCCTCTGCCAGGGCCGGCCAGGCCCTGGCCTGGCCGCGGCCAGGGCCCCCTGGCCCTGGCCGAGGCTGGCCCTGGCCTGGCCTCGGCCTAGCCATGGCCCCTTGGCCATGGCCGGCCATGGCCGGCCTTGGCCCATATGGCCATGGCCGGCCTCCCCCTTGCATGGGGTTGGCCACACACCCCCACCGGAGGGGTCGTCGTGGTTGTTATTGGCCGTAGCCAACCCCCTCCGCATGGGGAGGGGGGATGCATAGCCTCCATGGCCCATATTGCCATGGTGATCAAGCACCAAAGAGGTCTTCTTCTCCGATGAGAATTGTTCCAACCGCCATCTTCTTCTCCGATGAGGCACACGTTCGTCAAGAAAGTAGTTATTCTTTAATGGCCGTGTGCCAAAATGGAAAAATAACACACTTTCAAGGCCGCAAACTTCACGCTCCACATGAAGAGAGTTCACATTCCCTATTGAATGGAGACTCAGCATCCATGAAGAGTGCGAGTTTGGCGAGATGAACGGTCAGTTCTTCCCGTCACGGAGAGTTCCTGCCATATCCGTAATGACAGAAGACCCTAACATGAAAATAACAACTGCTGCGATTCTCTCCATCATGATGCGCTCCTACCATATCCATAATGGTAGGAAACTCATTCGTGAAAAAGACAACGCCTCGTTCATCGGTTAGACCGGGGCGACGGTTAGACCGGGGCGAACCAGTATGGCTCTGATACCAATGTAGGATCCTGTCAAAACAATGACGTTAGGATTGAATAATAACATAGACTTACGTTAGTGTATGCTGCGCCGTAGTCTCTAAACTTCACCCTCGGATTCGCCACAACGGTCGGTACTTCGTCACGGAGGATCGAAGCAGCGTTTCACCGCCTAAATCTCTATTTAGAAGAGGATTTTAATGGAAGGGAGAAGAAGAACACAAGTTGCCTTATGCAAACTTATGGCATTGTTAGATTAGTGTAAATGCCTTACCCTTGGGTCCTATTTATAGGCTTTAGGGATAGTTATTGTAGGAAATAACTAAATATAATCTTATTAGCCTATATTAGCACATTTACTTATCCTCTTCTTCATTCACTTATCAAGTGCCTTTATGCACTTATAAAGTGATTTTTTCCACTTATTGAGTGGTCCTTTTTGATGGAAATTGAATTCCACCCCTAAGTAATTTTGATGATGAGCACACCAAATGAATGCTTAGTATACTAACAACACTACACTTTAAGTATACAGATTTCGTGAAGCTCTACTAATACTCCAAGAAGCACGTATCTACGCTCCACGACAAAGAAGAACATGGCTAAACTCAAGTGATGAAGCTCAAGCTCAAACAAAGCAAGAAGCTCAAAGAAGAAGCTCATCTTCACTTCATCAAGTTGACTAAACTGCCGAAGACATGTTCAGAGTCTAGTGTGAGTGTGTCGTGTCTTTTAGGATATTTGTCAAAGCCATATCAAATAGACAACACACACACAAATGATTTCAAAACAAATGTTTTTAACTATCTTCAAAAATGGTTTTTAAAGAGCTTTTCTAGTCACTTCAATTATAGTAGTGAAACTCCACGCACCCTGGAGTTAACTACACTTTTTGACTAGAACAACAGGAAAAACTCCTCTGGGAGTCGACTACCAAAAGTAGGGAGTCGACTACTTCTCAGAGATGAAAATTTCCTAGACTCCTCTGGGAGTCGACTACCTATATAGGGAGTCGACTACCTGCTGGAAATTTTCAAACGTTTTGAATTTGAATTTTAAATTCTTTTGAGTGATTTACTCCGAAATTTTTGGGACAAAAGTCAAACGAAATTCAAATTTCAAATCCCAGTTTTTCCCTATAAATAGAGCTTAATTCTTTTGTGAAAAATACAAGATTATTGAAAATCAAAATTTGCAAAAGCTCTCGTGAATCAAAGCTCTCTAATTTCTTCTCTAGCCAATTTTAAGTTTTTTGATCTTGCAATATTTTTCCAATTCTTTTGAAGATCATATTATTATTTTTATTGGCTAAGTTGTTTTTCAAAATCCTCTCTATTATTTCTCTTTAAATTCTATTTGAAGGATTTTTGAAAAAGCTCTAGATCACAAAGAACTTATCTCGTATCTTTGTGTGATCTAGACTATTATTCTATTGAGCCACTACACAATTGTCTATCTTTTGATTGGCTATAGAATCGGGTGTATTTCCAATCTCTATCACTTGTTGTAGAGTATTGGACAAATTTCTCATTATGCTATTTGTTGGAACACTAGACAAGTCTAGTTGTTGCCATTTGGAAAGTCCTCGGTTTGTGAGGCAAGGGTATAACCCTAGACAAGTCTAGGCGTTGTGTTCGGAAATCCTGGTCAAGGCTAGGTCGTTGGAAATCCTAACGAGTGAAGTTAGGTGCTTGTATTTGCCAAGGCAGATAGTGGAAATCTCGTACCGGATTGGTCGGGGACTGGACGTACCCGGGTTGCGGGGAACCAGGATAAAAATCCTTGTCTTTGCGCTTGCATTTTCTGTGTTTGATTATCCTTGCATTTATTCTATCTTCAGCAAATATCAATCCTATTTCTATACGCTGAGATTTACATCTGTAATTTTATTTGCTCTAACATATACTCTGGGAGTCGACTACTGCTCATAAGGAGTCGACTACCTGCTGTGAATTTTCGTTGTGCACTTTAAATTATATTGTTGATTAAGAACCAAGCGTAGATCGCTCTACTTGGTTTCTTAGGCAACATTGGAAGGTTTTGTTTTGTGTTGATTGATTAAAGAACGAAAAAGTTTTATCTTTATACAACACTATTCAACCCCCCCTTCTAGTGTTGTTTGCCATCCACAAGATCCAACACTTGGTATCAGAGCAAGGCTACAAATAGTGATGGCGTCAACCTCTTTTCACTCAGAAGGACTGAACACTATGCGACCACCTCTATTCAACGGAACCAACTACGCCAGCTGGAAGATCCGAATGAAGACTCACCTAGAGTCATTAGACATAGAAGCATGGACTATCACCAAAGTCCCGTACATCACACCCACCGACGTTGAGTTTGGAAAATGGTCCATCGATGATAAGAAGAAAGCTAATCTCAATGTAAAAGCACTGAATGCCTTGTTTTGCGCTGTTACAGGAAATGAGTTCAATCGAGTCTCCCAATGTGAGACAGCACATCAAATTTGGCACACTCTTCAGGTAAGTCACGAAGGTACAGAAAAGGTAAAAGAATCTCGTATAAATGTATTACATTCAAAATTCGAAACTTTTAAAATGGAAGAAGGAGAGAGTATCACCGATGTGAATACTCGTTTTACTAACATTACAAATGAGCTTACAGGACTAGGAAAGAAACTTTCCGAGTATGAACAGGTAATGAAGATACTAAGATCACTCCGACCCGAATGGAAGGGAAAGACCACGGTCATTCGAGAAGCTCACAATGTGAAGGATCTCACCATCGAAGAACTGATGGGAAATCTCATGGCATATGAGATCGAGCTTGAAGAAGACAAGAAGATCGAAGAAAAACCAAAGAAGAAAAATCTTGCATTCAAAGCTCAAGAAGAAGATTCCGACTACACGGACAAAGAAGATCACATCGCGTTCATCTCAAAGAACTTTAAAGAGTTCATCACAAGTAAGTATGGAAAACGATCTTTTAGACCCACTAACGGTATTATCTGTTTTGGTTGTAATAAACCAGGACATGTCAAGAGAGATTGTCCATTGGAAAGAAACAACCGTGATTCCAGAGATCGTGGGAAGAACAAAGAGAATAATGAAAGACGAATCAATACAAGAAACAAGTTTCGACGACCAAAGAAAGAAGCTTATGCAGCCTTCGATCAGAGCGACGATTCTTCATCCGACGAATCCTCAGACGAAGATAATGATGAAAGAAGAGAGACATCACACATGTGTTTCATGGCATCTACATCCTCCAAGGTAAGCTCACATCATGATTCATCTAGCGACAATGAGTCATCGTCGAGTGATGATGAAGACTTGGACTATAGGGGAGCATATAAAGAGCTATGCAAAATGCATGAAAAGCTCACTAAAGAACATAGAAAAACACTTAGAATTGCTAAAAGAGAGACTAAAGAAAAGGAAGAAGTTGTTAAAGAAAATAGTCTTCTTAAAGAGAAAAATGATCTTTTACAAAAAGATATTTTGCTAGTAAATGAAAAAGTTGAAAGTCTGAATAATCTTCTCGTATCCGTCAAAGATAAATACGACGCTACGATGAAAATTATTGAGAATTTCAATAAAGGAAAAGGGAAGCTAGATAATATAATAGATAATCAAAAAACTTCATCTAGCAAAACCGGACTTGGCTATGATTCATATCATACCAAGAAACGGGTTAAGCACACTAGGATGCATCATGCTAACGATAATGTTTTAAGCATCTGGGTACCAAGGAAATTATCTGATCAGCAAAAAGAAAGGTACGCTACTAACTTTGTTCAACAGATTCATTTTAATAAAAATTATAAGTATATTGTTCATGAAGGAACTAAACCGTATTGGGTTTGGTTTCCTAAAGACTAACTCCTCGGACTCAAAACCAAAGAGTACCATAAAACGCTCATCTTTCAGGTGCTCTAAAAAGGAGGAAAACAATGAAGAAAATTCAGGGAGTCAAACGGTTGAATCGGAACAAATTTTTATATATTTATATAATTATTTAAATGAGTTGAAATAAGTTAAAATTGTATGCATGATTGTGTTTTATTGCTTAAAATATTTTTTTTGTTAAAAGAGCTCGCTCAACCCGGACAAAACTTTTTCCGGGATGAGAAAACGACTCTACCCAGGAGGGAGTCGACTACCTACAGGAGGGAGTCGACTACCAGCGCGTAAATTTCTGGGTTGCATTTTTTTTTTGACTAACTCCTATTGGGTTCTATTTGAGTGGTTGGGTCAAGATCCGTTAAGACAACTTACCCACTAAAGTCTAAAACCCATCCTAGCCACCCAAATCTAGATCTAATGGCTCCTATTTCTCCTCATCTCTTCATCTCTTCAATCAAAACCCCAAGAAAACCCTAGAGGTAGCCGACTACCTCCTTTTCCCCTCTCCTCTCTTGGGTTTTCATCTTGAAGCTTGGATTTTTGGAGTAATTTCTTTTTCATCTTCCTTCAAATTTACCCAAGGTAAAAAAAATTTTTTTACTTTCATGAACTTTGTTACTTCACTTCTCTTGGTTATCTAGTAGTGTAAAATATTTTTTGTTTGTTGTTGTTTTACTCTATCTAGATGCCTTTCAAAGGAGCTTTTCCTAAGAAGAGAAAGATTGCTACTGCTAATGTTGATTCTGAAAAAGAAATCATTCTACCATATCTCTTCAAATCAACTACCTATGAACATTTTGTTAAAGTGTCTAAGAAACCTATCTTGCATGAAAGATTTGTCAAACTCAATGATGTTATCAATTACGGTATTGACAGTCTGCTAGATTTCCAGAACTTAGCAAATTTGTTCTCCTCAGAAAATGTGTATATGTGTTATCCTAGGCTTATTCATCTCTTTTATGCAAACATGGATTATGATCTCGTAAAAAGTCGTTTCATTACTAAAGTTCTCGATACCAAACTTGCAATAACTGTAAAATCCCTATGTGAAGCCTTAGGAATCCCATACTCCGGTATGATCCTCGAGAAAATTGAGATGACTGACGAAAATATCCTAGAGAGAATGTATCTGCCTGGTAAACACTTTCAGACCAAACTTCCTTGTAGCCATCTTCGCTATCCGGCGAGAATCTTAGCTAATATTCTGTCGTATAACATTACTCAAAAATCTGGAAGTCATGCTATCCTCTCTGAAAAACAAGCTAAATGCATCTATGCCATTCTTGGTAACATTCGTGTGAATTGGGCTAAAGTCATCATGGATTCCATCCTACTTTCAGCTTCATCTGACAGACCTTCCTCCACACTTTCTCATGGGCACTATCTGACCATTCTATTCATTAGCTTTAACGTGCCTTTGGATCATGAAACAACCATTCTAGAACCTGCTCGTGTTTTTGATGTTCATGCTCTTGAGAGAATGAATCTCCATCATGACCTTGATGAGAACGTCCCTGAAGAGCAAATCGCTACCGAAGGAGGATCATCATCCTCAAGGCGAGGTAAGAAGGTTGTAATTGCAGATTCTGATGAAGAAAGTGAAGAAGAAGAAAAAGGAAGCGGCGAGGAAGAAGAAGAAGTTCCTGCATACATCCTTGAACTTCAGGAGATGCTCCTGAAAAAGATTGGAAAATTGAAGATCTCACAGGAGAAAGGATTTGAAGATCTCAACCAAAAGGTGGATGACCTCAAAGAAATCGTAGTGCAAAGCAAGAAGATGACTGAGGAGACGCTTGTTATGATCCTTGAAGAGATCAAGGAACTGAAAAAGAACAGCGGTCACCCTTAGTTTCATGCACCTCTATTTCAAAAACAATGGTTCTCGTTTCAAAAACAATGTTCTCTTAAACTATGGTTTGTAATAACTCTTATTGTGTGATGCTAGCTTCTATGAAGCTATATGCTATGCTAAACTTAGTTGTTCTATGAACTAACATCTCCATTGCAGGCATATGGAATTTATTTTTATTGAATTGTAGAAATTACTGCTCTATTTTTTTGTTGATGACAAGGGGGAGAAAAATGTTATAATGCAAAAATGTGAATATGTGAAATAGCTTCGATGCAGGGGGAGAACCGCATCAAAGCAGGGGGAGTAAGTATACTTGAAAATATTATTCATATTCATGTATTCCTTCAAATTTTGCATTTGGGTGTCATCATCAAAAAGGGGGAGAGTGATGGAAATTGAATTCCACCCCTAAGTAACTTTGATGATGAGCACACCAAATGAATGCTTAGTATACTAACAACACTACACTTTAAGTATACAGATTTCGTGAAGCTCTACTAATACTCCAAGAAGCACGTATCTACGCTCCACGACAAAGAAGAACATGGCTAAACTCAAGTGATGAAGCTCAAGCTCAAACAAAGCAAGAAGCTCAAAGAAGAAGCTCATCTTCACTTCATCAAGTTGACTAAACTGCCGAAGACATGTTCAGAGTCTAGTGTGAGTGTGTCGTGTCTTTTAGGATATTTGTCAAAGCCATATCAAATAGACAACACACACACAAATGATTTCAAAACAAATGTTTTTAACTATCTTCAAAAATGGTTTTTAAAGAGCTTTTCTAGTCACTTCAATTATAGTAGTGAAACTCCACGCACCCTGGAGTTAACTACACTTTTTGACTAGAACAACAGGAAAAACTCCTCTGGGAGTCGACTACCAAAAGTAGGGAGTCGACTACTTCTCAGAGATGAAAATTTCCTAGACTCCTCTGGGAGTCGACTACCTATATAGGGAGTCGACTACCTGCTGGAAATTTTCAAACGTTTTGAATTTGAATTTTAAATTCTTTTGAGTGATTTACTCCGAAATTTTTGGGACAAAAGTCAAACGAAATTCAAATTTCAAATCCCAGTTTTTCCCTATAAATAGAGCTTAATTCTTTTGTGAAAAATACAAGATTATTGAAAATCAAAATTTGCAAAAGCTCTCGTGAATCAAAGCTCTCTAATTTCTTCTCTAGCCAATTTTAAGTTTTTTGATCTTGCAATATTTTTCCAATTCTTTTGAAGATCATATTATTATTTTTATTGGCTAAGTTGTTTTTCAAAATCCTCTCTATTATTTCTCTTTAAATTCTATTTGAAGGATTTTTGAAAAAGCTCTAGATCACAAAGAACTTATCTCGTATCTTTGTGTGATCTAGACTATTATTCTATTGAGCCACTACACAATTGTCTATCTTTTGATTGGCTATAGAATCGGGTGTATTTCCAATCTCTATCACTTGTTGTAGAGTATTGGACAAATTTCTCATTGTGCTATTTGTTGGAACACTAGACAAGTCTAGTTGTTGCCATTTGGAAAGTCCTCGGTTTGTGAGGCAAGGGTATAACCCTAGACAAGTCTAGGCGTTGTGTTCGGAAATCCTGGTCAAGGCTAGGTCGTTGGAAATCCTAACGAGTGAAGTTAGGTGCTTGTATTTGCCAAGGCAGATAGTGGAAATCTCGTACCGGATTGGTCGGGGACTGGACGTACCCGGGTTGCGGGGAACCAGGATAAAAATCCTTGTCTTTGCGCTTGCATTTTCTGTGTTTGATTATCCTTGCATTTATTCTATCTTCAGCAAATATCAATCCTATTTCTATACGCTGAGATTTACATCTGTAATTTTATTTGCTCTAACATATACTCTGGGAGTCGACTACTGCTCATAAGGAGTCGACTACCTGCTGTGAATTTTCGCTGTGCACTTTAAATTATATTGTTGATTAAGAACCAAGCGTAGATCGCTCTACTTGGTTTCTTAGGCAACATTGGAAGGTTTTGTTTTGTGTTGATTGATTAAAGAACGAAAAAGTTTTATCTTTATACAACACTATTCAACCCCCCTTCTAGTGTTGTTTGCCATCCACAGGATCCAACACTTTTCACACGAGAAAAGGTTCCCTTCGCGCACGCTTTCGTGCACGCGACATCTGAGGTCTATAGGTCCTCATACATCCCCTCATGGGTGTATATATGTCGTCCATATCCAACAAAGCGATCTCAAGCTGCCATGTTCGAAGCCACCAGCAACCTCTGGGGCACAAAGATGGGGGCTGGGCCCGTACATGATCATGTTATCAAGATGATCGGGTACGTAGAGGACGCCGCCCAGTTAGGATTTGTCCTGAACAATGAGATGTCCATAGACATTATCCTAAAGTCTTTGACTCCTGAGTTTAATCCTTTCATCACTGGTTTCATAATGAACAGTCTTGAAACGGATCTTCCTGGTCTCCTCAATATCCTTAGGCAATTTGAGGAGATTGAGAAGAAGCCGACTGCATTGGTTGTTGGCTCTGCTTCTTCCGACCAGCCGAAAGGGAAGGGTAAGAAGAGGCAGGTCCCGTAACCTGCAAAGGCGAAGAAAGTGAAGAAAAAGACTAAAGGGGCCCCGTCGAAATCTGAGTGCTTCCATTGTCACAAGATTGGCCACTAGAAGAGGAACTGTAAGATCTATCTTGCAGAGAAGAAGAATGGGCATACTGATGCCTCCACCTCAGGTACAAATTCAATTCAATAAAACGTAATTATTTACAATCATATAGTATGAGATACTAAAAGACATCTGTGTAATGTATACAGGTGGCTGATATGAAGCAGATATTGGGAGAAGTACAGAGGACGGTCAGCAATCTGAGCAATCGTTGCTGCTAGGGCCGTTCAACGACTTCAAGAGACATGATCAAGAAGGAGATGATACTAATCTTAGTTTAATAAATTGTATCATTTCTTGAAAGTTGAAAACAATGATTGAGTGTTCTGCACTCAAAGTTTATGAGATAAACAAATTACGGTTCATCTTAATGAATCTGTTGTTTTAATGAATGTCTCGGAAATTGCGTTTTTGTTGAGTTGAAATTTGATTGGCTTAAATTTTCTGTGATTGTGGCTTTCTGAGATGGTTGCGAAATTCTCAAATGATGATGCGAAGCTTCGGAAGATGTTGATTTTTGAACTGACTTAATGTTATAGTCAATTGGTAGTTATGTATAAGTTCCAAGGGCGTATAAATTGTGTGCGATCACAATTATACACATATTAAGATTAATTCTTAATAAACTGCATTTAGTTATTAAAGAGTTAATATTAAATATGGTCAAGGGAAAAGTACAGTGTAGGACATTTTGATTTAGCGAGTCAATGCCAAGATTCCTTAAACCGATCTTGACTTGACTCATTCGTCAAACCGAACCTGACGCTAGTACATTCCATCAAAAGCACTTATAAAATGGTTATATCTTCGTATATATAATCTAAATATGATTTAGATATAATATTGAAGTATTCAACCAGGTAATTCTTAAAGTCGGTGGGAGCCAGCTCATATACTTGGTTGCGGATCTTTCGGACTAAGTAAAAAGGATTTCCACCTTAAATAAATCATCTATATAAAACATTGAATCAAAATTGTTTTGATTTAATCGTATATATAGAGACTTAGGGTGTCATGTATGTACTTGACATATTGACACAAGAAAAGTGGAATGAGCTGAGACTAACTTATAAATTATAATGTTAGACCCTACATCTAGGTTGTATTAGCTAATTGTTAGCTATACAAAGATAGGAAAAATTGATCCAGATCATTTTTCCAAAGGATCAACCCTGTGTGATCAAGAGATGTATTATTTAATCCATTAAAATTAGTTGTAGATACTAGTTAGTAAAACCACTCTTAGGTTTGTCATATAAATGTCAATGTGACTGATATGCTATAACGGTATGAGATACCGAGATAAATAGCCTAAGTGCAAGTGGGAGATGTAGGAGAATATATGCCCATAAGGCAATTTATCCGAAAGTATACGTCTTGTTCATACTGTATATGGTACCTATTATTCTAAGTATAAATCGTTCGTATTAATATACTTAGATAATATCCATAGACTTATAGTTAGGTCCTTACATATCTAGATGAGATCTCGAATATGAGTAAGTAAGCGACCGAATATAAACGTAAGTCTTAAACGGTTCGTGGTCATAGATGTGTCGAGAACTGGATATCGACACATCGGACAGACCACTGTGTCTTAGTCTTACCTTAGGGTAATGATGATCTCATAGTCATTCGACTTGGTGAAGTCGGAGAGGAGACACAGGTGCTCATTGGAGAATGAGTTCACTGAACGACCAAATTAGAGTTATTAAATGGTTAACTTTAACTGAACTGTCTTTAATAACTTTAGGGTAATGATAGGTTAGCTGGTCCTTAAGACCTGAAGTCATTTGTACAAACCAGTGAGTGAACGGTGTAGCTTAGACCTATGATCTAGCTTCGAGGCTAGGCCTGCTGAAAGATCTTAGGTTAAGTTGCACCTGAAGCTCTCGAGGTGAGTAGATGACTAAGATGGGATTCGTCACTTCCGTTAAAGGGAAGTTAGTGTTACAGGCTCAGTACAGTCTTTATGTTAATCCTCGGCTGGGGTACGTTGTAAGAAGTACAATGTGTATACAATAAAGACCGCCGTATACTGACCAATGTTGTCTAATAGGGTTGACAGTAAACCATACCCTAGGCCAACAAGAACACAGTCTTGACGAAGGGACTACGGCTAACGGAGTTCATCACTGACACAGCCAATGTAAACCCAATGATGCTTTTGTCAAAGGGTCCATCACGTTATGATGATTTTGAAACAAGGACGACAGCTACTGCTCGTAGTGACCGTCGTCTAGGGGTTCCGAGCCCCAACCTGTAGTAAGGTCAGGCTGTATGGTCTCACACAGAGTAGTGTTCGTGTCTTAGTAATAGGAAGATAGAATAGAGAGATATATCATTTGATGATATTCACAAAGCTTGTTGTGAAAGTTAGTCGCAATAGCAATAGGGACAAACATTGCATTTGATGCAAGCTATGATTAAATGTGTCGTAAATTGGTTACAACAAATTTAGTAGGAACAAATATATTGGAAGGGGTTACCTGGATGACGGGATCGTCCTGGTCTAAACACAGGTTCAAACCGTGTCCAAATCGGAGCTCAAACGAGCCCGGAAACGCGAAAACAGTCCAAGGCGAAGTGGGTTAGACCCACTGAGCTAATAAGCCCATAGGCAAAGGCAAACGGGCGCAGCCCGCTGGCTGCAGCGGGCGGGCGCCCGCTACAGTAACGGGCGTGGCCCGCTGCCTGCAGCGGGCGCACGCCTGCTGCGGCAGCGGGCGTGCGGCCCACCTTTGCCCCCTTGGGCGGGCGCACCCGCTAAGCTTAGCGGGCGTGCCCGCAACTTAAGTCATTTGGGGTTTTTTGAAACCCCAAATGACGGCTACAAAAATCGATTGTTTGCCCAACTTTGGGCAATTGTTTGAGGGGTCAAACGAAGTCGAAATTCATCGCCGTCGGTTCCTACGCGTTCACTATTCGAAGCTCTTCAGATTGATAGCTTGTTTGGTGTCTAAGGTTTAATGTGCAAAGAGAATTAATTAGTTAAAGTTTGCTTTTGTGAAAAGCTCACTTAAACTAGAAATTAATCCAAATTGGCTTAATTGATTTTTCTCCCATTTTGCGAACGTTCCACATTGCTCGCAACGAAGGAGTGAGTGCCGACTCCCTATATAAATAGGGGTGCACTCTCTTCGTTAAAAAACACACCAAGTCATCGATCGAGTAGCTCCAGACTTTTAGAGCAAGCTCGATCGGCGACTAAATTATTATCTCTCTCTCTTCTGTTCTTCGGAGTAGTCCTAGAAAGACTACGAAGGGGGTTTGGATTTTGATTCGGACGTCTAAGACGCAGGTTCTTCTCAAGTGAAACTTTCTACCGCGTGTGATCAGCTCGGAGGCGAAAGTCGGCTCGGACGGATCGATGCGAGGGTGCGAGACCGCTCAGGTGGATCGAGTCAAAGCGGCTCGGCTACGAGGAGCTTCTGAAGACGGTGCGGTACATCTTGCCCGCTCTAGGGCCAAGATTCCGGGTATGTGATTAAGTAGTTTTTAGTGTATATTTAATTAGTCGCTTTAGAGTAGATCCCTCTTGGGGTGGTCAGATCCACCCCAAGTTGGCATATATCGGGCTAGGTTCTGGCTCCCTCAGAGCCAAGCTAAATAGTTTAGCTAGTATAGAAAATTTTGATTTTCGATTTCCGCTGCGTTTTTGTGCCCTGTGGTCCGTCCGACTTAGGACGGACACAGATCCGTGCTCTAGGGGTCCGCCAAAATCCCAACATATGCTTCATCAGTCGACTGTCCACGTGGTAAGTTACTGTTATAAATTCTCACCTACCCTTGCTGATTGTGCAACAGTCGACTGTGGTTTCTTCAACAGTCGACCGTCGCGAGCACAGATTCTATCCGTTGAGATTTTTCTTACGGATTCCCAAAGGGTTTTTGCCTAAACTGTTTTGTGGATTTGAGAAACCTATATAAGGGCCTTCTACTGTTCCATTGAAAGGTTACCAAGGCTATTGCAAAATCTCTCAAGCTTTCATTCTAAAGTTTTAAAGCTCTCAAATCCAAAGCCCTAAGATCCAATCTTTGATCTCTTGCGCTCCAACCTAGAACCAAAGAGTTATCTTCTAGGCATTTGGTGCAGTCAAGAGAAAGGGCTTTCTCTCTCTTCCAAGAGAGTCTTCAACACACAACACATCACTCCTTCATGTTCTACTTCAAGGCATAGGTGATTGTAAGTGTTGCTTTCATAATTTCATAACTTTCGTTATTTGAATTTGCTCTTGGGTTGTGAGAGCGGTTTGCTTGCTCCCAAGTTGTGGGAGTCAAGGTCAATCGATTGTACTTTGATTTCACTTGTAGGGTTGCTACAAGTGGGTTTTAAGGAAACATCAAGTTAGGGTTCTAACTTGAGTATCCGGAGGTATCCGGGTGGAAGGGACGTAGGATTACCGGGAACAAGTCGGGAACTGACTTGGGTAATCCGAACCCTTGAAACATCTCTGTGTTTGCGTGTGTTTCATTTTGGGTTTAATTTCTATTCCGCATTATTTTTGTTGGATTGCATTTAAATTGGTGTAACTATCTTTTTAAGTTGCATAAACACTATTCAACCTCCTTTCTAGTATTTTTCCCATAGACAGAATCCTTACAATTAGTATCAAAGTGCAAGGTTTTAACTATGGCATCCAACAACAACAACGTTCCTCCGTCGACTTCGTACTACAATCACGATCATGATGGAGCATCCACACTTTTCGAAGGTCAATCAACGGTGTGTCCTCCACGTTTCAATGGCACTAACGTTGGCTATTGGAAGTGTAGGATGGAGACGTTCCTTAGGAGTGCTTCACTTTGGAGAATCCTCCACAAGGAGTACGTCGAGCCCACCGAAGAGGATTTCAAAAAATGGATGTCTTCCGAGAAATCCGCCAAAGTCAACAACGCAAAAGCAATGAACGCTCTTTATTGTGCGTTGGACCCGAATGAGTTCAACAAGATATGCACATGTAAGAGTGCAGATCAAATTTGGAACCATCTCATCGTTACCCATGAGGGAACGAACAAGGTAAAACTTTCAAAGTTATATGTTGCAGTGCAAAACTTCGATTTGTTTTATATGGAGGAAAATGAGAGCATTGCATCGATGTACGGATGTTTTACCGACATCATCAATGAATTGGAAGCCATTGGCCAAACTTACACCGAACCTGAAAAGGTAAGGAAGTGGGAAAGAAGAGCGATTGCCATCGAGGAGGTCAATGATTTGAAGAATTACACAGTTGTGAATCTTATCGGGACTCTCATGTCTTATGAAGTAAGACGGAAGAACCGATTAAAGATTCGAGATATGATGAATCCTTCGGAGGCCAAGAAGAAGGCTTTGGCATTCAACGCCAATTCATCATCCTCCGATAGTGAAGAATCAGAGAATGAGATGGATTTGAGTGAAATGGCCCAAATGGCGAAGAAGTTCCAACGCTTCTTCCGCAAAGGTAAATTTCCCTCTAACAAAAGATTTGAGTCTACTAATGCTACTTCCTCTCTTTGCTTTAAGTGTAATAAACCAGGGCACATCAAGAGGGATTACCCAATGCTAAGAAACAAAGAGAAGTGGAAGGCTCCGAAGTACCACAAGTCCGACAAGAACAACAGAGACAAGAAGAAAGGACTCGTAGGTACATTCGATGACTCAAGTGAAGAATCATCAAGTGATTCCGATGATGAGAAGGGTGAGAGGGCTCACATGTGTTTCACGACACAAGAAGATCCACTATCCGAGGAGAGTGATTCCGACACGGATGATACCGAGATAACAATGGATGAACATCATATTGCTAATGAAGAATTATTTGCTAAATATCAATCTTTAATGCGTAGATATACTAGCTTAAAGAAATCAAATGTTAGCAAGTCATCCATTCCATGCATTATTAATAATGACACCATTGTTGATACTTTAACTCTTGAGAAAGCAAACTTAGATTCTCAAAATGTCACTTTGAGAGATGAGGTGAATAACCTCAAATCTCAACTAGATCGAACACATCCTAAGGATAATAGTGATCTAGTTACACGACACACACAATTGGTTTAGAGAATGATTCTCTTAAAACTCAAGTGCACGAGCTCAAAGCACGGGTGTCCACCTTGAATACCAACATTTCTTCTCTAAAGGAGAAATATGAGCTCATGTCCTCCCGTATTGTGAGATTCAATTAGGGAAAAGGAAAATTGGATGATTTGCTTGCAAACCAATTTCCGGACACACATCCTGTTGGTCTTGGTTTTGAAAAAGCAAATGCATCCAATGATCACATCTCCTATAGTGGTGTCACTATAGACTTTGTGAGGCCTTCCTCCGGTGCATCCACAAGTGGTGTCAAAGACAATATAGATAGCAAACCTACCAAGAAAGTCACCACTTCACCTTCTCTTCCTTTTGGCAAGAAACCCACTAAGGGTGGAAACCAAAAGAGAAGTCATGCTTACATATACACTAACATTCATCCACGTAGGAAACCTCCTACTTCACAAGTGGATAATCATGACACTTTTTATGCTCCACACCCACAGACATGTGTAAATCCTCACATGAGAAATACTCATGTACGTGCTCCTATACACCCGTATGCACATACGCATCATTCTTACATGTATGCTCATCCTCCACATGTCATGCATGATCCATATGCTTCATACAACATGCATGTTTCCAAGCATACATATCATTCTCGTATGTCATATGCATATCCACCACCTCATGTTTATGCTAGAAACAATGTTCCTAAGAAGCATGCACCACATAGAAATTCAACAAGTATGCATGTGACGTGCGTTTATATTTCACATATTTACGCGCGTTTTCTTCCGTGTTTTTCCGTATTTACCGCCGTCTTTTATTTGTTTTCTCGTGTTTTCTTGTGTTTTCTTGTTTTCTTTCACTTTTCCGTGTTATCCGTTTTTACAGGATTTTTCTGGCATTTGGGGCGTAAAACGATGATATCATGTGTCCCCGGAGCAACGGGAGGAGTCACGCGTGATCCAGGGGGTCAAACGACGAAGATTGCATCTTTCAGCCCCTCACCCGGTCGGTTGGTCATCTCCAACCGATCGGGTGATGCACGCATGCACCACCCGGGCACAGCTTGGAGCTCACGAGAAGTCACCCGGTCGGTTCAGTGACCGGGTCAAAAGCTCAAAGTCTCTGGAAATTCGAAGCTGATTTCCAACCGATCGGGTGACTTTCACCCGATCGGTTCACCTGTAGCTGAATTTCAACAGCCAAGACTCGAAGATCCAACCGATCTCCTCACCCGGTCCGCTCCAAGATCCAACCGGTCGGCACCAAGATCCAACCGACCGCACCAAGTTCCAACCGACCGGTTCATACTGACCGGGTGAAACCCCCGCATTGCGCTGTGATTTTGTGAAGCAGCTCACCCGACCGGTTGACTTGTCAACCGATCGGGTGATGTCGTTTTCTATAAATAGAACCCTAGGTTTCCCAGATTCGGGAGTAGGTTATTTTTTACTGTTTTCTTCATTTTGTGACGGCTGTAATTTCCCTGTTTTTGTAAGTTTTCGGATCTTTGTAAAACTTTAGTATTATCTTAATTGCTTTACTACCTTTGCATTCCTATTGTCTGATTATGATTTTAACGGTCTATTTTCATTTAGATCGCTTTTTAATGAATATTTGTGAGTAGTTACCAAATCTGGGATTTTGGTGGAAACCCTTTCGGGGGCTCTTCCCGATGCATCCATAGGGTTAGGAAATCGATAGGGATTAGGAATCTAACGGTTACGCGGGGTGTTTTATTGTCTTCGGCGGGAAAAAGACTGCCTTTGACCGTTAGGCCAAGGGGGAATAAACTTGGCGGTTGACTCCCTAGCCATAGCTCACGCCCTTAGCGTAGACGCCGAATCCTAGCGCGCGGGAGCAGCAGGATGAGACGTTGGGAGTTATCGTTGCGAGGTTAGTGCTCTCGGTGCCGATCAGTGTTAATGGACACGGGAGTGCCCACTGATCGAACCCGGGAAGTCCGGCGTATCATCCTGGGCACCGACCGGAATATCGGGCCCATGGGATGCCGGTACCACTTTTAGAGGCAACGTCTCACCATTAGACCCTGATTCTGATCGCCATCCTACCCGTAGGCCGTATCGGCGAGAGTCGCTCGTTGGGGTGGAAACCAAAGTCCCGGGTTTTATTTTCATATTGTCTATACCTTGCATTCCTTTACCGTGACAACACATCATTCGATCTGGGCTAGCTCGCCCACGGGGTGATTTTGGTCCTCTTTGACACAAGCACATCCTAGCCTCCCTGTGTTTGACTCCCAAGCCACACTACAACATCGTGCGCTTGCGGTTACAAATATCTAAACCCTCACGCGGGTCCCCGGCCATTTGCAGCTTGCAAACCGGGGGCACGCCAAGTTTATGGCGCCGTTGCCGGGGAGGCAACGTGCTTGTTATTTTAGGATCTCTTGAACCCTAGTGTCTAGCTCTTATCCCTACCTCGCGATAATTTTCGCATTCTTCTTTTTCCTTTTTATTTTCTTATTTTTATTTCTTATCTTATCTGTTTCTTTCCCACTTGTCGCTTCACGGGTGTTTGTTGTTTTTCATGCGCAGGAGTTCAAGAAGTCTCGACGACTTGATCTCCGTTGATCCAGAGATAAATGCCACTCTTAGGCGTTTGGCCGCCGAGAAGCAAAGAAGAGAGGATCCTGAAGCCATGGGGGAGAACACCCCGCCTCACAAGTCCTTGTTGGAGTACTCGATGCCTTCCATCGAGTCCACCTTCGCCATCCCTCCTCCAGCTATTACGGCCCAAAGCTTCGAGCTTAAGCCATCTTTGGTGACGTGGATCCAGCAGGATCAGTTTTCGGGTGCACCCATGGAGCGCCCGATCGAGCATCCAGACTCCTTCTTGGAGAAATGTGACACCTTCCGGATTAACTGTGTCACAACTGAGGCGATCCGACTGAAGCTGTTCCCCTTCTCCTTACGAGATAAGGCCAAGCTGTGGCTTAGGGGGAAGGACCCGAATACATTCAACACCTGGGAGAAGCTCTCCAATGCTTTCCTGACAAAGTTCTTTCCCTCGGGGAAGACCATGAAGCTGAGGAGTGAGATCTCCTCCTTCTCCCAGGCCAGCCACGAGTCCCTGCATGAGGCTTGGACAAGATACAAGGAGATGCAGAGAAGATGTCCCCACCATGAGCTCCCCAAGTGGCAGATTATAAATCTGTTTTATAATGGGCTGAGGGACGATTTAAAGTCTTCCATGGACGCCGCGGCTGGAGGGTCCTTCATGTCAAGAAGTGAAGAAGATGCCGGACAAATTTTGGAAAATATGGCATCCAACAATGAACGATGGTGTGACGAGAGAGCCACACCAAGATCTGGGGGCATCCATAGAGTCGAAGACGTCGACAAATTGTCAAGCAAGTTTGACTTGCTGTCAACCCAGATCTCCGCATTGATGGTAGGCACCGGTGGCGCCGGTTCACAACAGATTGCTGCGGTAGAATCCGAAGTTTTTGGAGAGTTCGACGGTGGTGACATCTCACCACCGTTGGATCAGGCGAGCGCATTGTTTTACAATCCTACGGGGAATGCGCCATTTCCACCACGAACCGACTCAAACCCGACCTACTCTCCCAACAACCGGAATCATCCGAACCTTAGTTACCGGGTGCCTTACCAACAGCCGGCTCAGCAACAACAGCAGACTTATCAGCCTGCTAGGCCCCAGCAGTAGTTCCAGTAGCAGCAATTTCAGCAGCAACAACCACCACCACAGTATCAACAATATGCCCCTAGGAATCAGCAGCCCGCCCAGCAGCAATACGGCCAACAGAGGGCCATTTCTTCGGTTGAGTCCCTCTTGACTCAATACATAGCCAACCAGGAGAAAATCAATCTGAAGCTGGAGATGGGACAAAGAGTACTCACTGATCAGGTGACCCAGCTGGGGTTGCAAGTGGCGAACCTTCAGAGACCGCAGAATTTATTACCGCCACAGCCTGAGGTGAATCCTAGGGGGGTAAATCGGACCTTGGCACTCACACATGAACATGAAACGTGTCCGCCATCGTCTTGAGGAGCGGGACACAAATTCCTACTAGAGCGCCGCCCAAAGAACCGGAAGCACCACTGGCCGTTGAGCGGCCAATTGAAAAGGCTAGTGACGACGGTGCCCCGTCGCCAAAAATTGTGGCTCCGGAGGGAACCCCCGAAGAAGAGAAGAAGAAAGAAGAAGGGAATTTGAAGGTATTCAAGCCCGTTGTGCCTTTCCCACAACGGCTTGCCAAGGCCAAAATCGATGAGAAGTATGGCAGATTCTTTGCCATGGTGAAAGATATGAGCTTACAAATCCCCTTCCTCGAGGCCATAGAGATGATCCCCTCATATGCCAAATTTCTGAAAGACTTGATGACACGGGGATCTAGAAAGGAAAAGGTCGTGTTAACTGCGGAGTGCAGCGCCCTCATTCAGCGTGCAAATCCGCCCAGGCTCAAGGACCCCGGAAGTTTCTACATCCCTTGCTCTATTGGGGAAGTGCAAATCCAGAAGGCGCTCGTCGATCTTGGTGCGAGCGTCAGCTTAATGCCCCTATCATTGTACAAGAGAATAGGGATGTGAGACTTAGAGCCCACCGGCATGACATTGCAACTTGCTGACCGTTCGGTCAAGTATCCTGTGGGTGTGGTGGACGACCTCCCCGTCGATGTGAAAGGAGTGCATGTACCGGTTGATTTTGTGGTGATGGACATGCCGGAAGACAAGCATACCCCAATTATTCTTGGACGACCCTTTATGGCAACCGCCGGAGTATTGATAGACGTAAAGAATGGGAAGCTTTCCCTCAATGTGGGCCAAGAAAGAGTCGAATTTGACTTAGGCTTGTCGATGAAGCATCCAAACCCCCCGGACGATCCTATTGTCAATATGCTAGAGAATGAAGAAGATAGAGCTGTTGAAACAAATGCCTGGGAAGTGCTCTCGAGGAATCCCCCCGATAGCTTGGGGGACCTTGGAGAGCAAGTTGGCTCCCCTAAGAATGAAGTGGCTAATGAGGCGGTCGCGCGACATGTGATCCCTCCCGGATTCCCTAAGTCTCCTCCCACGAGGAGAAAAGGAAAAGAACCCTTGGACCTCACCGACGATGAGGTCCGGATCCTGAAAAAGATGGCGGTGGATGCCAATTTGAGGGAGAAGCCCCCGGATCATGTGAACAAAGGAAGGGTAGTCAAGCAAATCTTTTTACAGCCGCCGACTACACCAATAGCCACAACCTCTGGAGCTGAAGAGATGCCGGATTTTGGGCATCACCCGTATCGCCCACCATGAAAATCATCAACGGGCGTCGAGCTAAACGACGTTAAACAAAAGCGCTTCATGGGAGGCAACCCATGTTCTAAACTTTTTCTTCGCTTTTTAGGACTTTTTCTACTTTATTTTTATCTATTTTTATAAATAAATCCAGCCGCAACAACTTCCGTCGTGAAACTTAAGCGATTTTTGGGTTTTTGCAGAAAACAAGGCCTCAACCGACCGGGTGATAACTCACCCGATCGGTTGGGATGTATCAGCTAACAGCCGTGTCTGTCACAAAATGAACCGACCGGGTGAAGAAAAAAGTGACCGGGTGAGCAGACCGGGTGACCTGGGGGAACTCTCGAAAAAATCTCAGAATTCGTCAACCGACCGGGTGACAATATGCTAGACCGGTTGAGGGACCGGGTGAAAAACTCTGAGTTCTCGGGAGAATGTGTGGAGCGGCAAACTGATCGGTTGAGTTCTCAACCGACTGGGTCACCTGTAACGTTTCTTCAGCATCAAATTTTCGACCTAAGGTCAACCGATCGGGTGATAACTCACCCGACCGGATCGACTTAAATTCCTATAAATTTCCGTTGCCGACCGTTCGTTCCGCCCTCGCCATTTTCGAATCCCAAACCGACGTTTCGCCTCCTCCTCTTGCGCCTGACCTCGTTCTTCCCCAAAATCAACCTCAATCGACCCCCCATCTCCCTATCCATCCCACCATCGATTTCTCTCCATTCTCCTCGATTCCACCCACACACAAAACCCTAACCTTCACCCGTTCTCCCCAATTTCGAAACTTGCTGAAGAAATTGCCGCGGCTTCACAACGTGCTCCTATTGAGTAGCATCGGGGCGTCTACGAGCAACGATCTTCATCTCATCTGGGTAATCTCGCTCCTTAGCTCAATTTTAATTTTGCCCCAAATCTTCCATTTGCTCGTTGGTCGTGTTTGTGTTTATTCATTGTATTTTCCATACTCACGCACACACACGACTCCTGCACAATGCCTCCCCTCCGTGTTAAACCCACCGACGCCAGCTCTTCCAACCCTAGGCCCACCCGTCGTACTCGTCGCACACAACCCCCCGCTCAACCCACCACCACCAATCCATCTACCGCCCCACGCACCGCTCCCCCGCCTTACGTTGACGATCCCGAATACGGGATGCATTTCCAAGACGACGACGAGGCCGACCGATTCGCGGCCATGATTCTCCTAGCTGGACAGGGTGGTCGGATAACTCAGGAGTCCGTCGACCGAGACCTCCCCTTTCTTCAAAGTTTCATTCGCCACATCCGTGAAGATCCACCTGATGTCTCCGAGCTCCACATTCCACCTCCCACGACTCCTGGCCCCCAACACAGGCCCCCATCACCACCCCCAGAGGGTGGTGCCCCTACTTGATTTTTTCCTTTCCCTCTTTTGCCCCCCTATATTTATGCCCATCTGTCTTTACGGGGCCCTTCTTTGTCTTTGTCAGGGGGAGGACCCATTCACGTGTCGCATCACTTCCTTTTTATTTTTATTTGATTTCACTTTGTTTTTTTTGTGACCCCCCCTCGCATATTTCTGCATTTCACGATCATATTTCTTTGCTAGCATTGTCATGTCTAGCTTGGGGGAAGTCTGTTTTACTGTGTTGTCGTGTTTTATTTTCTTCTTGTGTGTGTGCTTGTTTTTACTTTTTATCATGTCGTGTCGTGTAGTTTGTTCATTTTCATTCTTTCTTTTTCTATTTTCGTGTCGTTCGGTTTGATTTTGATTTTTCTTTATTTTCAGTTTCGTATCTGTGTTTTCCTCGTTTTTCATTTCTTTTTGTGTCGGTGCATATTCCCCCCCATTTTCATTGCCCTCCCGTACTCACTCTTATTGCATTGAGGGCAATGCAAGATTCAGCTTGGGGGAGTCGCACTTTGTTCGTCATTTGAGTCTTTCTTTTTCATTTTTGTGTCGTTTTCATCGTGTTTTTATTTTTTCTTCTCTTCTTTTTATCTCTTTCTCCTAGAGATGAACCCTATGATGAATCGCCACAAAATCACACACACCTAGCGTGGCATCGATAATCACATTCACTAACCCTAGGATTTCGAGTTCTCTTGCATTTCACGCATCGTGGGTCCTCTTAGCTTTTTGTGAGTCGTGTGTCGTGCCTATCTGTTTGGTGTGCTTCTGCTTTGTGATTTACTTTATATACCTGTCCAGGAATGACCCCTAGATTATCATGTTTCGATATGAATATGCAGTACTTATTTCTACTGTCTGCCTCTTCTGCATGATATATATATCGTATGCTTCATTTCGCATGTGTCGGGATTCCACAATTAAGGACTAGGATAACCCATTTAGCCCATGCTTTATTTAGCGAGAATAGTTTCCTTTGCCCAAGTGTTTAGATTCCGACTTCTTTTTTGTTTTACTTGGTGCAAATCCCCTCGTCGTGTACCGTTCTCCCACTTGGGAGAGTACACATGTGTATAGCCAAAAACCCAAAAATCCAAAAAAAGAGAAAAGAAAAGAAAAACCCAAAAAGAAAAGAAAATTTTTGTATAGCCAAAAAAGCAAAAAAAATATACAAATGACCAAAACCCAAAAAAAATTCCCGTGTGAATATTTTCCTACTTGCCGAGAATAAAGGGAAGGCGAGAATTTGCACCGAGTGTTCTTCTCCACATCATCTCAACCCCCACAGTTTCGAAAACACTTGGCTTAGGTACTTTTTAGCTAGTATCTAGGCTATAGTGGTGTGATTTCCTTAACCCTAGTTGTGGAGTCCCCGATGCATGATACGCTTCTATTCTTATACTCTTCTCATGCATGCTTGAACTAATATTCACCGCAATTTCAAATTCGAATCAATATTTGGGTCGTTTCCTGGGTCTGTGTATATCGAGCTTTATTGCACATCATAGATAGCGACACCGACTGCTAGCGCACGACCACACTCACTCGCGCTTCACCGCGTGGGCCCACGGCACTTATTTGGACTCGTATCCCTAGGTTTAGTGATGCGATTTGGCGTTTGCTTGCTTGGTGTGTCGTTTTTGATTTTGTTGGCCCTGACGGGCGATCTAGGATATATAGTTTTATTTTTCTCTCTTTCTCTCTATTTTTCCCCTCCGAGCTCCTACTCTCACTCGTCTTCCTCGAGGACGAGGAAGAGTTCAGCTTGGGGGATTTTGACGTGCGTTTATATTTCATATATTTACGCGTGTTTTCTTCCGTGTTTTTCCGTATTTATCGCCGTCTTTTATTTGTTTTCTCGTGTTTTCTTGTTTTCTTTCACTTTTCCGAGTTTTCCGTTTTTTACAGGAGTTTTCTGGCATTTGGGGCGTAAAACGAAGATATCATGTGTCCCCGGAGCAACGGGAGGAGTCACGCGTGATCCAGGGGGTCAAACGACGAAGATTGCATCTTTCAGCCCCTCACCCGGTCGGTTGGTCATCTCCAACCGATCGGGTGATGCACGCATGCACCACCCGGGCACAGCTTGGAGCTCATGAGAAGTCACCCGGTCGGTTCAGTGACCGGGTCAAAAGCTCAAAGTGTCTGGAAATTCGAAGCTGATTTCCAACCGATCGGGTGACCTTCACCCGATCGGTTCACCTGTAGCTGAATTTCAACAGCCAAGACTCGAATCTCCAACCGATCTCCTCACCCGGTCCGCTCCAAGATCCAACCGGTCGGCACCAAGATCCAACCGACCGCACCAAGTTCCAACCGACCGGTTCATACTGACCGGGTGAAACCCCCGCATTGCGCTGTGATTTTGTGAAGCAGCTCACCCGACCGGTTGACTTGTCAACCGATCAGGTGATGTCCTTTTCTATAAATAGAACCCTAGGTTTCCCAGATTCGGGAGTTGGTTATTTTTTTACTGTTTTCTTCATTTTGTGACGGCTGTAATTTCCCTGTTTTTGTAAGTTTTCGGATCTTTTAAAACTTTAGTATTATCTTAATTGCTTTACTACCTTTCCATTCCTATTGTCTAATTATGATTTTAACGGTCTATTTTCATTTAGATCGCTTTTTAATGAATATTTGTGAGTAGTTACCAAATCTGGGATTTTGGCGGAAACCCTTTCGGGGGCTTGATCGTGCCCCGGATACACGTCCCGGAGCGACGGTTGTAGTTTTACTGCAAGCGCACGGTGTAGCGGCGAGCGGGTTATCGAACATAGGGAGGACGAATGAAAGTGCCTGCTCCAGACAACCTGGCTATAAGAACAGAAAAGAGGGAATTTGCCTTTGGCGATCCTGTCACAATCGTCAGACAAAGTACGGAAATATCAAATCAAATGAAGACGCCTAGGGAATGGGGAATCCCCGCTACTCACCGTATCTCATCAACATGATTCATTGGTATCAAAATTGCTAGGGTAGAATTTCGGATGAACTAGTTGCAACTGAATGTAAAACCTTGCTCACGCTCTCGCGCTGTTGCCGGTCTATAGCTTACCTAGGTTTGGATCCAATCTCTTGCAAACCCTAGCCTAGGCAAGCTAGCATTAGGATCAACATCATCGTTCAATCGCGCCTCGAGCCCACTCTCGTGCAAACTCGGGCCACGACCTAGGTTGGGATAGTTCCTACCCGTCCAATCTCTTGCAAACGGGTATCGGCATGGAATTGCAACCGAGAACCCTAGTATCGGTCCAATCTCTTGCAAACCGATACTACGGAAACTCAATTTCAACCCAATTCAGATTTCTAGGGTTTCCTATCGAATTGGGTTCCAATCTCTTGCAAATCCCAATCGATATGATCACCTAGCCATCTGTAGTATATCGATCCCAAACTAACCCTAATAGCAATTCTAGCAATATTTCTACCAAATCATCACAAATCTGAAATTGGGCTCGTAGGGTTCATCCCCACGCCCCAAGACGTATAGACTACTCACAATTCATATCACAATTGCAAAAATAATCAATTGAAATAACAAGAGAATTCATCACAATATTCAAATAAGCAATAAAAATGAGATTTTTACTGGAGAGGGAGAAAAACCAATAGAGTTCTCCAAGAATCCAACAAAAATCAACTTTCCTCTCCTCTCCAATCACAAGAATCAAAAGCTAAAAAGTTTAATCTAAAAAGCTGCACAAAGCAAAGGAAAAAGCTCTCTAACCTAGGTTAAAAACTGGGGTTAAATACCCCCTAAAATCGTCCAAAAAACTGTGACCAAAATGCCCCTGCGCAGCCTGAAAATCGCAATTTACGCTACAGGCAGCGCGGCTCACTCGACCGAGTGATAAAAGTCGCTCGGCCGAGTAAGAAACCCTGAGAATTTCCAGTAAGTCTGGGTCTTCGGGGGTCTTCACTTCGGGGGTCGCTCGGCCGAGTGAGTTGTCGTCACTCGGTCGATGGCTTCTATTCACTCGGGCGGTCGGCATTTACCACTCGGCCGAGTGGGTCTTCTGAAGCTCAGGCAGACGAAAAACAGTAAGTTGGCTCTTTTTGATGGGCGTCGTCTGAGTGCCACTCGGCCGGACGGAGTCTCGTCACTTGGCCGATGTGGCTTCCGATGCTCGGCCGAGTGCACACATGAAGCGTGTCCGATCTGGTCGGCTGAGCGGGGTCTCGCTGGTCGGCCGAGTGACTCCTTCACTCGGCCGAGTGAGACACCAAAAATGCCCAAACAGCTTGTTTCTGCCTCCTCGTCGCTCCTACGATGTTCTTTCTTCTTCCGCTCCTCTCCAATAACAAAATACCCCTCGGGGAAGTCATCGGTGACACTCTGGAGTAGGCGTATCTCGGGATCACTCCAAATCGCTCCAAATCTCCTGAAATACGACAAAAACAACAAATCGTGAAAAGCATCGCAATATTGTCGATAAATCGTGAAAAGCGTGATTTGAGCGACCTAAATGGCATGCAATGATGCGGAAAAAAGGTGTAAAATATGGAGTGATCAAAATCCCCCAAGCTTACATCTTACTCGTCCTCGAGGAAGATAAGTAAAAGGCGAACCCGGTGGATTCGGAAGACGAAAACGACGAAAAACGAAAAAACGAAGAACGAAGAAGAAAGAAGAAAGCGAAGAGGGAAACTGCTAGATCATTTTCTCAGGACGTGGGTTTTTCTTACTCATATAGCATGCACCGAATGTAGAACACATGTCAAAGAATTTTATTATGATATCATAGAATAATGGTGCAAATAGAAATAGAAAACCCAAGAATAATGATATAACATGAAAAACGGAATAATTTTAGAATTAACATCGTCTGAATCATTTAAAGCGGTATACAACATCGTAGATCACACACTTTTCAATTGAACGCTTTCTAAGAGGAGTATAAGAATATCACGCAATAGAATAGAAAGAATAGAAAAGTGTGGATTTCATGAAATGAGTGCTAGGCATAGATTTCTGGATTTTGTAAAGCTAAAACGATCTCACCGAGTATAGAATATTACTTAGCCTAGGTTGTCGTGCAACGTAAAGTAGTCACTCTCTCACACATCATTGGATTCCCTCCCCCAAGCTTATCTATAAGCGTGGTGGCACAAAAACAATATTTACATCCCCATTTTTTATGAAGCTCCAAAAGTAACGAAAATAAAAACAAAAAGAGAGAAGAAAGAGAGAACATGAGATGGAATCGTTTATTGAGATTCTTTTCTCTTTTCTTTTCTTTTTTTTTTCTTTTTCTCTCTCTTTTTTTTTCAAATAGCGTTTGTACACAATGATCCCAAATCAAAGAGAAATAAGGATATACAAGAATTTTTCTTTTTCTTTCTTTGGTTTTGGGGAATTTGGAGCTAGGAATTAATAGCGGGGGAAATGCCATATAATAGAATCGCTAAGGGGAGATTCACCAATGATTTTAAAATAGAGAATTGATGTTCAAGATATGTGGAGAAAGAAATAAATATGTCTCTCAGTTTACTCTATAAGACGTGCACGACAACTTCAGCAGGGTAATCTAATCTACTCAGTTTCAATCACAAAAAAGCTAACTAATCCCGATTTATCATAGCTAACATCATTCAATCATCCTGAAGTGAAACGTACAAATCATGCATATAGAAGTGATATAGGAAAAGAAAACGGTACTCCAGATATAAGCATTCAATGCGTGAATCTTGGTGTGTTTTCTGCGATGGCATACATATGAATATTCAGACTCAGCTAATAATAAAATTTCATCCATTTTCATGCGGGAAAAGTGTGGGTTACTATCTCTAAATGCAAGGCAAATCACAGCATATGATATCAGAAATAAAATCTAAGACATGACAAATATAGCATGCATATAAAGAAGGCTAACTCCACGTCATCATCATCACAGATTAGTCATCTCTAGCATGAGATGAAAAAGAAATAGAGATAAAGAGAGAAAATAAAGCTATTTACAATGCAGCACACAAAGAAAATAAGAAAAACATGATGCATGGTAAAAAAAGAAAAAGTGATGAAAGTGAGTGCAAAAGCGGAAAATGGTGTGAAAAACCAAAAATAAAGGTGGTAAATCGAAAAGAACGTGAGAACTCACTCCCCCAAGCTAAAGTGCACATTGTCCTCAATGTGCGAAGTGTGGCACACCGAGAGACGTGTAATGTGAGGGGTAGGTGAGGATGCATGCATGATGGAAAAGAAAATAAATAATAACGAAATGAAAAATATGATGCGGACATGATGCATGCAGATAGAGGAGTGATACAAATATAAAAGTGTGACACCAAAAACTCTCCCTCGCTCCCAAAAATGATATATAAAGATATATAAGGATATGAACATAATGTGTACCCAAAAACAGTGAGGGGAGGGTGGGTGGGCAAAAATCATCAGGACCCAGCAGAGACGGGCAGCACAACGGCAAAAAGAATCAATGGCATCAAGGGTGCCTAAGAGGGTGGGGCTGCGCCGTCTCCGTCCTGAGGCGGAGGTGGTGGTGGTGGTGGCTGGGGAACAGTCTGCTGAGCGGGTGTGGGTGTGGTAGCAGGCTGGGCGTGTGTGGTAGAGGGGGTGGGTACCTGCTGGGTGGGAGTGGGAGTGGGTACGCGAGGGAGCCGCTCGAGAACCTGGGTGAGACAATAGTGAATGTGCGGAAGCAGGTCGAAGCGGCGAGCCATATCGGTGACGGTGGCGGACAGGGTCCTAAGGTCACCTCTGAGGCGACTCACCGCCCACTCGAGAGCACGAATGCTCTGAAGTACAGTGTCGGGGGGAGGTGGTGCAGAGGGGCGCACCTGTCTGTGCTGTGCAGGACGGGGCTGGCGTACTCGGGTGGCGTAGGTGATGGGCTCAGCAGGTAGGTGGAGGGAAGGTGTTGTGCTCGCAAAAGTGGGCCTAGCCTCAGTGTGAGGCTGGGGCGCAGGCTGGTAAGAGGTGGAGGCAGCAGCAGCGGAAGTGGAGTATAAAAGTGGCAACGAGGCGGCCAGAGAGGTCGGTGACACAGACGTGTGGACAGACGCCACGACACTCTCAGAAAATACGGCTGCGGTGGAGACAGAGGCGGAAACCACGGTCTCCATGGCGGCAGCAAAAGAGGGCTCTCCGCTCTCAACTATAGTCGGTGGGTGCTCGGGTAGGGCAGAGGAAACGGGCTCAACGGACAGAGGGCCAGCAGTGGTGGTGGGCGTGGAGGTAGTGGGGGTGGTCGTAGGCGTGGAGGTAGTGGAGGTGGGCTCAGGGAGGGTACTCCCGACATCGGCAGAAGTGTGGACAGAGGTGTCGGGAGCAGCAGAAATATCAGGCTGCTGAGGGGCCACCGGGTCAGCAGGAGCAGCAGGGTCAGCGGGTGCAGCGTGGGCAGCGTGGGCCTACTCAGCCTGCTCAGCCTCCTCGGCCTCAAGCACATAGGCGGCAGGGATCAGGAGATCCATCGTCGGAAGACAGTCCACCTGTGCTGGTGCAATCTGAGTCCGAGCTGGGCTCGGAAGGATCATGTAATCTGCACCGAATGGATCGTGCAACCAAACCCAGTGCCGCTGACCATGCGGACGAAGCATCTTCATCCGAGCCATAACATCTATGGACAGAGAAGTGGGGCCCGGGGCTCGTCGCACATCAGCCGGAAATTCCTCGCCGGTCATCATGGCGAGCAGAGTGATCAGACCGCCGCAGCATATCGGTGAGTGATCGCCCACCGATACGATGATGCGATCCAAAAACCAGCTCGCGATATCAATCACGAGGGCGGGGACCAACTCGTCACCCTCCCTAGATAGAGCTCTGGGGCGCGTCATCGCGTAGAGCATATAAAGCTCCGGCGTGGACATCGTCCCAGGCTCATATCTCGCCAAAAAGGTAGTCGCCATAAGGCACTGAGCTATGCGGAGGCAAGGGTGGACGATGGCCGAGGCCTTGGCCCTACTAGGGTCGAAGGCAGCAGGAAGACCCGTGATCCGGGCCCAGAAAGCGCCGGCATCGAAGGAAGGTGGGGGGATGTGAGTGGGGGCGTAACCACGGTCGGCCCCGGGGACATCGGGCCACGAGAAGAAGGCTCTCATCATACTGAGAGTGACCTGGCACTCTCGGTCCATGAACCTAAACGAGCATCCCTCGTCGGTCCGGGCGATGGAACTAAGTACCTCAAGTGTCGGACGGACGAACGTGTCCGCCGACACCTGGAAGAAATCTCGCCAACCCACGTTGTCATACAACGTGCGCATCCCCTCGAGTACCCCCAGGTGTCCTAGGTCTGCAAGGTGTGCGAACCTAGAGGGTACGATCGAGCGCTGGGAAATGCGCTCGAAAATGACGCGGTGTGCGTCGTCCCGGAACGTAATCCCCAGCGGCCCGATAAGTGGAGCCGGTGGTGGTGGCTGTGGGACGGCAAGGAGTGGCTGTGTGGGGTGAATGGGCTGTGCGGGTTCTGCAGGCTGTGCTGGGTGAACGGGGTGTGGTGGAGTAGGCGGATGAGAGTCCTCCACCTCGTGGGAGGGGCCGGCATCATCCGACCGCTTCCGCTTGGCGGAAGCTCTCCTCGACCGCGGCCATGTCCGGGGCGGCATATGGCCCCCGGGTGCTCACCAAAAGCAATAAAAATGCGGCGTGCGTAAAATAAAGGAAAGAGTATACCGCTACACGCCGCGAGAGCAAAGCTATGGAAGCGTGCGAAGACGACGCCTCCACGTAGCCCAAAACAATCCCCGGAAGCTCCCCTGGGCTCCCCTAAGCTCCCCAATATACCATGCACATCAAACAAAGAGATTAGCATGTAATATTCAAAACGTATGGGGGGTTAGGGGTATAATAGATAGAAATTGAACTTAATTTGGGTTTGGGGTTCGATAAACACATGGATCGTCAAGAAATACGAGAGAGAGGAGAAAATAGGGCGAATAAGGCGTTACCGGAGTTGGCCGGAGGTGTGGCCGCCGGTGGCGACTCGGGCGAGGCGCGGCGACGATCGGCCGGAGTTGGGTGGCCGAGCGCCGACGCATGGTGCATGGTCGGGCGAGTGAGGGGGAAGATCAGGGCCGAGGGAGTCGAAGGGTCGGGCGCTATACGTTTTAATTCGTTTTGAAAAACGCGCCCCCCCACGCCACCTTTTATAGAAAAAGTTACGACTCGGCCAAGTGACTAAGTCGCTCGGCCGAGTGAACTCGACGGAAAAATTCCTCCCCGCTTACGCTTCGGCCGAGTGGCCTTGCCACCCTCGGCCGAGTGGAGTAAGTCCATTCGACCGAGTGGCTCAAGCTACTCGGCAAGACTCACCTTAGGAGCGTATCAGTTTTACTCGGCCGAGTGAAGAAATATACTCGGCCGAGTAGCAATTATACTGAAATCAAGAAAAGAAACAGAGAGTTGTGTACAACAGACTTCCCTCGTTCGTGAGCCGCTCGGTCGGACGAACTTGAGTGCTCGGCCGAGTGACTAGTATACTCGGCCGAGTGAACCCTGTTTTCTGCTGTTTGGCTTCGTTTGGGCTCTAAACTCTGTTTTTCTTCCTCCAGTCGATTTCATCTTCCTCCTAAGCATCGAGCGCCTTCCTGGAGCGCTCCTCGTCGCCTCGTTCATCCTCCTAATGATAGGTACCTCGTTCTCCTCTCCTGTCAAAGAAAAATAGGACCCGTTATCACGAAATTTTTGGGCGAACGACTCAAAACACTAATAATTTCTAAAACAAAAATAAAGAAAAAGTAAAAATAAAGCTATAACCGTCGGGTTGCCTCCCGACAAGCGCTCGTTTAAGGTCGTGAGCTCGACCCCCTATGATTTTCAATTAATGCGGGATGTTTGGTGCATATGAGATGCACCCGTCAAATTTTCCGGGGAGAACGCTTGGATTCGGAAGTTGCGGCGGCGTGTTCTCCCTCGGTGGTCTCTCGTCTCGAATAGTGTTGGGGGGTGGCTCCCCCAAGCTAGCACTTGCTCCGGTCCTCGGCTTCACCGGTGACACCGATTTTCGTGTCGGTGTGGCTTTCTTTGGAGCCTTCATCTTCGAGAGCTTGCAGAGCTCCCGTATCGTCGCGACATCAGCGTCGCCTTCATCAATGTTCATGGAGATGTTGGGGGAATGCTCCATCTTCTCTTCTTGGTCCAAATCTGGCTCCTCCTCAAAATCTTCCTTGAATAGAGCGCCGATCGAATGGAGGATCGCCTCCTCAATAACCTCGTCAAGGAGGTCCATATAGTCCAACTCCTCGTGATAAGGCATGTGTTTCATTGCCTTGGGAATATGAAGCTCCACCTCGATGTTGCCGACATTCAATGTTAGAGTTCCTTCACGTACGTCGACAATGACACCGGCGGTGGCGAGGAACGGGCGTCCAAGTATTAGCGACGTGTCTCCCTCCTCCTTAACATCCATGATCACGAAGTCACATGGCAAACATATGCCCCCCGGGACTTGTAGCGGGATGTCCTCTGCGATCCCTACCGGCCTTGTGATCCGACCATCGGCTAGTTGTATCCGCATGTCGGTAGGCTTCAATTTCGTACCGGTATTTAGCCTTAGGAACATAGAGAGAGGCATGAGGCTAACACTAGCCCCTAAGTCCACCAACGCCTTTTGTAGAGGGACGCCGCCCAAGGTGCAAGGAATTTGAAAACTCCCCGGGTCTTTGAATTTAGCCGCCTCCTTCTCTCTCTTGGTGAACCAAGAGCCCTCCTCGGCGAGCATAATTTTCTCCTTCCTCTTTCTTACCGTAATCAAATCTTTAAGGAACTTGGCGTATGTCGGGATTTCCACGATAGCGTCGAGGAAAGGAATGTTGAGGCTTACCCCTCTCAAATACTCGAGAAACTTTGCTAGCCGTTTCTCCATTTTTGCTCTAGCAAGCCTCTGAGGGAATGGGACCGGTGGCATAAAACGCCTCTCTTCAATCAATTGCTCCGCTCTAGACTTTTCTTCCCTTTGCGGCTCTTTCTCCATTTCAACTTCAACGACCGGCTCACTTGGCTCTACATTCTCCTCCACGGGCTCCTTAGTTGGAATCATGACAGGAGTGGTATCCTTCCCGCCTCTAGTTGTAACGGCAACACGACATTGATGTGGCCGGTGTTGCCCCGTGGGTTTTGCTCGGGTTGAGCCGGCAATTGTTGAGTATTTCGATTGAGCAACGCCAATTGCTCCGAGATTTGAGCTACAACGGTTGTAAGGGAGTCTTGGCCCGCCTTCAAGGAAGCGTTGATCTTCTTTTGCTCGACCATAAACTCCTCCACCTTAGCTTCAAATTCGGATCGTTGTTGAGCTTGTGGAGGGTTTTGATTTCTCCACCCTTGATTGTATCCGGGCGGCCTATAGGGTGGAACTTGTTGCTTCGGTGGGAAATTTTGTTGTGGAGGCCCCCTCGGTGGATAATGTTGTTGTTGTTGTGGTGGTCGAGCTTGTTGAGGTAGTTGTTGCGGTGGGTTCAACGCTCCTTCATTGTTGGCATAGGAGAAACTGGGATGGTTTCTAGTGGCCGGATTGGCCCAATATCCTTGGTTCCCCGCGACGTATTGAACTTGTTCCAAAGATCCCTCTCCTTGTTCTCCTCCCAAATACATAGCTTGAGATTGGTCTTGCCAATCACACATTTGATTCGTTGGTGCGGATGTGGAAGGGGTCCCTTGGGGCTCCGTGATATACTTCTCCAGTCTCTCCACTACCTTGTGGAGAGAATCAAACTTGTTTGTCAGCTCCGCTACGGCCTTCGCCTCATAGATGCTAGATGGCTTCAAGGAGGACGAAGAGTGTCCTCGCTCGTCGCCCCATTGTTGATTGTTTGATACCATCTCCTCAATTAGGGCCGTATCTTCGTCGGGAGTCTTCAATAGGATGGCACCATTTGCCGCGGCATCAATAATCTGCTTGGTCCCCGGTTGGAGACCATTGTAGAAGCTATGAACTAGCTCCCAATCTTCAATGCTATGGTGCGGGCACTGATGCTGCAGGTCTTTGAAACGCTCCCAAGCCTCATAGAGCGTCTCTTGAGGTCATTGCTTGAAGGACATAAGAGCACTCCTAATCTTTACCGTCTTGGAGGGTGGATAGAACTTGTCAATGAATGCGCTCGCCAACTCATCCCATGTGGTAAAGACTCCCTCAGCTTGCGTCCTCAACCAATAAAGAGCTTTATCCTTTAATGTGAAGGGGAAGAGGCGCAGTCTGATAGCATCGATGGAGACCCCCGTCATCTGAAATGTGGCGCACTTCGACAAAAATAGCTGGATGTGGTAGTGGGGATTTTCATGGGCATTCTCATGAAATGGATCCTGCTGCATCAGAACCACTAGTCCAGTCTTCAGCTCAAAATTCTTGTCAGCCGCCAACTCCGGCATGGCAATGGATGAGGTCGTAGAAGAGGTCTTAGGCCGAAGCCTATCTCGAATAGAAATAATCCTCGCCATTCTTGCCGCTAATTGTTCCGCAGTTTTCGGGTTGGTCATAAACCTCCCTTCCAGGTCTTGTCTCCTCTCCGCTCTGATTCTCCGCACGGTACGTTCAATCTCGGGATCAAATAATATAGCTTCAGGGTCCGCAGTGGATCTCATGTACATGCACGGGAAAACAAAGGTTCAAAGAAGTGATTAGCACAATGGAAGGGTTAGATAAAAAATAAAGAAATAAAACAAAAAGAAAGAAATAGCTAGGGTGGTAGGGTCAAACGCAATCGCCTCCCCGGCAACGGCGCCAAAAACTTGATCGCGCCCCGGATACACGTCCCGGAGCGACGGTTGTAGTTTTACCGCAAGCGCATGGTGTAGCGGCGAGCGGGTTATCGAACACAGGGAGGACGAATGAAAGTGCCTGCTCCAGACAACCTGGCTATAAGAACAGAAAAGAGGGAATTTGCCTTTGGCGATCCTGTCACAATCGTCAGACAAAGTACGGAAATATCAAATCAAATGAAGACGCCTAGGGAATGGGGAATCCCCGCTACTCACCGTATCTCATCAACGTGATTCATTGGTATCAAAATTGCTAGGGTAGAATTTCGGATGAACTAGTTGCAATTGAATGTAAAATCTTGCTCACGCTCTCGCGCTGTTGCCGGTCTATAGCTTACCTAGGTTTGGGTCCAATCTCTTGCAAACCCTAGCCTAGGCAAGCTAGCATTAGGATCAACATCATCGTTCAATCGTGCCCCGAGCCCACTCTCGTGCAAACTCGGGCCACGACCTAGGTTGGGATAGTTCCTACCCGTCCAATCTCTTGCAAACGGGTATCGGCATGGAATTGCAACCGAGAACCCTAGTATCGGTCCAATCTCTTGCAAACCGATACTACGGAAACTCAATTTCAACCCAATTCGGATTTCTAGGGTTTCCTATCGAATTGGGATCCAATCTCTTGCAAATCCCAATCGATATGATCACCTAGCCATCCGTAGTATATCAATCCCAAACTAACCCTAATAGCAATTCTAGCAATATTTCTACCAAATCATCACAAATCTGAAATTGGGCTCGTAGGGTTCATCCCCACGCCCCAAGACGTATAGACTACTCACAATTCATATCACAATTACAAAAATAATCAATTGAAATAACAAGAGAATTCATCACAATATTCAAATAAGCAATAAAAATGAGATTTTTACTGGAGAGGGAGACAAACCGATAGAGTTCTCCAAGAATCCAACAAAAATCAACTTTCCTCTCCTCTCCAATCACAAGAATCAAAAGCTAAAAAGTTTAATCTAAAAAGCTGCAAAAAGCAAAGGAAAAAGCTCTCTAACCTAGGTTAAAAACTGGGGTTAAATACCCCCCAAAATCGTCCAAAAAACTATGACCAAAATGCCCCTGCGCAGCCTGAAAATCGCAATTTACGCTACAGGTAGCGCGGCTCACTCGACCGAGTGATAAAAGTCGCTCGGCCAAGTAAGAAACCCTGAGAATTTCCAGTAAGTCTGGGTCTTCGGGGGTCTTCACTTCGGGGGTCGCTCGGCCGAGTGAGTTGTCGTCACTCGGCCGATGGCTTCTATTCACTCGGGCGGTCGGCATTTACCACTCGGCCGAGTGGGTCTTCTGAAGCTCAGGCAGACGAAAAACAGTAAGTTGGCTCTTTTTGATGGGCGTCGTCTGAGTGCCACTCGGCCGGACGGAGTCTCGTCACTCGGCCGATGTGGCTTCCGATGCTCGGCCGAGTGCACACATGAAGCGTGTCCGATCTGGTCGGCCGAGCGGGGTCTCGCTGGTCGGCCGAGTGACTCCTTCACTCGGCCGAGTGAGACACCAAAAATGCCCAAACAGCTTGTTTCTGCCTCCTCGTCGCTCCTACGACGTTCTTTCTTCTTCCGCTCCTCTCCAATAACAAAATACCCCTCGGGGAAGTCATCGGTGACACTCTGGAGTAGGCGTATCTCGGGATCACTCCAAATCGCTCCAAATCTCCTGAAATACGACAAAAACAACAAATCGTGAAAAGCATCGCAATATTGTCGATAAATCGTGAAAAGCGTGATTTGAGCGACCTAAATGGCATGCAATGATGCGGAAAAAGGTGTAAAATATGGAGTGATCAGGGCTCTTCCCGATGCATCCATAGGGTTAGGAAATCTATAGGGATTAGGAATCTAACGGTTACGCGGGGTGTTTTATTGTCTTCGACGGGAAAAAGACCGCCTTTGACCGTTGGGCCAAGGGGGAATAAACTTGGCGGTTGACTCCCTAGCCATAGCTCACGCCCTTAGCGTAGACGCCGAATCCTAGCGCGCGGGAGCGGCAGGATGAGACGTTGGGAGTTATCGTTGCGAGCTTAGTGCTCCCGGTGTCGATCAGTGTTAATGGACACGGGAGTGCCCACTGATCGAACCTGGGAAGTCCGGCGTATCATCCTGGGCACCGACCGGAATATCGGGCCCATGGGATGCCGGTACCAATTTTAGAGGCAACGTCTCACCATTAGACCCTGATTCCGATCGCCATCCTACCCGTAGGCCGTATCGGCGAGAGTCGCTCGTTGAGGTGGAAACCAAAGTCCCGGGTTTTATTTTCATATTGTCTATACCTTGCATTCCTTTACCGTGACAACCCATCATTCGATCTGGGCTAGCTCGCTCACGGGGTGATTTTGGTCCTATTTGACACAAGCACATCTTAGCCTCCCCGTGTTCGACCCTCAAGCCACACTACAACACCGTGCGCTTACGGTTACAAATATCTAAACCACTTCACCTTCTCTTCCTTTTGGCAAGAAACCCACTAAGGGTGGAAACCAAAAGAGAAGTCATGCTTACATATACACTAACATTCATCCACGTAGGAAACCTCCTACTTCACAAGTGGATAATCATGACACTTTTTATGCTCCACACCCACGGACATGTGTAAATCCTCACATGAGAAATACTCATGTACGTGCTCCTATACACCTGTATGCACATACACATCATTCTTACATGTATGCTCATCCTCCACATGTCATGCATGATCCATATGCTTCATACAACATGCATGTTTCCAAGCATACATATCATTCTTGTATGTCATATGCATATCCACCACCTCATGTTTATGCTAGAAACAATGTTCCTAAGAAGCATGCACCACATAGAAATTCAACAAGTATGCATGCAACTAGGAAAAGGACTTCCAAAATACACACCATTTGGGGTCATAAGAACACTAGCCTAAATGATGAGCAAACATAAATACTTGTGACTAATCCCCTATTTTGCAGTTAATCCATTGTCTAAGCATTATATGAAGATCCACTTGTAATGGATGACTCTCAAAGATCATTGAAGGCAAATGACATGGATTGGATGATCGTATATGATGATTGAAGCTCCATGAAGACTTCAAGCTCATACGATGGATAGAAGAGAGAATTCGTCAATGTAAATTTCTTATATCTCTTCTAGTATGTAGCTTAGAAGTAGAACATTGATGGAGAACTAACACACATCTTCAATTCAGTCTTAGGACATCATTAGATCATTCGTCCTTAGACTCCAACTCATTTCCTTAGTGATTGTGCTTGGATTGTTTATAACAGTCAACTGCTGAACGCTTTACAGTAGTCTGTCTCAAAAACAGTCGATTGTGTTTTGTTCTACAGTCGCCTGTTATGCACAAACTTTTACAATTTCGTTTTGGGCTTCTCTGTCTTATTTCGCACAGGCAACTGATGAACGATTCACATGCGCCTGTCCAAGTGATAGTCGACTGTGTTTTGTAAATCAGTCGCATGTCTATCTTCTGCCCAAACTTTGTTGATCTGACTTTTACGGCCAGTCGACTAATGCTGAATATACAGTTGACTGTCCCTTGGATTAGTCGACTGTCTATGCTGCAACAGTCGTCTGTTTGTGAGCCAATTCATTGACTCAGCTCTCTGGAATTTCTCAGGGTATTTGACAGTCGTCTGTATAAGGATTTACGGTCGCCTGTTCTGATTAACAGTCAACTGTTTTATTCGCATTAGTCGTCTGTCCTGTTATCTTAGGAGATTCCCAGATTTCATCAACTTACCCATCTTTTGGCCAGTCGCCTGTAGAAGGATTTACAGTCGCATGTTGCTTCAACAGTCGCCTGTCTATGCTTCATCAGTCGACTGTCCACGTGGTAATTTACCGTTATAAATTCTCATCTACCCTTGCTGATTGTGCAACAATCCACTGTGGTTTCTTCAACAGTCGACTGTCGCGAGCGCAGACTCTATCCGTTGAGATTTTTCTCACGGATTCCCAAAGGATTTTTGCCTAAACTGTTTTGTGGATTTGAGAAACCTATATAAGGGCCTTCTACTGTTCCATTGAAAGGTTACCAAGGCTATTGCAAAATCTCTCAAGCTTTAATTCTAAAGTTTTAAAGCTCTCAAATCCAAAGCCATAAGAATTCCAATCTTTGATCTCTTGCCCTCCAACCTAGAACCAAAGAGTTATCTTATAGGCATTTGGTGCAGTCAAGAGAAAGGGCTTTCTCCTCTCTTTCAAGAGAGTCTTCAACACACAACACATCACTCCTTCAAGTTCTACTGCAAGGCATAGGTGATTGTAAGTGTTGCTTTCATAATTTCATAACTTTCGTTATTTGAATTTGCTCTCGGGTTGTGAGAGCGGTTTGCTTGCTCCCAAGTTGTGGGAGTCAAGGTCAATCGATTGTACTTCGATTTCACTTGTAGGATTGCTACAAGTGGGTTTTAAGGAAACATTAAGTTAGAGTTCTAACTTGAGTATCCGGAGGTATCCGGGTGGAAGGGACGTGGGATTACCGGGAACAAGTCGGGAAGTGACTTGGGTAATCCGAACCCTTGAAACATCTCTGCGTTTGAGTGTGTTTCATTTTGGGTTTAATTTCTATTCCGCATTATTTTTGTTGGATTGCATTTAAATTGGTGTAACTATCTTTTTAAGTTGCATAAACACTATTCAACCCCCCTTCTAGTGTTTTTTCCATAGACAGGATCCTTACACAAGAGAGATGCGTGTATCATTTAGAATTGATGATATTTGCAAATTGGTACAGAAATTTTACCAACAAGACTTTACAGAATATGAGATAACACAGTTGCACATACAATTTCAACATTTTGATCATGTCCGACAACTTCCAGATTTTAAAGCATTGGTAACAATTTCAGATCTATGTCAATGGTTGGTAAAAACTAGGAAAGCAGAAGTGTATCCTCTTGTGTATAGAGTGATAACTCTTATTCTCACACTTCCAGCTACTATAGCTACTATAGAGCGTTCTTTTTCAGCGATGAATATAGTCAAGACTACACTATATAACAAGATGAGAGATGATTTTTTGTCTGATTGTTTGCTTGTGTACATTGAGAAAGAAATTGCTAAAAAATTTAGTATGGATTCAATTATATTTGATTTTCGTGACATGGAAGAAAGACTCGCCATATTTTAACATGGTGAGAATGTAATGTCTTACTTTGATATATTTAAATCAGAGTTTAAATGTTATTTGATGGAATATACCCATATGAATTTATATAATATATTTACCCGATGATTCATTATTCTCTATAAATAAATATTATAATGTTTTGGTTGAACATTATTTATGTATTGATAGATTCCACTATTTGGATTGCCGCGGCGGTAACATTAAGGGCACGAGAAGATTGAAAGGTCCAACTACTATCCCAGAAGGGTATTTTGGACTTTGGACGTAAAGGCGGGCGAAAAGCGCACGCTGGGGGGTACTTTTGTCAAAAAGCTGAGAGTCAAAATAGCGAACGGTAACAGGGAGCGTGGCCGTGGGGACGATATCACTGAGGCGCAGGGAGCGCTTACTGACGAAAACAGGAAACGATGGGAAACAATTAATACAGAAATTAAAGCCGTATTTATGGTTGATTTCTGGAAAATGGGGTGAGTTAATGAGTTGACGTACGGCTCCCAGTCACCACCCCGTGCTCCACGTTCAACGATCCAAGGATTGATTCTCGTATAATAATTAAATCATTATCATTAATTACCATTTATTTCAAAAATTATCACCGGTCCCCTCAACATACTCAATAATTAAGCGTATTACGGTAATCATATGACATAAAAGCTATGGTCTCACGTATGTACTCGAACGCTTAAAAGGTGTTCATTTTCATAATTTAAAATCCTAAAACATTGGATATGTAATATGTTGATCGCAAAAAACATACACGCGCCAGGAAGGGGTCGAACCTTCGACTTTCTGCTTAGGAAACAGACGCTCTATCCACTGAGCTACAGGCGCTTGGTTGTTAAGGTTATTACTAATTATCTCTGAACTTAGATTAATTAATTTTAATGAACAGCCTCCGCTCTTTTCCCTTCTCTCTTCGTCTCTGCGAACAAATCTTCTTCAATTTTTTTTTTTTCGAAGGAGACGAAGAACAGCACAATGATTCGGGCGGTGATTATACTCAACACCCAAGGCAAGACCCGCCTCATCAGATTCTACGAATTTAAGGTCCTCTCTCTCTCTCTCCCCCCCAATTATTTTCGGTCGTTTTTTCTTTGCTTTTCTCATAAACTAGGGTTTAGGTTGACTAAAGCTTAACCCTTTCTCCATTGAAACCCAGCCGCCTGAGAAACAGCAAGAACTCATCCGCAGCATTTACGGAGGTTGCAATGTTTAAAGCTTCTGTTTTGAGAATTAGTTGTCTCTTCTTTTTAACCCCCTTGTTTTGATTGGTTCAATGATTTGATCAGTTTTAAGCGAGAGAGCGGAGAATGTCAGCAACTTCGTCCAAGTCGATGCCATCTTCGGCCATGTAAGAAATCTTCATTCAAAATCTCATCTTTGTTTGGTAAATATGCTATTTAATGAGTGCAAGGTGATTAGGGGTGGCAAAATGTACCCGACCCGAACCGAACCTGGCCTTGTAGGTCGGGTATGGGTAATGGCCAATCCGGATCGGGTAGGATCCGGGTCGACCCAACCTGACCCAGATAAAATCTGAGTCGGATACGGGTTTGACCCTTAACCCGGATTGACCCGAATTTTACCCTGTTTGTATATAAAAATAGATATATAATTTATATTTACCACTTTCGGCCTCCGACTTTGGGGAGTTGGTTAGCACGACTTGTTATCCCTTTCAAGGTGGCCCAGGTTTCAAATCCCCCTTTCTATTTGATATATTTTTGTAGTTTAGATAAATAAAAGTAATGCGGCACAAGCCCCACACACAAATTGGTAGCTCGGTTGCTTTGTAAACTTGCTTCCTGGAGACGCAGCTTCGAATACCTCCTTCAGCAATTTAATTCAACACTATTTTTATTTAAAAGAGAATGCGGTTCGGGTTTGGGTGACCCGCTAACCCGCCGGGTCTGGTTCGGGTCTTGTGTTTTCGACTCGGATTAAATTCGGGTTGGATTCGGGTCCATCTCTAAACAGGTCAGATTTGACCCGACTTAAACCCGATCCGACCTGTTTGCCACCCTTAAAGGCGATGCATTAGTTTGTGTCCTTTTCTACTAAAAGATGGTGTCTTGTCTTATTACGAGCATTATGGTTAGGATATGATGGACGTGTGTTTGAACATTTGCATGTGCTGGAGTCATGGAGTAATGAATGTAGCATGAAATTCAATAGAGCAGTGCTATCTGCACCGCAAACTTTTGCGGTGCAGACACGGAAATAATTGAGAGGTGACTGTATGAGCCCCTGAAGTGAGGACGTGGAGTAAAGATGGGACCACTCCATCAAATCTCTACGTTTTGGCTTGAAAAGAGTCTGACAGCACCTTTGACTTATTTATTTTATATTTTATTTTACTTAAAATAATCTCCCTCCCCACGTATCTCCTTCCCTCTCCACGTTCTCTCTTCGGAGCAATGGAGGCGGTGCCGGTCAGTTGTCCGAGGGCTGAGTGAGGCGGCGGCGGGTTGGCCGGAGGCATGTGACGCCGTGGCGAACTCGACAGAAGCTCATAGGGAGGGAGGGGCTCTGGTGGCTGTGTGTGCTCAGACTTCGAGCGAGTCTACAGCGGTCAGGGGGCGGCAACGGCGGAGAAGTCGACCCGGGGAGGCTGAGAGCACGGAGGATGGGCTCGGGACATCGGTGGTTTGTCGACAAACTGTAGTGATGATGTGAGATGGTCCGGCCGTGTCGTTGGCTCGCGGCGTTGCTCCGTGGGCCTCGGCGGCGGCGTCATTGTAGCGGACGAGGCACGCACGACGATCAGCCTGTTGAAGCTGGGTCCAACAACGGTACACGGAGGACTACAGTTTAATATTTATTCATCCCTCTCATGCTTTCTTCATCCCTTTCATGCTTCGACTTGAGGAACAACCCCGGTTTATAGAATGAAAGATGAAGTGTGAGTGAGAGATAGAGAGACGACTCTGATGCAGCAAGGCCATTATACTGTCTCTATCCATCTCGCATGAGGACTTCAAATTATTACAGAGACACAGATGGAAGAGAAGAGGATACTAAGAAAAGAAATTGTTTTACTCCAAAAGACAACTTTACTCCAAAAAATGAGAAGATCATGAACCACTACAGTTTCATCAACAAGAACATAAATCTCTAAGCTGACATAAAAGAAATTATCTTCTTGATACTCCAAAAAATGCCTGAGGCTGCACCTGCACCTGCCAGTTTGGTGCAGATGGGATGCTGGTTGACGGAAGAAACGGACACTACGGTGTGAAGATCGCCTGCACCTCCTGTTGGGTCTATCTATAGAGGAGATCATATGAGATCGACCTGGTTTATAGAGAGAAATGGGGGGCGTGAAGATCGCCTGCACCTCCTGCTTCAACTCCTACTTTCATTCCCTTCTTCCTCCCTGCTCATCCTCTTCTTCCTCCCAACCCTTCGCATCCACCTTCTCCTCCATCGCCTCTGTCAATTGCACCCAGATAAGGTGTCTCTATGGCTTCTGCGATCGCCCCCTCCCCTATCATCAGCGGTCGCCGTCCCTCGGAACCACCTCCCCCGACCTCTCAAGGCGATCATCTTTGGATGATTTGCAAGGAAGTGCCAGGTGCAGAGTCCAACTCCAAGTCCTGCGAAGGGCTTCCACTTCTGCCAGCTTGGACGCCGATGAATTCGCCCGACGGCTTGAGGAATTAGCCCTCAAACTTCACCACGACGCTTCTCCATCACCTACCGAGGTTCTTCCGGATTCCAGGACCAATCAACAAGAAGCCGGCACTGGCAGGTGCAACCTCAGCAGTCGGCAACATGATCGAACCTCCATGGCCGACGGTTCTTTCGGAGCCACCAAACTGGCAGAGCTTCCGTCGAGTTCGCCGTTGCGTCACATGCCTCCGGCCAACCCGCTGCCGCCTCACTCAGCCCTCGGACAACTGACCGGCACCACCTCCGTTGCTCCGAAGAGAGAACGTGGAGAGGGAAGGAGATACGTAGGGAGGGAGATTATTTTAAGTAAAATAAAATATAAAATAAATAAGTCTAAAGGTGCTGTCAGGCTCTTTTCAAGCCAAAACGCAGAGATTCCATGGAGCGGGCCCATCTTTGCTCCACGTCCTCACTTCACGGGCTCTCACAAAGTCACCTCTCAATTATTTCCGTGTCTGCACCGCAAACGTTTGCGGTGCAGATAGCACTGCTCATTCAATAAGGGGATAGGGGATGAAACATCAATCATCAAGATTTGATGATTTTAGTGGTGGATGAACTCAACATTTTACAATATGGTAGGGGGATTGGCAATCAAAAGACACTTGAGTATTTTGGAAAAAGGTGTTATTGCATTTGGTGCAATTTGGAGATTGGATCTGTTGACGTATATCAAATATGGCCTGCCGGCCCACTGCCCACTGCCCATAGCATGCATGTTGAATGAGTCAACCCCAACATTCCTCACAAAGGGCCTTCAATGGTGGACGGTTACACTCCATCATGATTCACTTCAATAGACATTAATTAAGCAATTACGGGCTAGATTAATGGTGGTGATTACACGAATGATGCCACTTTATTAGCCAATAGTTACAAGCCAAAAAGGGGGATAAATGCTCCAGAGAACAATGGAGAAGGGAGGCCAGATCATACATAGTTCGGCGTGACGACGATCGGACGACCGCCCTATAGGTCGATCCTAGCCATCCCGAACCCCCTTTGAGTCATCAACTGACTTGAGCATCGGAAGGGATTTGGTCGGGCCCCAGCCCCGACCCCCTGACAATTTTCCTACATTACAGATCAATGGAGACATCGTGTAGCTAGGTCAATCTTCATCCAATGATCTCAGTCCTAGTTCACCATGACCCGGGATCTCCTCTCCAAGGGTCCCACTTCTCAGATGGCAAAAGGTCCTCTTATCGAAGGCATCCTCGTCGGCCCACCTTACTGGAAGGCAAAACCCATCCGTCAACAGTTGGCACCGTCTGTGGAAAAAAGTGTCAACATCCTCGCCGTTGCCAAACACTGACGATGTTGACCCGCCCGTCACCCCCACCAACCATCGTCCTCTCGGTGGTATGTCTACCTTCAAGTTTAGGAGACTCTACATGCTTTGGTCTGCATGTCTTGGTCTTCCATTATGCTCAGATGACGGTGGACCTCATTTGTCTTCCACTATGCGGTGGTCTATGTGCTCTTCCATTTGGTCCTCTTCAACCACAAGACCCATTTGGTCCAGCTCTGCCCTTTACCAGAAGTTTGCCTCTGGGTGAACACCAGCATGGATGATTGATTCGGGATATAAATTGCTTATTTCCCCCCCATTTCTGGGTATTTTATGTGTATATCATGTTTAATTTGGCGTTAATACGTGTGTTTTCGTGATATCGTGTATTATTAACGCCTAATCTCTTTTTACACATAAAATACGATTCTTATGTACTAATTTTTGTTTCTCCTATTTTTCAGGTACTCCTGGGATTTTTTCTGGATTTTTTGGAATTTTTCTAGAATTTTCTGGAATTTCGGGCTATTTTTTGGAGATTTTTGGAGCTAGAATGTCATTTCTGTAAATTCTGGAAAGAAGAAAAAATATACAGCTGGATAATTACATCCCGCCCCCCAGGTTGCAAAAATTTTGCGCTGGGCCCCCATTTTCTGATGCAGCCCTTTTTTGGGCGGAAACTTTCATCCCGCCCCCCGGTTTGCACAAGATTTGCTGATGGGCCCGATTTTCTGGGGTAAATGGCCTGCTGTGCGAAAATTGAAAGGAGGATTCGGCCTGCTCTCGGTTTTGTGCGTTTTTTGAGTTTTTAACGGTTCTAAGGGGGTTTCTTCTTCCCCAAAGCTAGGGGTGGAGCTTGAAGGCCATTGGATGGTGGAGAAGCTTGGTGGAGGTGCTAAATTGGAAGGGAGGCTTCATTTGGAGAGATTCTTGGGTGAAATCCTTCCTCACTCTTGTGTAATTTTGCATTTCTCTTTTGTATTGAATATTGGATGAATTTGTTTATAAATCTCATCTTATTTGGTATGATGGAGTAGTGTGATTGCTTGTGTGGTTGTGTTGATTGATTGTTGTTGTTGGGTTAAGAATTGTATCCCTAGCACATTTTCATTTCCTAAATTGGTGGATGAACCCCTAGAATTTTGTTTATTGGAACCCTAAGGGGAAATCCAAAGAGAGAATCATCCTAGCGGACCCTCTCTAATGTGCTCATTGTCGATTACTCTTGAGTTTCATTCATTACTTATTGCACCCCACTTGTTCGATGAAATGCCGTATTTTTTGATTGAGCTTCCTTAGCCGGGAGATCAATTGAGTTATATTTGGGATGAATTCCCACACCCACCGCATCATTCACACACACCACATGAGTCCTCCTCGTTGCTTACCGATTCGGCTCTCCACCCTTAGTGCGTAGGCTATGATTTTAGATTTCAATCCACACTTTCTCCCACACTCATCCACCGTTAGCGAGGTGGTTGTTTCACGCTATTTCCTTTCTTTATCAATCAATTTTGTGAACATAGAACGTCTTGTCCCTGTGATCCGACCCGGTACTCACCGGTTATTTTTATTGCATTGACACTCCTACGCTTGGGAGTGGAAGGCGTGCCCCGTGTGCGTCCTCCGCAGTCAACCAAATTGGCGCCGTTGCCGGTGACAACGGTTTCTATTATTAGCATTTTTTGATTGATTTCGAAAGCTTTAGTGTGATACTTATATCTCTTAGTGTTGTGTCTTTCATTTTATTTATTTTACGCTTATTGAGTCTTTTTGGTTGTTTATTCTCATTTTCTTGAGAAATTTTTTTTACAACAACATGGCATCACCTTCAGATTTTTCAGATGTTGATTTGGAGGATATCCCACTTCCGCCATATTTTCATGGCTCGGAGTGGGAGAACCCTCATTTACATATTAAAAAATTTGAAGAATGGATGTATTCATGTCTTGGTGGGAACATTAGCGATGATTGCATATACTTCAGATTTTTTCCCTCTTCTTTACAAGATGATGCTAGACTGTGGTTTGATTCATTGTCTCTTGACTCACATTTTACTTGGTTGTCATTTCAGGCTGAATTTCTCCGAGTGTTTTTGCCTATCTTTTTGGAGCAGATACAGGGGTGGCATGCCATGGAGCATATAGCGAGCTTTATCCAGGCTGAGTGGGAGGCCTACCATCAGGCTTGGCAGAGGTTCACTGATTTAGTGCTTGCAGGCCCACACCAGAGTTTCCACGAGGATCATCTTCTGCAGATATTTTATACGGGATTATCACCATCTGGGTGAGATTTTGTGCAGACGAGCTGCGGTGGAGAATTCTTTGATTATTCGACCGAGGATTCATGGTGTAACCTGAGGGACCTTGCAGAGTGGGAGTAGACTGCGCCATCTGGAGAGCTGTCACTTGGATATGAGGATGATGGCCAATCCTAGTTTCCACTTCATGATGCAGAACAGCAGGTCCAGTGTCAGCTTGAGGAGCCACCTTTGGGCTCTTTTTCTTGCTACCCCATGGGATACAGAGCAGAGCAGGAGGATGGGTTGCATGAGAGCCAGGTAGAGGATATTGCCAGATCATATTTTGAGGAGTCGGAGGAGACGGATGATGGAGTGCGTGTCGACCACGACGGTGACACGATGCATTTTCACTTTGAGGTTAAGGATGAAGCGGATGTGCATGATGGCCACGAGCAGTTTGAGGACACCATGGGGCTTGGCTTCACAGGTCGAGGCAGTTGAGTACTTAGGGAGGACGACTGAGATGAACTATTTTCGAGATGACAAGGATGATGCGTGCTTGGATTTGCCCGAGACGAGTCTACCTCCAGTCCTATCACAGATGTCACTTCCCTCGCCTCAGGACGCGCACTTGCCAGTCATCGAGGAGGTTTGTCAGGAGCAGTTACCAGTTGTGGGGAGTGCCGCAGAGATTGTTGATGTTGATGTCGAGGAAGAGGATAGCGACGGGGATTGCGAGATGGTATATATTGAGCCTGAGCTCCCTCCTACTCCAGTTTTCTCTCTGCAGCCACTTCCACCTCCTCTTGAGGCCGTGCATCATCTCGAGCCTAGCATCACATTTCAGGGAAGTTCCCATCTTTCTTTTTCCTCCATCCCCGAGTCAAATTATTTAATTCCATATCATAATGATTCGTATTGTCGTCATTTGATCGTAAATTCTTTTATTCAGTTCGACGACCCATTTTGGCAAGCTTTTCACTTGGATGGGCGCTCTCGCCCAATTATTTTTGACACGACCTATCTCCCCTATTTGGCAGGAACCCATCACATGGAGATGCTTGGGGTTGTGTCGCTAGCCATTAATGCCCGCAATGGAGGTAGGGCATTGGACGTGGCGACGCTCGCGGAGGAGCAAAAGGATATGATCGAGCAGTTGCCACCACCGTTATACATTCGAGATCCGCCTTTTGCTAAGGTGTATTCTTTCCTTTAAGTAGTGTAAATAAATAAAAAGTTAGTTAGTTTGCTTTTGTATGTTTGCTTTCGTATGTTTTTTCTTTTCTAGGATCTTTTGTGAGATCTAATACTCTTCCAACATTGAGGACAATACTTATTTTAAGTTGGGGGAGAGTGTTAGAATCTTTAGATTGTTAGGATTTTGATGGTAAAAATTTTTTTTTGAGATCCCTCCATGTTTCGTCTCATCCCATGATTTTCATTGCATATCATATTTTGGCCTCCTTGTCCATACGCCGTTTGCTTTATGTAGTCCCTGCATGCTTTCATACCATGCAATTTTTTCGGATTATCATTTTGGTATCAAATTTCTTAATGTTAGATTGGCATGTTTCATTTCTTTTCCAATTTGGAGTCAAATGCTAATATGCCATGTATGAAGCTATTTTATACGTCTTGATATCTCTTTGAAATAATTTGGGGGAAAGTTTGGTGTAAGTGATTGCATGAGTTGGGATGAATGGTGTAGTTTTTAATTGGATTGGATTTGGCCATATGGTGCATGCTTTGTTTTTCCTCTTAGGAGTGGGTGGATGAGTTGATAATTCATGTTTGGAATGAGAAAGAGAGCTAATATAAGTGAATGTTTCTTTCTAATCAAATTGAGTAGCCGGTGCCCCACGAAACATTGGGGAGGAAGCCAAAAATGAGATTTATTGGATCATTCCATCCCTTTGCCTATATAGCGTTATCGCGTGTAGACAAAGTGGGCCGTGTTTGTATTTCATAGCGTTATCGCGTGAATGCAAAACATAAACAAAAAAAAAAATTTACAAAAAAAGAAGAAAAAAAGAAAAGAAAAGAAAAAATGAAAGTATAAATGAATGAATAAGCAACATGATTGATGCAATCTTATCCCCCACCACTTAGAGGAATTTCTTTTGTTTTGGCCATTTTCATGAAAGTTAGAAATTTTGACATCATGATATTTCCCGACATATGTGATACGGTGCTTATTACTTCACTTTTCTTTGAATTGGATTGAGGGAAGTTTCATTTATTGTTTACTTTCATACATTGGGTATATTGGCTTTGAAATCATTTGGAAATACCATTTTGTGTGTGCCATGAAGATATCTTGGTTTTGGTGCATGTTTTCAATTTAATCCGAATTTTTCGCATATTTTGCTAGGGACTAGCAAAAAACTAGTTGGGGAGTGTGGTTCGAGATATAAATTGTTTATTTTTCCCCCCATTTCTGGGTATTTTATGTGTATATCATGTTTAATTTGGCATTAATACGTGTGTTTTCGTGATATCGTGGATTATTAACGCCTAATCTCTTTTTATACATAAAATACGATTCTTATGGACTAATTTTTGTTTCTCCTATTTTTCAGATACTCCTGGGATTTTTCTGGATTTTCTGGAATTTTTCTAGAATTTTCTGGAATTTCGGGCTATTTTTTTTGGAGATTTTTGGAGCTAGAATGGCATTTCTGTAAATTCTGGAAAGAAGAAAAAATATACAGCTGGATAATTACATCCCGCCCCCCAGGTTGCAAAAATTTTGCGCTGGGCCCCCATTTTCTGACGCAACCCCTTTTTTGGGCGGAAAATTTCATCCCGCCCCCCGGTTTGCACAAGATTTGATGCTGGGCCCGATTTTCTGGGGTAAATGGCCTGCTGTGCGAAAATTGAAAGGAGGATTCGGCCTGCTCTCAGTTTTGTGCGTTTTTTGAGTTTTTTAACGGTTCTAAGGGGGTTTCTTCTTCCCCAAAGCTAGAGGTGGAGCTTGGAGGCCATTGGATGGTGGAGAAGCTTGGTGGAGGTGCTAAAGTGGAAGGGAGGCTTCATTTGGAGAGATTCTTGGGTGAAATCCTTCCTCCCTCTTGTGTAATTTTGCATTTCTCTTTTGTATTGAATATTGGATGAATTTGTTTATAAATCTCATCTTATTTGGTATGATGGAGTAATGTGATTGCTTGTGTGGTTGTGTTGATTGATTGTTGCTGTTGGGTTAAGAATTGTATCCCTAGCACATTTTCATTTCCTAAATTGGTGGATGAAACCCTAGAATTTTGTTTATTGGAACCCTAAGGGGAAATCCAAAGAGAGGATCATCCTAGCGGACCCTCTATAATGTGCTCATTGTCGATTACTCTTGAGTTTCATTCATTACTTATTGCACCTCACTTGTTCGATGAAATGCCGTATTTTCTGATTGAGCTTCATTAGCCGGGAGATCAATTGAGTTATATTTGGGATGAATTCCCACACCCACCGCATCATTCACACACACCACATGAGTCCTCCTCGTTGCTTACCGATTCGGCTCTCCACCCTTAGTGCGTAGGCTATGATTTTAGATTTCAATCCACACTTTCTCCCACACTCATCCACCGTTAGCGAGGAGGTTGTTTCACGCTATTTCCTTTCTTTATCAATCAATTTTGTGAACATAGAACGTCTTGTCCCTGTGATCCGACCCGGTATTCACCGGTTATTTTTATTGCATTGACACTCCTACGCTTGGGAGTGGAAGGCGTGCCCCGTGTGCGTCCTCCGCAGTCAACCAATGATCATCCTCCGAGCTCCTCACAGCTGCAATCTGAGCGATCTGAGTCCTCTGAGTTCGACTGGTAAATCTTGTTTCCAAATCCTCGCGACCGAGCTTTCGAGTTCGAACTCGCCTCCGATCGAAGTCACACCTCAGCCGAGGCCTGGTCCGAACGAGACCGAGCAGATCCAAGCTTGGAGTTCTATCTGATCGGGAAACTTGGACCGATCCACTAGTCCGAGCTTTATGCCCTAGTCTGATCGTCAATCTTCACCAGTCTAAGCTTCTGAGCATGATCGATAATTATGATTGACCAACCCTTGGCTCATCCGACTGAGGTCCCAAGTCAGCTCGAGCCTCGTCCGACCTAGCTCGTCGGTTCGAGCTTTACTGTGGTCAGATCGAGCTTTCATTTACTCGGATCTCGTCTGACCGAGCTCTCCTTAGACCAGGGCTCGTTCGACCTAACTCGTCCGATCGAGCTTTAATGTGGTTAGATCGGGCTTTCCTCTGCTCATAGCTCGTCCGACCAAGCTCTCTTCAGATCGGAGCTTGTCTGACCTAGCTCGTCCAATCGAGCTTTCCTATGGTCAGATCGAGCGTTCCTCTACTCAGAGCTCGTCCGACCGAGCTCGTCCGACTAAACTCTCCTCGGATTGGAGCTCGTCTGACCTAGCTCGTCCGATCGGGCTTTCGTGTGGTCCAATCGAGCCTTCCTCTGGTCGGAGTTCGTCTAACCAAGCTTTCTTATGGTCAGAGTCTGTCCGATCGAGCCTTCCTCTGGTCGGAGATCGTCCGACCGAGCTTTCATATGGTCAGATCGAGCTTTCCTCATATCAGATCTCGTCTGACCGAGCCGGTGGCCCTCTATCTGTAACGACCACTTTCCGATCGTACGTATTTTATGCGTATTTTGTTCCGTATGTGTATATTCGTATTTTTTATTATTATTGTTCCGTAGCTCAGACGCATGACTGGACGCCATTTCACGACCCTCTCGAAGGCGCGATCGTCCCGGTATTTTCCTTATAATTTTTGGATGCCTAAGAGCGAAACTATAATATCCGATTATCAATATTTATTAATATTTTCAAATTTTTAAGTTACGATCAAAAACTTTTCAAAAACAAAAGTATTAAATTCAAACCAATTTTCAAACTTTTAAATGGTTAAGTTTTGGAAACCAACTTTTAAAACAAAACTTTTTTTAACTTAATCACTTTCATTTAAAACAAACCTTAACTAATAATATCCTGTAGTATCTCTCCCCATTATCTCCCTCTTATCCCACGTCGCCCTCAAATCTCTCCCACTAACTCATGTACACACTCTCTCTCCACTCTATTTTTCCCCTACAAAAGCCTATATGAGCCCTGGCCTTCACACAAGCAAACAAAACCCAAACAACCCATAAGAGCCCTACCCTAGAAAGAAGAAAGTATAACCTCAGCCGTATAAATCAACAGAACTCTCCTCTAGTTCTTCACGCAACCCAGGACTTTCCTCCTCTTCGAACTGTACGCACGCAAGAGGCCGCAACCCCCGACCTCGTGCGCCAACAACCCGAACCCCAGCGGCATCACTCCCCCGCGTGACCGCTAGCTCGCACCCCTCGACCTGTCAGACCGTCGGCGTCTCTCTTCTCCCAGTCGCGCAAACCCACACCCCCGAAACCCAAGAGGCCGCAACCCCTTTCCTCTTCTCTACTCTCCCTACTGCTGTCGCTTAACACAGAAAACAACCCTCAGCTGCAGAAAGCAACCCAGGCCGGCATGTTGTCTTCTTCCCTTGACCCGTCCGACCATCTCCTCTCCCCAAACCGCCTACAGATCATCTCCAGGCTGCGCATCAACGTCCGAGCGACCCCAGCACCGCACCTTCCTCACCCCGACGAGTCGTCGCCGTCGCTCCACCTGCGAGCACACACTGAGGCATCTACACACAGAACCAGTCGTTCCATAGCGTAACGCTCGTCAAGACGAACCCACGAGAACCGATATCATCGAAAACAGGCAAATGAGCAAATTTATACAAATTACTGAAGTGTTAATATTTCAATTGCATTTTCGTTTAAAACTGAATCTACGAAAAATATTCATTGGCAGCATGTTAATTCCTTGTTTTAAAATGCGTCAAATGTCATGCTGAATATTAAAATGTCACCATGCTTCACTTCATGCCTGTACACACACACTTGTTAGAATAAATTGCTTAGTAGTATGGACATTGAGGGAATACATTGGGACTCTTGAATTCGTGAACTCGTGCCCTCGTAGGCAATACTCTTGAATTTGTGAACTCCTGCATTCGTGATTAGGCTGGCCCGTGTTTCAGCACATATTTGGGTGGGATTAGGGTTGAGCGGCCACTAAGCGTATGAACTGATGCTATCTTCATGAGCACCACCGATACGGTGGGTTAGCGTCAATCACGATGATACCCCGTGAGAAGAACGATTCACTCATCACGTCTTAAAGGCGAGAACCCTAAGCATGTTAGAAAACATTGCATTAAACTAGAAATAATCATTGCAACTTCATTCGCACATTAAAACTGCTCGTTTGCTTTAAATTAAATAAAACTGCTTGTCTGCTATAATTTCATTAGAACTACATGTCTGCTTAGAAGTACTTTACGTTACTTTGAAATTGCCATGTTATAACCATGCTGCTGATAACTTGCACAATGTGTTAATGCTTCATAAATTTATTACCATTCGTACACCTTGCCTTGGTCGTCTCACTTTTACTTGCAGACCCTTGCTGACATACACTCGTGTTTTGGAATGTACGTCAGATCCCGAGCCTGAGTACCCGGAGGACTTAGTTGAGACACCTGACCTTGAGAGCCAGGAGTTTGCCGTTGACGTTGAGTCACTACCCCAAGAGGATTAGAGACCTGAGCTGTTGCTGCTTCTTTTAGATTTGCTGTTAGCACTTTGTTTTGAGGGTTTGTTTCTTTTGTTGTTCTTTTGGCCATGCTGAGGCCTTGTCTTTATTTCATGTATGAAAACTTCTGGATGTGGCTTATATATATGAATGTTCTTATTGTTCTGATTGCATGCAAGAACCTGCTAAGATGATGTTATCACAGACGCTTAGGGAACTCGAGCTTTACCGCTCCAGTTCATGCGGACCTTAGTAATGCCATCGTCTCCGTTGTTTTTGGGAAGCGGGGTGTTACACTATCCCTCCATCACTCTCCGAGTTTCAAGCTCGATCTGTGGCGCATGCTTCGTCATCTCTGGGCCTTCCAGTTCTTCACCACTGTCCACCTCGACTCCTTCGAGAGCGTCTGTCGCGGTTGCATCAACTCCTTAGTCCGCTCCATCGAGGAGTCGGGCAAGCTCGGTGCCTGCCATGTCTACCTCAGGTGGGCTTTCTTCATGATGGAATTCAACGATCTTGGCCTCATTCTACTGTCATGGAGCTTGCTCGAATCGTACTCGGAGGAGGGGCCAAGTTGTATTACCATTCGAGGCAGATCATGAAGCTGGTCGACAATCCGAAGCTGGTCGACAAGCCCAACGTCGTTCGATTATATCCCCTTTTTCTGACGGATCAACCCTCAGGGGATCAGGAAGAACATGGACGTAGAAGGATTTCTTGAATGTGTTGTTCAGAGGGGATGACGTTGAGAGGGGACGACGTCGATGAGCCCGTTGAGCTCTCTGTCCAAGTCATCACCAATGTCATTCTGGTCTTTTTATCCACTCAAGCTTCCCCCAACCGAGCTTCTGAGCTTGTGTTTTCCTTTGAACGAGGTTGTCCTCCACCTTCGACCATGCTTGACTCAAATGATGAAGTCAATCCTCGATGCGATCGGAAGGTCTGAGCTTCCAAGGCTACCCATGTACGGATCAGCGCGAAGAGTCTTCCTCCAGCCGAGCTTCCAAACTCAGGGTCTTCCTCTCGCAGAGGCTCCAAGCTTGTAGTTGACCTTCACTGTAGCTTGATTCCTTTTGTCAAGGTAATCTGAGCTATTAGCAAGCTTCACCAATGTCAAATAAAACTCAGACGAACTCAACCCCCGTCCATCTGATGTTGCCCGTCACGGAGAGCATTCAAAGCCACTGAACAAATTCCAGGATCTGAAATACGAGCTCTGGGACCTTGAGCGTTCGCTCATAAATTTATTTAATATGGTCTTTGATTTCTTTCAACAGGAACAGCCCTGAAGCTCCGTGCTCATTCAGATCAGCTCCTTCATCTAATCTCCTTCCGACCGAACTATTGAGCTCGGATCTTCTTTTCGAGCTCAAGCAAGCTTGCCGACATGCACCTCTTCTGGTATACCCCTTGCCAAGGTGGATCTAGTTGAAGGTGGATCAGATTCGTGATGAAGACGGTCATATGGGAGAGGTCGAGGCCCGACGTGAAGGGATAATCGAAATCGTGAAGGAAGAATCGAATTGAGGGTTCTAAAATTCAAAACAACCATTACTCTTAATTCCTCTCTCTCTGCATAGAAATTATCATTTCTATGTCTCATTAATGTTTGTTACATGTTTGATTTCATGTTGTTATGAGAAATTTAGGGGGCATCTTTTGAAGATGGACAATATGCCAAAGTTCTCCCACCGCTTGCCGAGCATCGAGCTCTGAGGGTGCCAACCAACCTCTCCGAGTTATCTCTCCAAGCTACAATCTATATGCTCCGTCCAAGACCTATCCGAGCTCCGGAATTCGTCCAATACCTATTCGAGCTTCGAGCTCCGGGCAAGCTCTAAAGGTGCTAATCATCAGCTGAACTCTAAGAGGATGGTAATGTAGAGGAATATGCCCTCGGATCATTTGTATTTGATGCAAATGAAAATTTAAGCCTAGATAGGGACTAATTTGCATATGATGCAAAAGAGATTAAATGTGTCTTAAATTGTTTAAGACTATATTTAATTAAATAAACGCATTGAAAAGGTTACCTAGATGACGGGATCGTCCCGCTCTAAACACAGGTTCAAACCGCGTCAAAAACGGAGTCCAAATGCACAAGTTATAGCCAAAACAAGTCAGCCCAAACTGTTGGGCTGAAACCAGCGAAAATGGAGGCCCACCAAGCCCGAATTTTCTGGTTAGGGTTTTTTGAAACCTGGGATTTTCTTGACGGCTACGTTTCTAAGAGAAGCATGACTTTTGGCTAACTTTGGACAATTGTTTGAAGGGTCAAACGGACTCGGATTGACGAGCCGTTTTTTCCTACGCGTTCACCGTTGAACCCTCTTTGATTTGGTAGGTTGTACCAACATTGAAGCTCAACGGTGAGGGAGTTAAAATTCGAGAAAGTTTGCCCTTTGTGAAAGACAAACTGACTTGATTTAATTAATCCCAAATTAATAGTCCCACATCGGATTTTGAGAGAAGGGGAGAGTCCACCGCCTATATAAATAGGGGTCTGCTCTCCTCCTCAAAACTCGTCCCAAGCTCTAGATCTGAGCGGCTCTCAAAAATGTTGGAGCACGCTCGGATCTAAGCTTAAATTAATATTTCTCCCCTCCCTATAAATTTCTGCCTTACTCCTGAGGGCTCTAGCAAAGCCGCAAAGGAGTTCGGATTCAGATCCGAAATCTTGGCGGAGGTTTCACTCGCGTGAAATTTTCTGGAGCAAGTGGTTGGCTCGGCGACGAGAAGTTGCTTGGATCGGCGCAAGTGGTTGCTGGAATCGGAGCGGTTCGTGCGGGAAGGGCAATTGATTGCCTTCGGTAACACTTTTGCTGCAAGGCAAGAGTTACGGGTATGTTGAGTTTTCTCAACTTTAGTTTTAATTAATGTGCATTATTTTATTGCAGTAGCTATAGTAGTTAATTAGATAGTAGTATCCTCAGGGGTTGGTCTGGACCCAACCCCGGGATAGTAGCATTTTCTTGGCTTGGGTTTTATGCAGATAGGGCTAGTTTATATAAAATGTTTATATAAAGTTTTTCTCTTTATTTTTCCGCTTCCGCTGCGTTAATTTTGTGCAAGGTTGTCCAACCTTCGCTCTCAAGTAGGACAAAGGACGGACAATGCACTAGTCTAAAGAGAGCCCTTGGATCAGATAAAACCCATCATTGGTATCAGAGCCAGGCTACATAGACTATCTAAATACTGCTTTTATGAAATACATGTTATTAAAACTTGTAGTTAGTCTTGAACTAACTATATGTTGGTTTTCAAATTTTTCGAAAATTGTTTTGAAAACCAAGATTAGATCTTTTTAATTATGTGATAATTAATGTCTTTATGTTTCTTTTTGCTTTTATTTGATAATTGCTAAAAAAAGACTTGTAGGGTTAGCCATTAAAATTCATTTAAATCTTTAATCTGATTAAATTTAAATGACTAGCTTTGGCTATGTTTTAAAATGTTGTTCACAATATTTTAAATAACACATCCTAATGAATGATTAGGATTGTCCCTTGTTTGTTGAAACAATTCTGATGTGATTTATTAAAATCCTATAGTTGATAGGTTTCTAATAAAAGTTATGAAACACATCCTAATAATTTTGAATTATAGGTTATGACTAGTTGATAGGATTAACTAGTTAAATAAATCATAACAACCAGATTAAATCAATATAACACTTTTTATCATTAGCACTTTCAATGGAGAATGGTATGGGTAGGTAGTTAGGGAAGGTGTTGTGGATCGACTCAGCTTTGCTGGGCGCAAGTGATCCTGCCCGGCCCTAACCCTGGTCATGCCCGCTTGTACCGCAAAGTTGCTGATAATAAAATGTGTTAGCTTTGGTTATATCTAGTCAATGCGTTATAAATCTTGTTAAAGATTAATTCGTATCCCTCCTTGATTTTGGAGCTTTGTAACTCAAAGAAAACATTTATAGTTGTTGAGTCTCCTCAAGCTATGACATGTTTTTCTTTAAGGAACAAACTCCAACATACATGTGATGTAGTCTGGACTTGACCCAAATCGATGCGTCGGGTCTCCTCGAGCATCGATCTAAGTCAAATCTGAACACGAAATCAAGGGTCTGACTAGACCAGTCATTATGATTAGTTGAGTCTCCTCAAGATCATAAGTAACTATGGGTAAGAATCGATAGGGAGTCACATGTGATGTGATTGACTAAGAGTTAGTCTACCAATCATGGAACCAATCAACTTGTTGAGTCTCCTCAAGGTTGTGAGGTTCATGATGATTGGGTCTCTCTTTCACTATATTTTAAGATATTAAAATTCGTTCATTTCCGAGAATGATCGTAAAATAGTGGGAGACCATAGTTTATTAAAAACCATATTAACTATATTATTTTATCATGAATTACACTAAATTCATTCTATGTCTTTTGCAGCATGAAAACGAATATGAATCTTATCCTGAATAATAAATTGACTGGTTTAAATATTGATTGCTTAGAAAACTTTGGGCTTAACGGAGAGAAGAAAGGACATATTGATGTCTCGACTTCTAAGGTATTAGTTATACAGAGTATAGTCCTTTCTGTAACTTCTAACGCATGGGTATTGGATACTGGTGCGGGTACTCACATTTGTAATTCGTTACAAGGTATGAGCAAATTTAGAAACTTAAGAAAGGACGAAATAGTTCTTCAAGTTGGTAATGGAGCTAATGTAGCTGCTAAAGCCGTAGGAGACCTAAAGCAAACCTTGGCAAACGGTGCCACATTGTTTTTGAAACAATGTTATTATATACCAAATTTTCTATGCAACGTTATTTCCATTTCGGCTTTGGCCAAAGACGGATATAAATTTACCATTAATGAATCTATTATGAACATTTTCTTTAATGATAAATTGCTGGGATTTGGAACAATGAATAATGGTGTATACACTCTGTCTAATGACGTTGTGTTAAGTGTTAACACACGAAAACATAAGGAATCTAGTTTTAATGAAACTTTCCTTTGGCACTGTAGACTATGCCATATTGGAGAGAAAAGACTTAGCAAGTTGCATAAAGAGGGGTCTCTTGACCTCTCGAATTATGAGTCGTACGACACTTGCGAGTCTTGTCTCAAAGGTAAAATGGCTAAAACTCCCTTTACGGGTAAAGGGGAAAGAGTTAGTGAACTCTTGGGTCTAGTACATTCTGATGTATGTGGACCAATGTCTACTTTAGCGAAAGGAGGATATTCATACTTTGTTACTTTTACTGATGATCACTCTAGGTTCGGACATGTGTTCTTGATGAAGCACAAATCTGATACATTTGAGCGATTCAAAGAGTATCGTAACGAAGTTGAAAAACAGACGGGCAAAAGTATTAAAATTCTTCGATCTGATCGAGGAGGAGAATACTTGAGCCATGAATTCCTTGTGCATTTAAAAGAGAATGGGATTCTCTCTCAGATCACTCCTCCTTACACACCTCAACATAATGGTGTGTCAGAGAGAAGGAATCGTACCTTGTTAGACATGGTTCGATCAATGATGAGTGACTCTGGGTTACCTATCTCCCTTTGGGGCTATGCCCTAGAAACTGCCACTCATATCCTTAATAGAGTTCCATCTAGATCCGTGCCAATGACACCATATGAGATATGAAATGGGAAGAAACCAAACCTTAAGCATATTAAGGTATGGGGTTGTCCTGCGTATGTCAAGAAGCTTAATCCAGATAAACTGGATGATAGGTCTGTTATGTGTAGATTCATAGGATATCCTAGTCACTCGACGGGACACATTTTCTATCACCAGGAACAACAAAAGATTGTTGTGTCCAAACACGCCACCTTTCTTGAAAAGGAATTCCTTGTGAAGGAGTCTAACGGCGAGGTAATAGAACTGGACGAAAGTCTAGAGACTGAATCAACACATGAACAGATCGCGGAACCAGTGGGAGAGGCAGAGCCTAATGCTCCTGAAGCAATTATTAGGAAGTCAAATAGGATTCATCGAGCTCCAGAAAGATACTACGGATTTCTCGTAGATGGAGGAGTTGAGGATAGCATCTTAGTTGAAGATGATCCTATTAGCTTCCAAGAAGCAATTCAGAGTAGAGACTCTAAGAAATGGCTGGATGCAATGAAATCTGAGATGGATTCTGAGATGGATTCCATGCACATTAATAAAGTTTGGACTTTAGAGAATGTGCCCAAGGGAAGTATTCCTATTGGCTGCAAATAGATCTTCAAAAGGAAGATCGGTGCAGATGGAAAAATAGAAACGTACAAGGCTAGACTTGTTGCGAAAGTTTTTCGTCAGATTCTAGGTGTAGATTATGACGAAACTTTCTCACCCGTAGCCATGCACAAATCCATCTGGATTGTACTCGCCATTGCTGCCTATCACAACTACGAAATCTGGCAGATGGATGTAAAAACTGCATTTCTAAATGGTGATTTAGAAGAGCATATTTACATGTCTCAGCCGGAAGGTTTCGAAGTCGGTGGGAGCAAAGGAAAAGCGTGTAGACTGCATAGATCCATTTATGGATTGAAGCAGGCATCCAGGAGCTGGAACATCCGATTTGATAATACGGTCAAAGAGTTTGATTTTATTAAAAATGAAGATGAGCCATGCGTTTATAAGAAAACCAGTGGAAACAATTTAGTCATCCTCGTACTTTATGTTGATGACATTCTCTTAATAGGTAACAACATACCGATGTTGAAGTCTGTTAAGGATTGGTTATCAACTAACTTCTCCATGAAAGATTTGGGAGAAGCATCCTACATACTAGGTGTGAAGATCTATAGAGATAGATCTAAAAGGATGCTAGGACTCTCCCAATCTAGGTACATTGATACAGTGTTAAAACGGTTTAACATGGAAAACAGTAAAGGTGGGTTTATACCCGCAAATCACGGAATAAGTCTTTCCAAGAAGATGTCTCCAAAGACTGACTTGGAAAGAGAACGCATGAGCAATATTCCATATGCTTCGGCAGTTGGATCGATCATGTATTCCATGATATGTACCAGACCTGATGTCGCTTTTGCACTAGGTGCAGTAAGTCGATATCAGTCTAACTATGGAGAAGAACACTGGAAAGCAGTCAAGACAATTCTCAAGTACTTGCGAAGAACAAGAGATCTAGTTTTGATTTATGGAAGTGATGAACTCAAAATTGAGGACTTCACGGATTCCAGCTTTCAGAGTGACGTGGATGACAGCAAGTCAATTTCAGGATACATTTTCACTCTCAACGGATGTGCAGTGAGCTGGAGGAGTTCAAAGCAAGACACCGTTGCTGATTCAACTATGGAGGCCGAATATATAACAGCCCATGATGCAGCAAAGGAAGCTGTCTGGATTAGAAAATTTGTGAGCCAGCTAGGAGTGGTGCCTACTGTTATAGATCCAATACCGTTGTATTGTGATAACAATGCCACATTGAGCTTGGTCAAAGAACCCAGATTCCACAAGAGATCCAGACACATTCTTCGAAAATATCATTTGATACGTGATATTGAGAAGAGGAAGGACATAGAAATCCTCAGAGTCTCGTCTGAAGAGAATTTAGCTGATCCATTTACAAAGGCCCTTGCACGTGATCGTTTGGAGAAACTAATGTGTAAACGCGGTATGAAATACCATAAAGAGTGGGCCTTGTAGTGAGTGGTAGATGTTTTGAGAGTTGTATGCCTATGAGGCACATTGTCCTGAAAAACATCTTATTCATGAATAAAAATAAATTTATTGGTATCAAATTATCTTTGTGCATTCGTGGCATCTTATATACTTAGATAATTTCCTTAGACTTATAGCAAGGTATACACTTATCTTGATGCCGATCACGATTATGAGAAAGTGTTTTTTACCGATTGGAGCTTAAAGTCTTAAACTGGTTCGTGGTCATTGATATGTCGAGAAAAGGATATCGACACATCGATAAGACCATTGTGTCTTTGTATTCACTATGGATTAGTAACGATGGACTCGTAATCGTTTGACTTGGTGAAGTCAGAAACAAGACGCAGGTGCTCATTAGAGAATGAGTTCACTGAACGACTCATAAAAGATTATCATTTGGTTAAACTTAATTTAAAATGTCAATGATAACTTTTTGTGATGATAGGCAAGCTGGTCCTATGACTTGAAGACATTGAACAAACCTGCATGTGAATGGTGTCACTTAGATCATTTTCCTAGCTTCAAGACTTTACTTGTCGAAATGATTTTGGTTGGGTGGCATTTGAAGCATGTGAGGGGAGTTGTGTCTAAGAAAGGATTCGTCTCTCTCATTAAGGAGAGTTAGTGTTGTATGTGTTGGTTCGGTGCTTTAGTGAAAATCTTTGATCAAAGTATGTTGAAAGAAGTTCAACATGTATTTAACTAAAGACCGATGTAACTGACCGGTTTCAAGTTGGTGGGGTTGACATGTTACCATACCCTAAACTTGAATAAACAACATAGTCTTGACGAAAGGATTAAAACTGCGGTATTCATCACGGATACAGTCTTGGTAGTCCCGACGATTTTGTCAATGGGTTAAACCACATAATTATGATGCCGAAACAGGGACGGCAACTACAGCTCGTGGTCTCTGCCGTCTAGGGTCTCGAACCCAAACTTGTAGTATGGTCAGGCTGTAGGGTCTCACACAGAGTGCGATCTTCATCTAGTAATAGGTAGAAATTAGTTATGGAGAATAATTTGCATTTGATGCAAGGGATAAAATATTGCAAAAGATGTTTGCAATCATCTCCTGCATTCGAGATAAATGATCCCGAGTGCAAGTGGGAGATGTAGAGGAATATGCCCTCGGATCATTTGTATTTGATGCAAATGAAAATTTAAGCCTAGATAGGGACTAATTTGCATATGATGCAAAAGAGATTAAATGTGTCTTAAATTATTTAAGACTATATTTAATTAAATAACGCGTTGAAAAGGTTACCTAGATGACGGGATCGTCCCGCTCTAAACGCAAGTTCAAACCGCGTCAAAAACGGAGTCCAAATGCACAAGTTATAGCCAAAACAAGTCAGCCCAAACTGTTGGGCTGAAACCAGCGAAAATGGAGGCCCACCAAGCCCGAATTTTCTGGTTAGGGTTTTTTGAAACCTGGGATTTTCTTGACGGCTACGTTTCTAAGAGAAGCATGACTTTTGGCTAACTTTGGACAATTGTTTGAAGGGTCAAACGGACTCGGATTGACGAGCCGTTTTTTCCTACGCGTTCACCGTTGAATCCTCTTTGATTTGGTAGGTTGTACCAACATTGAAGCTCAACGGTGAGGGAGTTAAAATTCGAGAAAGTTTGCCCTTTGTGAAAGGCAAACTGACTTGATTTAATTAATCCCAAATTAATAGTCCCACATCGGATTTTGAGAGAAGGGGAGAGTCCACCGCCTATATAAATAGGGGTCTGCTCTCCTCCTCAAAACTCGTCCCAAGCTCTAGATCTGAGCGGCTCTCAAAAATGTTGGAGCACGCTCGGATCTAAGCTTAAATTAATATTTCTCCCCTCCCTATAAATTTCTGCCTTACTCCTGAGGGCTCTAGCAAAGCCGCAAAGGAGTTCGGATTCAGATCCGAAATCTTGGCGGAGGTTTCACTCGTGTGAAACTTTCTGGAGCAAGTGGTTGGCTCGGCGACGAGAAGTTGCTTGGATCGGCGCAAGTGGTTGCTAGAATCGGAGCGGTTCGTGCGGGAAGGGCAATTGATTGCCTTCGGTAACACTTTTGCTGCAAGGCAAGAGTTACGGGTATGTTGAGTTTTCTCAACTTTAGTTTTAATTAATGTGCATTATTTTATTGCAGTAGCTATAGTAGTTAATTAGATAGTAGTATCCTCAGGGGTTGGTCTGGACCCAACCCCGGGATAGTAGCATTTTCTTGGCTTGGGTTTTATGCAGATAGGGCTAGTTTATATAAAATGTTTATATAAAGTTTTTCTCTTTATTTTTCCGCTTCCGCTGCGTTAATTTTGTGCAAGGTTGTCCAACCTTCGCTCTCAAGTAGGGCGAAGGACGGACAATGCACTAGTCGAAAGAGAGCCCTTGGATCAGATAAAACCCATCAGGTAAATCATTTCACAGGTCGTTTCTTTCAATCCATGCTTATATTATAAAACAAAGGACTACTTTTTCACTTCTCTCTTGCTTACAATTCTAGCTTTGGCGAGAGGGATTTTGAACTCAGGGTAGCCATGGAGGAAACTTCGCAGGTCAAAAGCGGCTCCACAAATGCGGTTCCATATGGACTGACCGTCTTACATCCCACCAATGTCTTCCTCACTGTCGCCCCCATCGCATCGGCCTCTGATGATGATGACCTATACGGGATGAGGTTGGCCCATCCGGAGGCGAGAATGACCCATCCGGAGGTGAGGATGACACATCCGGGGCAAGAATGAGCTATTCAAAAGCAAGGATGATCTACTTGGGACGAGAATGAGCCATCTGGAGGTGAGAATGATACATCTGGGATGAGAATGACCTATTCGGAGGCAAGAATGACATATCCTAGGCAAGAATGACCCAATATGAGGTGAGGATTACCTATCCTGGGCGAGAATGACACATCCAGAGGTAAGGATGGTCAGTCCAGAACGAACCATGCAGGATGGCCAATCCAGAACGACCCATGCAGGATGGCCAGTCCAGAACGACCCATGCAGGATTCCCAAATCCATGATGACCAGCCCAGGACGACCAATGCAGAGGGCCAGTTTAGTATGACCTATAAAGGACGACCGGTTTAGGATGACCCAAGAAATATGACCTATCCAGGATGACGTATTGTCAATTGAGCTCACCTAACATACTGGAAGAGGTTTTATGGGCAAAACAATCCAACCGCCTAAACTCTTTAGTTCATTATGATTTTTGTTGAGCGAACACATGTTTGATGAGCTCACATATGTTTGACAAGTGTACCCTAAGTATGCATTTGATTGGCCATATTTTTCATTTTACTAAAGTGTGCATGCCACAAGTCATCTCGAGATACCTCACGAGCCGGCCGGTTATACGTTCGGGGCCTACTCCCTCGAGGGCCGACATTGCTATTGGTGGACCGGAAAAGGTGCTTCTCTTAAGTGCAAGAGTCCGTACAAGTAATATAATCTGGGAGTCCAGATGTCGAATCCTCAGGAGGAAATCTGTTGCAACCACAATTCAAATCAAATAGAAATCCAACAAAGAGAAACTAACCACTTCAACAACGATGACGGTGATGGTGATGTGAATACGTGAACAATATAAACAAGGAAATTCGTGTCTGAAAATATCTATAAAAAGTATGCACATGGTATGGGTTCGTTAGGATCAATGATTCGTATTAATTTGGTTGATGTATATAACACAATGAATTCTCTTTTTGAGAGCAATTCACCGGAAAATATCCAATATAACTCAATGAATTCTCCTTTTGGGAGCAACTCATCGGAAGATACCCTTTTGGGGGTTCAAGCACAATATTCAATAAGATCGTCGCTAAAGTTATAATACGATATGAAACTCTCTTTTAGAGAGATCAAAACTACGGTATGAAACTCCCTTTTGGGGAGATCAAAACTCACCCTTTTGGGGCAATCATCAACTCAATCACTTCTTTTGGAAGATGAAAGAGACGATTTAATAAAAAAGATTACAACTTTAACGACGTTTAACGATTTAGCACAAGGAATACAACCAAATAAACACGCGTCATATCCCCTAACTACGACATACCATGCATAATAACAATTTAGCTACTCATGGTGCAAGAATAAATAAGTTTCATAGAAGAATACATCAATCTAATAGCAAAATACAATAGAAAAGCACCAAATACGGGGTTTAAGTTAAGAAATATATCACCAAATCTTCGAGTTTAGACACCAAAACTCTCTGGAAATAAGAAAATAGCCTCTGGAATTTTACAGAATTTTGTGGTGGTGAAATACGGCTCCTAGAGCCTCCAATACGCTCAAAATACGCCAAGATCTGCTTTAATACGCCCAAAAAACCCTAGGAATACCTTAAATAGAGGCATTGCGGGTTATAGGGCCTTATTGGGTTCGAAATCCGCATCCAATTAACTCAAACCCACACCCGCAAAGCGCCTCAAATGTGGACCGTCCGATCTGGGCGGGATCTGTCGTGGACGTGCCACGTGTTCTTCAATTTTCGTGTGCATCCGCCTCCGAGTTCACATCGGATCAATTGTCGACCGTTCGATTGAAGCTAGGGAGCTCCGATGGATGCCGCGTGGCCACTGATCGAAGCGAATTCAGCTGCTTCGCTTTAATTTGAATCCAATCGCGGGCTCGTCCGCAGCCGTCCGATTGAAGCGGAGAGCGGTTAGATTGCGCCACGTAGCCACTGCTTCAGCCCGCTTCCGCTGCGTCTGATCTCGAATGCGGTCCGTTGGATCGTGATCCAACGGCGGAAATCTGGCTACGTCGCCCGCTTCAGCGGTCGTTCGATTCGGCGGGGAACGACGAGATGTTACCCCGTGGAGGCGCTGGGGCACTCCGCAGCTCGCGATTTGTTGCGTTCCTGTCCTCGTGCGGGCCGTTGGATCGAGATCCAACGGCCACTAACTGGCCGCGTCGACATCATTTTTGCGCTGCTAATATCCGTTCGATCGAAATCGAACGGTTTACGAATTGCCACGTCGCCCGTATTCGCCCCGCCTCTAATCGTCGTTCGATGCGAGCGGGAACCGCTCAGATGCTGCCACGTGGTAGCTTATGATTCACTGGCGACCGTATTTTCGTATTTCCTTGCGTATTTCCCCATTTAATTGGTATTCTGCATTCAAAAATTCACAGTAATTAGCACAGATCTCAGAAAAATACAAATAAATAGTCGTTGGAATCGTGAGATCGAGACCAAGCTATAAAAAATATAAAAAGTGTAGAAATACTTCTTTAATTGCTGTTTTGTGCTCAAATAGAGTGTTTTCTCTAATAAATAATTGTGTACAAAATACGTTTGAATTAGAGAACAATATAGCATCTCATGAGCACAAAATAGGGCTAAATAGGGGGTTAAATATGTAATATTGAACCCCAATCAGCTATGTGGTTGAGGTTACCTCTTATTACCCTCGCGGGCTGCTTAGCTATACGATTGGGGGGCCACTCCCTTCCGGGTCAAGAAAGTTATACGATCGGGGATGAACCATGTACTCTCATCGGACGTAAGTCGGGGGGTCACTCCCCTCGCCATCGAAAGACTCTCGTCGGACGTAAGTCGGTGGTCCGCTCCTCTCGCCACCGAACGATCCTCGTTGAACATAAGTCGAGGGGCCGCTCTCCTCGGTACCGAACGAATGAGTACAGTCAGTGCCCATTCCCTCGTGGGCCGACCTTACTTTGCGCTTGTGGTTAACTCTTATTACCCTCGTTGGTTGCTTAGCTATACGATTTGGGGGCCACTCTCTCGTGGGCCAAGAAAGTTATACAATCGGGAATGAACCATGTACTCTCGATGGACGTAAGTCGGGGGGCCGCTCCCCTCGCCATCGAACGATTCTCGTCGGACGTAAGTCGGGGTCCGCTCCCCTCGCCACCGAACTATACTCGTCGGACGTAAGTCGGAGCTCGGTGGACCGCTCCCCTTGCCACCGAACGATACTCGTTGGACGTAAGTCGGGGGTCCGCTTCTCTCGCCACCGAATGATCCTTGTCGGACGTAAGTTGGAGGGGCCACTCCCCTTGCCACCGAACAAATGAGTCCTCCGTAAGGCAGGGGCCACTTAAATATGGCCTGTCGGCCCACGGCCCATAGCTCGCAGGTTGAATGAGTCAACCCCACCTCCCTCACAAAGTGCCTTCATGTAAGGATCGTCGATATGGCTATTTCAATACTAAACAGCAGAAATGATGAGTATTGTCAACAATTAGGAGATATACAAAGTAACTTGTATATTCCTTTAAATATAAATAACTTGCAGTGAAAGAATCAACACAATTAATGAAACAAAACAAATAAGCAAACCAGTCAAGCAAATGCAAACACCAAGAATTTATCCTGATTCGGATCCTCATGATCCTACGTCCAATCCTCTACCCCGTAGACATTTTCAATCTACTATAACACTTGCCACGCAAGCAACAACATACAAAAATGGCAACACTCCCTGTGCCCCAAACTTTGTATAATCTCTACACCAAGAGATTCAACTTATAAAGGAAAGAATGAAACAATACCTAAAGACTTCATGTGAATTTCAAATGGAATTCAAAGGAAATGTGTAAATGAAATTTCAAGGTTTCTAGATTTTGAATGGAAGAAATACACTTGAAGATTTCAGTTTTCAAATGAAGAAAATATCAGAATTTTACTTCTCCAAATGAAAACAATTGCAAAACTTTCTCTTGAAGAAGATAGAATTTAAGTCCTAAAGAAGAAAGTTGGAAAATGAAGTGAATGGAAGAGAATGTGTATTCATCTATTTATAGATCTGAAAGGAAGTTATAACGGTCATATTCCAACAGACAAAAACCATCTCCAACAGATAGAACGAACCAGTTGCAAAAAACGGTCAAAACAGAATTGGTCGGCCAATGATTTTTTGTTGGTCGACTAATTTTGAAAAGACAAAATTTGACCGTTTGATGGTACTGACGTGGAACTGATATAAAGATGAATTTGACCAACAAATTTCAAAGTCAAATTTGAAAAGAAAAAATTAGCCTGCTAACAAAAATGTATTGGTCGACTAATTTCTAAAATAGGAATTTTAGGATTATGAAAAGACTAGGTTGTAGATAAATGTTAGGAGAGACCATAGTCATCTAAGATAAGTCATCATCAGGCTTAAAAAGCTATAAAATGAAAAATACATTGATTACATGAAAGCCGTAGATATGACTTCATCTGAATTTGAGAAGACTTTTGTGTAGAAGACTTTATCAAAATGTTATGATACGATGTGAATCTGAGAAGCCAGTATCTTCACAGAAAGAGTTAGTAACAGTAATAAGTTTGTCACATCAAAACCATATGGAATAGAGATATGGAATTATGTAATTCCAACATTCTCCTCTTTTGATGATGACAAACATTTATTAATATGAATTAAGTAAATTCTTATAACTCCCCCTGAGTAAATGCCATCTTATGGTGTTTCTCCCACTTTGTCATTGTCGAAAAGGATATTGGCGACAACGACCTTCTTTTCTTTTGGATACCTGAAAAATAAACATTTAAGCAATGGTACCCTCTACAATGTAGGGTCCGGGGGATTAGTCCTTAGGAAACCAAACCCATGTAGAATTTGGTTTTCCCATATAATCATGTGAATAAACAATACTATTTATATATGAAGCAACATATAAATCTTTATTATGCAGATATAAATCCTTAGGAACCCAAATATGCAAATGAGTGAGTTTCCTAGGCACAAAATGAGTATGAGTATAGATGGATGCATGATACTTCTTATGTACATTGACAATCTTATGTTTAACATCCAAATAAGATGAGACATTGGGTTTCGTAACATTCTTCTTTGAATAACCTAACCCATGCCAATGATTTCTAGGATATTGAAATGAGAGCAAATCATTAAGATGATCCTTTCCTTTGTTGAACTTTTCAACATTAGAAGATATCTCGTTGTATTTTATCTTGAGTGATGAAATATTTGTATCCATTTCGGATATGCGTGCATGCAAGTCATGGACTTCTGACTTTAGAATTTCATTCTCTTTGCTCAAAGCCACATTCTGAGTAAGAAGTTGTTCTTTTTCATAAGATAACATATCATGAGATGCAAGTCTTGAAACAAGTGCCTCGTGTTCAACAATCAAAGTGTCATTGTTATGTTTCAAAGATTGTGCATAGAATTTAATCTCTTAAAGCATATATACAAATTATTGAATGCATCTAACAATTCTTCATTATATAAACTACTTACTTGATTGTTGTCATCTTGAGTGATGAAATACACATGTGCACTTTGTTCTTTTTCTTTCTCATCTTCATCTGAAGATTCGACCCATGTTGCCGCAAATGCCTTCTTCTTCTTATATACTTTGTTGAAGTTATTAGCATTCTTTGACTTTGAAAGTAAGGGGACAATCCTTCTTAAAGTGTCCTGGCTTATTACAATGACAACACAAAGCAGAATTCTCATTAGTATTCATAAAATTCTTATTTTTGATCTTACCTTTGAGATACTTATTGAACTTTCTTGTTAAGTATTCCAAATCATCATCATCATCATCCTCTGAATCATCATTGTCTAATGACGCATGAAAGGTAGTCTGAATCATCATCTTCTTGTGGGTGTATTCTTGCTTTCTATCTTCAAGTTGGACTTCATATGCCATAAGATTTCCAATAAGGCTTTCGACTATAAGGGTGGATAGATCATTGGCTTCTTCTATTGTTGTTGTCTTCTTCTCCCATTCTGGGGTTAACGCACAAAGAATCTTACTGACTTGTTCAGTTTGAGTATATACTTTACCAAGAGCAATTAGAGAGTTTGTGATGTCAATGAATCTTGTAATCATCTCTCTAACTGTCTCGTTGTCCTTCATTCTAAATAGTTCAAACCTGTGAACAAGAACAAAAATTTTAGTTTCCTTAACTTTACTAGTTCATTCGTGTGTTACCTTGAGTGTATGCCAGATATCATATGCTGATTTGGCCTGGGAGACACGATTGAACTCATTCTTGTCCATGGCGCAGAATATTGCATTCATCGCTTTTGAGTTGTGAGTTGTAGCGGGCGGATTTGTCAATTGCGGTCCATTAGGCATACAGAGTTGTAGGCTTCTCGTATTGAGTTTCCAATATGTTCCAAAGTTCGTAGTCAATGATTTGAAGATAGATCAGCATCCTTGTCTTCCAATATGAGTAGTTGGAGTCATTGAATAGTGGAGGCCTTGTGGTAGAGTGTCCTTCTGGAAATTGTGATGAAGAAGTTGAATTGTTCGTCGGATAGTTGTATGCCTTTTAACCTTGCTCTGATACCAAATGTAAGGATCGTCGATAATGCTATTTCAATACTAACCAACGGAAATGATTAGTATTGTCAACAATTAGGAGATATACGAAGTAACTTGTATATTCCTTTAAATATAAATAACTTGCAATGAAAGAATCAACACAATTAATGAAACAAAACAAATAAGCAAACCAGCCAAGCAAATGCAAACACCAAGAATTTATCCTGGTTCGGATCCTCGTGATCCTACATCCAGTCCTCTACCCAATAGAGATTTTCAATACACTATAACACTTGCCCTGTAAGAAACAACATACAAAAATGGCAACACTCCATAAGCCCCAAACTTTGTATAATCTCTACACCAAGAGATTCAACTTATAAAAGAGAGAATGAAACAACACCTAAAGACTTCATGTGAATATCAAATGGAATCAAAGGAAAGGTGTAAATGAAATTTCAAGGGTTCTAGATTTTGAATGGAAGAAACACTCTTGAAGATTTCAGTTTTCAAATAAAGAAAATATCAGAATTTTTCTCCAAATGAAAACAATGGCAGAACTTTCTCTTGAAGAAGATAGAATTTAAGTTCTAAAGAAGAAGGTTGGAAAATGAAGTGAATGGAAGAGAAGGGGGTATTCATTTATTTATAGATCTGAAAGAAAGTTATAACGGTCATATTCCAACAGAAAAAAACCATCTACAACGGATAGAACAAATCAGTTGCAAAAACGGTCAAAAACAGAATTGGTCGGCCAATGATTTTTTACTGGTCGACTAATTTTGAAACGACATAATTTGACCGTTTGAAGTTACTGACGTAAAACTGATATGAAGAGGAATTTGACCAACAAATTTCAAAGTCAAATTCGAAAAGAAAAAATTAGCTTGCTAACAAAAATGTATTGGTCGGCTAATTTCTAAAATAGGAATTTTCAGATTCTAAAAAGACTAGGTTGTAGATAAATGTTAGGAAAGATCATATTCATCTAAGATAAGTCATCATCAGGCTTAAAAAGCTATAACATGAAAAATACATTGATTACATAAAAGCCGTAGATATGACTGCATCGGAATTTGAGAAGACTTTTGTGTAGAAGACTTTATCAAAATGTTATGATCATGATGTGGATCTGAGAAGCCAGTATCTTCACAGAAAGAGTTAGTAACAGTAATAAATTTGTCACATCAAAACCATATGGAATAGAGATATGGAATTATGGAATTCCAACACTTCATGGTGGACGGCTATACTCGATCATAACCCACTTCAATAGGCATTAATTAAGCAATTAATGACTAGATTAATGGTGGCGGTTACGCCAATGATGCCACTTTATTTGCCGGTAGTTACAAGCTAAGGAGGAGGATAAATATCCAGAGAACAATGGAGAAGGGAGGCCAGATTTGACATGGATGTATCACCAAACTCTATACTCAATACTCCACATTACATTTCTTTTTCGTACATAGCTCGGTGTGACGGTGATCGGACGACCGTCCTATAGATCGATCCTAGCCTCCCGAGCCCCTTTTGAGTCATCAACTGACTTGAGCGTCGGAGGGGATTTGGTTGGGCCCCAGCCTCGACCCCCTAATGATTTTCCTATGTTGCAGATCAATCAAAGGAGATATATATCTTGAAGCTAGCTCAGTCCTAGCTCACCCTGACCCTGGATCTCCTCTCCACGGGTCCCACTTCTCAGCCGGCGAATGGTCCTCTCATCGAAGGCGTACTCGTCGGCCCAGGGAAGGCAGAACACATCCGTCAATAGGATATAAGACAACTTATTGGAAGGCAGAACACATCCGTCAACAGGATCTAAGACTTATCCGATCTAAGGCTTCCTTCTTTTCTTTTGTCTTAGGCTCTCGTGAAGTTGCAAGGAGGAGTCTTCGCTTTGTAGTCATCTTATTGTATTTAAGTAGAGTGAATTCAGCCTACTGCTGTGAAGGAGAAACCATATATTGCTTGATAAAGTGGGTTCTCTGCTTTGATCTACGGTAATGTCTTTAGGGCATATCCAGTTAATGTCCTGTTTTAAAAGCTGAACTATGTTGGGAGATTTTTGAGATTCAGCTTACATAAGTATACTATACCGAAACACTGTGGTAACTGTAAAATGATATGCAGTCGATACGCCTTTCCACTCATGTTATTTCCTTTTTTGCCTTGCTGTTTTCTGTTTCATAATAACATTTTTTTTTTCCGTTCGTCTTCCTGCAGGACGCCAAGCTTGTTTATAGGCATTTTGCAACGTTGTATTTTGTTACTGTTTTTGATAGCTCGGAGAATGAGTTAGCAATGCTTCATCTTATCCAAGGTACGAACACTTTATCTTGCATAATCAAAGAGCATTTGCATGCTGCTCTATGTATTGCGCTCAACTCTGAACTTCTGCTGACTAGAAGCAGACCATACAATTTCTCATATGTAGCATCTCACTCTCGGTTTTTGTCGAGATACTGGATAGTTGCTTCAAGAATGTATGTGAGCTGGACATTGTGTTCAATTTCAACAGGGTAATTCGAACCTACATGTTTCTTAAGATCAAGACAGGGTCCACCTCTGGACTTATTTTGAAGTTTCCCGCAACTGTAATGTCATAAATTCATCTGTGCATACTAAAAATGTGTTCCATTGTGCCTTAAGTTGGAAAATAATCATGAAATAAAAGGCAGACAATTAAATGAAATACAAAAAATTTCTGGTTAATGAGAAAAGGCAATGAAGAATACAAGAGTATTAAAGAATAGGGTTTTTCTCATATTAGTCCCTTAAATTATGTGTATTTTGATATTAGTCCCTTAAATCTTTGTAATTTGAATTTAGTCCCTTAAATGTTTAATGTTAACCTAAATAGTCCCTTTTGTTAACCTAAATAGTCCCTTAAATGTTTAATGTTTAACCTAAATAGTCCCTTTAAGGGACTAAATTCAAATTAAAAAGATTTAAGGGACTAATATCAAAATACACATAATTTAAGGGACTAATATGAGAAAAACCCTAAAGAATATTATGAAGAGTCTCTGCATGTGGACGGGATGCTAAAACACTAAACAGTTACTTACTGTTAGTAAATAGCTCATAACAAATAGTTCTCAAATAAAATGTAGCGGAAATATGTAACTACGATAATTAAAACACAAGTGATAGAAAATGAAAACCAAAAAAGCGAACCAATTGCAAACACAGAGATTTTTATACTAGTTTGGTCAACTCCCGACCTACATCCAGTACTCAAGCCACTGTCGAGATCTCCACTTTTTGACTTCCAAACCGAAAGAATAGTACATTGCACAGCTTAGCGAACAATTCCCGTCAATTGTAAAACACGGCCTCAAACAGAGAAAATTGGCTAACTAGTATGGGTCAACACTCTCTTTTAACTTCTACCACCCAATTTAAAATCTTTACTAGAATACCACACCCCCCTGCGAAAAGACTAAAATACCCCCATTAATTATTTTCAACATATACTAGTGTATATTAACGTATATTAACGTATACTAGTGTATGTTAACGTATCTTAGTATTTTCTTTACCACATACTTATATATACGCCAACATATACGTTAATATACCCCCCATTAACTAATATACACTAGTATATGTTGAAAATAATTAATGTGGGGTATTTTAGTCTTTTCGCAGGGGGTGTGATATTCTAGCAAAGATTTTAAATTGGGTGGTAGAAATTAAAATAGATGGTTGACACATGCTAGGTAGCCAATTTTCTCAGAATTTTCTGCCAGTAGCTTTGTTAGCTTCATAGAATTTCCTTCTTGTGTATCATCACTAGATTAAATTTCAGTTTTTATTTTATAATGTTGGCGATGTTGTGAAGGGAAAGTAGGGAAATAGTTGTAGGGGGTTAAGAGCCACCCTACCCTCTTATTTATAGCTTTCAATGGTAGGCCGGATACCCAATGGGCCTCATGAGCCTATTCATAACACTTCCCTTTATCCAACCAACATTGAATAAGAGGTGGATTCTTCAGGATCCGAGTTAGGATAACTGCCTTGTTAAATTGTAACGACTGGTTTTCTTGTATCCGGGTTATCTATATTATATATATGTTTTAGAGGATTTTCTCCTCATGTGTGGTTTTCGTCTCCGTAGCTTTCGTTTTCGATCGTTTCGTCGTGATTTTCTAGCTTCTTCCTTAGAATCGTCGATTTTGGAGTAAGTCGTACGTGACGGGCTTCATAACGGTCATATCTTACTGTTAGATCAAGCCTAGGAGTCTTAGGAATCGATCCCGGAGCTTCGCGCTCCATTTCGGAACTTTTGGTGCACGTTAGCCGGTGTAAGAAGGGGCACCGACCGACTAGATGACGATCCAGTCGGTCGGAAAACCTCCTTGAACCGACTAGTGGGCTTTGTTATAATGTTCAGGAGTTACTGTTTGTCGTTAGTCGGTCTAAGAACGTTGGTTGACCGACTAGGTTGCAAACTAGTCGGTCGGCAATGCTTCTTTAACCGACTAACTCTTTAACTATTTTTGACACTAGTTACTGTTTACTCTTAGTCGGTCTAAGAACGTTCATCGACCGACTAGATGTCAAACTAGTCGGTCAGTAGTTGTTCTTTGACCGACTAACTCTTAGTTCAGGTTTTCGACTGGAGCTACTGTTTACACTTAGTCGGTCTGCGTTGGTCAACCGACCGACTAGTTCTCAAACTAGTCGGTCAACAGTTGTTCCTTGACCGACTAAACAGTACAGGAAACCCTAGTTTTGCCCTAACCGCCACCAAACTCTATAAATACCCCTCCAAACATTTTCTTCTTCTTCCTCATGACCTAAAACCCTAATTTCTCCCCCATTGAGCCCCCATCTTCCTCAAACCCTTATTCCCTCATCCCAAGCCCAAAATCCATCATCCAAACCCTCACTTAACACTTTCCACCTCTCATCTTCCCCAAACTTTCATCAAACCCCCAAAATCCATATCAAACCCCATTTCTCCAGAATTTCCCCATCTATTCCAGATCTGAACCCTAGGTTCCCCGGAGCGTTTCTTCCGTTGTCGTGCTTGCTCGGCATCATTCTTCCGCTTCCGATACGGTAATAATCGATCTCTTAATGTTTTCATGAACCATTGTGTTTTTGTAAAACCCTAATGAAATGAATGTTGTTTTGATGATTGTTTCTCCATAACAGCGACTTCCCCGTAAATTAGCGTCCGTGGGACGAACCCTCGTTGATCGTCATCCTCGGTGCTAGGAAAGTGAAACTTGCCTCTTAGGGTTTTGGGCCATGTCTTGGGCCATTTGCTTGTTGTAGGCGTAAAAGAGACTAGGCGACGAAATGATACTCGCCTAGGCGCAAATTTAGGAACTAGCTTGACAACGAAGCTAGATCCGACATTCATCATGTTGCACAACTACCATGCCATGTTTAATTTCAATTACCGGTGCGCGAATTAATTGTCATGTCATTGCATTCTTTAAAGGTTCATGTGATTGCGTAGCACACGCTACAATACTTGTACTTCCTGGCTCGTGACCAGAAGCGAGCATAATGAGTTGCTAACCCCAACGCTCGATATTGAATCGTGAACTAGGAAAATAAGCTCCCGTGCGGGGCAACCCTGGCTCATTTACTGGGCTCATGTACAGGGACCCTGGCTTGTTTACGTGTGGGATGGGGTAAGAGTTAAGCGGCCATTCAACTGGGAGTCTGCCCGATCAGCAACTGCAGTTGTAAGGCGTAAACTCTGGGTTCTGGGGTAGTGTTAAGCGGCCAATCAGCGTGAATGCCAAACCGTTCAGCTGTAAGGCGTAAACATCTACAAACAACTTGAAACGTGACTAGTGAAATGATTGAGATTGTTAGTAGCTTGGCTACTCTTGACTTGTCCCGATAATTGTTCTCTTGAACTTATTGTTTCACCATGTCTTGCTTGTGCACTCATGTTATAACTGCCATGTCATGCATACTATAACTGTTAGGTTGTTAGTTTGCCTTACTTTCAGTTTCCTTGCCCAAGTCTTTTAGACTTGCTGACATGTGCCCCATTTTCTCTTTTGGGTGACACATGTTAGACCCTGAGCCTGAGTACCTTGTTGAGGACGAGGTGTTTACTGACGCCGAGCCCGAGCCTGTGTTCGACGAGGAGTACGTGGACACTGGGGACCAGTCCTAGTGTCTTCGTTGAGCTTTCCCTTTTGTTTAGACTGCTGTTTGGTTGTCGGTGCGTAGCACCCATACTATGTTACGTTGTCCCTTTTGTTGGCCTTGTTCTGGGCATTTAGACTCTTTCTTTTAGCCTGGTGGCTATTCTGGATGTTGAACTTAATTTTCATGTTGGACAAATTATGAGATATGAGATTTTATTTCTGTCTCTCCTTGTGTTATTATTGTTGTTCCGTTTGTCGTTATAGGGACCTGCTTACGTTTTATTGACGCTTATCGGGTTTGGGGCTTCACAGCTCCACTCTCGTGCGGACCTTTTCACGTCTCGCCTCCATTTTAGGGAAGCGGGGCGTGACATAAATAAAGAACAGTTAATCCATAACTTCCCCTGTTTTAGGGATGTGTCTAGGGGTGGATACTTCAGGATCCAGAGTCAACGAGGTTGCCTCGTCAAAACCTTGACTACGGAAAACCCTGTGGGAAAAACCCAGTAGCCAAGGGAAAAGAGTACAACTCTGCAGTTGACTCCCCCTCATCTGACCAAGCTTCAGGCTTGCAGATTGCCTATGAATCTATACATCAGTCTCTTATGTATCTATGAGTTTATAGTTCTCTCATCCTGACCCAGTTTACATTTTCTCACTCTCCTCATCCTAATCCCATATACAAGTTTCTCAAAGATACTAGTATGTAGGGATTTGGTAAGCAAATCCTCCAAGTTATTACATGATTGGATCTTCTATACCTCAATCTGCTTTTGCTTCTGAAGGTCGTGCGTCCAGAAGAACTTGGGGGAGATATGCTTTGTCTTATCGTCTTTGATGTAGCCGTCCCGTAGCTGGGCTATGCATGCTGCATTATCTTCATAGAGAGGAGTAGGTGCAAGTACGCCGGTCATCAGGTCGGTGGAGGTGAGAATGTGCTGGATCACAGAGCGTAGCCAGAAACTCTCCTTGCTTGCTTCATGGATCGCTAGCAGTTCTGAGTGAGTGGATGAGACGGTTGTCATGGTCTGCTTTACAGATCTCCAGGATATGGCAGTGCCGCCATATGTGAACATGTATCCGGTCTGAGACTTCTCTGAATGAGGATCTGACCTGTAACCTGCGTCAGCTTAACCAACTAAACCAGTTGATGCCCCTTTCCTGTAGAATAGACCTAAGTCTATGGACCATTGGAGGTAGCACAGAAGATGCTTAAATCCGGCCCAGTGCCGCTGTGTAGGTGCAACACTATATCTGGCTAGTAAGTTGACTGCAAATGCTATGTCAGGGCGAGTGCAGTTAGCCAGGTAAAGGAGTGTACCGATAGCACTTAGATGTGGCACTTCAGGACCTAGTACTTCATCCCCCTCTTCCAGCGGCCGGAAGGGGTCTTTATGCACATCCAATGATCTGACGACTATTAGGGTGCTAAAGGGGTGGCACTTATCCATCTGAAACTTGTTCAGTAAGTTCGATGTGTAAGTTGACTGATGTAACAGGATCCCATTGTTAAGATGCTCTATTTGAAGACCTAAATAGAATTTTGACTTTCCGAGGTCTTTCATCTTGAATGTTTCTGTCAGGCTTATAGAAATCTTGGCAATCTCTTCAGGAGATCCGATGAGGTTCAAGTCGTCTACATAGACGGCTATAATGACAAATCCTGTTGCCTTTGCTCTTATGAAGATGCAAGGACAGACTGGGTCATTTGTAAATCCTTGTTTAGCAAGGAAATCGCTCAGTCTGTTATACCACATCCTTCTAGATTGTTTTAGACCATACAATGATCTTTGCAGTTTCACTGAGTAGATGTCACGTTGTCTATCTTTTAGTGATGCTGGCAAAGAATAACCGTCAGGCAATCTCATATAGATGTCTCGGTCTAAGTTGCCATATAGGTATGCAGTCACGACGTCCATAAGCTGCATATCTAAACCCTCTTGGGCTGTTAAGCCAATGAGGAATCGGAAGGTGATCGCGTCCATGACCAGAGAGTATGTGGCTTCAAAATCCACCCCTGGACGTTGGGTAAAACCCTGCGCTACAAGCATTGCTTTGTAGCGAACGATCTCATTTTGTTCATTTCGTTTTCTAACAAATACCCATTTGTAACCCACAGGTTTTACACCTTTTGGTGTCTGGACTATAGGTCCGAAAACCTTGCGTTTGGTGTGTGAATCCAACTCCACTCCTATTGCCGCTTTCCACTTTGGCCAATCATCTCTGCTTTGACATTCTGTCAGAAAGCATGGTTCAATATCGTCGTCGCAGTACGCGACGTTGATGGCAATATTACACGCAAATGTGTCATCTATGGTTGTGCTCTTTCTGTCCCAATACTCCCCAGTTCGTACATAGTATATCGAAACTTCATTTTCTCCCGGTTTTTCCTCTGTTTGAGAGTTTGGGAGAGATGTGGTAGCAGTGCTTATAGTAGCATCCTGTGGTGGTATTTGTTTACCATTGCCAAGGGTCTTACTCTTTCGAGGGGCTTGGTCCTTGGATCCCGGTGGTCGCCCTCTCTTTTTGAGAGGTCCAACCATTTCTAATGCAGGTGGATTGCATCCATTTTGTGGTATGTCAATCCTAGCTGGAGTGTTAGCAGCATGGATGTTTGATCTGCCAATCTTCTGGTTGTCAGTAAATTTGTCCGGCAAGAGATGGACAGTGTTTTGGATGTGGAGAATCTTCAGGACCTCCTCCTCACACTGGCTTGTGGGCGGATCAACGTGACATAATGTCTTTGTACCCAAGTGATACAGTCTGAAGCTTCGGGCTTCTTTGTCTGTGAGCCTAGTCTTGGAAATGATGTTTCATCAAATTCACAGTCTTCTAGACGTGCCTTGAAAACGTCTCCCGTAAGGGGTTCTAGGAATCTAATTATGGAGGGGGTGTCAAACCCAACGTAAATGCCTAGGCGACGTTGTGGACCCATCTTTGTCCTTTGTGGTGGTGCCATGTGGATGTATACTGCACAACCAAATATTCTCAAGTGTGAGACAATTGGTGGGGCTCCAAGTGCTAGTTGCATTGGAGAAGATGACTGACCTCCAGAAGATCTTAATTTTATTAAAGATGCAGCATGCAAAATTGCATGACCCCATGCATTCACTGGCAGCTGGGATTGAAGTAATAATGGACGAGCAATCCATTGCAGTCTCTTAATTAGAGATTCTGCTAACCTGTTTTGGGTGTGAACATGCGCTACAGGATGTTCGACTTCAATTCCCTGTGCTTGGCAATAGTCTAGAAAGACTTGTGACGTAAACTCCCCCGCATTGTCCAAACGAAGTTTCTTTATCTAGTAGTCGGGGAAGTTGGCCCGTAACCTGATTATCTGAGCTAAAAGCTTAGACAATGCTAGGTTACGGGTGGACAGTAGACACACATGTGAGCATTTAGTAGATGCGTCAATCAGGACCATAAAGTACCTGAACGGACCACTTGATGGGTGTATAGGCTCACAAATGTCTCCGTGGATTCTTTCCAGAAAACTTGGAGATTCCAGGTCCACTTTCAGTGGAGCGGGTCTCGTAATCAGTTTACCCTTGTAACAGGGTGGACATGGGAATTTGCCTTTTTGAAGAATCTTCAGGTTCTTCAAGTCTATACCCCTTGAGCTCTTTATGATGCGGTACATCATAACAGATCCGGGGTATCCCAGTCTACTGTGCCAGAGTTGGAATTCTGGTGTTTGGGGGCACTGCAGGTGCTCCGCCATTGATGTTTCTGGAGTTTGTATACTTGTTTGGTAGATTCCCGAGGGGAGTCCCTTGAAACGTTCCACAATGGTTTTTGAACCATTTGTAAGAGACGTTACAAGCAAGTATTCCCTTTCATTTTCCTCGACCGTCTCTAAGTGATATCCGTTTAAACGGATATATTTAAAGCTTAGGAGGTTTAGGATGGATTTAGGGGAGTATAACGCATTCCTAACTGTGATTTGTGTGTTACCTGGGAGCAATATGATTGCTTCCCCTGATCCTTCGATTATATTAGCTGGTCCTGAGATTGTTCTCAGTGGACCAGAGTAGCTACTTTTGCTCGTGAAGTAGTCTATGTTTTGAATGATCGAGTGCGTCCATGCACTGTCCACAAGGCAAATTGATTCCATATCTATATAAAGAAATACATTTAGGCAGTAAATAATATGAAAAAGAAAAGATCTACTTTCATTTAAAATGCTCAAAAGATTGTTTGACATGGAATAAAAACTGGATACGATGCATGAAAAGAAGATACATTGCTAGTAGATAAAAATGGTTCATAACTAGAGAGTGTCATCTCCCATGAAGTCTTCAGGAGTCCATGAGGTCTCTGGCAACGCTGCGCTCTCAATCAGGTTTATCTCAGCTCGAGGCTTGAGGCTTGTCTGGTAGAGGTCCTGGAGGTGTTTCTGGGTATGGCAGATTCTGGACCAGTGGCCTGTCATTCCGCATTTGGAGCACTTATCCTCCCAGTCTTTCTTGAGAGTACCACCTTTTGACGTCCACTTCTGCTTCTTTTCCACGAACTTCTGATTCTGATGAGGAGCTTGGGTAGTGGCCTTTTTCCGCTTCTTCTGTTCTTTCCATTTCTGGAATTTTGCCTTCTTGTCCATCTTCTTCTTCTGGGAAGACTGGAAGTGTGCCTCTGCAGGAGGTGGCAGTGGAGCGGAGCCAGGAGGGCGCAGGTTGTGAGCAGCAACCAACAAATCTCTGTTCTGTTTAGCCATTAGCAGGCATGAAAGCAGATCAGAGTACTTCATGAACTTCCTCTCACGTTATTTTTGCATAAGGATCATGTCCTTTTCATGGAAAGATTTGAACGTCTTTTCCAGCAACATTTTCTCCGTCACCGTTTCACCACACAACTTCGGGCGTGAGGTGATACGGAAGAGTGCTGAGTTGTACTCTGCTACGGATTTGTAATCCTGTATGCGGAGGTGAGTCCACTCGTACTGCGCATGGGGGAGTATGACATCTCTCCGATGTCTGTACCTCTCCTCAAGTGCGTTCCACAGCTCGTAAGGATCCTCTACAGTGAGATACTCGTCCTTCAGGGTCGAGTCTAAATGTTTCCTGATATAGATAATGTCTTTCGCCTTTAGTATATCGGAAACTTCCTCTGTATGAGGTGCTTCTTTAGAAGCATCCTTGTCGACTGGGGCAGTACTTGTTGTTGCCTTCTCAGTTGGTGTGAGACTGAACCAATGAGATCGCAGATGGATCTTCAGGTCCAACTGCCAACTCAAGTAGTTCGACCCATCGGCCTTCAAGACCGAAAAGTCGACATTCGCAAGTCTGGCCATTGAATAATTTAGCAATAAAAACAACATGGATTATTAAACTGTAAAAACAATTAGACATCCACGCATGTATTTTTACCATTTTCATAAAGGAAATTAACATTCATGCATGCTTTTTATCATTTTCATATCGTGAATTATTAAAGGAAAAACTTAACATCCACGCATGCTTTTTAACAGTTTCATAACGTGAATAATTAAAAAAAAGATTAACATCCACGCATGCTTTTTAACAGTTTCATTGTAACATTAACATAGCATGAAAATAGTTAACATCCACGCATTTAATGTATAAGCAATGAAAATAACTTAGGACTATGTGGATCAGCCAGCCGACACCGAAACGAAAAAGATAGTCCGAAATTACATCAAAAATTGCATGAAAGAATAAATACAACTTGGAAACTTCAGAGAGAAGCACCTTTCTTCTTTGTGCATACGCCTTTAGCTCCTTTTTGGTGTCCTCCTGTCTTCTTCTTACATATATTTCCTCACTTGCAAATTTCTTCCAAAAAGAAAAAATTGCAGAAAAGAAAAGATGTCGGAAACCTGGCTGATCCCTAAAAACATAGCCTAATCGCACATCCACGCAGATAATATATGGAAAATATACAACCACGCAGATAATCATATCACACACATGTAAAGATTAATTAAGTAATTTAAAAAGTGTGTGACGCGCTAAAAAATTATTTTTGAAAAACTTTTTACCTGTGATCCATATTTTTAATGTTTTGTTTTCCGCTTTAACCCATTTTTATAAAGTTTAAGATTTCTTTAATTATTTTGGGCTTTTAGGGCCAAAAATAAAAAAAGAAAATTTATTTGTGTAAATGTGCTAATTTTCAGGCTTTTGGGCCATGAAAACAACACATTAGGGTTAATTGGGCATCCCCTGAAAAATTGGCCAGTTTAGGGCTAGGGTTTACGAAAAACCCTTAGGGGGCCCGCGGCGCGCCGCCGCGACGGCTGGCCGCCGTGGCGGCGGCGGGCCGCGGCCTGCAGGCCGCGGCTTCTGGCAGGGCCGCGGCCTATGGCCGCGGCGTTTTAGCCGCCGGCGGCGCTTGTGAAGCGCCGTCGTTTCGCCCTTCGGGCGTGCGGTGTATGGATCAAGGTTGGGGGGGTAAAAACAGATTTTTCAAGCATTTAGATCTCTAAAAAACTGATTTTTATTGTTTTTAGACATGCGGATCTAAATAAAAATGTGATTTTTACCGTGTTTTTAAACTTTTTGATCCTAAAACATGCAGATCTACGTGAAACGCAAGTTTAGATCTAAAAAGTTTTGATATTTACCTCTAGATTCGACGAGGGAATCTAGACGACGGTTGGTGAAGGATGCCCTTTTCGCTCCCCGTTGAGAAGATTACGATCTTCTTAGACTGAGCGGTTGATGGATCTCCTTCCTCGCGTGTCGCCGTCTTTTCCAACGAGCGTGATCGCGCTGATAACGTGTTGTGAAGGGAAAAGTAGGGAAATAGGTGTAGGGGTTAAGAGCCACCCTATCCTCTTATTTATAGCTTTCAATGATGGGCCAGATACCCAATGGGCCTCATGGGCCTATTCATAACAGACGATGATTAGTAACAGTGTTACATTTTGGGCTTTCTAAATCCTATTGAATTCATGGTACTTTGGTTCCATTTCCATCTATTTTATGGATTTAAATATAAATGTTTGTGTCAAGGACAGCGTACTTTTGAATCATGGTAGACATCAATTCTTTTAGTATGACTGCTTAGGTTTGGTGTTAAGTTGATTATATTAACTGTAGTCCTTTTTTAATATAAATGAGACCCCCTTTCAACGAGTGGTTCCATGGTCTAGCGGTTAGGACATTGGACTCTGAATCCAGTAACCCGAGTTCAAGTCTCGGTGGAACCTATTTTTCGTTTGTTTTTTGTTTTGTTTTTTGTCCTTTTTCTGTGTGTTGAGTGAGAAATTTAAAATTTTACTTTGCTTGAATTTAAAATTTAAAATCCATAGACTTCTCTTTTGGGAAAAACGGTTTCTTTTTTGTACATATAAATTCCCCTACAGGCTACAGCAGATCTAAAAGACAAAATCATGAGAAAAATGAAGATAATGTTGTGAAGGGAATTTAGGGAGAAATAGGTGTAAGGGGTTAAGAGCCCCCTACCCATGTATTTATATCTTTCAATAGTGGGTTGGATACCCAATTGGCCCAATGGGCCTATTCATAACACTTCCCCTTATCCAATCAACATTGAAATAAGAGGTGGATTCTTCAGGATCCGAGTTAGGGTAACTGTCTTGTTAAAGAAAGAACAGTTAACCCATAACTTCCCCTGTTTTGGGGATGTGTCAAGGGGTGGATACTTCAGGATCCAGAGTCAACGAGGTTGCCTCGTCAAAACCTTGACTACGGAAAACCCAGTGGGAAAAAACCTGTAGCCAAGGGAAAAGAGTACAACTCTGCAGTTGACTCCCCCTTATCTGACCAAGCTTCAGGCTTGCAGATTTCCTATGAATCTATACATCAGTCTCCTATGTATCTATGAGTTCATAGTTCTCTCATCCTGACCCAGTTTACATTTACTCACTCTCCTCATCCCAATCCCATATACAAGTTTCTCAAAGATACTAGTAGGCAGGGATTTGGTAAGCAAATCCGCCAAGTTATTACATGATTGGATCTTCTGTACCTCAATCTGTTTTTGCTTCTGAAGGTCGTGCGTCCAGAAGAACTTGGGGGATATATGCTTCGTCTTGTCACCTTTGATGTAGCCGTCCTGTAGCTGGGCTATACATGCTGCATTGTCTTCATGTAGTGGAGTGGGTGCAAGTACGCCGGTCGTAAGGCCGGTGGAGGTGAGTATGTGCTGGATCACTGAGCGTAGCCAGAAGCATTCCTTGCTTGCTTCGAAGATCGCGAGTAGCTCTGAGTGGGTGGATGAGACGGTCGTCATGGTCTGCTTCACAGATCTCCAGGATATGGCAGTACCGCCATATGTGAACATGTATCCGGTCTGAGACTTCTCTGTATGAGGATCGGACCTGTAACCTGCGTCAGCATAACCAACTAAACCAGTTGATGCCCCTTTCCTGTAGAATAGACCTAAGTCTATGGACCCTTGGAGGTAGCGCAGAAGATGCTTAACTCCGGCCCAGTGCCGCTGTGTAGGTGCAGCACTATATCTGGCTAGTAAGTTTACTGCAAACGCTATGTCAGGGCGAGTGCAGTTAGCCAGGTAAAGGAGTGCACCGATAGCACTTAAATAAGGCACTTCGGGGCCTAGTACTTCCTCCCCCTCTTCCAGCGGCCGGAAGGGGTCTTTGTGAACATCCAATGATCTGACGACCATCGGAGTGCTGAGGGGGTGGCACTTATCCATCTGAAACTTTTTCAGTAAGTTCGATGTGTAAGTTGACTGGTGTAACAGGATCCCATCTTTAAGATGCTTATCTGAAGGCCTAAACAGAATTTTGATTTTCCGAGGTCTTTCATCTCGAAAGTTTCTGTCAGGCTTCTAGAAATCTTTGCGATCTCTTCAGGAGATCCGATGAGGTTTAAGTCGTCTACATAGACGGCTATTATTACAAATCCTGTTGCCTTTGCTCTTATAAAGATGCAAGGACAGACTGGGTCGTTTTTAAATCCTTGCTGTGCAAGGAAATCGCTCAGTCTGTTATACCACATCCTTCCAGATTGTTTTAGACCATATAATGATCTTTGCAGTTTCACTGAGTAGATGTCACGGTCTCTCTCTTTTAGTGCTGCAGGCAAAGAATAACCGTCAGGCAATCTCATATAGATGTCTCGGTCTAGGTTGCCATATAGGTATGCAGTAACCACGTCCATGAGTTGCATATCTAAACCCTCTTGTGCTGTTATGCCAATGAGGAATCGGAAGGTGATCGCGTCCATGACTGGGGAGTATGTGGCTTCAAAATCCACCCCAGGACGTTGGGTAAAACCCTGCGCTACAAGCCTTGCTTTGTAGCGTACGATCTCATTTTGTTCATTTCTTTTTCTAACAAATACCCATTTATAACCCACAGGTTTTACACCTTTTGGTGTCTGGACTATTGGTCCGAAGACCTTGCGTTTGGTGAGTGAATCCAACTCCACTCCTATTGCCGCTTTCCACTTTGGCCAATCATCTCTGCTTTGACATTCTGTCAGAGAGCGTGGTTCAATATCATCGTCGCAGTACGCGACGTTGATGGCAATATTACACGCAAATGTGTCATCTATTGTTGTGCTTTTTCTGTCCCAATACTCCCAGTTCGTACATAGTGTATCGATACTTCATTTTCTCCCGGTTTTTCCTCTTCATGAGAGTTTGGGAGAGATGGGGTAGCAGGGCTTAAATTAGCATCATGTGGTGGTATTTGTTTACCATTGCCAAGGGTCCTGCTCTTACGAGGGACTTGGTCCTTGGATCCCGGTGGTCGTCCTCTCTTTTTGAGAGGTCCAACCATTTCTGCTGCAGGCGGATTGCATCCATTTTGCGGTATGTCAATCCTAGCTGGAGTGTTAGCAGCAGGGACGTGTGATTTGACAATCTTCTGGTTGTCAGTAAATTTGTCCGGCAAGAGATGGACAGTGTTTTGGATGTGGAGAATCTTCAGGACCTCCTCCTCACACTGGCTTGTTGGCGGATCAAAGTGACATAAAGTTTTTGTATCCCAAGTGATACTTTCTGAAGCTTCGGGCTTCTTTGTCTGTGAGCCTAGTCTTGGGAACGATGTTTCATCGAATTCACAGTCTTCTAGACGTGCCTTAAAGACGTCCCCCGTTAGGGGTTCTAGGAATCTAATTATGGAGGGGGTGTCAAACCCAACATAAATGCCTAGGCGACGTTGTGGACCCATCTTTGTCCTTTGTGGTGGTGCTATGGGGACGTATACTGCACAACCAAATATTCTCAAATGTGAGACAATTGGTGGGGCTCCAAGTGCTAGTTGCATTGGAGAAGATGACTGACCTCCAGAGGGTCTTAATTTTATTAAAGATGCAGCATGCAAAATTGCATGACCCCACGCATTCACTGGCATCTGGGATTGAAGTAATAATGGACGAGCGATCCATTGCAGTCTCTTAATTAGAGATTCTGCTAACCCATTTTGGGTGTGAACATGCGCTACAGGATGTTCGACTTCAATTCCCTGAGCTTGGCAATAGTCTAGAAAGACTTGTGACGTAAACTCCCCCGCATTGTCCAGACGAAGTTTCTTTATCTGGTGGTCGGGGAAGTGAGCCCGTAACTTTATTATCTGAGCTAAAAGCTTAGATAGTGCTAGGTTACGGGTGGACAGTAGGCACACATGTGACCACTTAGTTGATGCGTCTATCAGGACCATAAAGTACCTGAACGGACCACTTGATGGGTGAATCGGCCCACAAATGTCTCCGTGGATTCTTTCCAGAAAGCTGGGAGACTCCACATCCACTTTCAGTGGAGAGGGTCTCGTGATCAGTTTACCCTTGTAACAGGGTGGACATGGGAATTTGCCTTTTTGAAGAATCTTCAGGTTCTTCAGGTCAATGCCCCTGGAGTTCTTTATGATGCGGTACATCATAACCGAACCAGGGTGTCCCAGTCGACTGTGCCAGAGTTGGAATTCTGGTGTTTGGGGGCACTGCAGGTGCTCCACCATGGATGTTTCTGGAGTTTGTATACTTGTTTGGTAGAGTCCCGAGGGGAGTCCCTTGAAACGTTCCACAATGGTTTTTGAACCATTTGTAAGAGCCGTTACAAGCAAGTATTCCCTTTTATCCTCCTCGACCGTCTCTAAGTGATATCCGTTTAAACGGATGTCTTTAAAACTTAGGAGGTTTCGGATGGATTTTGGGGAGTATAACGCATTTTTAAGTGTTATTTGTGTGTTGCCGGGGAGCAATATAATTGCTTCCCCTGATCCTTCGATTATATTTGCTGGCCCTGAGATTGTTCTCAGTGGGCCAGAATAACTACTTACGCTCGTGAAATAGTCTATGTTTTGAAGGATCGAGTGCGTCGATGCACTGTCCACTAGGCAGATAAGTTCCATATCTAAAAAATTGGGGAAAGACATTCAAGCAATAAATATAGATAAAAGATTCACTTTCATAAATAAATGCTAAAAAGATATTGTTTGACATGGAAAAAAGAACTAGATACGATGCATAAAAATTTAAGATACATTGCTAATTGCATAAAAGTGGTCCAGATCTAGAGAGTATCATCTCCCATGAAATCTTCGGGAGTCCATGAGGTCTCTGCCAACGCTGCGCTCTCCATCAGGTTTGTCTCAGCTCGAGGCTTGAGGCTTGCCTGGTAGAGGTCCTGGAGGTGTTTTGCTGTGCGGCAGATTCTGGACCAGTGGCCCGTCATCCCGCATTTTGAGCATTTGTCCTCCCAGTCTTTCTTGGGAGTGCCTCCTTTGTTGGGAATCCTCTTCTGCTTCTTGTCCACGAACTTCTGGTTCTGGGGAGGAGCTGGGTGGGTGGCCTTCTTCCGCTGCTTCTGTTCTTTCCATTTCTGGAATTTTGCCTTTTTGTCCGTCTTCTTCTTCTGGGAAGACTGGAAGTGGGCCTCTGCAGGAGGTGGCAATGGAGCGGAGCCAGGAGGGCGCAGGTTGTGGGTGGCAACCAACAGGTCTCTGTTCTGTTCAGCCATAAGTAGGCATGAAAGAAGGTCAGAGTACTTTGTGAACTTCCTCTCTCGATATTGTTGCATAAGGATCATGTCCTTTTCATGGAAAGACGTAAACGTCTTTTCCAGCAACATTTTCTCCGTCACTGGTTCACCACACAACTTCAGGCGTGAGGTGATGCGGAAGAGAGCTGAGTTGTACTCCGCTACGGATTTGAAATCCTGTATGCGGAGGTGAGTCCACTCGTACTGTGCACGGGGGAGTATGACATCCCTCTGATGTCGGTACCTCTCCTCGAGTGCATCCCACAGCTCGTAAGGGTCCTCTACAGTGAGGTACTCGTCCTTTAAGGTCGAGTCTAAGTGTTTCCTGATATATATAATGGCTTTCGCCTTTAATATATCGGAAACTTCCTCTGTATGAGGTGCTTCCACTGAAGCCTCCTTGTTAGCTGGGGCAGTACTAGTTGTTGCCTTTTCAGTCTGTGTGAGACTGAAACCATGAGAGCGCAGATGGAACTTCAGGTCCAACTGCCAACTCAGGTAGTTTGACCCATCAGCCTTCAGGACTGAGAAGTCTACATTTGCGAGTCTGGCCATTTTATGATCTAGCATGTATAGAAACAAAATAGCATGTATCATTAAGACTGAAAATAAGACATACATCCACGCATGTAATGTAGTCATTTTCATGAATTTAAATTACTGTGGTTTTAACATACATGCTTTTTCAGGTAATGTGAATAATTAATTACTAAAAATTAACAATCACGCATGCTGTTTGATGGTTTTCATTGCGACATTAAAACATGGTATTAAAGCTAATTAATCAACCACGCAGTTTAATGCAAAAACAATGAAAAACAGAAATAATGACCTTAGGCTATGGGGATCAGCCAGCCGACACCGAAAAATAAATAAAAAGTCCAGTCCGAGGTTACATCAAAATAAAAGGCATGAAAATAAATTACAACTCGGGAACTTCAGAGAGAAGCCCCTATCTTCATTGAGCGAAACGCCTTCAGCTTCTTTTTGGTGTCCTTCGGTCTTCTTTTTACATTTTCATCCTCACATACAAAGTTTCTCTCAAAAGAAAAGAAAAATTGCGGGAATTTAAAACGGTGTCGGAAACCTGGCTGATCCCTAAAAACATAGCCTAATATTTGCACATCCACGCAGATAATATTTTTGCAACATACAACCACACAGATAATCGAAACACAAGCATTTAAAATAATTTTAAAATTGTGTGCGACGTGCAAGAAATTTTTTTTTTTTTTTGAAAACTTTTGCCTTTTTGATCCATATTTTATTGTTTTATTTTACCGCTTTAAACCCTTTCAAATTTTCTTTTACCTATTTTGGGCTTTTTAGGGCCAAAAAATAAATAAAATAATTTGTGTGAATGGGCTAATTTTCTGGCCTTTTTGGGCCATGAAAACAACCCATTAGGGTTAATATTGGGCCTCCCCCGAAAAATAACCCGTTAGGGTTAGGGTTTCAGGAAACCCTAGGGGGGGCCCGCGGCGTGTCGCCGCGACGGCTGGCCGCGTAGGGTGCGGCCGCCGTCGCGGCGACGGGCCGCGGCTGCGGGCCGCGGCCGCCGCGGCGGCGGGCCGCGGCCTGCAGGCCGCGGCAACTGGCCGCGGCCTGAGGCCGCGGCCGCCGCGGCCTGCAGGCCGCGGCGCAGTGCCGCGGCCTGGGGCCGCGGCTGCTGGCCGCGGCTTCAGGCCGCGGCCGCCGCGGCCTCAGGCCGCGGCGATTGATTCCGCCGGCGGCGCGAAGGGCGCGCCGCCGTTTCGCCCTATGGGCGTACGGAAATTTGGATCAAAGGCGGGGAGGTAAAAATCGGGTTTTTCAACAATTTTGATCGCTAAAAAACAAGTTTTTATTGTTTTAAACATGCAGATCTTATTAAAAATGTTGAATTTTACCGAGTTTATCAACTTTTTGATCCTAAAACATGCAGATCTAATGAGAAAAGCAGGTTTAGATCTAAAAATTTGGATTTTTACCTTCTAGATTCGACGAGGAATCTAGGCGACGGTTGGTGAAGGATGCCCTTTTCGCTCCCCGTTGAGAAGATTACGATCTTCTTTTTCTGAGCGATTTGTGGATCTCCTTTCCCGCGAGCCGCCGTCTCCTCCAACGAGCGTGATCGTGCTGATAACGTGTTCTGAAGGGAATTTAAGGAGAAATAGGTGTAAGGGGTTAAGAGCCCCCTACCCATGTATTTATATCTTTCAATAGTGGGTTGGATACCCAATTGGCCCAATGGGCCTATTCATAACAGATAACATATATTAGTCCTAAAAAACAACTATGATTTGACGCCCAATCATCCCATATACATCAACCTGGAACCATAATAATGAAGAGGAAACAATACAATGTAAAAAACCCCTCGTTTTTTTCCACCAAAACGAGGAAAACAGAAGCAAACAATCGGAACCCACACCATCAAACTTTCAAATTACTAAAAATTGAACCCTCTTCTCCCCCCTCTCACAATCCATGCAGCCAACAACCCCTACACACAGCTGCAGGCATCCCCTCCGATAATATGGCTCCTCCTTCCACCATCTACTACACCCGGGAAAGTATCGGAGGGGGTAAAAGAATCAAGATCCGAATCCAAACGCATCCGTTTCCGATCATTCCAATGCCTCGTTCAAGGCTCGGATGCGCCCCTATCGGCAGGCACTCGAATGGGGCGCCTGCCACCAAGTTATTTGCCCGAAAGAATCATAAGCATAGCCAACACCTCTCCAATCTTCAATCTCCGATTCCACGTGCTCCCGATGGCTCGGGAAATATCTCCTTGGACGGCCGCATGTGATTGAACGACTGCTCTCCGCCACTCCCTTGGGACATCATCGTGCCCGACCTCTTCAGACTTCGTTCTTCCCTGCACGGCTGCCCTGAGGCCGACGCTGCATCTGATGAGGCATGCCGCCAGCTGCCAAACAAGGCGGCATTCCAAGACCCCCTCGATGACCCAGCCCTCAAACGGGCTGAGCCTTTGTTATCCTCCCTCACCACCTTCAGTGGGCTCTCCAAAGCTTTCAATACATGTTTCACAAGGGGACGCTTCAATGGCTTCGGATTGAGGCAGGACTTGGCCACAATCGCCATTGCCCAGACCTCCTCCAAGAGGTCCTCGTCCACGATGAGGGATGGGTCGAGGATCTTTGTAACAAGCCCCTTCTCGTATACGTTTATGTAATGCAGTGTTTTTTCTAACCACTCGGTTGTGGAGGCATCGTTGGAGCCACTGATGCCAAGCTTGCCAGTTATCAGCTCGAGCAGTACTTTGCCCAAGCAGTATACATCATAGGCACTAGTCGCTGAAGGTAAACCTGAGAATTCACCGAACACGAGATTTAGCAAACTTCAATACAGATACAAGTTTGAAGGGAACATCGACTATGGTCTTAGCGCAAAGGTACACACCCGCAGCACTTTGTTCGGATGTCCTGCACAGATGAAAGAAGGAAATACTCTTAGAACATGTATCAGAAAGTCATGCCAGCGTGACAACATATAAGATATCTCAAATTCAACAGAACCTAGCAGTAACCAAGAAAATGGATATAAATAAAGGCAACATATATACAATTATCATGTTTCATGTAGAACAAAACCCCATTTACGGACCCAAAACACAGATTTGTCAAACCAATACACACCATTTCCTCTAAAAAAAATTTAGATGCAGACTGATCTGTGCATGGACACACGCTCGCATTTTATGTGGATAAAGAATTGACAAATTTCGTAGATAAGCATGTCGAGGTGAGAAAAGATACCCTTTATTTTTCTACGTTGTATCTTGCTAGGTAAGTCCATGATTGCATGACAGCATCGGCCAATCTAAGAGGCACGCACGCACTCACCTAGGCTTACCCATGGAGAATGCACACAATATGGAACAAGGATGATTTTATTATAGTAACTGTTATAAAATTACAGATAAAATTGTTGAGCGTAAAGGGAAAATATCGTTCAACTTTTGATATTATATTCCTGTTCAAGTTCTGTGTCAATAGTAACTGATACGACCCTTCCGAAATGGGCCAAAACTGAACGGGCCAAGCCCGTGTCGCGAACCTACGGGCATGGATAGAAGGAGGCCCCCACGAAAACTCGGAGTCAGGCCGGCCTCGGACCGATACGAATGTAGCCGCTGACCCATGCCAGCGGGAGTTAACCACTCCCCTTAAATCAAGCCCCATTAATCATCATTAAAGAGCCACATTACGCCCACCTTCATGACCCATAAAGGCACCATCAAAGTGGCGGATACCGGGAGCGAAATAGGGGGACGTCGAGGGAACGTGGTCGGGGACGATTCCTATAAAGCAACTCGAAGAACAACGTGGAGAAGGACCTCTTGTTGGATACTAAACTCCAAGGTATTCTTCTGGAACGACCTTGTCTCCCACCTTATACTTTTCCTCCACAGCTCGGCCCGGGGAATCGCGTATCTGCCTCTCCGTGAGCCATACCGATCCCACCGAGCATCCTTCAGATCCGCTCTGACTTAGGCTTCGAAGGGGACTTGGTCGAAACCAAGGTCCCCCCCGACGAGCTTTCTCGGCTGTTCAGGTCGAGGAGATCAGTTACGTCGAAGCTATCCTTCGATGCCCTATCAGCCTGGAGTCGAACACACTCGCCTCCCCTCCCCCCGAGCCCGTTCATCTCCACCCATACGGATGTCGTCGCTTGGCCGAGGACTCCCTTCGGCACGCCGACGCTCGGACCCGCACACTCTTTACCAAGCTGAACGAGCTACTTCCCGTTCCCAGAGGCCGCACGTGTCCCACGTGATCGCGTTGACCTCCGGCCCTCCAGTCAACCAACCCGTGGTGAGAAAACACCCTGAAACAGTAACTAATGAGAGGTGAGCAAATAAATGGGGGAAATGTTATCCAACACTCATTAAGTGTTGGATCGTCTATGGATGGCAAGTAAACACTAGATTGGGTGAATAACGTATATGAAATAAAATATTCATCTAGAAAATATATCTAAGATTATAAATAGTGTTACCCAATTTAATCTTAATCAACAATTAAATCTTGTAACAGTGTATGCAACGAAAAGTAAGCAAGAGATAATTATTAATACAAAGAAATAACAATTGCAAACACAAAAGATTACCATGATTAAGTCGCACCATGACCTACATCCAGCACTCAAGTCCCTCTTGACTAGTTTTCCTATTTCAACAAATAGTACAAATACCTCTTTCCAAGAGGATTTTATATGTCATAGATTTTAATACAATTACCTATAGTCTTGACTTGAAGCTCTTGTATAGTTGTGAAGCTATAGGAAGAACTTGATTTTTTTTCAAAGGATGAAATTGAAGCTCTTAGAAGATTAAGTGTTGGCCAAACAAAAGACTAAAAACTTGAAAAACTTGGCCAAAGAAACGGGGGTGTTTTTTAAAACTTTTGAGTACAAAAACTTGTTTTTTCTTTTGAAATTGATCTTAAATTCATTCTTTAAAAATCTGAACAACCCTTCATTTATACGAAAAAAATTCGGGTCCAACTGATGACCAAAATATCCCTAAAATAGTCAAAAAAATGTCTAGTAAAAAGTCGACCTTTATAGGCCGACGACTAGTTACTAGTCGACCACAATACACTTACGGGCTGACTAGTGCTTGACTAGTCGACTAGTGAGTGTGTATGACTAGTCGACTAGTGAGTGTACATTAGTCGACTAGACAAGCATGTCTACAGGAGCTGATTACTCTCTGTTTTTTCCTAGTCAACCATAGTATATGTACTAGTCGACTCCATTTCATAAACTAGTCGACTAGTTCATTTATAGTGGTCGACAAGTTTGACATGTTTGCTAGCCATTGAATCTAGTGTCAGACCTAGTCGACTAGGTATCAGACGGGTCGACCGGTTGGCTGATAAAAGTGGTTTTGACTTAGGAAATATTTGAAAACAATTTTAAAACATTTTATATCACTTCCTAAGCATGTGTCAACTTCAACTAAGGCATTAACATGCTAAGACATAGAAAATAAAAATTATATCAAAAATAAATATTACATTGAAGTCCTTTAATGTATACTTGGCACTTTGAGTTCCTTGTCTAGCGCCCTTTGAATCATGGTCTTGTTGAACTCACATTAGCTTTGAGTGCTTCATTGATTTGCTTGAAGCTCATATACCTGCACTCAATAGATTAGATGACATGTTTACTTATCATCAAAACTATATGGAATGACTCAATATCTAAATAATAGGCATGTCGTGTGTAAATGCCTATGTTAAAAAGGACTATAGATACTATCTTATCTGTGCATACAAATTTCATATGGTTGGGGGAAGGTCAAGTCTAAGGAATTTATCAGATGATGCATATGCTCTGAGATTGTTATATTTCATGTTATCAGTGTCTTTATAGTCCAAAAACTGCTTTCGCACTCACAACACCACCAAAAATTAGAAGGAAAAAAAGCACATGCACATGCCCAAAAATAGAAAAGAAAGAAACAAGGAGACAAATCGCTCAAACCAGTTCGTACACATATGAAGTTGAGCATTTGGAAGAAAAGAAACATGACAGGTCACGTACTTCTTATATGGCAAATTTCTCCTATCGAAAGACACATACACACACATGCTATATAGAATAGTCGATCTTTGCAGTTGCAACCGTGACTGTCACTCACCAACTTTAATGGCAATTTCAGCACTTCTAGGTAGAGTATGCCGTGATTTTCCTTCAATGTTGAAGCATATATGTTGCCGATCATGAATGTGCCAATTCACATATATAAGCATTTTTGTGGAAAAAGAACTGAATTTGACTTCGTATCAGAAGAATTTTGATTTTGTATCAAAAGAATTTAATGTCACCCAAACAGGTTCAACTTTCGTGGTCTTTCATTGCTAGAGACGATCAGTTCATATATGGCCAGACGTGTGTTCATATACAGCCCGCGAGGCTACTCTCGCCAACCAGCCCGTAGGAAGATATATGCCCTTGAGGCAATTTATCCTAAGAAACATCTTGTTCAAAATATAAATGGTAATAATTGTCCTAGTATAAATGCTATGAATTAAATACTTGGATAATTTCCTTAGACTTAAAGTGATGTCATTATGTATCTAGATGTAGATCTCGATTGTGAGAGGTGAATGACTGATAAGAACTTAAGTCTTAAATCGTTCGTGTTCATATATGTGTCGAGAAAAGGATATCGGTACATCAGACAGACCATTGTGTCTTTGTTTTATACTGTATGGTAATGATGATCTCATAGTCATTCGGCTTGGCGAAGTCGGAGACAAGGCACAGGTGCCCAATAGAGAATGAGTCCACTGGACGACCCAATAAAGAGTTATTAAATGGTTAAACTTTAACTAAACTGTTATTAATAACTCTATAGTGATGATAGACAACTTGGTCATTAAGACCTGAAGTCTTTGTACGAATTTGTGTGTGAATAGTGTCACTTAGATCTATGATCTAGCTTTGAGGCCAGGCCTGCTGAAAGATTTTAGGTTGGGTGACACCTGAAGCATACGAGGTAAGTACATGACTTATATGGGATTCGTCTCTTCCCTTAAAAGAAAGTTAGTGTCACAGGCTCAGTACGGTTCTTTGTGCTAAACCTCGGCCGGGGTACGTTGTAGAATTCAAGGTGGCCAAACGGCCCAAAAGCTCGCGGCCCAGCCCGCCCGGGCTAGGCCCGACAGGGTTGATCGGGCCGCGGGACCAGCCCGGCCCGGAGGGCAGGCCGGGCTTTCGGGAGGGGGCGGCCCTTCGACCGACCCGGCCCATGCCCCTTTCCTTGTATTTTTCTCATACTAAATTTATTACCTAATTAATTTTGTTCTAAAAATGGGCTCCTTAATTTGTTCTCTTCTTAATTTTGTTTCCAAATGGTTTCCTTAATTTGTTCTTCTTTAAAAAAAATTTCCTTATATAATAGTTCCTCTTTAGGTTATTTCTTAATTTATTTACTCATTAATTTCATCCTCATTTTGTTCCTCCTTACTAAGATAGTATGTTTTTAAAAAACTTACCATCTTTAAAAAAATTTATACTAGGTATAAATATTATTTTCCATTTTATTAAGATTTTTTAATGAATTTTAAATATTTTTAATATTTTTAATTAATTTAATAGTGCTTGTCCGGGCCTTGGGCCGGGCTTCCGGCCCCCGGCCAGCCACAGGGCCGGGCCAGCCCGACCCGTGACCCGGTCAAAGCCCGGTCGGGCCCGAGCCCGGGCCGGGCCGGCCCGATGGCACCTTGATGTAGGATGTACAACGTGTATATAACAAAGATCGATGTATACTGACCGACGCTGGCAAGTAGGGTTGACGGTTTACCATACCCTAAGCCATGCAGGAACATATTTGTGTCGAAGGGACTAAAACCGCGGTATTCATCACTGACACAGTCAGAGTGATCCCGACGACACCTTTGTCGATGGGTCAATCACGTAAGTATGATTCTGAAACAGGGACGACACATGCTGCTCGAGGTTACTGTCGTCTAAGGGTTTCGAGCCCCAACTTGTAGTAAGGGTCAGGCTGTATGGTCTCACACCGAGTTCGGTTTACATCTTAGTAATAGAAAGAATTTAGGAAGAGTGCACTCGGGTGCATGAGAATAATTAAAAGTGACTAAAGAGTTAGTGACATTAAGTCGACCTATATTAAACAGGATTTAATAAGGTCGCATAAGTTTTCGACAATTAAATGAGATTTAATAATGTCGCAAAATGTTTGCGACTTCAATATTAGTAGAATGCTGAATGTGACTATTGCATATGATGCAAACAGGTTTAAAATGCATTATAAATAGTTTATGATGATATTTTGAAACATATAACGCATAGAAATGGATATATGGCTCTTTGGGATGGTCTCATTAGAACCATGCTTTCCAACAAATCTGGAATCGGCCCAATCGGAGTTGTAAAACTCAAGTTATGGCTCAAAAGGCCAGAACTGTGCTTTTGCTCAGTTCTGCCTGACCTGACCCAATTGGACTGGGCTAGCCCGTCCAACTGGGCAGGGTGAGCCCAGCCCGCCAAAATGGCAAGCTCTGGCTTGAGCCCGCCCAGCGGGCGGGCCTGAGCCAGCCCAGCAGGCAGGCGGGTCTATGCCCGCCCGAACAGAAGCGGGCGGGTCAGCCCACGCGTGCCAGGCGCGGGCTGGCGCCCAGATCAGATTGGGCGTGCCCTTTGGGAGCGCCCAGCTGGTCGGTGGGCTCCACCTGCAGGGCCTATAGCCAAAAACCCTAGAGAGGATTGCGACGGCTACGAAATTCAGCCGAATTGTGACTTTTTGCTCAACTTTGAGCAATTGTTTGACGGGTCAAACGAAGTCGGAATTCGTCGCCGTTTGTTCCTATGCGTTCACCGTTCATAGCTCTTCGAAATGATAGATTGTATCACTTCTGAAGCTCAACGGTGCGGGAGAATTAATTAGTTAAAGTTTAGCCCTTATGAAAGACAAACCAACTTAATTAATTCTCCTATTTTAAAATAGTCCCACATCGGATATGATGAGAAGGGGATGGTCGAACGCTTATATAAATAGGGGTCGACTCTCTCCATGAAAATTTGCACCAAGTCTCCGAAATTGAGTAGCTCCAAAAAGTTTTGAGCACGCTCAGTTCGAGACAAAAAAATATTCTCTCCTTTTCTTCCGTTTCTTTCGCTCGCGTTCTAGCAAAACGACGAGAAGGATTTGGATTTGATCCGAAGTCTAAAATATTGGATCACACTCAAGTGCAATCTTCTTCGGCAAGTGGTCGGCTCAGAGGTGAGGTGTCAGCTCGCTTCGGGTGGATCGGTTCGTGGGCGCAGAGGCAGCTTCAGTGAGTAGAAGGCGGTTCGGTACACCTTGCCGGTGCAAGTAAGGTTTCAGGTATGTAGTTTAATTAGCTTTCTTTTAATTATGTCGCAGTAGTTTAGATCTTTGGGGTGGTCAAATCCACCTCAAGTTAGCAAAGATCCTGTCTTAGGGTCGTGTTTCTTTAGGGCCTTCGTTAAATAGTTTAACGATTTCTTTTTCCGTTGTTTTCTTTTGCTTCTATATTCAGTCCGATGTAGGACGGTCATAGAAAAGTGCCCTAAGAGTTCCCCAAAACCCTTCAAACCTGACCCTCAACGAGCTATTCGTGTTTGTAGGAAACTAAAGGTAGTCAAAATATAGCCCGGACCAGAGCACCAATAGCTCTTACTTGGTGTAGATAGCTTGTACTCTGCTCCAATAACTTGGACTCAGTTCCAACAGCTCGGATCGAGGCGTGTTTAGCCCGAAATTAGCTCGATCTACACCCAGTCTGCGGTCTACGCCACCTCCTGCCAAGTCATCACAACGTCAGCCTCGCAGGGATCGACCATCATCCAGTGACAGATCGAGGCCAGGTCGGCCCGAGGTTAGCTCGCCCAGAGTCCAATTAGCCGTCAATGTCATCTTACGCTAGCTACTGCGATTGTACACTTATGCAATAATATAAGTGGTGAGAAAACACACGTAAACAATAACTACATATAATTGAAGCAGCAACTGTTGTTTGTTGCACTTGGAAAACACCATAGATGGGGTGAATACGATGTATGGCACAAATTAACAATTTAACATACAAGATCAGAGATATGCAAGTACAAATATGTTTAACAGAGTGGCTCCTCACCTAGGCTCCCCGCCTCTGCTCCGACTCCAAATCCTATGATATTTTCACCTCTTTTATAACCAAAAAGAAAAATGTGATCACACTTGCGGGTGGTGATCGAACCATACAAAATAGTGTTCATGAATATAACGCTCAACGATAGCTTCTGGGTGAAGTTATTCTTGCAATACAATCTCACAAAAATAAATTCAAACTGATTTAATACTGTAGTAAAAAGCAAGGAAGATATCACTGTGATGTAGTCTGTGAGATCGTTGTCGCGTAGGGCAAAAACAACTCGTCAATCCGATTTCTGGATCAAAAGTTATGGGCTTTTGAAATTAATTGCGCGAATCTGTCTGAATTGGGTCTGTGCGCAAAATAGGCTACGATAGCTCTACAGAATCATCGGTCTGGCTCATGAATTCCTAGATACCACTAGGTCGGAATACTCCACTGGCACGCTGCGTGGAATGCAGGCTGTGCGCTAAGCAAGCGGTTGCGCCATGGGCCAACAATGGCTTTGGCACTAGGATCCGACAAGCCTCGCTCAATAAAACTTGGTTGCCGACCGAGCCAACAATGTGGGTTGCAACAACACGAGTCAGCAAGCTTTGTGGCACGATGCTCCCATGGATCAGGCTTGGTGAAAGTTGAGTTGCCAATTGGGTCAGCACAAAGCAGTGACTTGTGTAGCCTAGACCGAGTGGGTTTCTTGGTTTTTGAAGGATCACCTTGCTTGATTGATGAACTTTTTGACTTGAGGGTTGATGCTAGGGTGTTGAAGGAGCCCCTAGATCAAAAACCGAGACTTGGTGTTGCTTGGATCTCCCCAAAGACCCCTTGGCCGTGAGTGGTATCTTGGATCAGCTTGCGACAACACTGACTTCTTCTTCAAAACTTGGAGACTTTAGTTTGCTTGGAGAATTCCTTGCTCTAGCACCTCTTATGTATGATCTTGGCTTAATGATGGAAGCTTGAAGAGGGACTTGGAGTTCCTTGCCGTGAGTTGCTTCTTGAAGTATTTTGCGGCAATGTGAAGCAACCTCACTTCAATGCTTGGAAGAAGATGTGCTTTGGAGAGCTCCAAGTATGGACATCAAGAGGGAGTTGTTGAGATGTGCTTGAGGCTTGTGGAGGAAACTTGAAGTAGATACTTGCGGCCACCAAGAGGGAGTTGTTGAGAGCTTGATGAGGAGGGTGGCCGGCTAGGATTTGTAGCATTGAAATTTTTCTCCTTGGGGGAATTAGGATTGATGAATATATGGGTTTGTATATGAGAGAATCCAATCATATTGAAGATAGAACTTCTCTTGAGATAAGACTCCTATTTGAATCCAATCTTGACTTAGTTGAATCTTCAATCTTCATAATACAATGAATCTTGAATAAGTGTTAATGAAGTGGGACTTTTTAATTTCTTCTGCACAAATAATTATCCACACATAATTCTTTTGCACAAATGGCCCTGAAATCACTTAATGAAATCATTAGTCCCACATGACTTGTTTGTCATCATCAAAATTAAAAGTGTGATCTAGTTAGTGGGCTAACTAGGCCAACAACACTAACTTGTTGCTACATAATATATTCAATTTCAATCCATCAGTTTAACAAGCATATATATGTATAGACCAGCTATAGACGAAATAAAAGGACAAGCATGGACGTAAACGAGCAGTGAAATGAAACTGGCAAAAAATAAATAACAAGCTATTATTTTTTCCAACTATGGGTGAATTTTAATAATTAGCCAAAAATCGTGACTTAAAAACTTACTGTGATGACAAACGCAAGAATCTGGTGATGACATTCTGGTGACCTTCACCTTCTTGTGCACATACCTCACTCAAGCTGCCCAGCCGCACTTCAAACTTATCATCAAGAAGAATGCTGCTCGCCTGAACATCTCTGCAGCCAAGAGGACCACGGTAAGCGCATAGCTGCTTATCTGAATTATATACATGTTTATTTCCTCCAATTTAATCGGAAAAAAATCAGCTCTTATGTTCTAATAGCAAGCATATAGTGAATAAACTGGATTTTATACAGTCATATAGAATAGTTCTGCAACTAAAACTCTCATTCTGGATGCCACATATAAAAGGTACTAAATGAAGCTATTTCTGGTTAATTACAGAAGTTATTCCCCCTAATTAATCCAACTTTAATGCAACGTCAACAGTCCTGGCCAGTTCTTCCAAAATTTGGCCACTAAAGCCAGAAGCTCAACCTTCAGCTACTGATGTATATAGACGTGCACCTTTTCATTGGTAATGAGTCATGCCCAAATTCTCAGGTTAGGAATCAGAATATGCAAGAGTATTATATCCAGAAGTAATGTTGCCTCAAGCATGGCCTCAACAGCAAACGATCTAGAGCAATACAGTTAGTCTAGCAAAGCATGCCACGTTTCCACGTCAGGAGGAAATTAAGAACCAAGTAAATCTCCTTTCCGCCCAGATATTCTTATAAAATAGAACACTTGGTGAATGTCCTTGATGCCCCATCATTCATAACTTACAAAGTTCCACCCTCGGTTGCCATCTTTAGGGCACATCCATTGAGAAACCATAAAGATGCCCAATGTGGTATTTGTGGTGTCTTGAACCAATATATGCCCAATACTTGTAATAGAATGGACGAATATGAGGATACAAGAATACACTTGGTGCAAATTCCGTCAAGAAAAGTAAGTTTACCTAGAAAAGCAAGCCTATCATTCAAGAGAGTTCCCAGAAGCTTCTTTGATGAGAAGTAAGAAGACAACATGTCAACAATGGAAATAGCTCTCCACATGGGGATGAACTATGCTCTGAAAGAAAGTAAAGAACACACACCCACACACCCACACCCACACCCACACACACACCCCCCCCCCCCCCCCCCCCCCCCCCCCCCCCCCCCGCGCGCAGCGAAGGGCATCACATTGGTAGAAGACCCCGAAGAAACATGACTCTAATTGATCAAAAAGCAAATGAGGAAGGCACTGTTAAGTTGGATTCATCTAAAGATGGTTTGTCTTGCCGTAAGTTACAAGGGATGATAGTCAAATGAAGAAATTTTATTTGAGCTTTACTTTACACCACCGCTCTTTTGAAAAGATCATGTTAGTGTATGGATTACTGATAACTTGCCAATGAAGATATGATACAGAAAGAAAGCTGTTTACGGGTGTTTTCTCACCACTGAATCGTTGATCGTCGACTGATCGGTCAACGTGGTCAAGGGAGTGGATGGGATCCCTTGGTCGCGCCTAGCACACGTGCACTCAGCGCGAGTCGGAGATGGAGTCGAAGGCGAGCGTCGATCCTTGGTTAAAGCGGAGCTGTGGGGAGGCCTCTGCTCTGTTCGATGGACTCGGCCTCGGTAAGGCGGATGACGAGGGGTAGCCTCGGCGCCTCGCTTGGAGCTCAATCTCTGGTTGCCACACCCGCCAACCGCGAGAGTGATCGTCGGGCGCTGAGGGGTAGCCTCGGCGCCTCGGTCGGCTCCTTCCTAAATAGACGAGAAACTCGTCAGGGTGGCCGGACCTTGGTTCCGGTCGTATCCCCTCCGATGCCTAAGTCAGATCAGGGTTTGAAACGTGCTCGGCGGGGTAGGTTCGACTCGAGAGGAGATCGATGCACTGACCCGCGACACGAGCAGGGGGAGGGAGAAGTAATGGAGGAAAACCAAGGTCGTTGATGGAATACCTCAGATTAGTATACCTGGGGTTCGATCCCTTGCTCTGTTGTCCCTCCAGCCCTTTTATAGGGTCCTCGCCGCGATTGCCCCCAGTCCACACCGTCACGCCGTCCCCCCCCCACTCGCGCTCTCGAGATCCGTTCCCACGATGGCGCCTGCCAGCGTCATGGGGGAGCCGCTTGCGGGTAATGGGCATTAAGGCCTTACACCTCAGGGGAGTGGTTTCATCCGGGGATCGTGGGCTGGTTACGGGCGTGTCGAACCGTGGACGGTTCGAGTTCTCGGGGGCCTCATCGATCGGACCGCGTTTTCTTTGTGGGCCTCGTCCGGCAGGACCCAATCTTGCTAGCAGGCTTCTTGTCCACAGCTGGATCTTGGGCTTCCAGCCTTTGTGCTTCTCCAAAATAGTCGTATCAATTGCCCCCATCGTCCGAGCCGTTCAGGTTTAGTCGGTTCGGTTCGGACGATGTGACTGTTCGGGATTTGACAAGCGCGTCAGTTGAGGCCAGCCCATTAAATGGGGGTCATCATGATGCGGCCCGTTTGATCTCCTCTTGGCGCGGGTTTCGAAACGCCGTTGACCCTCTGATGCTGCCACGTGCTCCTCTCCGGACGGTTTGTATTCCTCGATTGCCCTGCATATAAGATGACGGCTTCCGAGACTTCAACCTTTTCGCGCTCTTCTGATCTCGATTTTGCAAGCTCCCTCTTTCCGTCACCCTTCTCCCTGCATCTCCTTCTCAAGGTAACCTCCTTCTCCTCTTTTGTCACATGGCTACGCTTAGGATAGGCAATTCGGCGTCGAAACCTAGGGATCCTTCGACGCACGGGTCTGACAATGCCCAACCTTCGGGGCCCGGAGTCCCTTCGGGGGCTCGTCCTGTTCGGGATAAGGGGAAAAGAAAACTTTTCACCGACCCCGTTGGCGACGATGTGGCTCAGGCTGCCGAGAGATACGATGTTCCCCTGGCGGTCCTTTGGTCGCCGTCCAAGGTGACTTTCCCGGCGGCCGTGGAAATCCGGGAGAGGTATTTGTGTCATCCGTACGACGTCCGGGTCCCCTTTTACGACGAGCGGATCTGCTTTCCGCGGGGTAATGAGGTCGGCGTCTACGTCGAGAGTTTTCGTCTGGGCCTCCGTTTCCCCCCTTCATCCCTTCATCATCCAGGTCATGGAGCGCATGATGGTGTCCTTGTGTCAACTAACCCCGTATTCCGTCGCGGTGCTGATCGGGTTCATCATGCTCTGCCTCGCCCATGGCATAGAGCCGTCTCTTCCTCTTCTCTTTCATCACTATCGGGTTCAGACGGTCAGCCAAGGGTCGTGGCAGCATCTACGGGCTCACGCGGGGAGGGAGTGTTTACTCGGTCTCCCCCGCTGGGTGGGGGATTGGAGCTCGAACTACGTTTTTGTCGTCTTTTCTGAGGACGCCGAGATATTGACAGGTTGGGGAGGGCTATGTCAGTACAACTTGACGTTGACCCTCTCCGAGGCCGACCAGGCAGCTGTTCGGCTGCTGTTGTCTCTTTCTTTAGAGGAGAGGTCGGTCTGGCCTTTGCTGGATGACCTGCACCTCAAAACCGTTCTATGGTCCCCCGGTATGCTCTTTATTTCTTTCTGTTTTCTCCCTAGCTTACCCTGATCTTCTTCCCTTCTGCAGGGATGGCCGGACGCGAATTTACTCGAAACGTCAACGAACTCATCCGAAGGGGTGCCATCCAAAGCCGAGGGAACCCATCTGGGCAAGCGCCGCGTCGCACTGTTGACGAAGAGGTGCGGCAGGCCGAGCCTGCCGTGGGGAGAGTGGAGCCCGTGGGTGTGGCGACTCCTCCTTCCTTGGCCGCGGAGATCCTGAGGGTGAGGCCTTCGGAGCTGGACATCCTCGCCCCGTCCGAGTCGAGGGAGGCGACGCGAGAGCCGAGCCGACCCCCGCGCGCCCGCGGGTGGTCGGGGTGCGGGGCGCAAGCGTTCTCCTCCTACCTCCGTCGGCCCCAGCGAGAGGAAGAGGCGGAAGGAAGGTGAAGAGATCCGTACTCCAATGGTCCCCGAGGTGTCGTTGGCCTCCGGCGAGACTCTTCCGCTGACCCTGGTGACCACTCCCACCATCTCGGCCGAGCCTTCCCTGGTGGGAGTCGGCGGTATGTTGGCGAACGCCTTGGCGGGCCCCGAGGTTGTCCCGGGGACTCGGTGTTCGTCGACCAGGCCGTGGCTAACCAGTTGGCGCACGGCTTGGTCCTCCCGAGGGATCGATCTCTCCTGGAGAGAGCTCCTACCGACAGGCTGTCGGACTCCTTGGTCTGGCAGCTTCAACAGGTTCGACTGCTTTGTTGTCCTCAAAACTGTCTCTTGACCATTCCCCGTATAACTCCTTTCTTTGCGCAGGCCACCACGATGGCCGTCGAGGCGCAGCGTCGAGCGGCCCGAGCGAGAGAGCTGGAAGAGTCCGTCGCCCAGGAGTGCACAAGGGCCGGGGAGGCCGAGGTGGCCGTCCAAGAGGCGCGCATGGAAGCTCGTCATCTCCGACGCCGGGTGGACGAGCTCGCTGGTCAAGTGATGAACCTCCGGGGAGAGCTGGTCGATGCTCTGAGGTCGGCCTGAGAGGCGGAAGAGGCGTTCAGCCAGGAGAGGAACGATCTCCAGAACGAGCTGGCGGACTTGCGCCAGATGACCCGGTTCGTTGACGAGGTGGAGAGGGGCGTCGGCGGAGTCCTGGGAGAAAGGATCACAGAGGTCCTTAGGAGGCTTTCAGCTCTTACGAGGACCTTCTTGCCCCTCGGATCATTGACGTCGTTCAGGACTCCTTCCGGCGTTTCACGGAGCGCGCCCGTCAGCCCCTCCCGCCAGTCGATCCCCCGCGTTCCGAGCAAGGTGAGGTGCCAGAGGATGCCTCCTCAAGGGCCCCGAGGTCTTAGGCCTTCGTATCCTGTTCCTCCCCCATTTCCTTTGGTTTGTAATCTTGAACAATTTTGTTTATATAGCCTCTTTGTCGCTGGGGGTTTTCTGTCATGCGGGGACCCTTAGCCTTTTTGGTCTTTTACCGTGCTTCAGACTGGCTGCGAGTTCCATCTTTCGTCGGCATTCCCTTATTGTTCGCGGGGAGGGCGAGGGGTTTTTAGGACACCGAACCCCATTGGCATCTTATTGGCGCCCCTGTCTGTTTCGTCATAGTTCATCCTTCACTCGCAGTAGATGGTTTCCTTACACGCGGCTTAGGTTGCTCCCAATCTCACAGCCAGCTGGATTGGCGGGTCGACGAGGTGGGCCGCTCCTTGGCTTAACCAGCCGATGTCTCCGTCTGCTGGGGGAGCTGCCCCCAGCCTTACGAGCGGGTGGATCGTTTGGTTAGCGATGGGGGTTAACCCCCGGCTCATAACCGAATCATGCCCCCGCCTGCTGCGGGGGTCACCCCCAGTCTTGTGGGCGGGCGGATCGATCGGTCGGCGAGGGAAGCTATCCCTCGGCTTACGGCCAATCGATGTCCCTGTCTGCTGGGGGAGTTGCCCCCAGCCTTATGAGCGGGCGGATCGTTTGGTCGGCGAGGGAAGCTATCCCTCGGCTTACGGCCAATCGATGTTCACGCCTGCTGGGGGAGTTGCCCCAGCCTTATGAGCGGGCGGATCGTTTGGTCGGCGAGGGAAGCTATCCCTCGGCTTACGGCCAATCGATGTCCCCGTCTGCTGAGGGATTTGCCCCTAGCCTTACAGGTGGTTTTAAGGGTCGTCCTGCTGGGGGGCTGCCCCTAGCCTGACGGCCGATCGGCTTTGGCGGGCCTGCGGAGGATTGCTCCCCGACTAAGGGCCGATCACAGGGCCTGGCTGCTGGGGGAGTTGCCCCCTGGCTCACGGACGAATTTCCAGATCGGCCTGCTGGGCGAGCTGCCCCCAGCCTTACGGTCGATCGATTTCGGCGGGCCTGCGGAGGGTTGCTTTTCGACTTAGGGCCGATTACTGGGCTCGTCTGCTGGGGGAGTTGCCCCCAGGCTCACGGACGAGTTTCTAGATCGGCCTGCTGAGGGAGCCACACCCAGCCTTACGGCCGATCGATTTCGGCGGGCCTGCGGAGGGTTACTCTCCGACTTAGGGCAGATTGATGGGCCCGTCTGCTGGGGGAGTTGCCCCCAGGCCCACGGACGAGTTTCCAGATCGGCCTACTGGGGGAGCTGCCCCCAGCCTTACGACCGATCGATTTCGGCGGGCCTGCGGAGGGTTTCTCTCCGACTTAGGGCCGATTGTTGGGCCCGTCTGCTGGGGGAGTTGCCCCCAGGCCCACGGACGAGTTTCCAGATCGGCCTGCTGGGGGAGCCGCCCCCAGCCTTACGGCCGATCGATTTCAGCGGGCATGCGGAGGGTTTCTCTCCGACTTAGGGCCGATTGCTGGGCCCGTCTGCCGAGCGACAGCGGTCCTCTGGGAGAGGAGATCGAGTTCTCTACCAAATTTTGAAGCGGCTATTCAATCAAGTGTGGAAAAAAGGAGGTTGTCTTTGTACCAACAAGGTCCTTCTTTCGTTCCATGGTCCGGTACATTTGGAGGAAATACAAAAAACGGATGGGGCCAAGGTGGGAGAGCCCTCCCTGGCGAGGTCGCAGCCGTACGTCCCACCTGCTCACTCGATGATACGCAGGGGTGCCTGGACTACGTTTACTTTCTTCCCCTTGTCCGGCTGCCTGGATGTTCCCTCGTGCCCCGGGTAGGCTGGGGGCGGGGCCCCTTCTGTGCGCGTCCCCTTTTCTGCCTCGGTATTCTCGCCTGTCCCGCTTCACTCGAAGGAGACTTCCGCTCCGCTGGGACCTATCTCCGAAGTCTCGACGATCGTCCCGTCGGTGCCTGTATGAATATGATCGTCTAGTCGAGTCGGTCATCGACTTCCCCTCATATTGCTTGAAGCCCCTCTTGCTTCTCTCGCGAAACGAGGTGGGGGTGGGAGACCGTGTTGGGTCGAAGCCCGACGTAGTGAATCGCCGCTCCAGGTTGGGTCCTCCGTTCCCGTGGTCGGTGACCACGGCGGACCGCATGGGTTGGTGGCCCCCTCCCCAGCGGTGGGCCTCGCTCAGCTCTTCTTCCTGGATGGGCGCGTTGCCGGCGAGTTGTTAAATTGTTGCGGCCAACGTCCGGATGTTGGCGTTGGTCTCCTGGGCGAAGGTGCGGAGCTGCTCTTGGGTGACCGATCGGGACTCGCCTGTCCCCTCGGTGGTGTAGCTGAGCTGGTTTTCGGGGGTAATATAATCTCCCTCCTCCTGGATTGCAAATGGTTTCCATTCCGGTGGTTCGATGTGGGCTTGCTTCGATTCCCACAGACGGCGTCAGATGTTTACGGGTGTTTTCTCACCACTGAATCGTTGACCGTCGACCGTCGACCGATCGGTCAACGTAGTCAAGGGAGTGGATGGGATCCCTTGGTCGCGCCTAGCACACGTGCACTCAGCGCGAGTCGGAGATGGAGTCGAAGGCGAGCGTCGATCCTTGGCTGAAGCGGAGCTGAGGGGAGGCCTCTGCTATGTTCGATGGGCTCGGCCTCGGTAAGGCGGATGACGAGGGGTAGCCTCGGCACCTTGCTTGGAGCTCGGTCTCTGGTTGTCACACCCGCCAACCGCGAGAGTGGTCGTCGGGCGCTGAGGGGTAGCCTCGGCGCCTCGGTCGGCTCCTTCCTAAATAGACGAGAAACTTGTCAGGGTGGTCAGACCTTGGTTCCAGCCGTATCCCCTCCGATGCCTAAGTCAGATCAGGGTCTGAAACGTGCTCGGCGGGGTAGATTCGATTCGAGAGGAGATCGATGCACTGACCCGCGACACAAGCAAGGGGAGGGAGAAGTAATGGAGGAAAACCAAGGTCGTTGATGGAATACCTCAGATTAGTATACCTAGGGTTCGATCCCTTACTCCGTTGTCCCTCCAGCCCTTTTATAGGGTCCTCGCCGCGATTGCCCCCCGTCCACGCCGTCACGCCGTCCCCCCCACTCGCGCCCTCGAGATCCGTTCCCACGATGGCGCCTGCCAGCGTCATAGGGGAGCCGCTTGCGGGTAATGGGCATTAAGGCCTTACACCCCGGGGGAGTGATTTCTGTAGGAACTAGAGATCTAGACATGCGTTCTTAACTAAACAACACAAATCCAGATGAATAACATGCGGAACCTTAAATCATTAACCTACTCGGATTTAGCGGAAGCGTACCTGAATCCATCGCTAATAGTCTGAAAGATCCTGACGATACCGTAGCGGACGATCTTCCAGAATAGCACGAATCAACCGTTGGAGAACCCCTTTAGTTTTCTCCTGGTTTCTCTCCTAGCGACGGGACGTAGAAAAGACGGCTCAAATTTTTTCGTGTATTCCGGGGACCACGACCGCTAATATTTATAGGCTAGCCTCCATAGCCCTAGGGTTTCCAACTCGGCCCATCAACGAGTTGAAGCCCAATAGTCTCTACACATAAAGGCCCCACAACCTGTTTAACTCATTTAGCCCATTTAATTAATTAAAACCAGATCACTAATATATTGGGCTTAATATGACAGCGTAGCACTTATATAATTATTTACCGCATATTAGCCCAACGTTGGATTAAGATCCAACTTGTTGGATAAGTTCCAACAATCTCCCACTTGGGCTATATGCTAAACTTTATAATTATATTTCATAGTGCATACAACCAAATAAGATCTTAACTTGCTGTCATTTCTTTAATGAGTTAAGAACAATCCGGTCCATCAATTATATTAGCAAGGGATCAAGGAGATCTTCGCCGCAGCAATTGCAGCTCGACCCATCAGTGGTCACCGTGCTAATACAAAAGAATGACATGGATTATGAAGTGGATGTGTAGCGTGGAAATTACATGTAAAGTGATCTAACATGTCTATTTCCAACTGATCCTCCTTAACCTTAGTGAGATCATAAACAAAACAAAATCGGAGTGAAGCCGAACTGAAACCAAAAACTTTATTTCTGATCAGAAAATATCCTCAAGCTTAAGCTGGAGACTTAATTTTGTCTATCATATGAGCACCCAAAAGAACAAACTCCCACAAAACTGAATGTTCTTAATGAAATGACATCCATATGAGTAGCTAGCTCATAAAACCTTTTGGATGACATTTCCTTATTATAACGGATCCGTAATTACATGGTTTGTTCCGATGTGCTCATTAGACAATTATACACTCCTATTAATCAACAATCTAGGAACTTGATCTCTGAATATCTAAACTTTGTCGAGTTCCTGTTGTTGCTTAAACATAAAACTGCAGACTTCATTGTCACTAAATAAACTGTGTGGTGTCTCAACACCATCCCTAATTTGCAGCATAGTGACAAAATATGCAGATATATTTCATGATTTGGATGTCACATAATATGATATGAAATCTAAAGCCATGTTAGAAGAGACTATATAAAAGGGACCATTTAGATCTCTTCTAGTAGATGGCGCCTAACATAGATTTTCATACATTCTTTGCATCCAATAAATGATCAGAGTTAGTATACCAAAATGATCTCAAACTCTTTTGACTACTGATCCTTGAACATGTAACCCTTTTGTTCTCCATAAATACCGTATGACACATTTGGCTGCTGTCAAATGGTCAACTCCTGAACTTATCAATCTGCCCAACACACCTGTAATATATGCAATAACCAAATGCATATAAAACTGAGCATACTTTAGACTCCCTATTGGTGAGATATAGGAAATCTTCTGAAGATTATTCTCAGGGCAATTATTGAGACTAAACTTGTCTCCCACAAAACTTAGCATTCATTACCACATAGATATTATATAAATTACATGCTCCCACAGAACTTAGATAACATCATTAAATATTATCTCAAAACCGAACGAGGTGATCACTTAATGAAATTTAATGTATCAGTAACGATATTGAAATGCTCTACTAATGCCATTATAAACCTTATAGAGTCTTTCATGAAAAGCCCAATAGAAAGTCTCTTTACACATTAATGCATTCTTTTCCGTATAAAGTCTTTGAGTGATACGCTTTAAATATTTTCTTAATACCCTTTTGAATTCCCTTTTTATTGTAAAAGACTATTTACAATCAATAGGTTTCAAAACCTTATGGCAATGAGAAAAGATTTTAAGTATCATTCAAGGACTTTCTTAATTAATGCATTAATCCATTTAGAGATGTAAAACCTTTTATGACTTGATGTAAGTCAAACTTCCATCATCCTAATGTCAACAGTAAATTTGTCATCTCTTTAATGGATTTTCCTGAATGGCAATTAGTTACTTGAGGTGCTAGAGTTTGTCCTTATGAACAATTTCCCGAGTAGGAGGAATTGCAACATTATCTTGAATTTATTGTGTCTTGAACAATGTCAGGAATGCCATCCTGAACAATGCCAACAACACCTGTGAGATTAATCTTCTTCAAGAATAATGTCACTAACCAAACTTCCCCCCTCAAACTCAGTATCCTCAAATAGGTGCGCATTTCCTAATTCGTAAACTAACTTAATAGTGGGATTATGTAAAGTCATACAAAATAATATCAACTTTAAACTATTCAACAAAATTAGAAAATCATTAGCATTATGTCCTATTACTTTATTAGGCTTATAAAGCCTTACCTTAGTTGGACATCTCCAAACATGCAAGTGATTCATTTGTTGAAACTTTATTAAGGATATAAGCTGCAATCAAAATATAACTGAATTCTAAACTGTTAATTCTTTCATTATAACACATGTACTTAAATGCAGGAATTCTATTGATGAAGCAACATTTCCAAATAAATGAAGATTATAATGATCTTTTAAAGAACTAGAATAAACTAATTTTGAATTAAGAGACAACCAAATTTTCCATTCAAAATTGAACACTTATTACCGAATTTGTTCAAAATAAAAATGGAAATCCAAATTCCGTTAAAAACGGTACATAATAGTCTCATAAAATTCAAATACAATCTAGCATTTAAAAGAAATAATCTAAATTTAATGTGCCTCTACTTGAACCATCTTGCCATTGCCCATATCGATGTATCTTTCACCATCATTTGGCGTTTGGCATCTTAGGCAATCCTGCATAGACACAATGATGTGAATGGTTATTCCAAATCTTTCCATCACGTGCCTATAAGTACCAAAGGTTGCATGAAATTAACTTAGAATTAAACCAAAATTTGCAGCATACCTTTCTAATCTTTTAGTGGTAGAGATCATATGAGCACTTTCTGTCTTCCTTGCTCAAGCCTGTTCTCTTCCTGAACACAGTGCGAGATGAGCTCATCCAGAGACCAAGTCTCATCCTTCAAATTGTAGCTCATCTTAAACTGGTTGAACTGTGATGGAAGAGATATCAAAACAAAATGCACTAGCTGAGCCTCAGAGAGGTCTAGCTCAAGTGCCTTCAACCTTGAAGCAATATTAGACACCTTCAATATGTGCTCCCTAATGTTTCCCGTACCCTTATACCTTATTGAATTTAGAATTGTCAAGAGTGTACCAATTTCACCCCTTTCACTCTTGACAAATCTGGTTTCAATGTCAGAATGGAATTATTTAGTTGTGGTAATTTTATCTGAAATAGTGCCCCTGAGATATTCTGGAATGGCAGAAGAAATTTTCAGGAATAATAGCCGAACAGAGAACAAGAAAACAATTTATAACATGTTCATATGGGTATTAAATACAACAACAAATTCAAATTAATGCTATTTTCCCATCTCAAGACATCCCCCACTAGTCCAATATTTATCTTTGGATAATCTATTGACTAGTCACTGACATCTTGTTGTAGCAATCAGACAATGACAATAATAACATGCCAAAAATAAAACTTCCTTTGGGCCGAATTAAATTTGCATGTATTGAACTCACTAATCATCACCTTGTCTATTGCCACAGGTGCGCATGAAATGGTATAGAACGGTAATCTTCCTTTGGGCCGATTTAGCATTCTTATGCAAATCACGGGCACATTTGATTCTTTTTATATCCGTGAAATGAAATAATACAAATCAACAGAGCCCACTTTGGCGAGGTGATGATTGCACGAAGTCATTTCAAAAATATATACCTTTGTAAAATTTGAATCTATGTCGCAATTTAATACATTAACTTATACTTTAAGTGGAGATATTCAAGTCCACTTTTATTCAAAATCAAATTTAAGGCAACTAAAATTTTCATACAAAAGTATGTATTCAACTTGTTATATTTCGAGATTTAGAACTGATCTTCACAAGAAAACCCACTTTGGTGAGTTGATGATCCAATCATTCTATATTCGAAATATATAATAAATTGTGCCAAAAATTGAAATTAAAACTAAACTGAATTTAACACAAAATGATTATATTAAGTGGAAATATAAATAAGAACCATTTATTCCACCTTTCTAATCATTGAGTTAAATAAAATCCATAACTTCAACACAAATTTTCTTCTTAAAATAGGGTATATTAGGTGTACTAATGTGTATATGAACATACATATAAAGTTATATATATAAATACACACCCTACCCCATTTCATATATAACTTTAAAATGTGTCAAATTTCCTTAAGGCCATTTGCTTGATGGTTAGTGCACGAAAATTCTTTAAGGCCTTTTAAACTTATTCTTAAGGAGAAATATATGTTAAAGCTTTTTATTTACTCCCGAAGAAAACTCTTGAATTTTGTGTTTTAATTTAAATCTAAATTCAGGCTAACTGAATTTTCATACCAACGTATGAAGTCGACCTGTTATATACCGAAGTATATATATATAGTTTTAAGCCTTAAACTTAGAATTTAAATTTATTTTGCACATTTAACACAAAATTTTTATCTTTGAGGAGGAATATATAAAAGTCTTATTTCCTCCTTCAATCCAAATTAAATTAAATATTGGGCAACCAATCATACAAAAGTATGTATTTAACCGTTTATGTTCCGAAATAATAATAATTTAACAGTAAAGCCCACTTTGGTGGGATCCCGTAATAATTAAAATTATTTTGAAACATATAATTTAATGCGCCCTAAAATTGAATTTAAATGAAACTGAAGTTAAGTGTAAATATACAGGAAAACCTTGTATTTACTCTTTCGATCCGTTTAAAATTCATCCAGGCAACTGATCATACTGAGTATGTATTCTAATCCGTTTACATTCCGAAATAATAACAATTTTAATAGTAGAACCCACTTTGGTGGAATTTTACAAAAAATTGGAATTATTTCAAAAAATGTATATATGAGTGAATTTTGCCTAAAGAATTAAAATTGGAATGAACTTAAATTTAACACACAAAATTTGGCCTAAAGAAAATATATAGACAAAACCATTTATTTCCTCATTTCACAAATTTATATTCAAAACTTTAGGCGATAAATTTTCATGCCAAGCATGTACGTAGCCTTTTATATATATCGAAATAAAATTAATTGCCACGATGGAGCCCACTTTGGTGGGTTGTCCTTTTAAATAAAATTATTTCGAGATATATGTATAATTAAGTCCGCCTAAAATTGAATTAAAATGTGAATTTTTAACACAAAATTGTACTTAATGGAAATATACAAATTGCCCTTTTATTTCCTCCTTAACTTGTGTTAAAACATCCTAAAATAGGCCCAAATATGTGTCCAAATGACCCAAAAAAATTGGGTCCAAAATTAGCCATGAGCTTGCCCAAAACTGGTTTGCAATAAGCCCCAAAAAAAGGCTAAAAACTGTTTTGCAATAATAGGCCCAGAAAAAACAACCAAACAACCCAAACAGGCCCAAATTAAAAGCCCATTAAATTATTTTGAAAATTCAACTGTTTGGGCCCAATGTGGCCCAAAAGTCTGCTAGGGTTGGAAACACTAGCAGATTTGGCCCATCCAGAGGTCAGCCGCCGCCGGCCCCTGTCCAAAGATCAGCACCTGATAGGGGCGGCAGCGGCTGCCCCTTTTCTGACCAACAGGGGCGGCGGGGGCCGCCCCTTTTCCGACCAACAGGGGCGGCGGTGGCCGCCCCTTCTCTGCGACGCGCAGGCGCTGAGGGCGCCTGCCGTCGTCAATCAGGGGCGGCAACCGCCGCCCCTTAACATCGGATCGCAGGGGAGGGGCGGCGGGGCGCCGGCCCCTCCCCGGCCGTCGGGGCCGAATGGGGGCGGCGAACCGCCGCCCCCTTCCCCGTGAAAAACAAATCCGCAGGCCCCCCGTAGGGGGGGCCTCTGTTTCGATCGGAAGGGGGTAGGGCACCCCATTCCGTCGCCGGAAGACGCCTGACGGGGGCGACGAGCCGCCCCCTCTGAAATCCGACGGGGGCGGCGAGCCGCCCCCTCTGAAATCCGACGGGGGCGGCGAGCCGCCCCCCTGTTTTGAAGTCCGACGGGGGGGTCGATCCGCCCCCCCTGTGCTGTGATCCGACGGGTTGGGGGGCGGCGATCCGCCCCCCTCTGACATTCCGAACGGGGGCGGCGATCCGCCCCCTCTGAACCCTAACGGGGGCGGCCAGCCGCCCCCTCTGATCTTAACCGCCGGTTGGGGGGCGGCTGGAAGCCGACCCCCCTTGATCCCCGTTTTTTTTAAAATTATCTTACAGGGGCGGCGAAGCCGCCCCTTTCTGATCTGTGACGACGTCGGCAACGCCGGCGCCGTTCTTCCGACGGGGACGACAGAGCCGCCCCTCTTTTGCTGTGTCGGGCGGCGGCCGGCGGGCCGCCCCCGATCTAGGGTTTTAAATTTTTTTTTTGGAAAAAATAATCAAAAAACCAATTTTTTGCATAGATCCGAATATTATAACTGATAAAAAATGAATTTTTAACAGATCCGAAACTTAAAACAGATTAAAAATCTAATTTTTATCAGATCTACTACGAGCAGACAATAATTTAAGATCCACAGCATGTGGGCTCTGATACCACTTGTAGGAACTAGAGATCTAGACATGCGTTCTTAACTAAACAACACAAATCCAGATGAATAACATGCGGAACCTTAAATCATTAACCTACTCGAATTTAGCGAAAGCGTACCTGAATCCATCGCTAATAGTCTGAAAGATCCTGACGATACCGTAGCGGACGATCTTCCAGAATAGCACGAATCAACCGTTGGAGAACCCCTTTAGTTTTCTCCTGGTTTCTCTCCTAGCGACGGGACGTAGAAAAGACGGCTCAAATTTTTTCGTGTATTCCGGGGACCACGACCGCTAATATTTATAGGCTAGCCTCCATAGCCCTAGGGTTTCCAACTCGGCCCATCAACGAGTTGAAGCCCAATAGTCTCTACGCATAAAGGCCCCACAACCTATTTAACTCATTTAGCCCATTTAATTAATTAAAACCAGATCACTAATATATTGGGCTTAATATGACAGCATAGCACTTATATAATTATTTACCGCATATTAGCCCAACGTTGGATTAAGATCCAACTTGTTGGATAAGTTCCAACAGTTTCTTCCGGGGATCGTGGGCTGGTTACGGGCGTGTCAAACCGTGGACGGTTCGAGTTCTCGGGGGCCTCATCGATCGGACCGTGTTTTCTTCGTGGGCCTCGTCCGGCGGGGCCCAATCTTGCTAGCATGCTTCTTGTCCACAGCTGGATCTTGGGCTTCCAGCCTTTGTGCTTCTCCAAAATAGTCATATCAGAAGCCAAAGGAAAGGAGAAGCAACCAAGAAAATTTGTGAGGTTTGGAAGAGCATGTGAATGTCAAAATTCATTCACCAATTAAAATGGATGAGAGTCCCCCTTACAGGGAAGCCCATACATATTCGAAAGTCTTCCTGGGAATCACACAAGCATCACATCTGATATATGATTCCAATTACATCAACTTCCAATAATGGAAGATCCAAATTAATCAAGTTACTGCAGTAGCAGTATTGGAACATATATTCTTCCTAGTCCTAGGATCACGACATAGTTTTATAATTCATGGCACTCTGTAAGCTACACTATTAAACAGTGCTTGTGTAGCCTCCTTATTGTGAAGTGTACGCTTATTTATACTGTAAGCCCTTTTGGTATATAAACTGGCCTAAAGCTGGCAACCGGATTTTGAAGCTTTACTTCCAACAAATTCCTTGTACTCCATCATTTCCATCAGGGAACGGTAGCACCAACAAATGCAAGATAACTCAATGGCTGAGTACCCAGTAAAAACAATAAGGCTGAAAGAAGGGAGTCCACAAGGTTAGGCAACGAACCCAACACAGACACACACAGACCGACCCCCCCCCCCCCCCCAAAAAAAAAAAAAAAAAAAAAAAAAAAACCAAAACAAAACAAAACAAAACAAAAACAAAACAAAGAAAAAAACCCCCCGCCGGGGGGGGGGGGGGGGGGGGGCATAAACAAAAAAAAACCCCAAACCAACCCAAACCCAAAAAAAAAAAATCAAAAAACAGAAAACTTAAAAACCACCCAAAACGACGTGAAAGAATATGGTGAAAAAGGTAGTTTACTCTTAACAGATGGAGTTTGAGAAGTTCTACGAAATCAGATTCCTTCCGACGTTGTTGAGAGCGTGTGTGTGAACGGCAATGAAATACATGGTGAAATATGATAATGGTGCACTGATGTATTATCTTCAACCTGCTGCTGCGTTGATATGGAACCGTCAATAGGATGGAAATAGATTTTACTATTTTGGTGTTGTGTCAGTCAGAATGTTGGATGATATATATTTTAGAAATATCTGACATAGCAAGCGGTATCAGGTCTCTACATTACGTTGGACAGTTATGGGTTTCAGATTATTGAATCATGGATTATTATTGGTGTAGATACGGACAGTGTTTCATCACGGCAACCCACAAATATCTAGTGACAGGGACACAGCTATAGAGTGCGGTTCTCAGCACAGGAATATCAATATTCGAGGTCTTTAAAGCTAACCCAAAGACCCATTTAGCAACTTCCCAACGGACCATAAACAAAAATGTATGAATGAACACAGGACCCTATTAGACCCAACCATTTATGAAGAAAGGAAGGACAAATAAACGATGTACAATGGGAATGCAATACGAATGTGCATGAATGTGCAGTACAGTACAAACCACATATAGCATTTGTGTACATAATTGAGAGTCCAAGTATGTTATACAGAATACATGCGATAATATGGGCAATTATACCATATGTTGAACTTCCAAGTTACATAGGGGTATATTATATTGTTTATAATTGCAAGTATAAAGTCTTTGGCTTGCTATCTCATACTTCATAGTGTTTAACCTCACACAGCGCTCAAGCATTGAGGCTGAACTGAACATTTATCTACTGTACGGGGAAGGAGTCGAGATAGATTACATGTTTAAGGTAGCAGCAAGCTAATATTTTCTCGGTAAATTAAGACAATAATAACAATGTTAGGTCAGGTGAATCAAAAGTACCTGTGAACCACCGGCGGAGTACACTCATGATGCAGATAACTGAGAGCCTCAGCAGCCCCTATAGCTATCTTCAACCTCGTAATCCAATCCAACGAGTGCAGCCCCTCCTCATCATGCGCAGACTTCATATACAAAGCATTCGACAAGTCACCATGAGGCATGTATTTGTAAACTAGAAACTTCTCATTCTCGTTATCTAAACAATGCCCCAAGAACGGAACAATTCTCACTTGCGAAGCCTTGCTGAAGAATTCCAATTCAACAGCATACCCCGTCTTCTTAACAGTTTCTAGATCGATCCTCTTCACAACCACCTGAATGCCACCATCAAGTACCCCATGGTATAGATCCCCCGAATGCCCATGCCTGATAAGATTCGTGTCACTAAAATCCGATGTTGCCCGAACCAACTGCTCAAATGTGAATGCCTCCCCAACCAACGATAAACTGATTGAACCCCCAGAATGCAAGACCCCAGATGGCAAAGCCGAAACCCCAGAAGCTGGAGTCTGAGCAGACGTTCCAGTGGGAGCAGCGCTCACACTCGTCCCTCTCTGCTCGACATCCCGAGTTCCGCCTATGCACTTCGCCACGCACAACACGCTAGCAGCGACTGCAAGAACAAGTAACATGACTCCGCCAACAACTCCTATCAGTATCCACTTCCATTTGCTCTTATTATGCAAAGAAGTAGAAGGCGAAGGAGCTGGCACAGGGCTCAGCGGCCCCTCATAAGGCAACCCAATCTCCGCATAGAACTGCTGGCAATCCGTCGAACGCCTTTGCTGTGATGCATTCTGAAAGCAATTCGATCCGAAAGACACATCCTTGATACCTCTGTCGATCAGAAACGCCCCAACGAAGAAATTATCCGAGAGATCAATCACACTAAACCTAGAGAGAACGGACCTCGCAAACTCGGAAGTAACTTTCCCGAAGTAAAAATTGTTGGAAAAGTTGAACACACTACCATTAGCACCAGCATTGGCCGCAACGGTATTCGGAAACTCACCGGTGAAATTATTAGACGACAAATCGAGAAGCTGAATGCTCTGTAAAGGCCACAGCGAATCCGGCAACTTCCCCGAGAAATTGTTCCGGTTCAATCTGACCAGCTGCAGCCGGCTCAAGTTGCCGAAACAATCCGGCAGGGTCCCAAACAGCGAATTGAGGCTCAAATCGAGCAAGCTCAGGAAGGTGAGATTACCGAGCGCCGTCGGAAAGGACCCAGTGATGCTGTTGTTCGAAAGATTTAGTGCTTTCAACGACCGGAGGGCCCCGATAGATTCCGGTATCTCGCCGGAGAGGAAGTTAGACGACAGGTCGAGGGCGGCGAGCTTTGCAAGAGCGGCAAGCGAATCTGGAACCAAGCCGGAGATTGAGTTCCCGGAAAGGTCGAGGGCGGTGAGGTTACCGAGCTGGCCAAGGGTCGGCGGGATGTTGCCGGTAATGGAATTGCTGGCCAATGACATGAGGGTAATTTTAGCGGCATTGCCGATGGAGTAGGGGATCTCGCCGGTGACGGAGACGCCACGTAGGACGAGGGCGGATAGGCTCGGGAGGCGGCCGAACCAGTCCGGGATCGGGCCGGGGAGGGGGAACCCGGTCGAGTTGAAGGACTCGAGCCTAGTGAGATTTTGGATACCGTCGACGGCGAATTGCGGGTCGAGGCCACCGAGCCGGGTTCGTCTTAGACCGGCGAGGTTCAGGGAGACGACCCGGCCGGACCGGCAGCAGACACCGGTCCAGTGGGAGCAGGGGTCGGCATTTCGGGGCCAGTCGCGGGCGCGGAGGCCGAGGGAGGAACGGAGGCTGTAGAGGGCCAGGAGATCGGTTCCGGATGTGAGGTCCTGGGCGAATGCGGTTCGGTTCGTTAAGATGAAGATGAGAGATAAGAGAGAGAGAAGCAGGAGCATCGTGGTCGGAGGTGGTGGGGTTACTGCCGTCGCCGCCTGCGTTTTTTAGGGTCCATTGCTGAAGGGACGCAATGATAAGGGGGAGTGTGATCTGCTATTTTTGGGAAGGTAGATTTCCGGCGAAGTTTGTGGGTGGAGAGAGGGAATGGACTTCAAAAGGAAAAATATAAAATGAAATAAAAATTAAAAAAAGAAGGAAAGAAATTGGTTGCAGCTGAATCTTCTTTCTTTCGTTTCCTTCGTTCTTGGCTGCTTGGTGCTTTGCTGTTCAGTTGCCTTCAGTTTCTGGTGGCCGGAGGTGGGACGTGAACCGGCTTTGGGTTGGGCCGGCCGGTCGAGAGCCCGTTGGCGATGTTTTTTGTGGGAGTTGGGCGGGAGGTTTGACCTGCGACAAAAGCCGGGAACGACAGCTCCGAGAGATACTCAGAGGAGGGCGCTAATAAAATATTCATGGTGATTTTGCACCTTAGCCCCTTGGTTTCTAAATTTTGACATGCATGATTCTTCGTGGAATTCGCGTATTTGTAAATGATCTAAAATCGAGTAATTAAAGCCTTTTTTTAAAATGATATTTTGGTATAATTATCTTTTTTCCCCTGGTGGATTTAGAATAAGTCAAAAGGTCCAATAAAAGATGATATATGTGTAATGATGTCTTCCCAAAATTGGAAAGAAATCATTGCATACACTCTTCTTTCTGGATGTTATGCAATAATTTCTTTCTATTTTTGAAGATATCACAGTATGGGGTGTATTTAGTCCAATACTGTTATAAACGGGCTTTGGAGGCCCAACCCGTTAGTGGGTATCCACCCATTATGTAACTCTATTACTATAAATACAGGGCTACGGGGTTCCGTAGCCGCCATGGTTTACAACACGTTATGAGCACGCTCGAGGCTGAGCCTGTTACGACCTAAAGATCGTAGGAGCCCGACTCCCGCCCGGATCCGTTAACATACCCCATTAACTCACCTTTACACAAAAGGGCCGCCGCCCCGAAAATCCGGGGCATCATGGAGACAGGCGCGCCTTGCAGCGCTCCCCGAACCGGCCGGGGCGGACCACCGCAGCCGGCCGAGGCGGACCACCGCAGCCGGCCGACTCTTAGTCCGACGCTAACGACAAACAACCTAAGGATAAGGACACCTGACACATACGTCACCCGACCATCCGACAAAGCACCCCCTGACGGAAGAGCCACCTGACAGATAACGCTTTCACTTTCGGCTCTGACATCCCGACAAAAGCACCCCTGGGCCGTTGCGCCGCCTGACAAAGGCAGGTCAGAGGCTCCTGTTCCCGGCGTCCTTGTCCGAAGCCTCCGCCAACACCCGGGCCAGCTCAGCACGCCTAGTCATCACCCGTCAGGTATAAATACCCCCTCTCCTCTTACGGAGAAGGTGTTGCTACAGAATTCTCTCTCATTTTAACTATTCACACACGAGTGCAAAGGTCTTCCATATCTTTGTTCTCCCACCTATAGCTCGCCACGCGCGGTCGACACACCGTTAGTCCGACCGGCGTGGCCAGCCCCCCATTTTAAGCCCTATCACTGACTTAGGCATCGGAGGGGCTAAGGGTTGAACCCCCAACCCAGCCCTTCTGACAAGTTGTTCGTGTTGCAGGAGAGCTCGCCTGTCAACACCAGTCGGCGTCACCCCCCTGCCGTTCAACCTTTTCCAGCCGCATCCGGCGAGATTCAGCCCCGCGACAGTCACTGGCGTCGAGATCGACTTCTTCACCCCACTAATCGCTTGTCAAATAGCCTACCTAAACCCCCTTCTCCACATAACCACCGTGCCCTTGGTTCCCATTAATACAAATTCATTGTACGCGAGTTCCACCTCGTAACAATTGGCGCCGTCTGTGGGAACGAAGGGTCACACCCATGTTAGATTCCATACCGATCTCGCGGAACCCGGACCACGGCAAAGATCCCGTGGGACAGGAACCGCTCTCCCTACAAATCACCCCGGCGTCCGACCCCCTTCTGGGGATGGGCTCCGAGATCGAACACACTTCAGTCCCCGCCGTCCTGAAGAGCTTCGAGGCCGTTGCTCAGGCCAGGGGAGGCTGTCAGACGGCTGGAACGGGACCTCCGCCCGGCCCCTCAGAGCCCCTGAACGTGAGGCGAAACCTCCACCCTCAGTTCGAGGAGAAGGGGGAGCATAGGGGGCTCGCTGAGGAGATCGCGGCCCAGCAAAGGCTCCTGGAAGAGGAGGTAGAAGTCGCGCAGCGGTGGAGGCGTCTGGGGGAGGCGGCCGCCGCGCAGAGGCGTCTGGACGAGGCGGCCGAGACCACCCGGAAGGCTTACCAGGAAGAGGAGGCCGCCCGCCGCCAGCTTCGCTTCATCATCGCGGAGCGCGAGAGGCTGAGGATGGAGAACAGGAGCAACCGAGAACTCCTGGACGAGGCGACGACGGCCCGGCGGCCTGGGAACGGGCGGGACCCGTTGCTGAACAGGTCCCCGCCTGGAGGGGGCGGCCCCCATCACCAACACCACCCCTCCGATTGTTGGATATGGAAGACGTTTGTACACCCTTGTGGGGGATGTACGAGGGATTACGGACCTCGAACGTCGCGCACACGAAGTCATGTGCAAAGGGAATCTGTTCCCTTGCGGAGAGGATCTCTGTATGAGCGGGAAAGTCGCATTATATATGCATAAGTGCATGCGACATATGGCTAATAAAGGGGGAATATCTTAAGCTTATGTTGTACCATGCATATGGTACAACTTAAGCTTATATTGTGCCATGTATCATGGTACACCTTAATTAAGTTGTTCCAAAGGAACAACTTACCCTAAAATAACTACCTTGGGGGCTATAAATAAGACCCAAGGGTAGCCATTTTCCTTACACATTTGCATGAAATTCATGCATGCATCTTCTTCATAGCGAAGCTCTGCAGAAATATTTCCTCTCCCTCCTTCCAAGTTCTTAATCTAAAATAGAGATTTAGATTGTGGATTAGTAGCCTTACTCCGTTCGTGAGAAGACTCGATCCGTCGTGGCGAATCCGAAGGCAAAGTTCCGAGACTATCGTTCCGCATACGCAAGCGTAAGTCTCCACTTTAATTATCGATCCTAACTTTGTTTTGGACAGGATCCTTCATTGGTATCAGAGCCATATGGGTTCGCCCCGGTCAATCCACCGCCCCGTCGAAACTACGAACGAGTCGTTGTCTTTTTCACGAATGGGTCTCCTACTATTACGGATATAGTAGGAACGCTTCGTGACGGAGAGAACGCAGCGGTTGTTCTTTTCACGTTAGGGTCTTCTATCATTACGGATATGGTAGGAACTCTCCGTGACGGGAAGAACCGACCGTTCACGTAGTACGTTATTCATTTTTGGCACACGGCCATTAAGAGATAACTAATTTCTTCGACGAACGGGTGCTTCATCGAGGAAGGTGATGGAAGTTATTTCCATCGGGTAAGAGGAAAATTTGGTGCATGTGCACCATGGCCAAATGGGCCATGAAGGCCATGCACCCCCTATCCTCATGCGGAGGGGGTTGGCTACGGCCAATAACCACCGGCGACCACCCCATCAAGGGGGAGGAATGAGTGCGGCAACCCCATTCAAAGGGGGTGGCCGGCCATGGCCAAAGGGGCCATGGCCGGCCAACGCCGAATGGCCTTGGCCATGGCCGGCCATGGCCAAGCCATGACCGGCCATGGCCAGGCCGGCAGTGGCCGGCCAAGGCCAGGCCGGCAGTGGCCGGCCTTGGCCAAGGGCCTGCCGGCCAGGCCGGCCCTGGCCGCCCTGGCCACTGCCAGGGCCAGGCCGGCCCTGGCAGTGGCCAGGGCCGGTGCCCTGGCCTCAGGCCGGCCCTGGCAGTGGCCAGGGCCGGTGCCCTGGCCTCAGGCCAGGGCCTGGCCGAGGCCAGGGCAGGAGCCCTGGCCCCGGCCAGTGGCCTGGCCGGCAGGCCCTGGCAGTGGCCAGGGCCTGGCCGGCAGGCCCTGGCAGAGGCCAGGGCCTGGCCGGCCCTGGCCGAGGGGGCCAGGCCCCCTGGCCGGCCAGGGCAGAGGCCCTGGCCGGCCTTTGGCCAAGCCCGGGTCAGGGCAGAGGCCCTGACCGGGAAGAAGTTGAATTCGAAAATTGGTCGACCAATTTTGTGTTTTTGGTCGACCAATCCGACAAATGGTCTGGGTCGATTGTAAACTTGCCAGATGACCCATACGGGGTAACAAATGGCCTTGGTCAAACTCGAATGTGTAGATTAGTCCATACGGGGCTAACCACAGTGCCGAATAGTTCATACGGGACTAACGTTTTAATGAAATTTTTCATTTTGGGCTCTACTCCTTGAAGATTAGCCATAGTGCTCTACTTCATGCGAGATTAGCCATGTCATTGTGCTCTACTCTACGGAGATTAGCCAATGTACTTGTGACGTTGTGCTCTACTCTACGGAGATTAGCCAACGTGCTTTCAAAATTTTTGGAAAAAGATGTTTTTCAAATAGGTTATGTCCCGTCCTTAAATCGGGATAGCGCAATTTAGAATTCCAAGTCCGACCACGATCCGGCCATGGTTATCTAACCCATGGGTGTGTAGAACAGGTCTCGTGGCTTGGCAATTGTTGCGTTAAAATTCTTTGCGCTAATTCTCACCTATTCTATTTTGAAAGATAAGTTTTTCAAAGTGATTTTCCGCTGCTAATACCATACGGGTATTATTTCTGATTTCTTTTTACTTGAGATAAGTAAGAGGGATACTTTGAAAGTTACTACTAGATGGTAGTTGGGAACGTAGTGAACTTCTCGATTCTAGAGTAACATTTCAACGCATCCAAGGAACTTATCAAGTGTTTAAAGAATCGAAACTTTATGCATAGAATTTTTGATCGTGTTTTTCATTCTCTTTGCAGTTTTTTGAATCGAAAATGTCTACCGCTTCTAAGAATATTGTCGCAGAGCTTAACAAAGGTGAAAAGCTCAACGGCGACAATTATAAACTTTGGTCAATAAAGATCCAATATGTTTTGGAGGAGCAAGATGTGCTCGAAACACTCCAAAACATAATGGTAGAACCTGAGTTGGGCAATACGGCCCAACACAAAAGGGACCGGGAAGCTTATGACACTTGGACTCGAAAGAACAAAATAGCACGTATTACGTTACTGTCCGCGATGGATAATGACATAATGCGCCTATTTCGGGAATTCGACCTAGCTAAAGACATATGGTCTGAGCTAGAGATAAAGTTTGGTGGAACTTCGGTTACCAAACTCCGCTCCTTGAATATTCAATTTGATTCGTACAAGATGCGGCGAGATCATTCTATGAAAAAGCATCTCCGCCACATGGCGAATCTTATATCTGAATTAAAGGATGCAGGTGTTACGCTGTCTGACGAACAGCAGATCCAAGCGGTCATTCGTTCACTCCCAGATAGCTGGGATAACATGAAAATGCATCTCACTCATAATGAGTGCATTAAAACTTTAAGCGATGTTTCGAAACACCTCGAACTCGAGGAAGAGCGGATTCAAGCCGCAAAACCAAGTGCAGAAGTGCACGTGGCCGCTAGTTCCTCACATGGAGGAAATAAGCGGAAACGCTTAAGGTTTGTGAACGAACGTAAGCAAGAACCGGAGACCTCAAAGAAGACAAAGAACAAAAAGTGGCAAAAGAATGTGCACTCAAAGAAGAAAAACTTGAAGAAGATCAAGTGCTTTAAGTGCAACAAGTACGGTCACTTCGCCCGTAAGTGTACGGATGGAAGTGACAAGGTAACTTGTAGGGCTAGTTACATATGTGTTTCTAGTTCCGTGTTTCTTGCTGAATCTAACTATTTTTGGTTGATTGATTCAGGGGCCACAGACCACGTTGCGAAGGACAGAAGGTTCTTCGTAGAGTATCGAAAGATAACTCAAGGAACAAAGTGGATATACGTCGGCAACAACACACGTGTTGAAGTCAAAGGCGTCGGAACATGCAAGCTAGTTCTCGACAACAGCCGGACTTTATTATTGCACGACGTCCTCTTTGCTCCAGATATTAGAAGAAATATCGTTTCCGTGGTCATGTTAATGTCTTTAGATTATGAGTGGAGGTTCTATAAACAATGTGTTGACCTTGTTTGTAATAATTCTTTGATTGGTTCTGGTAATGTTTGTAATGGATTAATTGTTTTAAATACAATGTATGATGTTGCTTCTTCCATTAATGAAAGTTTTCATTTGACAAATGCTTCTAACTCTGAGTCTGAAATCATTTGTTGGCATGCAAGACTTGGTCATATTGGACCAACTAGAATGGATAGACTTGCCAAAAGTGGCTTGATATCTAATGTTTCAAAAGTTGAAATGTCAACTTGCGAACATTGTCTTGTAGGGAAAACTTGTCGCAAGCCGTTTGGAACTGGCACAAGGGCCGAAGTTCCATTACAGCTTATCCATTCGGACATTTGCGGTCCAATGAATGTTAAGACAAGACACGGGAAGTCCTATTTCATCACATTCATTGATGACTTCACCCGTTTCGGACATATCTATTTGATATCCCACAAAAGTGAAGCTTTGGCTTGCTTTAAAAACTATATGAGTTTAGTGGAGAATCAATTAGATCGCAAGATTAAGGTTTTGCGAACCGATAGGGGCGGTGAATATCAATCAATAAGTTTTAAGGAACTTTGTGATGAAAAAGGCATAGTACATCAGGTAACTATGCCTTACACTCCGCAACAAAACGGTGTTGCGGAAAGAAGAAATAGGACATTGATGGAAATGGTCCGTTCAATGATGTCTCAGGCAAATTTGCCTATCACCTTTTGGGGTGACGCATTATTAACGGCGGCATTCATCTTAAACCGTGTACCCTCGAAGTCGGTAAGTTCTACTCCTTATGAGTTGTGGAACAATAGAACTCCAGACTTAAGCATTCTAAAACCTTGGGGTTGTGCATCTTACGCACATTTATCCTCTCACAAATATGGCAAACTTGGGCCACGTGGGAGGAAGTGTATCTTCATCCGATACGCTGAAAACTCCAAAGGATATGTTTTCGTCGGTCAAGAGGACAATGGAGGTCTTATAGAATTCGAATCGAGGGATGTTGTCTTCTTGGAAAATGAGTTTCCAAGACAGGGTGAGATAAGTCAAGACTTATCCTTGTTTGAGACTTGGGATTAAAAAGGATCGGAACGTTCGAGTGGGAGAATTCTTGGTGAAGAAGAAAATACGTTTCAAACTTCACCAATGAATGATACGAACGATACCAATCCTATTCCGAGTGGAAGTGATGTTATTCCAAGTGGGAGTGATGTCATTCCAAGTGGGAGTGATCAAACTCAAACAAGACGTAGTAATCGGACGAGGCTAACACCTCTGAGATTTGAGGATGAATTTCCTCAAACATTCATGACATTACTACAAGATGATGACGAACCTGCAAACTTCAAACAGGCCGTCACATGCCCTGCTAAAGATAAATGGATAGCGGCAATGGAAGAAGAACTTCAATCCATGAAAACAAACCAAGTCTGGGACTTGGTTGATTTACCTAAGGGACGTAGAGCCATTGGGAACAAGTGGGTTCTCAAAATCAAGCATAAGGCTGATGGCTCCATCGAGAAATATAAAGCTCGCCTTGTTGCGAAAGGTTTCACGCAACAGGAAGGAATAGACTACGAAGAGACTTTCTCTCCTGTCGTGCGTTTTACCTCGATTCGCTTAATTCTGGCAATGGTGGCTTGTTTGGACCTCGAATTACATCAGATGGATGTAAAGACTGCCTTTCTTAACGGAGAACTAGATGAGGAGATCTACATGGAACAACCAAACGGGTTCGTACAAGAAGAAAACAAACATAAGGTTTGTAAACTTCGTAAATCCATATATGGTCTTAAACAATCCTCAAGGCAGTGGTATATGCGTTTTCAAGAAGTTGTTTTGTCGTATGGATTCTCCATGCTCGACGAAGACAATTGCGTATATATTAAGAGGATTAAAAACAAGTATATAATTATGTCTCTTTATGTAGATGACATACTTATAGCCGGAAATGATAAGCGTCTTATATTGGATATCAAAGCTTGGCTTTCATCCGTCTTTGAGATGAAAGACATGGGTGAAGCTGCATATATCCTTGGGGTTAAGATCTCAAGGAATCGTTCCAAGAAACTTCTTTCTCTCTCTCAAGAGACGTATATAAAGAAAGTTTTAGAACGGTTTAATATGCAGGACTGCAAGCCAATTGATACTCCAATAAGCAAAGGCGAGGGTCTATGTTTGGAGATGTGTCCCAAAGATCCAAAAGAAAAGAAAGCTATGGAAAAAGTTCCATACTCCAGTGCTGTCGGGAGTCTGATGTACGCCATGATGTGTACTAGACCCGACATTTGCTATGCTGTTGGTATGGTAAGCCGTTACCAATCCAACCCAGGGCAGGCACACTGGAAAGCGGTGAAGAGGATATTAAGATACCTCAAAGGGACTGCGGACTATGCGTTATGCTATCAAGGCAATACCTTGAGACTCGAAGGCTATACCGATGCTGATTGGGCGGGTGATCTCGACGAGCGAAGATCTACCTCAGGCTTTGTTTTCTTACTCGGGAATGGTGCAATATCCTGGAGCAGCAAGAAACAAACCTGCATCGCTCTATCAACCATGGAAGCCGAGTTCGTAGCATTCAGCATGGCGGTCCAAGAAGCTGTTTGGCTTAGGAAATTCTTAGACAGGCTGACGAATGCCTCTGACTCGAGCACTGTTCCTATATACAGTGATAGTCAAGCTTCGATTGCCTATGTCAAAGATCCTAAATTTCATTGTAAGACCAAACACATTGACATTCGATTCAAGTTTGCGAAGGATTATGATAAACGGAAGGAAGTAGACATAGGATACATATCCACGCATGAGATGATAGCGGATCCCCTTACTAAGGCGATCCCCAGAGATGTGTTTTTCAAACACTTATCATCTATGGGAATGCGTAGGTGCTGAGCTGTATCATGTAATATTTCCCATGTCTATAGAAGATCAAAATTTAATTTGCATACAAGTTTCTTACAAATGATTTTATATACATTTGTGTTTAAGTCTCAGCTATTTTTGTGTGTATGTCGGACAGATTAAGGTTGGCTCTCTCACATGAGCAACCGCCTTATCTTATCAGATGGATAAGATAGAGATGAGACTAGTTTAAAGTCAAAATCATTAGACAAATGATTTAGAGTCATGACTTAAACAAGATAGTCGAATAAAAGATCTGCATCATACGGATGCTTACAAAAGATCTGAGATCTGTATCACAAGGATATAAAGATCTCATTGGATTTTTTGAATCCTATCTGTCTTATGCAGGATGAGAGTCCGTGAGTATTTCACGAGTAGTATGGAGACTCAAAAAGATAGGCACTGTGGTGTCTGATCTTTTCATCCGTACAACATCATTAAGACATACTCTCCCTGGGAAAGGAGTGATGTTGTAATACGTGTTCATACCACGTATGCATTTCGACCACTGAGTTAGTAGCAATAGTGTTTGCTATTATGTGAGACTCAAAGGCCATACGGGTCTTAACATTTACCCTCAAGGACTCCAATTGGTTCCTTTAGATTTGACGAGATGATTGCTATCTTAGCGTGTTACTAATGGGCTATGGTAATTCGGCTCGGCGGGGCACGTTAGAAAAGCGAATCAAGTCAAGATCAGAAGGTTCACAAGAAGAGGAAGATTGATTTCATATTCACATTTGGACTTTAATGATTCAAAGCTGGCCAGCCAATTGTAATCCAGATGGGATTCAATTGTTGAATATAAAGTATAAGAAATGTGAAGAAATAATCTAGGGTAAAGCATGCGTTGAACTACTCAACTTTGCACCTTCGAGGTCGTTGTGTATCTCTAACAAGTGCACAACAACAGACTCTACGCGCATGACGGTCGCACGGTCTATTTCTCGGTATGATAGATGAAAGAACTAAGGGAAAGACGTTCTCTTACAATCCCCTCAAGTGTGAGTGGGAGATGTTGGATATGGAAGACGTTTGTACACCCTTGTGGGGGATGTACGAGGGATTACGGACCTCGAACGTCGCGCACACGAAGTCATGTGCAAAGGGAATCTGTTCCCTTGCGGAGAGGATCTCTGTATGAGCGGGAAAGTCGCATTATATATGCATAAGTGCATGCGACATATGGCTAATAAAGGGGGAATATCTTAAGCTTATGTTGTACCATGCATATGGTACAACTTAAGCTTATATTGTGCCATGTATCATGGTACACCTTAATTAAGTTGTTCCAAAGGAACAACTTACCCTAAAATAACTACCTTGGGGGCTATAAATAAGACCCAAGGGTAGCCATTTTCCTTACACATTTGCATGAAATTCATGCATGCATCTTCTTCATAGCGAAGCTCTGCAGAAATATTTCCTCTCCCTCCTTCCAAGTTCTTAATCTAAAATAGAGATTTAGATTGTGGATTAGTAGCCTTACTCCGTTCGTGAGAAGACTCGATCCGTCGTGGCGAATCCGAAGGCAAAGTTCCGAGACTATCGTTCCGCATACGCAAGCGTAAGTCTCCACTTTAATTATCGATCCTAACTTTGTTTTGGACAGGATCCTTCACCGATACCCTGCGCGAGGAAGCCGTTTGTCGGCAACTACGCTTCCTCACCACCGAGCGTGAAAGACTCCTTCGGGAGAATCAAGAACAGATGGAGGCCCGAGGAGAGCTGGCCAGGAGGCGTGGGCGCTGGGAGGACCGTAGCCCGCAACCCGTCAGATCCTCGACCCAAGGAAGGAGCCCCGCCTGGAGACCGTCGGGCTACTCCCCGGGGACGGAGGACCGTCGGCGGCCGAGGCGCGACCGAAGCCCGACCCCCAAGTGGCGGAGGGGGGATGCGCCGGATCGCCCGACCTACCCGGAGGAGGCCACGCCACTCGCCCGGTGGATCACTTCCGCCCCCAGGCCCGTAAGGTTCAAACCCCCTCACTTGGCCACATACAATGGGAGGGGCGACCCCCTCACGCACGTGCAACAATACCGGGGGGCGATGGAAGCCCAGGACGTGGATGAGGCGTTCCTTTGCCGACATTTCTCCCAAAGCCTGAGGGACACCGCGCTGGACTGGTACTTTGCCTTGCCCGCGAGGTCCGTTGGGAGCTTTGGCGAACTATCCCATAAGTTCTGCCAAGAGTTCCGGGCCGGGCGAACAAAAAAGAAGCCCTTAGACTATCTCAGCACGATAGTCCAAGGGGAGGGAGAGACGACGGGTAGATACCTCCGCCGTTTTCAGGAGGAAAGACGGGCGGTGGTGACATGCGGCGACGAGGTGCTTATGCTGGCCTTCAAGACGGGGCTGCGGACTCGGAGCCTCCACAAATCCCTGCTCCGGGATCCACCGACCGACTATGAAGCGTTGGTAGCAATGGCGGAGAGGCACGCGTTGGCGGAGGAGACTTTGGGTGCAAAGGTTGTATTCCCCCAGGCGAAACCACCCGCAGATGGGCCCCGGCCGCACCCTCGGCCGAGGCAGGAGGAAAGGGGGCGAGGCCGCGATCAGATGGCCCTACCGCGGCGGGAGCCACCCGAACCCCGCCCGCTAGATCGCCGAGTTCGCTCCGGCACGGAGGCCCCCCGGAGTCATCCCAAGACCAGAAGACCACCCGCCAGTGCATTACACGCGACTCAATGCCCCCGTGATGGAGGTGCTGGCCGCGGCGACGAGGGCCGGGTTACTGCCGGAGCCTCCCCGGGGGATGAGGACGGACCCGGCGAGGCGGGACCCCCGGAGATACTGCCGATATCACCGGGACCACGGTCACGACACCGACCATTGTTACTCCCTTAAGAGAGAAATCGAGCGGCTGATCCAAGCGGGTCACCTGGGGAACTTTGTCGCGGGAAGGCGGGTGGCGGCAGAAGAGAGAGCCCCCCCGGAGGAAGGGGGACGGGAACCCCCGGCGAACCGCGATAAGGAGGAGCCTCGCCCCCCAAGGGCGGTCATGCGTATTGAGATGATAACTGGAGGCCCTTCCTCGGCGGGGCGGGCGCCCGCCATCCGGGAGGCCGGGGCCCGACAGGTGATGACGGCAGCCGCCAGCCACCGACCGAAGCGAAGAAGGACACACCGACCCCCCATCACCTTTACCGAGGAAGACTGGCAGGAGACGCGGAGCCAGAACAACGACGCTCTCGTCATCGAGGTTCGGGTCGGGGCGGTTGACGTCGGCCGGCTCCTGATTGACACCGGAAGCTCCTGCGACATCCTATTCCTGTCAACGGTCGAAAGGATGGGGTGGGGGCGCGCAGACCTAGAGCCCTGCGTGGGCCCTGTGGCCAGCTTCACCGGCCATGAGATCCCTACCGAAGGAACGATCACCTTGCCCGTGACACTGGGGGAGGAGCCGAGGATCGTCACCAAGGAAACGCTTTTCGTCATCGTCGACATCGCGTCAGTGTATAACGGAATCATTGGACGCCCATATATGACGGCCATCGAGGCGCTCCCCAGCCTGCAACATCAGACGATGAAGTTCCGGACCCCGCGGGGGGTGGGACAGGTGCGGGGAGGTCGAGGGGTGCCCCAAGACCACAACCGTGTGCCGTCCCCGCCTGGGGGCCCCAGGCGGACACTGACGCCACTCGTCCCCGACGAAAGGGAGGACTTCTGCGACCAGCGGCCGACCCCGGCCGAGGAAGTAGAGGAGGTCCCAATAACCTCGGACGAGGGGAGAGCCGTCTCCATCGGGACGAAACTCCCCTCCGCCTTGAGGGCGCCCCTCGTCACCCTGCTCCGGGAGAATGCGGACATATTCGCATGGTCACCAGCCGACATGCCCGGGGTGGACCCGGCGGTAATCTCCCACAGGTTGAATGCGGACCCAGAGGCCCGGCCTGTTCGACAGAAGAAGAGGAGTGCGGGGGGCGAAAAGAAGAGGGCAGCCGAGGAAGAAGTAGAGCGGCTCCTCGAAGCCAAGTTTGTTCGGCTGGTGGACTACCCCGACTGGCTCGCCAACGTCGTTCTAGTGAAGAAGCCCAGCGGGAAGTGGCGCATGTGCGTTGACTTCACTGACCTCAACAAGGCTTGCCCGAAGGACAGCTTCCCTCTGCCCAGGATCGACCACTTGGTGGACCAGGCGTCCGGTTATGAGTTGTTGAGCTTTATGGACGCCTTCTCGGGGTACAACCAAATACCGATGGCGGAGGAGGATGAGGAGAAGACGTCCTTCGTCACCGATAAAGGCACCTTCTGTTACACCAAGATGCCCTTTGGGCTGAAGAACGCCGGGGCGACTTATCAACGGATGGTTGACCGGATTTTCGGCCCTCAGGTAGGGCGAAATTTGGAGGTCTACATCGACGACATGCTGGTGAAGAGTGGAAGGGCCCTCGACCACCTCAACGACTTGCAGGAGACCTTCCAGAGGGTCCGCCGATACAACCTGAGACTAAACCCTGCTAAATGCATCTTTGGCGTGCAGTCGGGAAAATTCCTGGGCTTCATGATAACGAAGCGGGGGATCGAGGCGAACCCCGACAAGGTGACGGCCCTCACCGGTATGACGGAGCCCCGGACGATCCGGGACTTGCAGCGACTGAACGGCCGGATTGCTGCTCTGGGACGATTCCTGTCGAAATCGACGGAGAAGTCGCTCCCCTTCTTCAGGGTCTTACGCACGGCCTTTGGCGAAGCTAAAGACAAGAGGAAGGTGATCCCGTGGGACGACGACTGCACGCGGGCGTTCGCGGAGCTGAAAGCATACCTACAAGGCCCACCGCTCCTCGCACGACCGGAGGAAGGTGAACCCCTGGGGTTGTACCTGGCGACCACCGAGGAGGCTGTTAGCTCCGTCCTAATCAAGGAAGAAGGAGGGGTGCAACGCCCTGTTTACTATGCCAGTCGGATCCTCCGGGATGCGGAGACCCGTTACAGCCCCATCGAAAAAGCCGCCTACTGCCTAATCACCACCGCCCGAAAGCTCCGACCCTATTTCCAGGCCCACCCCATAACCGTCCACACCAGCATGCCCCTCGAAAAGAACCTGAAAAGACTGGAACGGTCAGGGAGGATGCTCAACTGGAGCGTCGAGCTCAGCGAGTTCGACATAACGTACAAAGCCCGGACGGCGATCAAGGGTCAGGCGCTGGCCGACTTCGTGGTGGAATGCACCACGGAAATCCGGCCGGGAGACCAGATAGAGCAACCGTCGGCGCCCACGTCCCCCCAGAGGATCGAGGCAGGCGAACCCTCAGCGCCCCCCCCCCCCCCCCGACGGCGGCAGGCGAATTATGGACCATCCACGTCGACGGCTCCGCGACGGGCTCCAGAACAGGAGCGGGAATCGTCATTCAGACTCCAGACGGATGTTTGTTAGAATACGCCCTACGCTTCGACTTCCCGGCCACCAACAATGTCGCGGAGTATGAAGCCGCGGTTAACGGGTTAAAGCTCGCCAGGGCGGTCGGGGCGACGAACGTGTTGCTCCTGAGTGACTCCCGTCTCGTCATCCAACAGATCCTGGGGGGCTTCGAGGCCCGAGAGGAAACCATGAAGCGGTACCTGAATCGCATCCAGATCGAACTCTGCAAGTTCAAGAAAGCGGACGTGCAACACCTGCCTCGCTCCAACAACCTCCGGGCAGATGCCCTGTCTAAGCTGGCTTCCTCCTCAGCGGCCAAGATCGGGAAGGCAATCTACGTCGAAAGCCTGTCGACACCCTCCATCAATGAAGGGGAACTGATGTGCACGGGCACGATGACGTCCTGGATGACCCCCATTGTGAAGTATTTGGAGACAGACGAGCTACCCGAGGAGCGGTTGCTGGCTAAGCAGGTGGAGAGACGGGCTCTGACGTTCGTGCTCCTCGACGGAGTGCTGTACCGCCGCCGCCGCGCCAATTTCGACGTCCTGCCCTACCTGAAGTGCTTGGGACCGGAACAGGCCGAGCAGGTCATCCGCGAGGTGCACGAAGGCTTCTGCGGAAACCACCACGGCGGGCGCACCATCGCCCACAAGATAATGCGCCAAGGGTACTACTGGCCGACGATGATCCGGGATGCGGTACTATACGTCAAAAGGTGCGAGGCGTGCCAGAAATTCTGCCGACGGACGACTGCACCTCCGGCCAACCTGATGCCCATCTTGAGCCCGGTCCCCTTCGCCAAGTGGGGACTCGACATCCTGGGGCCCTTCCCAAAGGCCTCCGGGGGAAGGAAGTATCTAGTCGTCGCCGTGGACTATTTCACAAAATGGGTCGAAGCAGAGCCGCTGGCGCGGATCACGTGGACGGACATGAAGGGCTTCATCTGGCAATCCGTCATATGCCGCTTCGGGATTCCCCGTTCCATAGTCACGGATAACGGAAAGCAGTTCGACTGCGAGGGCTTCCGCGACTTCTGCTCGGGCTGGGGGATTAAACTCCAATTCGCATCAGTCGCCCACCCACAGTGCAACGGAATGGCGGAGGCCGCGAATAAATGTATCTTGAACCCGATGAAGAAGAAGGTGGACGCCGCCCTGGGAGCATGGGTCGATGAGCTACCAGGGATCCTATGGTCCTATCGCACCACCCACAAGGCCTCGACCGGAGAAAGTCCCTTCATGCTAGCGTACGGATCGGAGGCGGTTGTACCTGTGGAAATCGGCGAAGAGACGCTCCGGCTAAAACTCTTCGACGAAGAAATCAACGGAGAAGGGCTCAGCCTCAGTCTTGAGCTGATAGACGAGGTCCGGGACAGGGCCCTAACCAGCCTCGTCAAACACAGCCAGAGGATGGCCCGATACTACGACTCCCGGGTGAAACCGTGGACTTTCAGGATCGGCGATTTGGTCCTCCGCGACGCCACCTTCCGCCCCGAGACTGCGCAGCGGGGAAAGCTGGCCGCCAAATGGGAGGGGCCCTACACGGTCATTGACATTGTCGGACCGGCCACCTACATCCTTGCCACCCCGAAGGGAGCGAGCTGGCCCACCCTTGGAACGCGAAACATCTGCTGAAATTCTACCAATAGTTGTGAGTTTCTCTTTTTTCGCGCAATATACACATCTACACGTTTTTTCCCAACCTGGCTGTTCCTACACAAATTTTGCAGTTCGCTAAAACTCCGAACCTCTGGGGCAGGGCCAACCCTAGCCACCCAAACCAGAGAAGGGCACGGGCCGGGCTACGCGCCCGCTCCCCCCCTCCAGACCTCTGGGGCAGGGCCAACCCTAGCCACCCAAACCAGAGGTGGGCACGGGCCGGGCTACGCGCCCGCTCCCCCCCTCCGAACCTCTGGGGCAGGGCCAACCCTAGCCACCCAAACCAGAGAAGGGCACGGGCCGGGCTACGCGCCCGCTCCCCCCCCCTCCGAACCTCTGGGGCAGGGCCAACCCTAGCCACCCAAACCAGAGAAGGGCACGGGCCGGGCTACGCGCCCGCTCCCCCCCTCCGAACCTCTGGGGCAGGGCCAACCCTAGCCACCCAAACCAGAGAAGGGCACGGGCCGGGCTACGCGCCCGCTCCCCCCCTCCGAACCTCTGGGGCAGGGCCAACCCTAGCCACCCAAACCAGAGAAGGGCACGGGCCGGGCTACGCGCCCGCTCCCCCCCTCCAGACCTCTGGGGCAGGGCCAACCCTAGCCACCCAAACCAGAGAAGGGCACGGGCCGGGCTACGCGCCCGCTCCCCCCCTCCAGACCTCTGGGGCAGGGCCAACCCTAGCCACCCAAACCAGAGAAGGGCACGGGCCGGGCTACGCGCCCGCTCCCCCCCTCCAGACCTCTGGGGCAGGGCCAACCCTAGCCACCCAAACCAGAGAAGGGCACGGGCCGGGCTACGCGCCCGCTCCCCCCCCTCCGAACCTCTGGGGCAGGGCCAACCCTAGCCACCCAAACCAGAGAAGGGCACGGGCCGGGCTATGCGCCCTCTCCCCCCCTCCGAACCTCTGGGGCAGGGCCAACCCAAGCCACCCAAACCAGAGAAGGGCACGGGCCGGGCTACGCGCCCGCTCCCCCCCTCCAGACCTCTGGGGCAGGGCCAACCCTAGCCACCCAAACCAGAGAAGGGCACGGGTCGGGCTACACGCCCGCTCCCCCCCCTCCAGACCTCTGGGGCAGGGCCAACCCTAGCCACCCAAACCAGAGAAGGGCACGGGCCGGGCTACGCGCCCGCTCCCCCCCTCCAGACCTCTGGGGCAGGGCCAACCCTAGCCACCCAAACCAGAGAAGGGCACGGGCCGGGCTACGCGCCCGCTCCCCCCCTCCGAACCTCTGGGGCAGGGCCAACCCTAGCCACCCAAACAAGAGAAGGGCACGGGCCGGGCTACGCGCCCGCTCCCCCCCTCCAGACCTCTGGGGCAGGGCCAACCCTAGCCACCCAAACCAGAGAAGGGCACGGGCCGGGCTACGCGCCCGCTCCCCCCCTCCAGACCTCTGGGGCAGGGCCAACCCTAGCCACCCAAACCAGAGAAGGGCACGGGCCGGGCTACGCGCCCGCTCCCCCCCTCCAGACCTCTGGGGCAGGGCCAACCCTAGCCACCCAAACCAGAGAAGGGCACGGGCCGGGCTACGCGCCCGCTCCCCCCCTCCAGACCTCTGGGGCAGGGCCAACCCTAGCCACCCAAACCAGAGAAGGGCACGGGCCGGGCTACGCGCCCGCTCCCCCCCTCCAGACCTCTGGGGCAGGGCCAACCCTAGCCACCCAAACCAGAGAAGGGCACGGGCCGGGCTACGCTCCCACTCCCCCCCCTCCGAACCTCTGGGGCAGGGCCAACCCTAGCCACCCAAACCAGAGAAGGGCACAGGCCGGGCTACGCGCCCGCTCCCCCCCTCCAGACCTCTGGGGCAGGGCCAACCCTAGCCACCCAAACCAGAGAAGGGCACGGGCCGGGCTACGCGCCCGCTCCCCCCCTCCAGACCTCTGGGGCAGGGCCAACCCGAGGGGGCCCACGTACCCCTGACTCGGAAAAGCAAAAGAAAACGGGGGCACGCGAACCGGGACAAAATGACATCAGTTCCCGAGTCGACGGCCCCGATGGGACTCGGCGAAACGAAAGGACGCTCGCGAAACACGCCACCATTAATGATGCGCTCCAAAAGAGGACACGCAAGAGCCACCTGGCCAAGGCGGTTTCCCACAGGCGCGAATTCAAGGAGCCCATTAATAATGCCAGCTCAGCGCAATAAATAAGGGAGAAACCGTCAACAAGATCTACCTATAAAGAGGCCATCCCCCCCCCCCCCGAAGAGAAAAAATCAACAGACATGAAAAACCGCCACTTGATCCCCCCACCCTCCCGGAAAAGGGCTGAGATACACCGCCCTAACAAAAGAGAGGTCGCCGGCCATCAATGGTTCCCGCCGCCCAGAACGGCGGTGCCTAGATCCCCAGCACCACTAACTAGATATTCCGCTTACAAACGGATCGCTATCCGGATATTCCGCTTACACACGGGAAATCCACCTTTCACGCCTCCGTCCCACAAACGGGGACGAGGCGGAGAAAGAATGGCATCCGTTCAAAGTAATCTGGGCAGGCGAGAGCCCCCAGCGCTGGCCGGCCAGTACCTCCTCGCCCTCGACCTCCATCCGAGGACCTCGGCAAGGCTGCATCACTGACAAGCCCAAAAGGCGAATCCTGGCATGTCAGCTCGCCGAGGCGCCATCGGGCTCGGGACCCCACCCTCAAACCGAAACAGCGAGGCATGGGGCAGCGGGGAACGGCCCGATGCTCAAGAACCTCCCCAGAGGGCAGGGCGGGGCAGGCCGGCTTCCCTTCTCAGCGCCTATACCGGATCGAGGAAAACCCTTTCCGCGAAAAAAGTCAAGGCAGCGGAGGGAAGGCGGCCCGGTCGGCAAGGTACCCCCCACCTATCCCGAGCCAAAGAGACCTCGCAACACTTCAGCCCAGACGGCGGCCCCTCGCCTCCGCGCCAAGATCGGCTCAAGACAACTTGCCCACACGGCCCGCGGAAGCCCCAGGACCCGGCGGTCATTAGGCCCGTGCGACCGGGCAAGGACAGCTCTAAAGCCCCTCCCCGACTCGGTTCTGACCCGACAACGGGCGATGAACTAAAAACTAATGTACAAGCTGTGGCCCAGCACTCATAAATTTAAACGAAAACATTGTTCTTTGAATATCATAGCATGTGTCTATCCCCCCACGCCAAGCACCGGGCGAGCAACGCGCCGCCCCGCCTAACTAACCTAGGACACCTACGAAATCGGGGACGGACAGTCCCGCTCCCCCTGCTCCCTGAAACCCACCAACAACTTTCCCCATGGCGAAAGGGGGTGCACTGGGGCTCGCCTCGCATAACCGGCTCGGCCAGACACCACATCAGGATAGACCAGTGCGTCCCATCCCGAACCCGTTCGAGGCCGCCCCAAATGCAACACGGGAAGACAACATCCCCCTCCCCCAGACAGGACACGGGAATGTTGGGGGCATAATGGGTATAATGGGTAAATTGCGTAGCTCCCGCAAGAAGCCAAGACACGTGACCCGGATCGGACCGGTCGCAAGACAGAAACCCCGAAATATACGCCGTCCTGAAATAACAGCGGCCTTGTCCCGTCACAACAGCGCCTCGATGCGACTCAACATAACGAAAGGACGCGGGTTCAACACGCCATCAGCAGCGACACGCCCCCCAAGAGGCCAGAGTGCCGGATACCGCCAGGAAAAAGCGATTCCCGAAGCGCGTGATTCCGCAGAGCCCATGAGCGACGCTAATCCACGGCGTTACCTAAGAGAAACCCGTCCGCAACACCTCGCTATAAATACCCCCCCTCCAGAGGTCAGGGTAAAGGAGGAAGAGAGACGGGATTCCCCTCCCCTCACTCCGGGCATAAAGCGGCCCTAAACGCCCCGCCGAGCTACGAAAAAAGCCGATAGCCACCGACGACCTTCACTTCCCCCGACGATGGGCGCCACAGCCCCGCCACCTCCAACCGGATATTCCCCTTACACGCGGAAGGCCCCGCCCGCCAGCTTGGCTCCTGCTTGTTACTGTATCAAAAGGCAGGTTCAGACGGCCGTCCGCGTGTCGCAACACCCCAATTAACGCCGTCCCCCTCGGCGCCGCCACCGCCACCTCGTCCTCAACCTCCCTGGGGTTCCCCCTCGGTGCGCAGGATTCCTAGCGAGGAACTCTCCAGCGCGGCGACGGCAAGGCGGATCGCGAGGAAGCGAGGAAAGGGAAAGGAAGAAGCTCCACCCGACAAACGAGGGTCAGCCCCCCGGAAGGGGGAACCACCACGGGACTTCATCCCTGATTAAACCAAATGGTGGTTCACGGCGCGTCGGCTCCTCCCCGGACAACGAAGCAGAAGGAACTAGGCGGTCAGTAAAAGGGAAGACCGCCCGGCAACAGGGATCTACCCACCCCGATATAGCGGGCGACGAGTATAAACCACCGCCCATCCCGACCATAGGCTGGGTCACACCTGCGCTATCACTGTAAATATCATCTAAATCTCCGGTAAAGGTTGATGAATAATATTCCTCCTTATGGACGCCTTCCCTGAGCCCAAGAGCACGACAGCTGGGAGGTCCACCGGGCACAGTGCGGTGGAAGTCCCGCGAAAATCACAAACATGTCCGGTAAACACATCTCCGCAAAAACCACAACCTTCTCAAAAAGTCGGGCTCTCCCAAAATCCGACCCAGCCGCCACATAAAGCGGCGCGCCGTTATGAGGCAACGCCCCACTTGGTTCCCACGCGGGATGAGACCTCGCGATCCCGCAACAGCGGGCAATACCCCGCGGAAGCAGCGTATCCAACCCTGAGCTTGGACCCAAGCCCGAGTCCGGTTAAAGGATAATGTTACGCCATCCGAGACGAACCGGGCTTCCGCCTCGCACTCGAATGCCGGGGGCAATTGTTACGACCTAAAGATCGTAGGAGCCCGACTCCCGCCCGGATCCGTTAACATACCCCATTAACTCACCTTTACACAAAAGGGCCGCCGCCCCGAAAATCCGGGGCATCATGGAGACAGGCGCGCCTTGCAGCGCTCCCCGAACCGGCCGGGGCGGACCCCCGCAACCGACCGAGGCGGACCACCGCAGCCGGCCGACTCTTAGTCCGACGCTAACGACAAACAACCTAAGGATAAGGACACCTGACACATACGTCACCCGACCATCCGACAAAGCACCCCCTGACGGAAGAGCCACCTGACAGATAACGCTTTCACTTTCGGCTCTGACATCCCGACAAAAGCACCCCTGGGCCGTTGCGCCACCTGACAAAGGCAGGTCAGAGGCTCCTGTTCCCGGCGTCCTTGTCCGAAGCCTCCGCCAACACCCGGGCCAGCTCAGCACGCCTAGTCATCACCCGTCAGGTATAAATACCCCCTCTCCTCTTACGGAGAAGGTGTTGCTACAGAATTCTCTCTCATTTTAACTATTCACACATGAGTGCAAAGGTCTTCCATATCTTTGTTCTCCCACCTATAGCTCGCCACGCGCGGTCGACACACCGTTAGTCCGACCGGCGTGGCCAGCCCCCCATTTTAAGCCCTATCACTGACTTAGGCATCGGAGGGGCTAAGGGTTGAACCCCCAACCCAGCCCTTCTGACGAGTTGTTCGTGTTGCAGGAGAGCTCGCCTGTCAACACCAGTCGGCGTCACCCCCCTGCCGTTCAACCTTGTCCAGCCGCATCCGGCGAGATTCAGCCCCGCGACAGTCACTGGCGTCGAGATCGACTTCTTCACCCCACTAATCGCTTGTCAAATAGCCTACCTAAACCCCCTTCTCCACATAACCACCGTGCCCTTGGTTCCCATTAATACAAATTCATTGTACGCGAGTTCCACCTCGTAACAGAGCCGAACCCCTGCCGACGGACGGACGCGACGCGAACGGGCTTCCTTCACCGAACGTCGCTAGATCCGGCGGGTAGGATCTAGAGGTAATTTTAATTCCCTAGATCTAAACTTTTATGCGCATACAATTAGATCTACATGCTTAGATCTATATTTGATTAGTATAGATCGGTTTCTTTAACTTAGATCCGCTTGCTAAATCAATTTTTTTCAATGATAACTCGACATTTTTATCAACAAAAATCAAATTTTTACGATGAAAAACGTTGTTTTGAAGACTAAAAATAGTTCTTTTTAAATAAAAATCATATTTTTATGATCTTCTTCCCCAAATCTTGAAACCCTAGAAGGGATTTTTCGTCGCTACGCGGCCGGAAGCCGTCACGTGACCCCCCTCCAATCCCGCGCCACCACCGCCGCCGCTCGAAGCGGCGCGCGGCTTTCGCCACCGCTCGCTGCGGCAGGCGTCCCCGCCGCCGAAAGCGACGGGCTGTGTCACGCCCCGCTTCCCTTAAATGGAAGGCGAGACGTGAGGAGGTCCGCTCAGACGTGGAGCTATGAAGCTGCAGTCTGATAAGCGTATAAAATCTCAATTGGCAGGTCCTTGCAAGTGCGAACAGAACAACAATAATAATAAAGAGGGAGAGAGATAAGATTATCTCAGAACGTCCAAAAATAAATTCACACATCCCAGAAAAGCCACCAGGCTAAAAGAAGAATCAAAAGGAAAGTACAAGAGACAGAAAGGAGGCCTAAGGCATGACCAACATAATACATAACATCAACAAGAAAAGAGAGGTGCTACGCACCGACAACCTAACAACGACTAAGCAGAAAACAACCACAGCTAGAAGGAGCTCTAGGACTGGTCTCCTATGTCCTCGAACTCAACACCTGCAACCTGTTCGTCCTCGACGACCAATTCTGGCTCACAATCTAACATGTGACACCCAAAAGAGAAAAGGGGCACATGTCAGCAAGTCTAAAAGACTTGGGCAAGGAAACTGAAAGTAAGGCAACTAGCAACCTAGCAGTTTTAGTATGCATGACATGGCAGTTATAACATGAGTGCACAATTAAGACATGATGAACAACAAGTACAAGAGTACAATTATCGGGACAAGACAAGAGTAACCAAGCTACTAACATTCTCAATCAATTCACGTTGTTGTAGGTGTTTACGCCCTTCAGCTGAATGGTACATCATTCACACCGATCGGCACTAAACACAATTCATGTTTCACTGTTGTTTGTAGATGTTTACGCCCTTCAGCTGAATGGTCCATCATTCACACCGATCGGCACTAAACACTACCCCACCCCAGAGTTTACGCCTTTCAACTGCAGTTGCTGATCAAGCAGACTCCCAGTTGACTGGCCGCTTAACCCTTACCCCATCCCACACGTAAACAAGCCAGGGTCCCTGAACATGAGCCCAGCAAGTGAGCCAGGGTTTCCCCGCACGGGAGCTTGTTTCTTAGTTCACAATTCAATATATCGAGCGTTGGGGTTAGCAACTCATTATGCTCGCTTCTGGTCACGAGCCAGGAACACAAGTAGTGTAGCGATGCTACGCAATCACGGGATCACTTAAAGAATGCAATGACATGACAATTAATTTGCGTACCGTTAATAGAAATTAAACGTGACATGCAAAATGCAATGACATGAACAGATATTCGCGTACCGTTTATTGAAATTAAACGTGACATACAAGCATGATGAGGGTGACGGATCTAGCTTCGTTGTCAAGCTAGATCAAAGGGCGTCTAGGCAGCTATCCTTTCACTGCCTAGACTCTTTTACGCTAAAGCAAGGTAATGGCCTAAGCACGGCCTAAACAACAAGGGTAGCAAGTTTCACTTGCCTGAAATACGTGCCGGTATCACAATACTCAATGTCCAATCACAGATTCACAAATTCCAGAGCTCCCACGCTCGGTCCAACAATCAGCCTACAGTCCCGTATTATTAAGTTGGATTAGTGAGTTACAAAGTAGTAAAAGTAATTGTTTTTAATCTTGAATTAACATGCGATGGTTGGGGTTCCTACGGTGCAGATTTATACCCTCACACGACGCGAGAGCTACACTGACGTCGGGTAGCGACGTCAGGGGTTGGATTAGCGGAAGCGTGCGACGATCCACAGCGTCGGGAGAACGCGGACAGCGGAAGGCCAGCGGCAGTTCTAGTGCTGTTGGAGATCTTCGTGGAGGTGGCCGGAGTGGATGTGGTGTGAGAGGGAGATGGTTATTATGAGCTGCCAAAAATTAGAAACTTGGTAGGATTTGCACAGAAATTGACAACCCCATAACCATCAATTTGCAGCAACTAGAAGGAACCCTCATATCAACATACCCTATCTACTGTTCACACGTGCCATGAGTAGTTCATGAAGGCAACCCACAGTTTTGTGTTGCCTCCCCGTTTCCACTCGCAGCTAACCAAAGCTGTACAGGAGTAAGGGAGCGCGGCCTGCCTATAGGTGGGGATGCTGAGTCCACGGCACTCGGTGGCGGCGGCGGAGAAGACAACGCTGGACGGGAGTAGGCCGCCGTGCGGAGGGAAGAGGCCATGGCGAGGGTTTGCTTGCGGAAAGGCAGCGCTACAGGCGGAGCGTGCTGATGTGCTACAACAAGGAAGAACACGGTGGCTTACGGCTTCAGGCGGAGCGCGGCGGTGATCACGGCGGTAGGCGGGGCCGTGGTGGCGAGGGGGAGACGGTGATGCACTGTGCGGTCGGACGAGCGTTGGGGCTGAGGTGCGGCGCCTGGGCTGACGATGGGGGGAGAGTCGCCGGGGAATTCGCCGTGTCCCGTGGCCGTCGCTGCGAGGTGCAGGCGGCGGAAAACCGTTGCGAGGTCGAGCCGCGGGCGGTGACGCAGCCGCCGAGCTCCGGAGATCAGAAGGGAGAGGCTGAGCGTCGGGGGGGTCGGCGGCTAGGCACGGTAGAGAGGGGGCGTCGGGGCTGTGTGTTCGCGCGAAGGGGAGGAGCACGGCGCTGCGAAATTGTGTTGGGCGCTTGGAGAAAGTCCCGTGAATGATAAATAGATGGCGGCGGCTACTTTGAGAGGCTGGGAAAGAAAACTTGCCCTAGGTTATATATTATTGTTTATAGGGAAATAGGGTTGCCCTAGGCCTAAATAAAGTAGGGTGCCAGGGTCACGAGCTTGTTGATGTTTGAAACAATATTTGAATAGGTGTTGGTCTGTATGAAGTGGGCTTTCTATATGTTAACTTAGGTGATGGGCTTGCCCAAAGACAGCACATGGGCTCTAGGTGGTATGTTAATTTATCATAATTATTATTATAAATGTTCTAATATAACAGTAGCCTATCCCCCCTCTCTCATGTGAACGTACGGCCAGGGCAAGGACCAAATTCATTACTGATGTAAATATTATTAATAATTATTGGGTGAAGGATGCTATGTGTACTTAGGGTTAAACCGGTATTAGGTTGGGCAAAAAGTGAAAGTAGATCAAACGGAGCCATAAAATTGTAAGATAAATACCGGGGCGACCGCACGGACAAGAGAAACGAAACTAAGAAGGCGGATCTCGATTTCGACGTCGGACGACGAAGCTAAAAATAGGAACGTCTCCCGTCAAAAGTGAAAATCGCAACGTCCCATCGAATAAGATTAAATTGTGGGAAAACGACTCGAGAAACGTCGTTCCAAAATAGTGCCACTATTTAATACTCTGAGAGACGCCCACAACGGCATATCACAACAAAGTGTTCACAATTAAGCAAAGTCTAAAATAAACACGTGCACGGTCAAAAGCACGTGCACGAACAATGTACAACGAAAAGTGGTCGTTACAGGCTGCCCCGTCGCCGGCAGCGGCGGGGCAGATCCCGCCGCTGATCGGCGGGGCAGATCCCGCTGCTTCAGCGGCGGGTCGTCCCCGCCGCCGGCAGCGGCGGGTGACCCCGCCGCTGATCGGCGGGGCACATCCCTCCGCTTCGGCGGCGGGTCGTCCCCGCCGCCGGCAGTGGCGGGCGACCCCGCCGCTGATCGGTGGGGCACATCCCTCCGCTTCGGCGGCGGGTCGTCGGCGGGCGACCCTGCCGCTGATCGGCGGGGCAGATCCCGCCGCTGATCGGCGGCGAGTCGTCCCCGCCGCCGGCAGCGACGGGCCGACCCCGCCGCCGAACGACGGGCAGATCCCGCCGCCGGCCGCGGCGGGCCCACCCTCGCTGCCTGCGGCGGCCCTGCCTCCTCCCGCCGCCCGCAGCGGTGGGCCCCTCCCATGTGCGCGCGTATCCAGAAACCCTAGCCGCCAGAAGCGGCAACTCACGCGACCAAAAACCATAATTAGGGTTTGACCGCAAAAACTTTTCTAATTTCAAAATTATTTTTCAGATTTTAATTACGATTTCTTTTTCGTCAAAATCTGTTAAATCACACAATTTTTATTCATCGCGTTTTATTCGGATTATCTGATTATTCACGTTTAATAATTAGGAAGATCCTGCGACCGCTCTGCCGTTAGTTAACTAACCTAACTGTGTATGACGTTGCCCAGTGGTCCAATAATTATTAAACGAAAAATTTTCATTTCCATTATAAAATTTCTGTGATGATTAAATGCATGTGTAGAAATTTATATGACTGCCGTATATTTAATGATTCTGTGATGTACATTTTTATTTAGCATGCTAAAATCACTATGACATAGTTTAATGCCTGTAGCAAAACTGTATGTCCGCGATGAGATTATTTAAATGCATGCAGCATATAAATAGCATGTATATACATCATACTTGTTTTAATTTTGGTTAATTGAGCACAACTTTTTAGTTTACTAGATTTATATTATATGTATGATGTGCTCATGATATGACAACTTTTTATGACAACAAACCAATAATGATTTCAAAAAGTTTAACATCATATCCTAGTTGACAAAATGAACCTGGAGTTCAAAACCAAAATGAACCTGAAGTTCAAAATCAAATCAAAAGTCAACAACCTTTCACACTAATAAAAATTAACAAGTACGATGGCTTATACAAAAAACATTTATGCGATTCCTTTTAGAAATACGCATTTCGCGATAAATAGATCTCTCAGATCTACGGTCTGTATAAACCAATATTGACACCAGCAGTTGTCATAACACCGCCAAACTCTTTTGAGTAATCTCACTTTACAAGGTATGATTCTTGAATCTAACCTTATTTTTTAAGCGTGCGTCCGAAGTCGTGGCTTAATAGATAAGTGAGAAATTATAAAATTCGTACCCACGTAATTGTTTCCCCTAAAGTATGATTCTATATCCACACAATAATTGAATGACTCAATAAAAATGGCCTGAAGACCATACTTGAGTTTTCAAATAGACTTCTAAAAGTCTCTCATAAACTAGAAAAGTGGAAATATAGAAACTAACTCATTTCCCTTGTATATGTCTACTTTGTAAGACCAATAAACATTCTTCCTTATAAACGACAATAAGGACGACTGAAAACAGGGGAAGTCTTGAATAAAAATGAGAAAGGGAAGATATGATGTACCTCGATATGGAGTATGCAATGGCAACCCAATATCAGACCAGAAGTTCTGACAAGACCCATAATGTTTTTTGCAAAATGAATGGGCATTAACGTATGCCATATAAAAATATATACATATCTAGTCTAAACGACGAAAGTCAAATTGACTGTATGTATATTTCGCTACTCCCCGAGGACAAATAAATTTGACCTGTTGTTATAATATGAGTCTAAAATGAGCACAATTGTGGACGTATATTTTATAGAACCCACATCATACTATGAAACTTGTTGCTCTAACATAATTATTAGTAGTATTCTCTTGCAGTATATATGTGCTTTTTACGCATTTTATTTTACTGTAAATGATTTGTCATCCTGAATACTCCTAAAATGAGGATGCCATGTACTCTCTGAAACTTAAAAAGTTTCAAAGGATTTTCGTCAAAATGATATCCCTAATGACTCAAGAAACTAATAAAGTCTGAAGCTTTATCCAACTATGATCCGCATAATAGTCATTGTGAAGATGTAACCCTTCACAGTTTGAACAGCGTTCACCTATTACCGGACGAAATTAACTTGAGCATTTTCATGGACGTTCAAAAGTCCCACATAAATTCGAACAGAGGAATTAACTTGGAACACCAGAAGTGTCCAGAATCGACCAACTTTGGATCAATGTCACCCTGGATTGATGATGCAAGACATCATTAACCAGACGAACCCGAAGATTCTTCAAAAAGGGTATCCCATTCAAAAGGGAAAAAATGATTACGAGATCATCTCCATTCACGTGGACATTGACTCTCCTCACTTCCTCAAACGAATTTAAGATGATATACTATCATTAGAAGAATGAGACCTTTAGGCCTCTTGAGAGTATTTGAGGGATAAAAGTGGACTCACACACTCCCTACATATGGCTGATGATGTACCTTAGAATACTCATCTATATATCCTCTTAAAATGGTCATAATCAAAACCTTGTTATCCAACCGCAGTCCAGATTATTATTAATCACAACGGACATATTACATTACTGGGATATTGGTTGGGCTTTTACTTACCCTCATACCACCCTCAAAAATGCCGCAGTGGAACTTATTCATCGGGACTAACCCTCCTAGATGAATATGTTCCGAGATCTCCAAACGGGGGAGGCATTAGAGCACATCTTATAGATGGAGCATTGACGGGTTCATATCCCTAGTTCTTTTCTCAACTTCATTGAATTCGAGCTTATTGCGGATTTTTGGGATAACACTAGGAAATCAATTTAACAACTGGAAGAAAATTGAACACCCTGAAGCTTTGTGTTCACACCCAGAAATGGGTTATATGTAAATCATTAAAATGATTTAAACGGATTACTTATCCACTATAAATCCAGTTGTAGGTGACCATGTGGGAACATGCATACCATCAGAACGCCTCCTTCGAAACTATTTATATGAGCCTGATCACCTCATATAAACAGTTTCCGAGAACCCCTAACGGGGGAAGCGTTTAGTGCACATCTTATCGATGGAGTCATGATGAGTATACATTCCCATATCACCACTATGGACCATTTAAAACATTAATACCTATGATCTGATTATCATGAATAGTGATGAGATCTTGAAGATCCACACTTATGAAACTGTTATACAGTTATCAGACATAGCTACTGACAATATAAATATTGTCAAATTCACACATCCCTGCTACTAAAAATCCAGCTAGGATTGACATACCAACTATAATGGATGCAATCTACCAGTAGCAGAAGTGGATATCCTCAATGGATGAGAGGACATACCACGAGACCCTAAAACAATACCACCACAGGAAAGTGAGCTCATCTCCATATCCTCTCCCTTTCCAGAACCTCCTGAAGAGATAAATCTGGAATAAATTGAATAAAGTACGTACACGGAGATGTATTTGGATAAAACACACTTGTCGACAATTACTCACATTTCATTTTGCCATTGATATCGTTCACAATCTCCGTTTCCTGAAGCAAACGCAAAAATTTGGCCAAATTATGTGGAACGAGGCAATAATAAGTGAGCTGGACTCACTTATGAAATGTGAAGTGTTTGGACCTGAAGTCCTGATATCAAAAGATATCAAACCTGTGGGCTACCGAGTATTGTATAAATAAATAAAATCGTATGCTATAAGCAAAACGCTATAGCCTTAAAGGTTTATTTCGCAGAAACCAGGAAGTAACCATGTAAGATGAGTTTAACTCACTTACAAAATTAATCAAACTGATGCATCAGGCTCCCTGGTCATGATTGCGAAACCCGTGCGATTAGCAAAGATAATTTTAGGATATGTTGCTATGGATGATGTGACAACATACCCTTATGAATAATCATCCCGAAGATGAATTATCATCCTGAAGATGAAACCATCATCCTGAAGATGAATTATCATCCTGAAGATGAAACCATCATCCTGAAGATGAATTATCATCCCGAAGATGAAACCATCATCCTGAAGATGAATTATCATCCTGAAGATGAAACCTTCATCCTGAAGATGAAACCTTCATCCCGAAGATGAATTATCATCCCGAAGATGAAACCATCATCCCGAAGATGAATAATCATCCAGCAGATGAATTACCATCCAGAAGATGAAATTATCATCCAGTCGATGAAGAAACATGGAAAATTGCAATCCACCCGAAGATGAAACCATCATCCCGAAGATGAATAATCATCCCGAAGATGAAACCATCATCCCGAAGATGAATAATCATCCAGCAGATGAATTACCATCCAAAAGATGAAATTATCATCCAGTCGATGAAGAAACATGGAAAATTGCAATCCACCAATACACCTACTAGTTGTATGGATGCACATTAAGACCCCTTCCGTCGCTGGAAGAGGGGAAGGATATCCTAGGTCCTGAAGTGCCTTACTCAAATGTCTTTTGTACACTCCTTTATCTGGCAGTAAACACTTTAACCAGATACAGTGCAGCGCCTGCAGCGCACCACTGGACCAGAGATATGTAGCTTCTGCGCTATCTCCAAGGGTCAAGGATCATACAACATGTTAAATATATTTGCAGATACAGGTTACAGATCATCGCGATGACTGCAACAAAGAAACGACCAACTCCTGGAGACCAGCAAAGCATACTTCCAAGGCAACATCAATCCCACCATCCCGAGAGGCTCATCAATCCAAGAAGCAAATCATAAGTACGCACAGCCAGGTCCTGCAGTACCTCACAGACACAGTGAAGACTGGGTCAGAGACGCGATGATACCTACCGAGTCTGCAGACCACTCCTCCTCAGAAGAGATCCCTCAGATTCAGTAGCTGCCATAGATGAGCGATACTTGTATAGATGAGCGATGTCTTGTATAAGTGAGCGATGCCTTGTTATCGGAACACTGTAAGAGATTGATGTATAGTTGCCTAGGAGATCTGCAAGCCTGCAGCATGTACAGATCAGGGGGAGTCAAATGTAGTGTTGTACTCTTTTCCCTTGGCTATTGGTTTTTCCCACTGGGTTTTCCATAGCTAAAGGTTTTAACGAGGAAAACTCATTGACTCTGGATCCAGAAGTATCCACCCCCTAAATACTTCCACTAATCAGGGGAAGTTACGGAAACTGTACTCTTTTTCCTTGGCTATTGGTTTTTCCCACTGGGTTTTCCATAGCTAAAGGTTTTAACGAGGCAGTTATCCCTAACTTAGGATCCAGAAGTATCCACCTCTAGTGATATCCATCGATCAGTGGAAGTTACAGAGACTTGTACTCTTTTCCTCTAGCCATTGGTTTTTCCCACTGGGTTTCCCTTGGCAAAGTTTTTAACGAGGCAAGTACTCTTAAACTTGGGATCCAGAAGCATCCATAGACCCATGATCAGATAAGCTCTATGAACCCTGAAGCGTTCATCACGGCTTACAACAATGGATGGATAAAGGGAAGTGTTATAAACGGGCTTTGGAGGCCCAACCCGTTAGTGGGTATCCACCCATTATGTAACCCTATTACTATAAATACAGGGCTACGGGGTTCCGTAGCCGCCATGGTTTACAACAAATACTAAAATATTTCCAAAGAATATGAGGAAAAATGGGGTTAGTGCACGGGTACGGATCACGGAGGAGCATCCGTGTATCCGACCCATTTAGTGACAGCACCCTAAAACCCGTCGTCAAGGGAGAATTATACAGAGTCAAGCGAACGGCTCACTCGACCGTTAAGCTCCCGCTGATACTCATGGGGGAAGATAATGAGGCCGAATAAATGGGCAGCCGTTATCTCGAATTTCTGAGAAGATCGCGCCCGAATCAATGAGGGACGGTTATAAACAATCAATATGGAACTGCCTATAAATACCCGAAAGGACAAAGGTAAAAGGGTTCAAATTACCCAGGTACGAGATCTAATACATAGACTCTACTCTTCAGCTTATAATTCTTCCACTATAGAGCTCACGACGCCAGACCTGAGACGAACCTCTGTGGGTCGATCTCGGCTACTCGGAGCTCGTTCTCTTCCTTAAGTTCCCACATTAACTTAAGTATCAGAGTGGATTTGGGTTGGGACCCAGATCTGAACCCCCTGACGCTTTCTTATGGTGCAGATCGCCAAGTCTTGACCTTCCGTGAGGGTCGTTCCGAGTGTCTCAGCCTCGATCCGTCAATACGCAGGTCGCTCGAAGGTCGATCAAGCATCGCAAGATATTCACCCTCCATCAACCGACCCTGGTTCTTCGAACCTAGGGTCTCATTCAACTCGCTGACGAGGCTTCAACTCAGCACGAAGGGTCCACGTCAGCAAGACAACTGTCTCGGTCATTTTTGGCCTTAACACCACCGTTGTGCTCTACCACTTATTTATAAGTTTGTTGACAATTTACTGGTGTGACATTGAAAATCTCTCAACTTTCTCCTCGTTTACCCTCGTCCCAAGCACCCCCCACTTCGACCCCCCTCCGACCGCACCAGCCACGCTTCCCCTCTTCGACCCCCCAAAAAAAAAATCATGCGCCCCCTCTACCCCATCTACATCTCCGCCTGCGACCTTCTCTGACCTCCCTAGCCCCCCTCGTCCACCGAACCCCACCCCCCAAACCCCCCATGCGGTCCCCGCCCCTCGTGCACTGGCCTACGAGTATTTTCAGATATATGGTAAATTAGTGTGCGATGTGGGCAATTTAAATAGCAAACTTGTAAATAAATAGCATGTGCACATATGAATGGCAAACTTGTAAATAAGTGGTATGTGCACAGGGTAAAACAGTGGGTTCGCAACGTAACTCCTAAAAAATAGATAGATGAGCTGTTAGTTGCACCACATACCTTTATGAATTCACCGCACTTATGAATTCACCGCATCAAAATCTTTTTATTTATTAATTCACCGCTATTTATTTCATTTCTATCCTTTATATCAACTTTACCACAACTCTCGCTCTCTTTTGCTTTCTGTTGATTTCACCGCAAAACACCCCGGCATCCCTCCGTCTCAAAGCTTCCTCAGCTTGATCTCACTTCCGTTAGCTTCATGGCAACGACGTATTACTCTCTGCTGGCAGGCCGTCGCTTACCCGCTCGCTCCCAAAACAAAACCATGTTAACCCCCAAAACGAGAGATATGGAGTGCCGAGCTCTGGTTCGCGATCTCTCATAGTTATGCTCCATCTCGTACGTTTTCTTCATTCTTTCCTCTTGTAATTTCATCATTATCGGGGCTTTTAATTGAGTATTTTGTTAACTTGTAAAGTGCTAGATTGGGAATTAAGGAATAACCCGATGCGTTAATTTTTTTCTAACTGTGCGAAATTCTGTCTGCGTCGTTTTTAGAAGCTGCACAGTGTTGATGAACCATTTGCTGGGATGGCTTTCAAGATCATGAATGATCCATTTGTTGGATCTCTTTCTTTTGTTGATTCAGGGAAGCTTGTAGCTGGTTCATGTGTTCTTAATGCTATCACAAACAAGAAAGAGAGAATTGTGAGACTTTTGGAGATGCATGCTAACAGCAAAGAAGATGTTAAATTTGGCCTTACAGGTGATATCGTTGCACTTGCTGGTCTTAAAGATGCAATTACAGGGGATCCACTTTTTACCATTAAATTATCAGCTTTCATACGAAAGTGCTCATATATTTATACTTAAACAACCTCAACCTTTTCCAAATTGGTGCATGTGGTAAGCCGTAGTAAGCCGTAGTAGTAAGTAGTAACCCACTTGGTTTGCTGCAATAAGAACTGTTACGACCTAAAGATCGTGATAGTCCGACCTTCCATCCCAGACCGCCTAAATACCCCGCCGGCTCGTCCCTCCCTCTGGAAGGACAGTCGACCCAGCGACAGGGCGCTCCACACCCGAACGATAGAGGGCCACAGGGCGCCTGTCTATTCTAGAGTCTGACGCGACTATGGGAACGGCGCACTCTGCCTCGGCCGCTGATAGCCCGTGACGACCTCTGGTGAGCTAAGGGGGGCGAGCTACGGTGACGGGCCGAGCTAAGGGGGGCGAGCTACGGTGACGGGCCTAGCTAAGGGGACGGGACGAGCTAAGCGGGCCGAGCTACGGTGACGGGCCTAGCTAAGGGGGCCGAGCTACGGTAACGGGCCGAGCTAAGGGGACGGGGCGAGTTAAGGGGGCCGAGCTACGGTGACGGGCCGAGCTAAGGGGGCCGAACTACAGTGACGAGCTACTGTGACGAACTTAGGGGGCCGAGCTACGGTGACGGGCCGAGCTAAGGGGGCCGAACTACAGTGACGAGCTACTGTGACGAACTTAGGGGGCCGAGCTATGGTGACGGGCCGAGCTAAGGGGGCCGAGCTACGGTGACGGGGCGAGCTAAGGGGACGGGGCGAGCTAAGGGGGCCAAGCTACGGTGACGAGCTACGTGACTGATCTTTGGCACATTGGACACGACAAACAATCTAGTACAAGGACGCTACTGACACTATCGCCGCCCGACCATCTGACAAAGCACCCCCTAGCCGCTGCGCCCCCTGACACTTAATGCTTTCGGCCCTGACACCCTGACACTGAATGCTTTCGGCCCTGACACCCTGACACTTAATGCCCTGACACCCTGACACACTGACACCCTGACAAAAGCACCCCGGACCGCTGCACCGTCTGACAAAAGCGTGGCAGGCACTCCTGTTCCTGACATCCTCGTCCGAAGCTTCCGCTGACAGCAGGGCCAGCTCAGCACGTCGGGTCAGCATGCCAGGTCAGCCCTACCGAACCGCCTCCCTTCAGGTATAAATACCCCCTCACTTCTTACGGTGAAGAGGAGAGAAAATTCACTCTCAATCTCCTTATTCACACACAAGAGGCAAGAGCAAAGGTCGTCCACATCTTTGTTCTTCTACTCATAGCTCGTCACGTACGGTCGACTCACTCTCAGTCCGACCTGCGTGCCTAGCCCCCGCTTTAAGTCCTATTACTGACTTAGGCATCGGAGAGGCTAAGGGTTGGACCCCAACCCGGCCTTTCTGACGAGTTTCTCCTTGCGCAGGTTAGCTCGTCATCACCAGTCGTGCTCGCCCTCAACCTAGGCAGTTCGGCCCCTTCTCTGCATCCGGTCGGATTCGATTCCGTGGTCTGCTCCAATGACAAGCTTAGCTGCATCACCCCTCTAATCACCTGTCAAATAGCCTACCATAATCCCTTCCTTAACATAACCACCGTGCCCTTGGTTCCCCTTAATACAAATTCATTGTACGCGAGTTCCACCCCGCAACAATTGGCGCCGTCTGTGGGAACGAAGGGTCACACCCATGTCAAATCCCATACCAATCACCGAGACCCTGACTAAGGGTTGGACCCCAACCCCGCGATCAAGTGAAGACCTCCGGGGCAGCTCGTCAGCTCGCCACCCAAACTGGAGGGGGAAATGCGGGGGAGGCTTTGGCCACTATGTACCCGCGATCTTGAAGACTTCCAGGGCAGCTCTTCAGCTCGCCATCCAAACTGGAGGGGCAAAATGCGGGGGAGGCTTTGGCCACTCTGTAACCGCTATCTTGCAGAACTTCGGGGCAGCTCGTCAGCTCGCCACCCAAACTGGAGGGGCAAAATGCGGGGGATGCTTCGGCCGCTTTGTACCCGCGATCAAGTGAAGACCTCCGGGGCAGCTCGTCAGCTCGCCACCCAAACTGGAGGGGGAAATGCGGGGGAGGCTTTGGCCACTATGTACCCGCGATCAAGTGAAGACCTCCGGGGCAGCTCGTCAGCTCGCCACCCAAACTGGAGGGGGAAATGCGGGGGAGGCTTTGGCCACTATGTACCCGTGATCTCGAAGACCTCCAGGGCAGCTCGTCAGCTCACCACCCAAACTGGAGGGGCAAAATGCGGGGGAGGCTTTGGCCACTCTATACCCGCTATCTTGCAAACCTTCGGGGCAGCTCGTCAGCTCGCCACCCAAACTGGAGGGGGAAATGCGGGGGAGGCTTTGGCCACTATGTACCCACGATCTCGAAGTCCTCCAGGGCAGCTCGTCAGCTCGCCATCCAAACTGGAGGGGCAAAATGTGGGGGAGGCCTTGGCCACTCTGTACCCGCTATCTTGCAGACCTTCGGGGCAGCTCGTTAGCTCGCCACCCAAACTGGAGGGGGAAATGCGGGGGAGGCTTTGGCCACTATGTACCCGCGATCTCGAAGACCTCCAGGGCAGCTCGTCAGCTCGCCACCCAAACTGGATGGGCAAAATGCGGGGGAGGCTTTGGCCACTCTGTACCCGCTATCTTGCAGACCTTCGGGGCAGCTCGTCAGCTCGCCACCCAAACTGGAGGGGGAAATGCGGGGGAGGCTTTGGCCACTATGTACCCGCGATCTCGAAGGTCTCCGGGGCAGCTCGTCAGCTCGCCATCCAAACTGGAGGGGCAAAATGCGGGGGAGGCTTTGGCCACTCTGTTCCTGCTATCTTGCAAACCTTCGGGGCAGCTCGTCAGCTCGTCACCCAAACTGGAGGGGGAAATGCGGGGGAGACTTTGGCCACTATGTACCCGCGATCAAGTGAAGACCTCCGGGGCAGCTCATCAGCTCGCCACCCAAACTGGAGGGGGAAATTCGGGGGAGGCTTTGGCCACTATGTACCCGCGATCTCGATGACCTCCAGGGCAGCTCGTCAGCTGGCCACCCAAACTGGAGGGGCAAAATGCAGGGGAGGCTTTGGCCACTCTGTACCCGCTATCTTGCAGACCTTCGGGGCAGCTCGTCATCTCGCCACCCAAACTGGAGGGGGAAATGCGGGGGAGGCTTTGGCCACTCTGTTCACGCGATCAAGTGAAGACCTCCGGGGCAGCTCGTCAGCTCGCCACCCAAACTGGAGGGGCAAATGGGGGGGAGGCTTTGGCCACTACGTACCCGCGATCTTGAAGACCTCCAGGGCAGCTCGTCAGCTCGCCATCCAAACTGGAGGGGCAAAATGCGGGGGAGGCTTTGGCCACTCTGTACCAGCTATCTTGCAGACCTTCGGGGCAGCTCGTCAGCTCGCCACCCAAACTGGAGGGGCAAAATGCGGGGGAGGCTTCGGCCGCTCTGTACCCGCGATCAAGTGAAGACCTCCGGGGTAGCTCGTTAGCTCGCCACCCAAACTGGAGGGGGAAATGCGGGGGAGGCTTTGGCCACTATGTACCCGCGATCTCGATGACCTCCAGGGAAGCTCGTCAGCTCGCCACCCAAACTGGAGGGGAAAAATGCGGGGGAGGCTTTGGCCACTCTGTACCCGCTATCTTGCAAACCTTCGGGGCAGCTCGTCAGCTCGCCACCCAAACTGGAGGGGCAAAATGCCGGGGAGGCTTCGGCCGCTCTGTACCCGCGATCAAGTGAAGACCTCCAGGGCAGCTCGTCAGCTCGCCACCCAAACTGGAGGGGGAAATGTGGGGGAGGCTTTGGCCACTATGTACCCGCGATCTCGAAGACCTCCAGGGCAGCTCGTCAGCTCGCCATCCAAACTGGAGGGGAAAAATGCGGGGGAGGCTTTGGCCACTCTGTACCCGCTATCTTGCAGACCTTCGGGGCAGCTCGTCAGCTCGCCACCCAAACTGGAGGGGGAAATGCAGGGGAGGCTTTGGCCACTATGTACCCGCGATCTCGAAGACCTCCAGGGCAGCTCGTCAGCTCGCCATCCAAACTGGAGGGGCAAAATGCGGGGGAGGCTTTGGCCACTCTGTACCCGCTATCTTGCAGACCTTCGGGGCAGCTCGTCAGCTCGCCACCCAAACTGGAGGGGGAAATGCGGGGGAGGCTTTGGCCACTATGTACCCGCGATCTTGAAGACCTCCGGGGCAGCTCGTCAGCTCGCCACCCAAACTAGAGGGGTAAAATGTGGGGGAGGCTTTGGCCACTCTGTACCCGCGATCAAGTGAAGACCTCCGTTGCAGCTCGTCAGCTCGCCACCCAAACTGGAGGGGGAAATGCGGGGGAGGCTTTGGCCACTATGTACCCACGATCTCGAAGACCTCCAGGGCAGCTCGTCAGCTCGCCACCCAAACTGGAGGGGCAAAATGCGGGGGAGGCTTTGGCCACTCTGTACCCGCTATCTTGCAAACCTTCGGGGCAGCTCGTCAGCTCGCCACCCAAACTGGAGGGGCAAAATGCGGGGGAGGCTTTGGCCACTCTGTACCCGCTATCTTGCTGACCTTCGGGGCAGCTCGTCAGCTCGCCACCCAAACTGGAGGGGGAAATATGAGGGAGGCTTCGGCCGCTCTGTACCCGCGATCTTGAAGACCTCCGAGGCAAGCCTAAAACGCTTCGCCTCCCAAACTGGCGAAAAAGGGCACGGCCGAGCTACGACTCCATCCCCCCTACGAAGACTCTGGGGTTGGATCTGTCCCTGCCATCCAAACCAGAGAAGGGCACGGGCCGAGCTACGCGCTCGTTCCCCCTCAAGTAAAGACTCCGGGGTAGGTAGACCCAACGTGCTATTCCCAGGAGGGAAGGTGATACGTCATCCGCGTCGAGCCGGGCGTCCAACTCGAGCCCGGATGACGAGGGCAATTGTTACGACCTAAAGATCGTGATAGTCCGACCTTCCATCCCAGACCGCCTAAATACCCCGCCGGCTCGTCCCTCCCTCTGGAAGGACAGTCGACCCAGTGACAGGGCGCTCCACACCCGAACGATAGAGGGCCACAGGGCGCCTGTCTATTCTAGAGTCTGACACGACTATGGGAACGGCGCACTCTGCCTCGGCCGCTGATAGCCCGTGACAACCTCTGGTGAGCTAAGGGGGGCGAGCTACGGTGACGGGCCGAGCTAAGGGGGGCGAGCTACGGTGACGGGCCGAGCTAAGGGGACAGGACGAGCTAAGCGGGCCGAGCTACGGTGACGGGCCTAGCTAAGGGGGCCGAGCTACGGTAACGGGCCGAGCTAAGGGGACGGGGCGAGCTAAGGGGGCCGAGCTACGGTGACGGGCCGAGCTAAGGGGGCCGAACTACGGTGACGAGCTACGGTGACGAACTTAGGGGGCCGAGCTACGGTGACGGGCCGAGCTAAGGGGGCCGAGCTACGGTGCCGGGCCGAGCTAAGGGGACGGGGCGAGCTAAGGGGGCCAAGCTACGGTGACGAGCTACGTGACTGATCTTTGGCACATTGGACACGACAAACAATCTAGTACAAGGACGCTACTGACACTATCGCCGCCCGACCATCTGACAAAGCACCCCCTAGCCGCTGCGCCCCCTGACACTTAATGCTTTCGGCCCTGACACCCTGACACTAAATGCTTTCGGCCCTGACACCCTGACACTTAATGCCCTGACACCCTGACACCCTGACACCCTGACAAAAGCACCCCGGACCGCTGCACCGTCTGACAAAAGCGTGGCAGGCACTCCTGTTCCTGACATCCTCGTCCGAAGCTTCCGCTGACAGCAGGGCCAGCTCAGCACGTCGGGTCAGCATGCCAGGTCAGCCCTACCGAACCGCCTCCCTTCAGGTATAAATACCCCCTCACTTCTTACGGTGAAGAGGAGAGAAAATTCACTCTCAGTCTCCTTATTCACACACAAGAGGCAAGAGCAAAGGTCGTCCACATCTTTGTTCTTCTACTCATAGCTCGTCACGTACGGTCGACTCACTCTCAGTCCGACCTGCGTGCCTAGCCCCCGCTTTAAGTCCTATTACTGACTTAGGCATCGGAGAGGCTAAGGGTTGGACCCCAACCCGGCCTTTCTGACGAGTTTCTCCTTGCGCAGGTTAGCTCGTCATCACCAGTCGTGCTCGCCCTCAACCTAGGCAGTTCGGCCCCTTCTCTGCATCCGGTCGGATTCGATTCCGTGGTCTGCTCCAATGACAAGCTTAGCTGCATCACCCCTCTAATCACCTGTCAAATAGCCTACCATAATCCCTTCCTTAACATAACCACCGTGCCCTTGGTTCCCTTTAATACAAATTCATTGTACGCGAGTTCCACCCCGCAACAAGAACTTATGTGGCTCTAAACTGCAAATAGTCGTTAGCAACCTTTTGAAACTTAGTAGTAAGGTTAGAGCTTACAGAAAATTGCCTATAGTTCCAACGATAACAATTGAACAATAATAGATCAATTAAAATGCAAGTGTTTGAAGTTTAACCTTACATTTTACTTGATGTTTTTGTTGTGATTCTCACTGATCACTAGAAGACTTACTGATTACAGTAAAACAGTAAAAAATACTGATCACTAACAATAAAAAACTGGAGAGTAAAAAAGGAACTTCACTATTTCTCACTGGAAATAACTTTACACACTCTAAGGTAAACACCAAAAAAACTCGATACAACTTTTACCTCGCTGTGGTAACTTCATCTCTTGGGTAACTTCACTCTCTGGGGTAACTTCCTCTCTTGGGTAACTTCCCTCTCTGGGATAACTCTTCACAATCCTATCAGGAATTGGACACACTTCTTCTCTCCGGGAAGAAACACACTCACAACTCTTCACAACTCCTGCACTGGTTGTTGTTGCTTGTTTTGGTGTGTTAGGGATCTCCTCATACCACCCCTTTTATAGGCATGCAAGGGGGAGGGGGTTGGAGCAACTCAAGAGCAACTTGAGTTGCTCTCCCCCCAAATTTGACCAACCAGCAGCCCACATGGGTTGCTGGTTTGTGGTAGCTGAAACCCCAACAATTCTCCCCCTCCAGCTGCATCCGAAGTGGTTGTCATTTAACAACCATCCGGGCTATGTCTCTACACAGCTCCATCTTCTCTCGTGTACCACTACTAGTCAGCATCGGTCCTTTTGTAGCCTTGACTCACCATGAATGAGTCAAACTTCTTGTACCATTGTCGTGGTACTTGCTTAAGGCCGTACAGACTCATCTTCAACTTGCATATGAGGTTTTCTTTGCCTGAAATCTCGAAACCTTCTGGCTACGCCATGTAGATTTTTTCATGTAGATCACCAAGAAGAAACTCCGTCTTGACATCCATCTGCTCATGCTCTAAATTTAACCTGGCTACCAATCCGAGGATGACGCGGATTGAAGCCATCTTTACAACAGGTGAAAAGATCTCGTCAAAGTCAATACCTTTCTTCTGAAGGAATCCTTTGACCACCAGCCGAGCTTTGTGCTTCACCATCTTTCCATTGTCATCTTTCTTAAGCTTGAACACCCATTTGTTCTTCAGCACCTTCTTTCCTTGTGGAAGCTTGACCAACTCATAAGTAGAATTCTTCTGCAGAGATTCCATCTCATCATGCATAGCTTGCAACCAACTTTCTTTGTTCTTGTGAGATATCGCTTCATGGAAACTCTCTGGCTCCCTCTCTTCAGAAAGTAGAAGATATTCAGCTTCTGAATATCTGGTTGATGGAATCTGGCCTCGTTCAGATCTCTGTACTTGTGAGTTGTTGACTTCAGGAGGCGTACCATCATCTGCATGTGGTGATGGTGGTGCAGTAGCTGCTGGAGAGGGTTGTTGCTCCCCTGCTCATCATCCTCCTCTTCTTCTACGGCTTGTTCAACAGCCTCCTCTTCTTCTGGTATTTCTTCATGCACCACTACGTATTGCGTTGGTGCTGGGTCTGGAACAATGTCTTCAGCACTTGACCTTGCAGTTGAAGACGTCATGGGCTTTTCAATGTCTTCCAATGTCTGATATTCTTGGAATAGCACATCCCTGCTCCGAATAACCTTCTTCGTCTTTGGGTCCAACACCCTGTATCCAAATTCTTCATTTCCATAGCCGATGAAGATACTGGGAATGGTATGTGCGTCAAGCTTCTGCCTTTGCTCCTTGGATACATGTGCAAAGGCTAAGCAACCGAATACCCTCAAGTGGGAGTATGAGGGATTCTTACCAGACCACACCTTCTCTGGAATCACGAAATCCAAAGGTACTGATGGTGATCTGTTGATGAGGTAGCAGGCGGCATGAACAGCTTTCCCCCAGAATGGCTTTGGTAGCTTAGCCATACTGAGCATGCTTCTTCTGACCTTCTCCATGATCGTTCGGTTCATCCTTTCAGCTACGCCGTTGTGTTGTGGAGTGCGAGGAACCGTCTTCTCATGTCCAATGCCTTGAATTCTGTAGTAGACATCGAACGCTCTGGAAGTGTATTCGCCTCCATTATCTGAGCGAAGGCACTTTAACTTCTTTCATGTCTCACGTTTGACCATGACATGGAACAGCTTGAAGAAGTCGACCCTTAGTCTTTTGTCCTCAAGAAGTAGACCCACACCTTCCGAGAAGCATCATCAATGAAGGTCAGAAAATACCTATTGCCACCCAGCGATTCAACCTCCAAGGGACCGCAAACATCAAAGTGAACCAGACTGAGTAACTCCTATCTCCTTGTTGAAGAAGAATTGAAGGAGACTCTATGTTGATTGCCAACTAAGCAATGCTCACAAGGATCTAGTCCATCATCCTTGGTGATTGAGATCAACTCCTTCTTTGTTAAGAGAGATAACCCTCTCTCACTTATGTGACCGAGTTGTTGATGCCACAGATTTTGAGTAGCCTCACGTTACACCACGTTAAGGCTGTCGGTACATATCTTCACATGAGTTTTGTATAATGTACCACAAATGTGTCCCTTTGCGATAATCATGGCACCTTTTGTCATTCTCCTTGTGTCGTTGCTGAAGTGGTTGTCGAAGCCCTGTTTATCAAGGGCTGTCCCCGAGAGCAAGTTCAGCCGAAGGTCTGGCACATGTCGGACATTCTTCAGCGTTATTGTGCAGCCGACGTTCGTTTGAATCTGAACGTCACCAATTCCTACGATCTTGCAGGAACTTGTATTCCCCATCTTCACGATACCAAAGTCTCCTGCTTTGTAGTTGGTGAAGAAGTCTCTTCGAGGAGTGGCGTGGAATGATGCTGCTGTATCAACCACCCACTCGCTATCCTGGTTGGAAACGTGAAGGCATGTCTCTTCTTGGATAGAGCAGATAGCCACTTCTCCGGTACAGGTGACTAACGCCTCTCCATCCTTCGTCTTCTGTTGAGAACCATTTTGACCTTGTTCTCGCAACAGCTTCTGGTAGTTTTTCTTCATGTGGCCCTCCATGTCACAATGGTAACATTTGTAGGTAGGCCTCCTCCCGTCTGTGGACCTACCACGGCTCTTGCTTCTGCCTCTGCCCCAGCTTCGACCACCTCCTTGTTGTCTCCCTCGAGTCTCTATCACGAGGGCATGCGATTGGTCGGTGTCGGCTTCTTTTCTCCTGGCCTCCTCATTGAAGAGGGCATCCTTAACCATAGACATGGTAAGTTTGCCGTTTGGAGCCGAATTGCTGAGAGAGACCACCAACGTCTCCTAGTTGTCTGGAAGAGAACTGAGAAGGAGAAGAGCTTGCTCTTCATCCCCAAGCCGTAACTCCACTACAGATAACTGATTCACCAGGATCAGGAACTCGCTCGTGTGCTCTACAACGGAAGTTCCACTCCGTAGCTTCAAATTTACTAATCGTCTCATTAACAAGGCTTTGTTTCAAGCAGTCTTGGCTTGGTACAAGTCCTCTAGCTTTTGCCAGAGGGCATATTCGTCCGTCTCCTGTGCAACATGGTGGAAGACGCAGTGGTCGATCCATTATCGGATTTGACCGACCATCTTTCGATTCATCTTCTTCCAGTCAGCTTCTTTGGTAGATTCTGGCTTTACTCCTTTGACATCTAATGGGTCGAATAAATCTTTGCAACTGAGGAGATCCTCCATTTGAGGTCTCCACAACATATAATTTATGGTCGTCAGCTTGACCATAGCTCCTGGCGAGGATGATTCTTCCATTGACATTTTGAACAGGAGAAAAAAATAATGGTAAAAAATTTCCCCCTCAAAAATTTCACTACTTTTTTTACTCTCGCACACAGCTCACCTGGGCTCTGATACCACTTGTTGTGATTCTCACTGATCACTAGAAGACTTACTGATTACAGTAAAACAGTAAAAATACTGATCACGGCAAAATAGTAAAAACCTGGAGAGTAAAAAAGAAACTTCACTATTTCTCACTGGAAATAACTTTACAGACTCTAAGGTAAACACCAAAAAAAATTCAATACAACTTTTACCTCTCTGGGGTAACTTGCTCTCTTGGGTAACTTCCCTCTCTGGGGTAACTTTTTCTCTTGGATAACTTCCCTCTCTGGGGTAACTCCTCACAATCCTCTCAAGAATTGGACACACTTCTTCTCTCCGGGAAGAAACACACTCACAACTCTTCACAACTCTTGCACTGGTTGTTGTTGCTTGTTTTAGTGTGTTAGGGATCTCCTCATACCACCCCTTTTATAGGCATGCAAGGGGGAAGGGGGTTGGAGCAACTCAAGAGCAACTTGAGTTGCTCTCCCCCCAAATTTGACCAACCAGCAGCCAACATGGGCTGCTGGTTTGTGGCAGCGGAAAACCCAACAGTTTTAACAGCACTGACTTCATTGTCAATGATGATGTCTGCAGAATCAATTTGCAAATTATTTAAATCCCAATTATGTAAACTTCGGCAACAGGACGCTGAGGTTCCAGTAGATCAATCAGAGAAAAGATTTCTTCTTCGTGTTGTTTTCTGGAGGGATCACAAATGTATGTATCTGTTGTATCAAGTATCATGTTCTAAATGCCTATTTTTAACTAAGGTTGCTTGTGCTACTTTGTTATACTCTCTTTGCTTGCCTAAATTTTGCAATTTCTTTCACTCAAGGATTAGTATGTGTGGACTTATTGTTCAGAAATTTGCATTTAATTAATTTGTGTCCTTAAAAGTGTAGTATTCTTTCCCTCATGTTCATGGCTAGTTATACTGATAATTGTAGTGCCCTGTGGTAGCTACTGCACATGTACTAGATGGGGGGTGAATAGTACTTTAAAATAATCAAGATAGTTATTCCTAATTATTGCGCAAGAAACAAATGACAATGCGGAATAAACAACAATCAACAAGAATTTACAAACGCAAACAAAGCATGTAACGGGTTCGGATCCACCCAAGTCTCCCCGACTTGTTCCCGGTGATCCTACGTCCCAACCACCCGGATCCCCTCCGGATACTAGAGTTAGAAACCTCTAACCCTAGATTTAGCACTATGAAATTCTTGTGAAAAACCTTCACAAGACCAAATCATACAAATGACATGTGACTCCCACAAACCGGGATCACACCCTTCTCTCACAACCAAGAGAACAATTCAAATAACGATTGAAATTGTTGGGGTTTTGGCGGACCCCCAGAGCTCGGATCCGTATCCGTCCTAAGTTGGACGGACCACGGAGGCACAAAAATCGCAGCGGAAAAACAGAAATCAAAATTTCTAGACTAGCTAAACTATTTAGCTAGGCTCTGGGGAACCAGAACCCAGCCCGATCTATGCCGACTTGGAGTGGGTCTGACCACTCCAAGAAGGATCTACACTAAGCGACTAATTAAAATTACGCTAAAAACGCTTAACCACATACCCGGAATCTTGGCCCTGGAGCAGGCAAGATGTACCGCACCGTCTTGAGAAGCTCCTCGTAGCCGAGCCGCGTTGACCCGATCTCCCTGAGCCGCCTCGCACCCTCGCACCGATCCACCCGAGCCGCTTTCGCCTCCGAGCCGATCACACGCGGTAGAAAGTTTCACTTGAGAAGAAACCCGCGTCTTAGACGTCCGGATCAGATCCAAACCCCCTTCGTAGTCGTGCTAGGACTACTCCGGAGAATAGGAAAGTAGAGAGAGAGATTTAGTCGCGGACCGAGCTTGCTCAATAATTTGGAGCTACCCGATCGTTGACTGGTGTGTGTTTCAACGAGGAGAGTGCACCCCTATTTATATAGGGAGTGAGCACTCAACTTCTCGTTGCGGGCAATGTGGGACAATCCCCATGAAGAGAAAAACAAATTAAGTCATTTGGCTTAATTTCAACTTTAAAGTTAGCCTTTCACAAAGTCAAACTTTAACGAATTAATTCTCCTCACATACTAAACTTCAGACACCAAACAAGCTATCAATCAGAAAAGCTTGGAATGGTGAACGCGTAGGAATTGACGGTGACGAATTTCGACTTCGTTTGACCCCTCAAACAATTGCTCAAACTTTAGCAATTTACACAAAATTCGTAGCCGTCATTAGGGTTTACAAAAACCCTAATTTGACTTAAGTTGCGGGCGCGCCCGCTAGACTTAGCGGGCGCGCCCGCCCAAGGGGGCAAGGGCGGGCCGCCCGCCCGCTGCAAGCAGCGGGCGCTGGCCCGCTGCAAGCAGCGGGCTGCGCCCGCTGCACAAGCGGGCGCGGGCCCGCTGCAAGCAGCGGGCCGTGCCCGCTGCATCAGCGGGCGCTGGCCCGATGTGCAGCGGGCCACGCCCGCTAATGCAGCGGGCGCCCGCTGCACACAGCGGGCCATGCCCGCTGCTGCAGCGGGCCGCGCCCGTTTTGCCCTTGCACATGGGCCTCTTGGCCCGGTGGGTCTAACCCACTTCCCCTTGAACTCTTTCTGCGTTTCTGGGCTCGTTTGAGCTCCGATTTGGACACGGTTTGAACCTGTGTTTAGACCGGGACGATCCCGTCATCCAGGTAACCCTTTCCAACAAGTTTGTTCCTACTAAATTCGTCGTAACTAATTTACAACACGTTTAGTTAAAGTTAGCATCTAATGCAACGTTATGTCCCTATTGCTATTGCGACTAACTTTCACAACTTAACTTGTGAATATCATCAAATGACATTTCTCTCTATTCTATATTCCTATTACTAAGACACGAGTACTACTCGGTGTGAGACCCTACAGCCTGACCTTACTACAGGTTGGGGCTCGAAACCCCTAGACGACGGTCACTACGAGCAGTAGCTGTCGTCCCTGTTTCAGAGTCATCATAACGTGATCGACCCTTTGACAAAAAGTGTCATAGGGTTTGTATTGGCCGTGTCAGTGATGAATTCCGTTAGCTAAAATCCCTTCGTCAAGACTGTGTTTGATGTTGGCCTAGGGTATGGTTTTCTGTCAACCCTATTAGACAACATTGGTCAGTATACGGCGGTCTTTATTGTATACACGTTGTACAACTTGCAACGTACCCCGGCCGAGGATTAACATAAAGACCGTACTGAGCCTATAACACTAACTTCCCTTTAATGGAAGTGACGAATCCCATCTTAGTCACTTACTTACCTAGAGAGCTTCTGGTGCAACCCAGCCTAAGATCTTTCATCAGGACTGGTCCTCGAAGCTAGATCATGGGTCTAAGCTACACCGTCCGTTCACAGGTTTATACAGATGACTTCAGGTCTTAAGGATCAACTAACCTATCAACACCCTAGAGTTATTAAAGACAGATCATTAAAGTTAACCATTTAATAACTCTAACTTGGTCGTTCAGTGAACTCATTCTCTAATGAGCACCTGTGTCTCGTCTCCGACTTCAGCAAGTCGAATGACTATGAGATCATCATTACCCGAAGGTAAGACGAAGACACAGTGATCTATCCGATGTGTCGATATCCAGTTCTCGACACATCTACGATCACGAACCGTTTTAGACTTACGTTTCTATTCGGTCTCTTACTTACTCATAATCGAGATCTCATCTAGATGTGTAAGGACCTAACTCTAAGTCTATGGATATTATCTAAGTATATTAATACAAATGATTTATACTTAGAATAATACGTACCATATACGGTATGAACAAGACGTATAATCAAGATAAATTGCCTTATGGGCACATATCTTCCTACATCTCCCACTTGCACTTAGGCTATTTATCTCGGTATCTCATGCCGTTATAGCATATCAGTCACTTTGACATTTGATATGGCAAAACCTAAGAGTGGTTCTACTAATAAGTATCTACAACGAATTTTAATGGATTGAAATTACATCTCTTGATCACACAGGGTTGATCCTTTGGAAAAATGATCTGGATCAATTTTCCTAACTTTGTATAGCTAACAGTTGGCTTATACGATTTAGATGTGGGGTCTAACATTTCCGTAAGTCAGTTCTAGCTCACTTCACTTTATTGTGTCAATATGTCAATTACATATTTGACACCCCAAGTCTCTATATATATACTATTAAATCAAAACAATTTTGACTTAATGATTTATATAGAAGATTCATTAAAGTGAAAAATCCTTTTTACTTAGTCCGAAAAACGGAACTAAGTATATTAATACGCTCCCACTGACTTTAAGAATTACCTGGTCAAATTTCTTCAACATAATATCTAAATCATATTTAGATTTATGAGCAAAAATAACCATTTGGTAAGTGCCTTAGATGGAATGTACAAGTGTCAGATTCGGTTTGACGAATTAAGTCAAGATCATTTTAAGGAATCTTGACATTGACTCGTTCAATCAAAACGTTCTACACTGTACAAATTCCTTTAACCACATTTAGTATTAACTCTTTTAATAACTAAATGCAGATGATCAAGAATTAATCTTGATGTGCGTATTATTGTGATCGCACACAATTTATACGTCCCCTGGAACCTACACTTAACTACTGATTGACTTCTAGCATTTAGTCAGCTCCAAAATCAATATTATCGAAGCAATACATCATTATTCGAAAATATACGCAACCATCACAGAAAAGCCACATCCACAGAATTTGAGCCAATTCAATTTCAATTGCAACAAACGAGACATCCATTCCAAAACAACGGGTTCATAAAAGGAACCTTAATTAGTTTATCAAAAATAAACCTTGGGTGCAAAGCACTCATTCATTGTTTTCGATCCTTAAAGATGATACATTTTATTCAAATAAGAAAAATATCATCTCCATCACGATCAGCGTCTCCAGAAGTCTTTGAGCGGTCCCAGCAGCAACTGTTGCTTTAATTGCCGACCGATCTCCGTACTTCTCCAATCTCCAGTTCTTATCAGCCACCTGTATACAGTACACAGATGTCTATAAGTTTCTCATACTATATGAATGGAAATAATTGCATTTAATTGAATTTTAATTTGTACCTGAGGTAGAGGCATCAGTATGCCCCTTCTTCTTCTCTGCAAGATAGATCTTGCAGTTCCTCTTCCAGTGGCCAATCTTGTGGCAATGGAAGCACTCAGATTTCGACGGGGCCCCTTTGTTCTTCTTCTTCCCATTCTTAGCCTTCGCAGGTTGTGGGACCTGCCTCTTCTTTCCTTTGCCTTTCGGCTGGTCGGAAGTAGCAGAGCCAACAACCAGTGCAGCCGGCTTCTTATGAATCTCCTCAAACTGCCGGAGCATATTGAGGAGACCCGGAAGATCCGTCTCAAGGCTGTTCATTATAAAGCCAGTTATAAAAGGCTTAAAATCGGGAGTCAAAGACTTTAGGATAATGTCCGTGGACATCTCATTGTCCAGGACAAATCCTAACTGGGCGACGTCCTCCACGTACCCGATCATCTTGATAACATGATCTTGTACGGGTTCCGTCCCCATCTTGGTGCCCCAGAGGTTGCTAGTGGCCTCGAACTTGGCAGCTCTTGATCGCTTGCCATACAATTCTTGTGCGTTGAGGAGCATGCTTTGAACATCCATATGTTCATGCTTCCTCTGCAACTCGTTGGTCATCGAAGCCAGAGTAAGGCACCTGGCCTTCTCTGCATCCCTCTGGTACAATTTGTAGGCTTCCTTTTCCTCGTGGGTCGAATCTTCATCCGGCTTATCTGGGGCGTCCTCGAACAGTACGTATCCTATTCCGGCTAGGGAAAGGACCAACTTGATGTTCCTAAGCCAGTCTTTGTAGTTCGTTCCATCCAGCACGTTCTTCTCAACCATGTATCTAAGTCCCGAATCCATTCTGTATTTTATAGATACTATAGTTAGTAAATGTTCGTAGTATAGTTTTAATGGTTTTAATAAAACTATATTCTCCCACTAAATTTATTTAAAGCCATAATAATAAACAATTTATTATAAAATCATATTTGTGAGAGAGGGATCCGACTACCCTGAGTCTGACAACCTTGAGTGTATCTCAACAAGTTGTCTGACTCTGCAGTCGGTAGACGAACTCGTCGTCAATCATATTTACTATGATTCCCTATCG